>CM072095.1:20851081-22082331 GCA_036850905.1 Luffa acutangula | reverse complement strand
AGGCATAATCCATAAATGGTTGAGCACTATATTTGTATTGTTGTTGTTATTATTATTATTATTTCAATAATATTGGAAGAGGTCATAAAGTGAGTAAAAAAACCATGTTTACATTTGTTTTTCTTTTACCATATGTTTAAATATAGAAAATCTATTTTATTAGATAGATAGTGTATATGAAAAAAAAATCAATGTTATATATTTGTATATATTTTCTCATTGATAGTTAACTCTATTAAATAGTAGATTTTTCTTTAAAAAAATTAATAATGATATAACCTAAAAAGTTATTCCCAATTATTCACTTTATTGGAAGGAAGCTGTTAGAGTTAATCAGTTAAAGTAACTTTGATAAATTGTAGTTCGGGTTTAATTGTTGAAGAAAATAGAGGAAAGGTTATTTTTTATTTATTTATTTTTATAGTACAACAACAGTTGGGGTGGGGGGATTTGAACACTGACTTCTTGGTCGAGAGTACATTCCAATTACCGCTGAATTATGCTCGCTTTCACGAGAGGAAAGGTTATCACGTGAAATATATATATATATTTTTTAATTTCTACTTAAAGACTATAGTTAATAAATTTAGTCTTTTATTTTTTTTGAAGAAATAATAAATTTAGTCAATTGATTTCATTAAACTAATTAATTTCATTAACTACTATTTTAGGTAACCATTAATGGTTGTCTTCTCCATCAAAGATATAATATAAGAGATTTAATAAATTTTCATTTTTTTTAAAACTATTTTTAAATATGTTGCATTTGATTGGCATTGCAACTTTTTGATTGGTTGAGGTAACCATGACTAATTATCTTCTCCACCAAAACTGTATATCAATCACTTCCAAAATTTATCTCAAAATTAGATTCTTTCATTATAATGTTGTCATTATTCCCAATTTATCTAAAATATATAGGTATATATTTTATTTTTTTTAGAATAAAATATATAGGTATATTTAAATTACTAACATTATTTCCTTTGATGAATTTAATTTTATTTACAAAGTTTTAAAAATATAATAAATATTAAAGACATGATATTTAATATTTAAATTGTAAATACTATTTATTGGTTTTATAATTTTTGGTACTTTCCTTTCTAAATTTGATACTTTTTCTTTTAAGTACATGTTTTATCTTTGTTTCTCAACAACAAATATAGATGAAGGTGGATAAAATATTTTATATTTTATTTAATTTTCTTTAATTAAATAAGATAAAACTATATTTTTAATTTTTAATAAAGAAAAAAGCATTTACTAATTATATAGTTTTCAATATTTGATTTTCTTTATATGCATCTATCTATAGTAGTTTTTTTTTCTTTTTTTTTTTTACAAAATAATATAAAATATGATTTGTTATAATTTTTTTTTTTGATAATACGATTTTTTATAATATTTTAATCAATATGATTGGGAATTGAGATGTTACCTACATAAAAAAGTATAAATGTCCTTCTCAAAAAAAAAAAAAAAATAAAAAATAAATAAATAAAAATAAAAAAATAAAAAAGTATAAATGTCACATTAATACATTTTAATAGAAAAATGTAGCTTTGAATATTAACCTTATTTCTTTTAATGAATTTAATTTTAATTCATAAAGTACTTGAAAATATATTAAATAACAAAGACATAGTAAATGTTTTAAAATTGTTTAATATGTTATTTAAATTCTCTTTTCTTTTTTAAACAAAATTTTATTTAATTAATTAGAAAGAAAGATATATATTTCTAAGGGAAAAACATCTACTAAATCTTTCAGTTTTAAAATTTTGATTTTTTTTAATATCAATTGTGGCTTGTTATAATTTTGTAATAACATTTCTTGAATTAAATGTTTTATAAACATAAAAAGAGTAAATATCATATTAATGCATTTTTAATAGAGTATGAAAATTTTAAAATTGTATTAATATGAATTTGTGCTAATTTAACATAAGTATGGATGTGAATTTTTTTTTTTTAAAATTTAAAGTAGGGATAAACAACACAAAACAAAATATAAAAACATGGATATGTCTCTAGAGTCGGGCGACAACTACATTCACTCAAGGTGGGTGTTCTTCAATCCAAATTTGTGACACTTTGGATCATCTGAGATGTGCAACTATATCATAATAAAAAATAGACATGACTATAATAAAGATGAAAATGAAGCTAAAAAAAGGTATGGAAGACACACATACAAGAAAGATAAGGGAAGAAGCAAAATTCACCAATGAAAGCAATTACATTATTCCCAACATTTCCTGTCAACAAATTATCTAATTGACTATGGGCTTGTGGCTTCTAAATCTAACTTTGCCGCAACAATCAATGAAGTAGATGATGTTTCTAAATGGACGTGAATGTTGTTTGCAGTATTTCATCGGGAGCTTTTGAGTAACAAAGGCATAGATGAAATTGAGAGAGATTGTTCTCATTCTTTCTTGAAATAAGAAGGAGAGGCCGAAGAAGTTGCCAAAGAAGAACCACATACCATTAGAGAGAGGAAGAGAAAGGGTAGGGAATAAATAGTAGAGGCTTTAATCCGTAACTGACAAGTGAGAGTTGAAGTTTAAACTAGAGAGGAAGGTGGAGAGATTATAGGGATTATAATGAATAGTTGGGAGAAATGAATTTGAATCAATTTTTTTATAAGGTTATGTGGATCCATGATTTGATATTTAAGATAACAAATGTCAATGAATTTGAAAGTTACGTTTTTCCCTTTAATTAATTATTATTATTAGGTTCATTTTTCATGTTTTTAAATTTAATTTTTAGCAATTAATTATCCCAATTTTTGTTTTTAAATAATATAATAAATGGTTAACACATTTTTTTTTAAACTGGTTCAACACAATTTTGGTGAATGTATGGTTTTAATTTGTAATTTAATAAAAGTTTTAAATGAAGGGCAATATAGGTATTTAGTAAAAAATCAAGGATATTATTATCCAAAAAAAAAGTTTCTTCCACATTCGTACTTTTATATATATTATAGATAAGTTCCTAGCAACAGCTTGCTACTTGTGTAATAACTCTCAAAGTTAGAATTAGAGAGGTTATTTTTGCTATAGCAGTGGGGAACATTAAGTTATTTTTCTCAGTGGGAGAAAATACATATTATTAGATAATGTGTATGTAATTCCTAAGATCAAAAGAAATTTGATTTCTGTGTCTTATTTGCTGGAACAATGTTACTCTTTACCTTTCTCTGCTAACACAGTTTTATTTCAAAAAAAGGAAGTTGACATTTGTTTAGTTTTACTGTAAAGTAACCTAAATGTTTTAGGACTAATCAAGAGTAAAACAGTCATGAACACTGGGTTGTTTAAGACTGTTACTACTCAATATGAAAAGAGGCAAAGGATTTCTCCTAAAGGAAAATACCTTTCTTTGGTTCGAAGGTAGACCATATTAATCTCAATTTGATTGGGAGATTGGTCAAGAGTGAACTTCTAAGCGAGTTAGAAGATGACTCTCTACTACCTTGTAAGTCATGCCTTGTGGGCAATATGACTGATAGATCTTTTATTGCTAAAGACCTAAGAGCCAAAGAGCCCTTGGAGCTTGTACATTTGGATCCTTGTGGTTCAATATGTTAAAGCAGTGGGAGGGGCATGAATAATTCATCTCTTTTGGATGATTATTCAAAGGTATGAGTATCTTTACCTAATGCAACTTAAGTTTGAAGCTCTTGAGATATTCGAAGGGGATTAGGATTGAAGTTGAAAAACTTGTTAGGTGAGATGATAAAAACACTTCGATCTAATCAAAGTGTTGAGTATAGGGATTTGAGATTCCAGGAATAATTGATAGTACATGGGATCACATCCTAAATCTCATTTAGGAGAAATAGAACCCTATTGGATATGGTTCATTCCATGTTGAGCTATGCTCAATTGTCTGGCTCGTTTTGGGGTCATGCAGTGTTGACTGCATTGCATACTGTAGTAGGCAACCCCAAAGGAAATGAGAAATGGATACTTCTTCAATTCACAAGAAAATAAAGAATTTGTATCGACAAATGCTAAATTCTCAAAAGAAGTCCACATCAAAAATCATAAACCACAGAGTAAAGTCGGTTTAAGTAAGTTAACTAATGAATCTACAGTAACATCCACAAGAGTTGTTGATGAGGCTGACTGTTCAACAAGAGTTGTTGATGGATCAGTGCATCTAGTTAGTCACATCCATCTCAATAGTTGAGATTTCCTCAATGTAGTGGGAGGGTTGTTTGATAATCTGAACGTTACATGGGCTTGTATGAAGCCTAGGTCATCATACCTGATGATGGCATAGTGGGTTCATTATCTTTTAGAAAGAAAATGAATGATGTTGACAAGGACCAATGGATTAAAGTCATGGACCTGGAAATTAAGTCTTTTGTATTTCACTTCCATCTGGGATCTTGTAGATTTGCTTGATGGGTAACACCTATTAGTTACAAGTGGATTTACAAGAGAAAATGAGACATTAAAGGTCTTAACCAGAAGGGTTCATAAAACAAGATCGAAAGCAAAAGGGTTTGCAAGCTTAAGTGTGTTGGGTTTTATGCCCTAAAACTCGTAGATAGTGAATGTAAACAAATTGTATACTTGTTTCAATAAAGTGTAATTGAGTTTCAACAATAAAGTGTTATTGTTAAATATTGCACAATTTGACCCAAATCCAATAAACTAAGATCCAAGGTTGTTTACATGTGACTTGAACTAGTATGTGGGGACATACGGGGATTGATGTTCAAGTAACAACCTAAAAGGTCTATAGTACAAGGATAAGGTTGGATACCTTATCCTGGTAACACTATGTGATACGGCCCGCTTTGTATTTGATACAGACGTATTAATCCAAGACGTCCATGTAGGAGACATGCAAGCGGGGGTATCCTATGCAATGAGTTTGCATAAGACCGGACCACGAAATAGTAAACCACTAGATGTAACACCGTTAACTAGTTAGGTTACTGTTTCAATACGGTGACCTAGGTAACTCAGTCTTAATCCTGAATGTGTCATGAACTCCTTCTCATGAGGGATTGTCCTTTGATTAGCATGGGTGAGAGTGGCCAATACGCCGACTCAATATGCCTTCCTTTTTGGGGACAAGACCAAGTGGGAGGCTGGGGACATGACAACACAAGAAGGAATTCACTCCTTCCCACTTCTAGGAGAAGTAGATGAGTGTTCCCTTAAGAGGTGACTCCGGGACTTGAACAAAGGGATCCCGTCCTCTCACTGGCCCGAGAGGAACTTTCTGTTTAATGGTTGGACCATAAATAGGTTGTTCATTAGAGTAGCGCTGGTACTTAAGGAGACATATGTAACACAGGGGTAAAACGGTAATTTGACCCAGCCGTGATTACGAACACTCGTGAAGGATTGACTTACCAGCATAGGTCTACATCCATGGACACAGAAATGTTCTACAGTGAGAAGAGTTCAGCTGTGGGTCTTTAGTGGAATGACCCACAGTTAATGAATTGGTTAACTTGATTAATGAGTTTAATCAGTTAACCTCATATCATTGGAGCTTCTGATCTGTAGGTCCATTAGGTCCCCCTGCTAGCTCGTAAAGAGTAATTAGGAACAAATATATCTTGAGAGAATTTGAATAGTTCAAATTCATATTGGGAATTAAGTTAATTGTATGAGATACAAATTAATATAATGTATAATGATGCATTAAAATATAAAGTCTAATTTGAGATTAAACTTTATTAAATTGAGACATTGATATATTTGAAAGAGTTCAAATATATGTCTAATTAAATATAGGGTATTTAATTAGAAGATGAATTAATTAATTATGAATTAATTAATTATTCAATTTAGTTTAAATTAAATGAGATTTAATTAAACTATAGTCTATGAGAAAAATAAATATTTGAAGAAGTTCAAATATTAATATGAATTTGATTCATATTAAATTTATAGGATATAAGAGAATTTGAAGGAGTTCAAATTTTAATATGAATTTGATTCATATTATAGAATTAATTAATTGAAGGCCTGAAATTAAATATATGATATTTAATTGGGTAATTAATTAATTAACTAATAGAAGGTCTGAAATTAAATATATGATATTTAATTGGTGATTAATTAATTAAAGAATTAATTAATTGGAAATTAATCAATTATGGAAATGATTAATCACTTATGGAAGTGATCAATCATTTATGGAAAAGATTAATCAATTATGGAATTGATTGGTCATGGAATTGATTAATGGAAAATATTGAATCAGTTATGGAAATAATTGATTTTAAATGAATATTTTATTCATGGCCTTTCTCCTATAAATAGAACACTAACCCTAGGGTTTAGGTACCACAACATATGGCCACCATAAGGCCTTCTCATATTCTCTCAACTCAAGAACTCTAGGGAAAATTTTCTCTCTAGAGTTTTTCCCATTCAAGATTAGGTAGTCCCACAACTACGTTCCTAATCTCAGAGTTATAGCGGGGAAGATCAACGAAGGTTTGTTTCTCATTGCTTAACCTTTTGCCAATGTATTGGTATTTTTGTAGAACAAAATTAATTTACGAACGGTCCAATTGCTTCCGCTGTAACGGAATTGGGAATTCCAATCCTTCAATTGGTATCAGAGCCGATCGTATGCTTAATTTTGTTTTACAAAATTTGCGTTGGTTTTTGGTGGGATTGATTTGCATTATGAATGTTTGGTTTGCTTAAAGATTGTTTAGGTGTTTTGGCATTAGATTTACAATTTTTGTATGATTTGATCATGTAAGGGCCCATGTTTTTGGGGCAAAATTATTGTAAATCGAGTCTTGTAAGTCCGTGTCTAGAGATTTAAGATCAATTTGTTGATCGGTGTTCGAATCGGAGTTGAAATCGGAGAAAAACGGCTGCTGGAATCGAAGACAGTATGCTGCCCAGAGGCGTAGCGTCGCGACCCTGCTCAACGGAGTCGCGACGCTGAGGTAAAGGCGCTGAAAAAAAAAACGGGACAGCGTCGAGACGCTATGAATTCAGCGTCTCGACGCTACGGTTACGAAATAATTATTATTTGCGTAAATTGATTCTCGAATGTCGGTGCTGGAGCAGTTGGTGTGTGCGTGCAGCTAGCGTATGAGAGGGCATGAGTTCGAAGCTGTTCAAATGTAGTTTTTTTTCTTTTCTTATTTTTCCGGTTTCTGAAGTTAGTACAGTCCGGTTCACTGAGGATGGGTCCGGTTCATGCTGGTCTGGTCCGGTTCAAGGTTATATTGGGCCAGTTTGAGAAATTTAGGTCTGTTTTGGGCGATTCTAACACGGTTCGGGTTGGTTCTGAGCGGTTCGAGGCGGTTCTAACCGATTACAAGGCGGTTTAGGGCTAGATTTTGAATTATTAATGTAATTTTTTCATTATTTTTGCCCTAGGATGCCAAAATACCGGTCTTTATAGCTATTTATTGCTTTATGAATGTCATTTAGCTAGATCCCACCATAGGTTAAGCATGTTTCATGCATTTTTATGTTATAAATGTTATAATATTTGATAATTATGCATGAATTTAAATTTCATGAGTAACTTAGTACAATTGTTATATTAAATATATGAAATTTGAAAAACATCATGCATGTCATTAATTAGATAAATATAAAGTGTTATATTATATTAATGAAGCATGCATGCTTAGGTTTATTTTCATGAGTATTAATATAATTAGTTATATTATGGATGGAATTAAAATATCAATGTTTATTTTCATGAGTATTTAATATAAATTTTTATGATTAAATGGATGAAAATTGAGAAGCATTGAGCATGAAATTACTTTAATAAAAATATAAAAAGTTATATTTATGAAAGTAATTTTATATGCTTGTTTATTTTCATGAGCTATTAATATAAATTGTTATGTTAATGTATGAAAATGTGAATGCTTGTTTTAATTTTCTTGGGTTATTAATTTAAGAGTTAGATTAATTGAAGAAAATTAATTTGCATTAAGCATGAAATTACTTTAGCTTAAAAAATATAAGAGTTATATTTATATTAGTAATTAACATGCTTATTTTTTTTTCATGAGCTATTAATATAAATGTTATGTTAATGTATGAAAATGGTAATGCTAATTTTAATTTTCTTGTATAACTAATTTAAGAGTTAGGTTAATTAAAAGGAAATTAAATTGCATTGAGCATGACATTACCTTAGATTAATATAATTGTTATATTTATGGTATGTCATGTATGCTAATGTATGGTTTTATAAATTAATTAGAATTTGATTGTTAATTTATTCACCATAGTAGCATGTTATAGGGTTAATTCATTAAAATTTATAATAGTTATAAAATTAATGAATAGAAACCGTTAACCTATAACAAAGAATTGCAAGCAAACATAAGATCTTAGGATAAATGAATTAATTTTAAAATGTTTAAAATTAATTAGACCTAAGATCACATTTCTAATATGACTAGAATTATTCTTACTTAGAATTAAAATTAGTTTTAATTGACTAAGTAGGAAAAACATTACTATGATTATAAGGGAACTCCACCGTTAAGTTCTGTCTAAGGCTGGGGGTATTTAAGTTGACGGTTTACGGAACACCTCCTACCTGGGAACTGACCCGGAATACCGGAGTTGAATTAATCATAGTTAAATGTTAGCATGCAATGTCACTAGGTTTGTTAAAAGTGTTTAATGCACATAGATCTTTAGAGTAAAGACCTTACATTACTTTGGTTATAAGGGAACTCTCTTGGTGAAGTTCTGTCTAAGGTTGGGGGTATTTAAGTTGACGGTTTACGGAACACCTCCTACCTGGGAACTGACCCGAAACTTGAGTTGAATTAACCATAGTAATGTTGACTTGCAATGTTGGGTTTATTAAAAGAAGTTTAATTCACCTAAAACATTGCGGTTGAATCCTTTCCATAATTGTTATAATAGGATTAGACTTAGATAGATTTACTTAGCCGAATTTTATCTAAGTTAAACAACCCTAAATTAACCTTAGGACATTTTCAGTGGGAGGAAAATTACAAAACGAGATTTAAATCAAGTTTTGCTCCTACGTCCCTATATTCACAACGTGAGGTTCATGCTCGGCTTCGAGTCGCCCTAGGAGCGGCCTCCCTTCGGAAAGTGTTTGCATGAATCAATAACAAGGTGAATGGGAAAAATGTCTAGAGTGAGTGGGAGCGGGACACGTGTCAATGTATCCCTCGGTCTCCGCCCCTAGTTCACACCGTGAGAGTCCTATGATCCGCCTGCAAGTTGTCCTGGCGCAACCATCCCTTCGGAGGGCCTGATCATAGGATTCGGAACATCGTGAACTCCTGAATAGGATAGGAACTCTTAGGCTAATTACCAACAGTTGTCTTTCCCTTCGGTAGCCTGTTGGTGCGTGCCTCTGAGATCTGAAAGTGGGAGGGTTACACTTACGGGGATAAGTTAAATGTGTTAACTAACCCTTGACCGAACAACGGTAACTAAACGCTAACGGAATATGAGTTATTCTGGTGTTAGAATTTGGTTGAGATTGTCTCAATTCAGAGGAGGAGTAGTTGACCACCCTTCGGTGGCTGTTGTTCTAAACCTTTGAAGTATCGTTGCAAAAACCAAATCAATAGTTTTATAGGGTTTCTTTGATTGCTTATTTGTTTTTGCAGAATTTGATTGGATTATTTGTAATGGGTTAGTGCTATTAATAATACAAGTAATTTGTTACTTCAGCAATTATATAATAATTTTATGTGTGTTGTCTTACGTCATTTTATAAATAACGGTAATACAACAAGCTTAAACGACAAATTGTGGTAAATAAGTCTAGGATTATTCTTAACTGAGGAATGTCCTCATGCCCTATATGTTTAATTCATTAAGAATTGTTCTTGGTGAATATGACATTGAACTCTACTTAGCAAAAAGAGAACTTGTTCAAGACCGTAATTTTCATTTACCTGTCTTGAAAACGTGATTAGTGAAGAATAGTGATTCTCCTTGAATACTTGATTCAGGGGTAACAAATCACGTGTGTTCTTCTTTTAAAGGAATAAGTTCTTGGCAAGAGCTTGCTGCTTGTGTAATAACTCTCAAAGTTAGAATTAGAGAGGTTATTTTAGCTATATCAGTGGGGAACATTAAGTTATTTTTCTCAGTGGGAGAAAATACATATTATTAGATAATGTGTATGTAATTCCTAAGATCAAAAGAAATTTGATTTCTGTGTCTTATTTGTTGGAACAATGTTACTCTTTACCTTTCTCTGCTAACGCAGTTTTGTTTCAAGAAAGGGAGTTGACATTTGTTTAGCTTTACTGAAAAGTAACCTAAATGTTTTAAGACTAATCAATAGTAAAGCAGTCATGAACACTGGGTTGTTTAAGACTGCTATTACTCAATGTGAAAAGAGGCAAAGGATTTCTCCTAAAGGAAAATACCTTTCTTTGGTTCTAAGGTAGACCATATTAATCTCAATTTGATTGGGAGATTGGTCAAGAGTGAACTCCTAAGCGAGTTAGAAGATGACTCTCTACTACCTTGCAAGTCATGCCTTGTAGGCAAAATGACTGATAGATCTTTTACTGGAAAAGATCTAAGAGCCAAAGAGCCCTTGGAGCTTGTACATTTGGATCCTTGTGGTTTAATATGTTAAAGCAGTGGGAGGGCATGAATAATTCATCTCTTTTGGATGATTATTCAAAGGTATGAGTATCTTTACCTAATGCAACTTAAGTCTATAGCTCTTAAGATATTCAAAGGGGCTTAGGACGGAAGTTGGAAACTTGTTAGGTGAGATGATAAAAACACTTCGATCTGATCAAAGTGTTGAGTATAGGGATTTTAGATTCCAGGACTATTTGATAGTACATGGGATCACACCCTAAATCTCATTTAGGAGAAATAGAACCCTATTGGATATGGTTCATTCCATGTTGAGCTATGCTCAATTGTCTGGCTCGTTTTGGGGTCATGTAGTGTTGACTGCATTGCATACTGTAGTAGGCAACCCCAAAGGAAACGAGAAGTGAATACTTCTTCAATTCACAAAAGAATAAAGAATTTGTATTGACAAATGCTAAATTCTCAGAAGAAGTCCACATCAAAAATCATAAACCACAAGAGTAAAGTCGGTTTAAGTTAGTTAACTAATGAAGCTACAGTAACATCCACAAGAGTTGTTGATGAGGCTGACTGTTCAACAAAAGTTGTTATGGATCAGTGCATCTAGTTAGTCACATCCATCTCAATAGTTGAGATTGCCTCAATGTAGTGGGAGGTTGTTTGATAACCTGAACGTTACATGGGCTTGTTTGAAGCCTAGGTCATCATACCTGATGATGGCATAGATGATTCATTTTCTTTTAGAAAGAAAATGAATGATGTTGACACCGATCAGAGGATTAAAGCCATGGGCCTGGAAATGAAGTCTTTTGTATTTCACTTCCATCTGGGATCATGTAGATCTGCTTGATGGGTAACACCTATTAGTTACAAGTGGATTTACAAGAGAAAACGAGACACTAAAGGTTTTAACCAGAAGGGTTCATACAACAAGATCGAAAGCAAAAGGGTTTGCAAGCTTAAGTGATCCATTCATGGATTGACCTAAGCATTTCGATCTTGAAATATAAGATTTGATATAGTGACCAAATCTTTTGGCTTTAATCAGAACATTAATGAGTCTTGTGTTTACAAGTAATCATCAATAGTTCAGTAGCTTACTTAGTGTTGTATATGATTGATATCCTAATAATTGGGAAGGATGTAGGTTATCTTACTGACATTAAAGGAGCTAGCAGCTCATTTTCAAATGGAAATTTGGGAGCAGTCGAGTTTGTTCTTGGGATCCAAATCGTTAGGAATCGTTAGAACAAAAAGCTAGCCTTGTCTCAAGTGACTTATATCTACAAGATGTCAGTTAGATATAAGATACTGAATTCCAAGAAGGGTTCACTACCTTTCAGGCGTGGATTTTTTTTTTTTTTTGTCTAAGAAACCGTTTCCTAAGACACCTCAAAAAGTTGAGGAGATGAGACGAATGCTCTATGCAATAGGGATTGTCAGTAAGTATCAATCTAATCCAAGATTTAATCATTGGAAAACCGTTAAGAATATCCTCAAGTATTCGAGGAGAACAAGGAACTATATGTTCGTGTATGGGACTAAGGATTTGATCCTTACAGGATACACTGACACAGATTTTAAGACTGATAAGGATTTGAGGAAATCTACATCAGTATCTGTGGTCACTCTTTACGATGGAGCTATAGTATGACATAGTTACAATCTTGACCGTATAGGCCGAAAACATAGCTGCTTATGAAGCAACGATAGAGACTGTATGCCTTAGAAAGTCCTTGATTGATTTGGAATGTGTTCCAAATGTGAACTTGTCCATCACACTTTATAGTGATATAGTGGTGTTGTGGCAAATTCAAAAGAGCATCGCAACCCAAGACAAGCACACATTAAATTGAATGAAATATTACTGATTCACTTACAAAGACTCTCTCGGCTAAAGTGTTTGAGGGTTATCTAGAAGGTCTAGATCTACGAGATATGTACAAAGATGTAATCTAGGGCAAGTGGGAGAAATATAATGGGTATAGTGATGCCCTAGTTTATTGTATTTGTACATTGTATATGTTTTATACATGTATTTATACACCCAGTGCTGTATAGATTATTGTACATCCCACTAAACTAGAGTTTTAGTTCAAGTGGGAGTTTGTTGGGTTTTATGCCCTAAAACTCGTAGATAGTGAATGTAAACAAATTGTATACTTGTTTCAATAAAGTGTAATTGAGTTTCAACAATAAAGTGTTATTGTTAAATATTGCACAATTTGACCCAAATCCAATAAACTAAGATCCAAGGTTGTTTACATGTGACTTGAACTAGTATGTGGGGACATACGGGGATTGATGTTCAAGTAACAACCTAAAAGGTCTATAGTACAAGGATAAGGTTGGATACCTTATCCTGGTAACACTATGTGATACGGCCCGCTTTGTATTTGATACAGACGTATTAATCCAAGACGTCCATGTAGGAGACATGCAAGCGGGGGTATCCTATGCAATGAGTTTGCATAAGACCGGACCACGAAATAGTAAACCACTAGATGTAACACCGTTAACTAGTTAGGTTACTGTTTCAATACGATGACCTAGGTAACTCAGTCTTAATCCTGAGTGTGTCATGAACTCCTTCTCATGAGGGATTGTCCTTTGATTAGCATGGGTGAGAGTGGCCAATACGCCGACTCAATATGCCTTCCTTTTTGGGGACAAGACCAAGTGGGAGGCTGGGGACATGACAACACAAGAAGGAATTCACTCCTTCCCACTTCTAGGAGAAGTAGATGAGTGTTCCCTTAAGAGGTGACTCCGGGACTTGAACAAAGGGATCCCGTCCTCTCACTGGCCCGAGAGGAACTTTCTGTTTAATGGTTGGACCATAAATAGGTTGTTCATTAGAGTAGCGCTGGTACTTAAGGAGACATATGTAACACAGGGGTAAAACGGTAATTTGACCCAGCCGTGATTACGAACACTCGTGAAGGATTGACTTACCAGCATAGGTCTACATCCATGGACACAGAAATGTTCTACAGTGAGAAGAGTTCAGCTGTGGGTCTTTAGTGGAATGACCCACAGTTAATGAATTGGTTAACTTGATTAATGAGTTTAATCAGTTAACCTCATATCATTGGAGCTTCTGATCTGTAGGTCCATTAGGTCCCCCTGCTAGCTCGTAAAGAGTAATTAGGAACAAATATATCTTGAGAGAATTTGAATAGTTCAAATTCATATTGGGAATTAAGTTAATTGTATGAGATACAAATTAATATAATGTATAATGATGCATTAAAATATAAAGTCTAATTTGAGATTAAACTTTATTAAATTGAGACATTGATATATTTGAAAGAGTTCAAATATATGTCTAATTAAATATAGGGTATTTAATTAGAAGATGAATTAATTAATTATGAATTAATTAATTATTCAATTTAGTTTAAATTAAATGAGATTTAATTAAACTATAGTCTATGAGAAAAATAAATATTTGAAGAAGTTCAAATATTAATATGAATTTGATTCATATTAAATTTATAGGATATAAGAGAATTTGAAGGAGTTCAAATTTTAATATGAATTTGATTCATATTATAGAATTAATTAATTGAAGGCCTGAAATTAAATATATGATATTTAATTGGGTAATTAATTAATTAACTAATAGAAGGTCTGAAATTAAATATATGATATTTAATTGGTGATTAATTAATTAAAGAATTAATTAATTGGAAATTAATCAATTATGGAAATGATTAATCACTTATGGAAGTGATCAATCATTTATGGAAAAGATTAATCAATTATGGAATTGATTGGTCATGTAATTGATTAATGGAAAATATTGAATCAGTTATGGAAATAATTGATTTTAAATGAATATTTTATTCATGGCCTTTCTCCTATAAATAGAACACTAACCCTAGGGTTTAGGTACCACAACATATGGCCACCATAAGGCCTTCTCATATTCTCTCAACTCAAGAACTCTAGGGAAAATTTTCTCTCTAGAGTTTTTCCCATTCAAGATTAGGTAGTCCCACAACTACGTTCCTAATCTCAGAGTTATAGCGGGGAAGATCAACGAAGGTTTGTTTCTCATTGCTTAACCTTTTGCCAATGTATTGGTATTTTTGTAGAACAAAATTAATTTACGAACGGTCCAATTGCTTCCGCTGTAACGGAATTGAGAATTCCAATCCTTCAAAGTGATCCATTCATGGATTGACCTAAGCATTTCGATCTTGAAATATAAGATTTGATATAGTGACCAAATCTTTTGGCTTTAATCAGAACATTAATGAGTCTTGTGTTTACAAGTAATCATCAATAGTTCAGTAGCTTACTTAGTGTTGTATATGATTGATATCCTAATCATTGGGAATGATGTAGGTTATCTTACTGACATTAAAGGAGCTAGCAACTCATTTCCAAATGGTAATTTGGGAGAAGTCGAGTTTGTTCTTGGGATCCAAATCGTTAGGAATCGTTAGAACAAAAAGCTAGCCTTGTCTCAAGTGACTTATATCTGCAAGATGTCAGTTAGATATAAGATACAAAATTCCAAGAAGGGTTCACTACCTTTCAGGCGTGGAATTCTTTTTGTCTAAGAAACCCTTTCCTAAGACACCTCAAGAAGTTGAGGAGATGAGACGAATGCCCTATGCAATAGGGATTGTCAGTAAGTATCAATCTAATCCAAGATTTAATCATTGGAAAGCCATTAAGAATATCCTCAAGTATTTGAGGAGAACGAGGAATTATATGCTCGTGTATGGGATTAAGGATTTGATCTTTACAGGATACACTGACACAGATTTTAAGACTGATAAGGATTTGAGGAAATCTACATAAGTATCTGTGGTCACTCTTTACGATGGAGCTATAGTATGACATAGTTACAGTCTTGACCGTATAGGCCGAAAAAATAGCTGCTTGTGAAGCAGCGATAGAGACTGTATGGCTTAGAAAGTTCTTGATTGATTTGGAATGTGTTCCAAATGTGAACTTGCCCATCACACTTTATAGTGATATAGTGGTGTTGTGGCAAATTCAAAAGAACATCGCAACCTAAGACAAGCAGACACATTAAATTGAATGAAATATTGCTGATTCATTTACAAAGACTCTCTCGGCTAAAGTGTTTGAGGGTCATCTAGAAGGTCTAGATCTACGAGATATGTACAAAGGTGTAATCTAGGGCAAGTGGGAGAAATGTAATGGGTATAGTGATACCATTACGTAATGGGTATAGGGATGCCCTAGTTTATTGTATTTGTACATTGTATATGTTTTATACATGTGTTTATACACCCACTGCTGTATAGATTATTGTACATCCCACTAAACTAGAGTTTTAGTTCAAGTGGGAGTTTGTTTGGTTTTATGCCCTAAAACTCATAGATAGTAAATGTAAACAAATTGTATACTTGTTTCAATAAAGTGTTATTGAGTTTCTACAATAAAGTGTTATTGTTAAATATTGCACAATTTGACCCAAATCCAATAAACTAAGATCCAAGGTTGTTTGTATGTAACTTGAACTAGTATGTGGGGACATACGAGGATCGATGTTCAAGTAACAACCTAAAAGGTCTATAGTTCAAGGATAAGGTTGGGTACCTTATCCTGGTAACACTATGAGATACGACCCGCTTTGTATTTGATACAGACGTATTGATCCAAAACGTCCATGTAGTAGACATGCAAGTGGGGGTATCCTATGCAATGAGTTTGCATAAGACCGGACCACGAAATAGTCAACCATTAGTTATAACACCGTTAACTAATTAGGTTACTGTTTCAATAGGATGACCTAGGTAACTCAATCTTAATCCTGAGTGTGTCATGAACTCCTTCTCATGAGAGATTGTCCTCTGATTAGCATGGGTGAGAGTGGCCAATACGCCGACTCAATATGCCTTCCTTTTTGGGGACAAGACCGAGTGGGAGGCTGGGGACATGACAACACAAGAAGGAATTCACTCCTTCCCGCTTCTATGTGAAGTAGATGAGTGTTCCCTTAAGTGGTGACTCCGTAACTTGAACAAAGGGATCTCGCCCTCTCACTGGCCCGAGAGGGACTTTCTGTTTAATGGTTGGACCATAAACAAGTTGTTCATTAGAGGAGCGCTAGTACTTAAGGAGACAGATGTAACACAGGGGTAAAACAGTAATTTGACCCAACTGTGATTACGGACACTTGTGAAAGATTGACTTACCGGCATAGGTCTACATCCATGGACACATAAATGTTCTACAGTGAGAAGAGTTCAGCTGTGGGTCTTTAGTGGAATGACCCATTGTTAATGAATATTGGTTAACCTGATTAATGAGTTTAATCTATTAACCTCATATCATTGGAGTTTCTGATCTGTAGGTCCATTAGGTCCCCCTGCTAGTTCGTAAAGAGTAATTAGGAACAAATATATCTTGAGAGAATTTGAATAGTTCAAATTCATATTGGGAATTAAGTTAATTGAACGAGATACAAATTAATATAATGTATAGTGATGCATTAAAATATAAAGTCTAATTTGAGATTAAACTTTATAATATTGAGAGATTGATATATTTGAAAGAGTTCAATATTTAATTAGAAGATGAATTAATTAATTACGAATTAATTGATTATTCAATTTAGTTTAAATTAAATGAGATTTAATTAAACTATAGTCTATGGGAGAAATAAATATTTGAAGAAATTCAAATATTAATATGAATTTTATTCATATTAAATTTATAGGATATAAGAGAATTTGAAGGAGTTCAAATTTTAATATGAATTTGATTCATATTTTAGAATTAATTAATTGAAGGCCTGAAATGAAATATATGATATTTAATTGGGTAATTAATTAATTAAGTAATAGAAGGTTTGAAATTTAATATATGAGATTTAATTAGTGATTAATTAATTAAAGAATTAATTAATTGGAAATTAATGAATTATGAAAATGATTAATCACTTATGAAAGTAATTAATCATTTATGGAAATGATTAAGAATGATTTAATCACTTATGGAAGTGATCAATCATTTATGGAAAAGATTAATCAATTATGGAATTGATTGGTCATGAAATTGGTTGGTCATGAAATTGATTAATTATGGAAAAGATTAAATCAGTTATGAAAATAATTGATTTTAAATGAATATTTTATTCATGACCTTTCTCCTATAAATAGAACACTAAATCTAGGGTTTAGGTACAACAACATAAGGCCACAAGAATGCACTCTTGCATTCTCTCTAGCCTCCTTCTCATATTCTCTCAACTCAAGAACTTTAGGGACAATTTTCTGTCATAGGGGCTGTTTGGGGCGCTGGGTTGGTTATAATAGCTGGGGGATTATAATAGTCTGGGGGTTATAATAGTCTGTGCTTGGGGTACAGATTATTATAATCTGGGATAAAATAGTCTGTGTTTGGGGTGCAGATTATTATAGTCTGGGATAAAATAGTCTGTGTTTGGGATGCAAATTATTTTAGTTTGGGTTAAAATAGTATGTGTTTGCAATGTTGATATGTTTAACATTAGATTCTGAATCAGAGGTTCAAGCTAATTATTTTTTTTCCTGAATTTTTTTTGTTTATTTTCCTCATGCAACTGTGTACGTCAAATACCATATTTTGTAAATATTAATAAGAAAAATGTTTGAGTTTAGGTATAGGGTTAAATTATGTCCTTAACTTAAAAGGAAACAAGAATAACTTAAGATAGGTTGATTTTCTTTGTTTTAGAGTCATTGTTTTTTTCACAAAATAAGTAATTTTATGATTTCATATAGAAAAACCATATTTGTTTCATTTCTGTATTTCTAACATAAAAATGGTAAAGGCTTATTCAAAACTCATTTTACCTTCATTATCAAAAGAATCAAATAAAATAGAAATCACATGAAATAAAAACTTGAGTAGTATTTTTTTAAAAAATTATTATTATCACGGTAAACTTAAATACGATAAGTATAATTTGGAATGAAAATATGGTACGATGAAGGTAAACATTCATATACTTCATTATCAAAAGTAATTATGTCATAAAACTCCATATTTGTACAAAGACAACCTAGTATCCAACTCTGTATAATTTTTTCGATTTTTCCGACGACCACCAACAAATGTTTCGGTGATTGAAGGTTTTTTCCCTCTTTTTTCCTTTCATTTATTCTACATTTTTATTATTATTTTTTTATTTTCTTTATTTTCATTTTTTATATTTTTCGAAATGAAAACGAGAAGAGAATATTAAAAAAAAAATCATCGGTGATCGCCGGAAAAGTGATCGAAAAGTCGACGTCGGTCGCCGAAAAAGTTGTCGGTGGTCGTTGGAAAAGTCGTCGACCGGTTGTCGGTAGGAAAGTCAATAAGTCACATGGAGAAGATAGAAAAGAGTTACTGTAGAGAATGGGTAGAATAATTGGGGTGGGTTGAATAGTGTTACTGTAGCAACACGAAGGGGAAAAATAACCAACTCCACCCCTTATTTTTGTTGGTGCCCCAAACATTGGGTTAGTTATAATAGCCCCCACTATTATAACCAACACAGTGGGCCAAACGACCCCATAGAGTTTTTCCCATTCAAGATTAGGTAGTCCCACAACTACGTTCCTAATCTCAGAGTTATAGCGGGGAAGATCAAATGGTGGTGTTCTTCGTTGTTGCAGAGCAATCAAGAATCATTCTTGATTTTCAGAGACGTCAACGAAGGTTTGCGTTTCTTTTCTTTATTATAGATTTAGATCTAAATTTTGTATGCTTAGCCTTAAGTTTCTATAGAATTTGTTCTATGATTTTTGCCAATGTTATGGTATTTTTGGATAAACAAAATTAACTACGAATCGGTCCCAATTACAGCAACATTCGTTGTCGCTTGTATGTGATCATTCTGAATGACATCAAAAGAATAAGTGTGTTCGTTGATAAACTTCCTCACAATCCACAACTACCTCGTGCGATAGGTAGAAGCGTGTATATACCATGGGCATGAGTCGTCTATGTTGTATACTGCTTGCTATTGGATTTAATTGTCTTGAATTGGAAACTCCCTTGCCAGTAAAGAGACTACCTTCTTGAGATTTTTTTGCATGAAAATACGCACCCCACCGATACAGGAACTATGTTGGTCAACGCGTCAATCCCATCTGAGTTAGCAAACTCAAAATTTGTCTCCCCCCAGAACGAGCTTGCGACTGCCTCCTGTTGTGTATAGCAGTATCTACCCCCTGCACGTCCACAACTACACAACGATCCCTGTACGTGCCATTATGAAACCCATTTACCATCCAAAAAACATCTCTATCATCTGAAAGGACTATATTTATCGAGTTGGTTGATCAGTTCCTAAAGAGTGTCAACCGGTAGATACTATTACTGTCAGCCAAATTGAGGTAGTTCGCAACACATACGTTGAGTTGAGAGAGGTTAGCATCACAAGGACATGTCACAACACCAGACTTGAAACCACTGTAGAATCCTGCCACGTCCCAAACACCACCGAACAAAATCGTAATTTGATGTCCCACCATTTTGTGTTAATGGTAAATTTTTCGATAAAAATATACCAGACACTATTCCAACCGTGATATAAAGAAGACCTGGAATAAGCTATATATTTGAACTAATTGAGACAAGGGTTGGATATTCAGTACAAATCGAGCATATAAACAAAAACCGATTTTGACTGTTAGAAGGAGAAGAAAACAGGATCTGGTGAAATCAGTTATAGGCAATGCGAAAATCCCACGAAATGTGGAACAAAAAAGATCTTGTACATGTAACGACACTATAAACCACGTATGTACTTGTACGGATATACCCAGGGGTAAAAATGGAAAATCACCACCCGTCTGGAGGTCCCTTGATTTGTGGCAGCCACAACCAAGAATACGAAAGTTTTTTAGCCAAAAAACTGAATGGCTTATTTTTTTTCTAGCCATCTAACACAATTTTCCTAGTTTTAATAGAGCTTAAAATTGGTCCCTATAGTGAGTTTATTGTTAATTTTTCTAAAAAAAATTAGTCTTTATAATTCTTTTTTCTATAAAATTTGGAAATATGGTCACATCGTGTCTCTTATTGAATGAAAATTGTTATTATTATTCAATAAACTTCGATAAAAATTTACTTAAACTTACGATAAGGACCAATTTTAAGCTTTATTGAAAGTACAAGACTAAAATTAGACATTTAAAAGTATAAAATTAAATGAATCAAAACTCAAAAGTACAAAGACCAAAATGCCAAATTATTTTTATACATCACCCCTCAATATGAAGTTTGAATCTGCCACTCGTTACAAATATCATAAATTTTGAAATAAATGAAAGTATAGGTACGTTATAAACTCAAAAAAGTGTGCACGTCTAAGCTTAAATTTATCAGCCAATGCAAGCATAGCTCAAAGATAAGAACTCTCGACCAAGAGTTTTAAAAAAAAAAAAAAAAAACTCTCGACCAAGAGGATCTGAGATTTGAATCCTCCACTCCCATATATTGTTGAATTCGAGAAAAAAAAAACTTAAATTTGTCGATCAATATATCATTATGAGGACTTGAATATTTATGGCACATCCCCAAAAGCTATTCAAAATACAGTGCAATTCACTTATATTCGACTCAAACTTCAAAATCAACATTTACCATGGGAAAATTATTTATTTTTCAATGTAAAAAAATGTTTTTTAGTAAAAAAATTAATGAAATGGTGACCCAACCAGCCCGTCTAATATATGCATGACATGTGTACAAATAATAGTTCGCAAGATGGTGAAATTTGTAATAAACGATCCTCATGGATGCTTGTAGACGATGCTATAGCTAGGACGAGAGAGACGTCTGATTTAAGAAAAGGACAATAGAGTCCCTACCAATATGGACAGCAGCATAAAAGGGTAACTACTAAAGGGGTGGGTATCCCCACACATTAAGGGATACTACCCTTTCAAATATTGGACCACACCACCAACATAAAGTGCACCTATACCTAAATCAAAGCCCTTTAAGCTTATGCACAGATGGTCTTAAACTTCCCTACGTTGTGGCCATTTTTCAACCTAAATCATTTCATTTTTCCTCTTTTCTAAGAATATAATGTTCATAAATAGGGTAAATTTGAAAGTGTTAATATGAAAAATACGAAAGCAATTTTGGATCTTAGGCACATAATTTCATCAATTTTACCAAATTAAGCATGTTGTTCAAGTTACCGAAAAACAGAGAATAGTACACCCTACCTCTTGTAGCTCAAAAGTGGAGCAAGTCGTTTGTTGTTTTTCCTCACCAATGGATCACAAACTACCACCAAGATCTTTCTTGCTATTCTTAGGCCTTGGAACCGATTGTGGAATCGTTTGTGATGGGAATTGGAGGGTAAAAGCTTGTGGGTTCAAGCTATTTTGAGAGTTTGTGTTATTGCTTTTGGATCACAATTTTGGCAGCATAAAAGATGGAATTGAAGCTTGTTTTCTTCAACATTTCATCCTCTATATATAGAAGAATTCATGCATTCCAAATCCCAAAAAATGACATCAAATTAGTGATTAATTAGAGCTTTGGATTAGGTGTTGCCATAAGCTTAAGTGCATGGAGGTGGTGTAATCCACCCCCTTCAAAAAAATGTTTTAATTTTGAATTTTCTAAAAATTAAAAATTCTAATTTTAATTTCTGAATTTTAATCAAATATAATTCTTAATTATATTTAAATAAAAATCAATCTAATTAAATAATAATTTAATTAATTATATTGTATTAATTTAATATCTAATATTAAATTAATATTTTGCACCCAATCAAGACTTTTCTCTAAATGAAATTTCTCGAACATGAATTCCTATTCGCGTGTTCAATATTTAAATCATATTTAAATATATCCAACTTTCAAATTTTAGTTTAATTCGAAATTAAACGAATATGACAATAATATTCTATATAACCGACATTCATACCCTATTCCGAATTGGAACGATTCAAACACTCCCATCACACTGTTCTAAGGTTTATTCCTATATAAGCTAGCAAGGGGACCTAATGAACCTACAGATCATGAGCTCCAACAATCTGAGGTTAACCGGCTAAACTCATTAACCTAGTTAACCAACTGATAACACCTGAAATGTGCTATTTTATAATTTAAGCTTGTTAGTTTTCATTTTATGGTTTAAATGTTTGTTTTGTAGGATTTCGAGCAGAAGAGAACAATTAGGCCAATTTGCTAATTTGGCACTAATCTGGGAGTTTTAGGACAATTTCGAGCTATCTTGGAGTTACCGAGATGACGAAGGGGCTAAAGGACATGATCGGAGCGTTCAAACCTCGAGATTGGAGCCAAAAGGACCACAAGAGCAATTGAAATAATTGGACAAACCCAAGAACAAGCATCTCGTCGCTATAGTGGCAGCGTCTGACGCTGCCACGATCCAAACCCGTGGATAGAAGACACAACGTCTCAACGCTACGATTAGTATTTAAAGTGAGTTTTCCTATTTTTAGGTCATTCTCCAGCTGCTTTCAGTCGTTTCTCTCCGATATCTCTCGGTTTTCTCTCTATTTTCTCTCTAGTTCTTAGTTTAACTTAGTTTTAGGTTGGTTAATGAAACCTTGGGGCTTAGATTAGGCTCGTCTATGGTCGTCTAAGCGCGGCTTGCTGTAATTAAAACCTCGATTGTAAGTTAATTTAAGTTTTCATGAGATTTATGTTCTGTTTTTGGGATTTTTCTGAATATCTTATGTTGCATCCTATATCTCTTTTTTAAACTAGCGATGGATCCGCCTAAAGACGCCACAAAAAGCTTAAAGGTTCCCAAATATGGATGAATTCCATGAGTAATTTAATATAATGGTTATGTTAAATATATGAAATACAATAAGCACGTGGCATGACATTACATAGCTTAAATATAAAGAGTTATATTTAATTTAATGTCTTATGGATGCTTGGGTGATTTTCATGATTTGCATGATATAAGGAGTTATATTAATATAAAAATGAAAATCAATTTACATTAAGCATGACACATCCATAGTTTAATATAATTGTTATATTAAGTCGTGAAATGCAAATGTTATGGTTTATTCATTAATTTGAATTTGATTGTTAATTAATTAAACCGTATAAAGTTTAGTATAGGGATAATCATTAAAATTTATAAGAGTTATAAAAGTAATGATTAGAAACCGTTAACCTATAATAAAGATTGCATGCAAACATATGATCATAGGTAAATGAATTAATTTTAAAATGTTTAAAATTAATTAGACCTAAGATCATGTTAATTTTAATAGGATTAGAATTAAGTCTTGCTTAGTTTTAAAATAGTTTTAATATGACTAAGTATGACAACCATAACTATTGGTTATAAGGGAACTCTACCAGTGAAGCTCTGTCTAAGGCTGGAGGTACTTAAGATGACGGTTTACGGAACACCTCCTACCTAGGAACTGACCTAGAACTTGAGTTTAATTAACCACAGTTATGTTAACGTGTAATGTCGCTAGGTCAATTAAAAGAGTTTAATTCACATAGATCTTTAGAGTAAAGACTTTACATTGCTATGGTTAAAAGGGAACTCTCCCGGTGAAGTTCCGTCTGATGTTGGAGGTACTTAAGATGATGGTTTACGGAACACCTGCTACCTGGGAACAGACTCGGTACCTAAGTTGAAATAACCATAGTCATGTTATCATGGGATGTTGCTAGGTCTGTTAAAAGAATTTAATTCACCTAGAACATTACAGTAAAATTCTCATGATAAAAGTTATAATGGGATTTGATTTAGATAAATTGACTTAGTTGAATTTATCTAAATTAAATAACCCTTAAAACATATGGTAGGACATTTTAGTGGGAGAAAAATTACAAAACGAGATCAAGATTTGCTCCTACGTCCCTATATTTACAATGTGAGATTCATGCTCGGCTTCATGTCTCCCTAGGCGCAGCCTCCCTTCGGAAAGTGTTTGCATGGGTCATTATCAGGGTGAATGGGGAAAGTGTCTATAGTAAGTGGGAGTGGGACACGTGTCAACGTATCCCTCGGTCTCCAACCCTAGGTCATACCGTGAGATTCTTATGATCCGCCTGCATGTCATCCTCGAGTGATCATCCCTTTGGAGGGCCTAACTATAGGATTCGGAACACCGTGAACTCCTAAAAGGGATAGGGTCTCTTAGGTTAATCACCAACAGTTGTCTCACCCTTCGGTAGCCTGTTGGTGCGCACCTCTAGGATCTGAAAGTGGGAGGGTTATACTTACGAGGATGAGTTAAGTGTGTTAACAAATCCTTGACCGAATAACGGTGGCTAATGTCTATAGGAATATGAGTTATTCAAGAATTAGAATTAGCTGAGAAGTGTCTCGTTTCAAAGGAGGAGTAGTTGATCACCCTTCGGTGGCTATTGCTCTAAACCTCTGAAACATCGTTGCAAAACTAAATCAATAATCTTAGGATTCTATGATTTCTTATTTTGCTAAATTGATTGGATTGTATGCAATTGTTTGCTCGTGTGATGGGTTAAGGCAAAGATAACTAATACGGTCGTTGTTAATTTAATCTCAGCAATGTTTTCCTCTATTATCTTACTGCTTAATAACAAAAAGTTAACCGAACAGACTTACTCAACGTGGAAATCTAACCTGAATACGATTCTGGTTATAGATGATCTTGTTGGGTTCACCAGATATTAATGAAATAATATTGATATATTTTTCATTAAATGTTATTAGTTATTTTATATTTGTCTTTGCCTAAAATAACTCTAATCCAATAAACTAGACACCCTAGGCTGTAATATGAGTCTTGAACTATATGTGGCGACATATGGGGATCACTGTTCAAGAAAAAGCCTAAAAGGTCTATAGTATAGGGATAAGACTGGGTGCCTTATCTTGGTGACACTATGGATATGGCCCACTTTGTATTTGATACAAACGCTATGATCCAACGCGTTTTTGTAGGAGACATGCGAATGGGGGTATCCTATGCAATGAGTTTGCATAAGACCAGACCGCGAAATAGTAGCCACTGGTTATAACACCGTTAACTAGTTGGTTTTCTATTTCACTAGGACGACCTAGACAACTTAGTCTGAATCCTCAGTTGATTATGGACTCCTGCTCATGAGGGATTATCCTTTGATTTGTATGGATGAGAGTGGCACATACGCCGACTCAATAAGCCTACCATTTTGGGGACAAGACCGAGTGGGGAACTGGGAACATAATTGTACAAGATGGAATTCACTCCTTCTCGACTTTAGGGAAGCAAATGAGTATTCCCTTAAGTGGTGACTCTGAGTCTTGAACAAAGGGCCCTACCCTCTCAATGGCTCGAGAATGTTTTTTCTGTTAGATGGTTGGACCACAAACAGGTTGTTCATTAGAGGAGAACTGATACTTAAGGAAATAGAAGTAACCCAGGGGTAAAACGATAATTTGACCCAGCTGATGTTACGCACTGATGACATGCAAAAATTTCATCATTTTCCTATTAATTTTAGCTAGTTTTGTGCATGAATTGTGAGCTTTAATGTATTTTTATGTTGATTTTACAGAAAACCGAGTTCGGGCAACAAAACTGAGATTTTAAGAGAATTTGGGTAAATTTGGAGACTTTTTGGGCAATTCAAAGAATAATCATTGAAGATCCAAGCCCTAAAGTCCAAAGAAGAGAAGACAATTGAAGAAGGAAGCCCAAAAAGCCCAAAAGATTAAAGAAAGGAGGCAAAAATCTGCAAATCAGGCTTCTAGAAGGCCTAGCGTCTCAACGCTAGGACCGTAACGTCTCAACGCTAGGTGGTCCGATTAGCGCGTGCAACAGCGTCGCGACGCAACGACAACTTCTGCCCCAAGACAACATGACGTCACAGCGTCTCGACGCTGTGACGTAGCGTCTCGACGCTGTCGACTTGTTCAGCAAGAAAATTCCAGCCCCTTGCACTATAAAAAGGCCCCTTCCCTTTGGTTCAAATCATCCCAAATTTGGGGGAGCTCTCCCCTAGCTCAATAGAGAGAAAAAGTGAGAAGAATTGTGGAGAAAAAGTGGGAATTGAGCGAGATTCTAAGGCTCAAGATTCGAGATGATCGTAGCCGGAGCTTGGGATCGACTTATCGGTTATTTCCTCCTTACTTCTTTATAATTCCTTGTTGTAATTTGAGTTAGGCCTATGGATCAAGATCATTTTGGCAAAATTATTTCCATTTGTGAGTAGATCTTGAGACCTAGGGTCGTTATTCTAGTTAATTGGATATTGTAGCGCAATTACTTGGATTATGTAATGAATGTCTTCATATTTCATCTATGCAATTCATGCTTAATGCCTTTAATCTCTTGATCACGGATTAATTGTTATGATGGTCTAAATTGATACTCGACAGAGAGAAATTAGATTAGATCCTAATTGCATGGCTAACGGTTGCTTGGAACACGAGAGTGAAAGAGAATTGTTAGAAATTGATTATGAAGTTGCTTAATGCCATACTATGATTAACTAAGGAGATGGACACATAAATTAGTTATGTTAGTATGAGATGTGGAGGAGCTTGAAAGAGAAATCCGCTTAAAATTACTTCTAGATTTATGGAATTGAAGATTATTAGTTACATACATTCATGTAATTGAGCTACAAATCCAAGAAAGCTAGATAACACCCTAGGTCAAGTTCCCTTATTTGGTTATTTTCATTTCATTATTACATGTTTATTTTTATTAATTCCTTTAATTTTCGCACTATCATTCGAGTTGATCTTCTAAATAAGATTGATTAAATATGGAATAAGATTGAATCAATTTTGGAAAAGATTGATTTAATTGAATATTTTATTCATGACATTTCTTCTATAAATAGAACACTAGACCTAATTGGTTCAGTACTCTCCTCTTGCTCTTAGACTCACAAAACAAGACATAGAATTCTCTCTAGCCTCCCTCTTAGAGAAAGACTCCCACAAGTCTTTTGCCTCCTAGACTTAGAGACATACCGGTGTAACCTCTATGGTTATTGTGTCTTTGAAGAAGAAATTTCCAGCGAAGAAATCAAGAAGGAATTGCTGCGTTTTCGTTCGTTGGAGCGTCGTTGGCGAAGAACGGTCAAGTCTACAACGAAGGTTTGTAACGGTTCTTTCCTTTTTCTTTAGAAAAGCATGAAAATAAATTTAGATTTATTTTTCAGCATATTTATAGCAATTTTCCAGCAACTTTAAAGTATGTTTAAAGTTTATTTTGCCTTTTCGTAACGGTATTTTAATGTTAATTAATATACGGTGTAAGGTCCAATAGATGCGCTTTCGCTGCGTAGGGGCTTTTATCCCCTTCAGATCTAAGATTAGTCTTAACCAAGGAATGTCCTCATTCCCCAATTTCTAATTCATTAAGAAATGTTCATAATGAATATGACACAAAACATTGCCTAGCAAAAAGGAATATTTTCAGAGACTGTAAATATGATTTACTTGTCTTAGAAACATGCTTAGTGGAGAATGATGATTTTGCCAAAAACATGTTGGGTTCCTAGAGTGAGTAAAAATATGGTATAAAAGACTCTAGAATTCCTGTGCAAGTATACACAGTCTGCAACAAGTAATATTATCAATCCGAGTCCTGAATTAGTTTCCACTCTACCTATTTTGTGTAACTTTCTAATGGTTTCAAAGATGGTAAAATGATTTGGTTTTATAAGAATTATGCTGAAGCAAAATAAATGACAGAACAACAAGTAAACAAATAGATAGACAGATTAAAGATAGGCGCTGGTTAGGATTTAGTGATTGTTCTAAAAGATGCTCTAGCAATATTATTGATCATGCATTTCTTGCAGTATTATTAGCGGATTCCTCCCGGAACTCCAGATCTTTTGGGATGTGTTTCAACCCCAATGAAGTACGACCGATCAAGCACTAGGCAACTGGCTATCCCTAGCTCAGTCACTGGCGTTCACCAATACACAATGATCGTAGTGTGGATAATTACCACACACTCTCTAAATCATCCTTGAAACTAGAGAAAGCTATTCACACCGGCTGGCCAGGCGGGCATAAAATAGAAATAAGTTCAACAATTAACCAAAATGCGATAGTCAATATATTACTAAAGATGAAGCACGACAATCACATTACTCCTAACCAACACCTAAGCTACTTAGTTCATAATAGGCATGGAAATACAAATCACAATCTGAGTAGGCATGTCCATAATCACAAGTTAATAAAGAAAATAAACTCCTTAATCAGCTTGCGGATGATGGTGTTCTTGATGATCTGCAATCTCTCTATACTATTCGGCTTCCAAGGGAAAACATGGAATACTTTTGACTTCGACGGCTACTTCCTTTTATAGAAGGATAGGAGGCTTGAATTAGGTCAACTTGGACACGTGTAGGGCTCTCCTTGCTCCTTTATCCCGAAAATAACTCAACAGAAGTCGGTTCATGAAGTTGGCTAACGAGCTGTGATGTGGCAATTCTGCTTCCAGTTTTTTTGTAGCACAGAATTTGCTCCCTCAAGTCGTCCAGCAACAGATTCTGCACAAAATGATTTCCAAAGCTTCCATTCTTCCAAATGGGTTAAAACATGTAATATCTCTCTAAAACCAACCCTATTAAGCATTAAAGACACACAAATCCTTATGTAAATGAGGCCTAAATAACTACCTT
Source organism: Luffa acutangula (assembly GCA_036850905.1). NCBI lineage: Eukaryota > Viridiplantae > Streptophyta > Magnoliopsida > Cucurbitales > Cucurbitaceae > Luffa > Luffa acutangula. The sequence continues at coordinate 22,053,131 of CM072095.1, read as the reverse complement.
TTGGGAAGTTATCACACCCCCAAACTTGAACTATTGCGCGTCCCGAGCAATACTAACTCACCTTCCCTTAAGAATTTAAAACATTAGACAAAGAATTAGCTTAATTAAATCAGACAATCCAATACTGCCTTTAACCTTTACCTGAGCACTCTGCAAAACCGAGCTCTGCTGCAGCAAAATGATTCTTCCAGCAGGGACAAATAATCACCACTTTCAACTCAATTCTAAGAACTCACCACAACTTAGCTCTATTATCAGACATTCAAAACACATTTTTTTTTCTTAAAGAGGTTTATATTCTTGTTTTTCAGACTTAAAGTAGCCCTACAGTCATAAGCTCTTAAGCATGAGATGACCCACTTTATGGTGCAGTATACCCTTGCCTCAAACTCATTACCAACTAGGCTCAATACCCTTTATAAAGCTAAAAAATCCTAAGTTATTCTATCTCTTGCCCCTCAGAATGGCGACATTTTGTGATGAAGCTCACCTAAGTTCTGGGAGACATAAAAACCACTAGATTATCATTCATCCTTCAAAACTTTTGCTCCATGAATTTTCTCAGCAAAATTTTCAACAATCAATTTTTTCAGCAAATAATTTTTCTCATTTTTTCACATTTCCTAGGTCATCTTTTGACGCGAAGACAAACTGTCGGTATCACAAATGTCTCCGGTTACTCAACAACCTAGCAAATTTTAATTTGAAGGAGAGGAATGCTCGAGCAAAACAATCGGAGTAGCAAAAAGTCCCCCAAACTTAAATTATTCATTGTCCTCAATGAATCATCAATTTTACAAATTATACCCCCAAACTTAAATTTTTCTATCTGAATTTTAAAGTAAGCGTGGGACTAGAACTAAGCTTAAAGTGGATCATATAATTCAATACTACCTCAAAAATCTTCTTTGCCGCAACAACAGTCCAGGCTAGAAGAAATGCTCAAGCAAAAGGTTTTTGGAGATCAGAATACCTTGATCTAATTAAGCTTAACCAGTCCAAGCTTAAAAAATTCAGAAGAAAATTAGTTAAGTTAGAGAAACTCAGTGCATATAGAATGAAAAACAACTCTGGAAATTTCATTAAGAACAGAGAAAAATATACATCAACAGATATTTTTGTCGCCTAGAAACAGAAAACAAAAACTGGGGTTCTCTTCTTTTTAGCTTTCTTTTTCGGAGCATCAGGTGTATTAGGTTCAACTTCCTCTACATCCCTTTCCTTGGGGCTTCTCGTTTTCTCTATTATAGACTTGAAGAAATTTTTTCACTCGAAGAATGGAAAGAAACATAAGGAAAAACGAATGGAAGAAGAAACAAACCTGAGTGGTGTTTAAATGGGGCTTCAGAAAATAAAATAATCAGTGACAAATCTTCCCCCATTAACATCTTTTACCGTTTAAACCTGCAAGTAATTAATCAAATTAAATTTTCAAAACGGTAAGATTTTACCATAATGATGTTTTGTCCAACGGCTCTACCGTTCGATTTCCCTATGCAACACATGAAAGCACCTGATCTTCATGCAATATTACATGCTCACCGAAAATTTAAATCCCAACGGTAAAAATATTCTTAACCACATCCGTAATATTTTGATGATATATTCACTCTAACCAGAAGATTGCAAAAACAAACTGGGTAACAAGATTTTCTTCTAGAAGAATCTTTTCACACGGAAAATTCAAATTCAAACAGCCAAAATCAAATCTTATCTTATTATTAACTTCAGCCAAATATGTAATTCTTATCTTATCTTATCTTTTCACACTGAAATATTATTAAATCAAAATCTAAACAAAAATTCAAAATAAATCTAATTAATTCAAAGATAATTCAAAGATGATCCAAATAAATAACCCGAAAATCAAATCAAATTCAAAATGAAATAGATAAAATCTAAAAAAATACTTAAAGATAAAATCTAATAAACCATGCAAAATCAAATATAACCTAATCGACATTAAAAACAAATCAGAAAAATAAAATCAATACAAACACTGGGAGCTCAAAATTTTGCTCTGTGAAATGCTCCCGCAAAAATCCTGCTCTCTCAATCATCAACCAACCTTAGGGAAGATATTTCGACTGAAACTCCTCACCCCAATAATGCTTCACACGTTGTCCATTCACCTTGAACATTCTCCCATATTTTTCATCCTGCAAAGTAATTGCTCCATGGGGGAAAACCTCAATCACAGTGAACGGTCCTGACCATTTAGATTTTAGTTTCCTAGGAAATAACTTCAATCTAGAATTATAAAGCAAGACTTTTTGACCCTTTACAAACTCTTTAGATTTTATTTTCTTGTCATGCCACAACTTAGTTTTTTCTTTATATATTTTCTCATTCTCATAAGAAAATTGACGAAATTCTTCTAATTCATTAAGCTGCAGCATTCTTATTGCTCTTGCACGACTTAGATCAAAATTTAACTTTTTCAAAACCCAAAACGTTTTATGCTCTAGCTCCAATGGTAAATGGCAAGCTTTCCCATATACTAACCTATAGGGAGACATACCTAGAGGAGTCTTATAGGCTGTCCTATAAGCCCAAAGAGCCTCATCCAACCTAAAAGACCAATCCTTTCTAGATGGATGGACTACTTTCTCTAGAATAGCTTTAATTTCCCTATTACTAATTTCAGCTTGACCATTTGCTTGTGGGTGATAAGGGGTAGCTATCCTATGCTTAATCTCATACTTAGCTAAAAGCTTAGTTAAGATATTATTAACAAAATGTGTACCCTCATCATTCACTAGAGCCCTAAGTGTCCCAAACCGCGCAAAGATGTGCGATTGAAGAAACCTTGCAACTGTCTTGGCATCACTCTGATGGCATGCAATGGCCGCCACCCATTTGGACACATAATCAACTGCCAATAAGATAAAAACATTGCCATTAGAAGGGGAAATGGTCCCATAAAGTCAATACCCCATACATCGAATAATTCAACTTCTAAAATGTAAGTAAGAGGCATTTCATCTCTAGGCCCTAAATTTCCTCTCCTTTGGCAAGCATCACATTGCTTGTAGAACCAATGGGCATCCTTGAATAAGGTGGGCCAGAAGAATCCACAATGCAAAATCCTCATAGCTGTCCTCTGACCGCTGAAATGACCTCCATACGGCGAAGAGTGACATTGCTCCAAGATTTCTTTTGCTTCAGCACCTGAAACACACCTACGAATAATACCGTCAGAGCATTGCTTATACATAAATGGCTCATCCCAATAGAAAAATTTCGCATCATGCTTAAACTTTTTCTTCTGCCTCCAGTCCATGTCAATAGGGGTGACTCCATTTACCAAAAAGTTGGCAATATCAGCATACCAAGGGACATCCCTGACTACCTTTACCTCAACAGCAAAAAGCTATTCATCTGGAAAAGCATCTGAAATGGCAGATTGCTCCAACAAAGATGATGATGGATCAAGACGAGATAAGTGATCTGCAATAACATTTTATGATCCCTTCTTATCCTTTATCTCCAAGTCGAACTCCTACAACAATAAAATCCAACGAATTAGTCTAGGCTTTGCATCTTTCTTAGACATTAAATACCTTATTGTTGCATGATCTGTGAACACTGTGACTTTGGATCCAACCAAATATGGCCGGAGTTTCTCAAAAGCACACACCACAGCTAACAACTCCTTTTCAGTAGTTGTATAGTTGACTTGTGCCTCATTTAAAACCTTGCTTGCATAATATATAGGATGGATAAATTTGCCCTGCTTTTGCCCGAACATAGCACCTACTGCAACATCACTCGCATCACACATTACCTCAAATGGTAAATTCCAATTAGGTGCACAAAGAATAGGTGCTGAGACTAAAGCAGCTTTCAAAGTCTCAAAAGCCTTCCTACAATCTGCATTAAAGTAAAAAACATGATCAGTACACAATAAGTTACAAAGAGGTTTACTGATTTTGGAAAAATCTTTTATGAACCTCCTATAAAATCCAGCATGTCCTAAAAAAATCCGAATTCCCTTCACTGAATTCGGTGGTTCTAATCTTTCAATCACCTCTATTTTTGCTCTATCGACTTCTAGACCATTTTTAGAAATCCTATGCCCTAACACTATGCCCTCCTTCACCATGAAGTGGCATTTCTCCCAATTAAGAACTAGATGGGTATCCTCACATGTCTTTAATACCTTACCTAAATTTTCTAAAAAATTTTGAAAAGACCCTCCAAACACTGAAAAATCGTCCATAAATACCTCAACAGTGGACTCAATCATATCAGAAAAAATTGCTAACATACACCGCTGAAATGTTGCTGGAGCATTGCAAAGGCCAAAAGGCATTCGCCTAAAAGCAAACGTCCCATAAGGGCAGATAAAAGTGGTTTTCTCCTGATCCTCAGGAGCAATAGTAATCTGGTTGTACCCAGAATAACCATCCAAGAAACAGTAATAGACCTGACCAGCCAATCTATCCAACATTTGGTCAATAAATGGTAGAGGGAAATGGTCCTTACTGGTGGCTTTATTAAGCCTCCTGTAGTCCATGCAAACCCTCCAGCCAGTTACTGTCCTGGTTGGAATCAACTCATTGTCTTTATTGCTCACCACAGTAACACCTCCTTTCTAAGGAACACATTGGACAGGGCTCACTCAATTGATATTGACAATTGCATAAATTATCCCAACATCCAACCATTTAATCACCTCATTTTTAACAACCTCTTTCATTGCAGGGTTAAGCCTTCTTTGTTGCTCAATACTCCTAAAGGATCCCTCCTCTAGAGTGATTTTGTGCATACAAAAAGATGGGCTAATTCCCTGAATGTCAGCCAACGTCCAACCTATAGCCTTGTGGTATTGCTGTAGCAATTTTATTAAGGCCTCCTCATGCTCTGGCATTAAATCTGATGCAACAATAATGAGCAACGTCTCATCTTCCCCAAGATACACATATTTTAGATGGTCCGGCAAGGGCTTGAAATCTAAAGTAGGTGCCTCAATCAGGGATGGCTTAATAGGAGGAGCTTTCCTCTGATCTAAATCGAAAGACTCAAAAACATCCTCACACCTAAACAACTATTTTTCATTTTTTCTTTCTAACAAACAAACTTCTAAATCTTCTACACTAACCTCTCCATGCTTTTCCGAATGTTTACTAGCCGAATCCTGTTTTGCTGTCTCAATAACTGTGCTCTCCAGAATCCTAATGAAAGAGCAACCCTCCATTTCGTCTGGATACTTCATGGCTTTAAACACATCAAATTTCACTTCCTCATTACAGACTCTCATTGTTAACTCCCATTTTTGAACATCTATTAACGCCCTACCAGTAGCCAAAAATGGGCGACCTAGAATAATTGGGACATCTTTATCAGCCTCGTAGTCTAAAATAATAAAATCAACAGGAAATATGAATTTATCCACTTTTACTAAGCCATCCTCAATTTTTCCCTCTGGATATGTGATAGACCTATCAGCTAGTTGGAGTGTGATTGTGGTAGGCCTAGCTTCACATATACCAAGCTTTCGATAGACCGAAAGAGGCATTAGGTTAATGCTCGCGCCTAAATCACAGAGTGCTCTACCTAACTCTTTTCCACCTATAGATACAGGTATAGTAAATGATCCCGAATCCTTAGCCTTGGGTGGTAGCTTATTCTTAAGAATAACACTACATTCCTCAGTAAGAGATACAGTTTCAAACTCACCTAGCCTCTTCTTTTTAGTTAAAATATCCTTAAGAAATTTAGCATAATTAGGCATTTGCTCAATAGCTTCTACTAAAGGGATATTTATATGCAATTGCTGAAGAATCTCTAAAAACTTTTTAAATTGACCATCCTGATTCTTAGGCTTTTGCCTTTGTGGAAAAGGTAGAAGTGGTACATAAGGTGGGGGCGGCACATAAGGTGGTTCCACATCTGGAACAGAACCAGATGCTCCAGCATTTTTATTGCTGCCTCCAGCACCCTGACCGGACTCCAACTCTTTCTCAACAAGAACATTATTTTTATCACCATTTTTATCTATAACCTGGGTTTTACTAGGCTCTTCTAGTGGCTTACCACTCCTAAGAGTTACCGCTTTTACCTGCTCCTTACCTTCCCTTCAAGGGTGTTTAGTATCCGAGGGAAGTTTCCCTTGAGGCCTTGCCTTCAGCTCATTAGCTAGCTGACCCACTTGCAACTCTAGAGCCCTCATCGAAGCTTGATTACTTTGAATTGCGGCATCTGTACGAGCCATAAATTCTTTCATCATCGCCTCGAGAGAACTTCCCGAGTTTTACTGGGGCGAAGCCTGCGCTTTAGCAAATCCCGGCTGGTTCACCTTTTGTTGTGCTTGCACATTACTTCCTTGTCCTCCCCATGAGAAGTTGGGGTGGTTGCACCAACCTGGATTATAAAAGTTAGAGCAAGGGTCATTCCTCTGATTACCTACAAAAAACACAGAAGCTGGATTGCTGGGGCAAAACTCGTACATGTGATTTTCACCACAATAGACACATGCTTCCTCTACCACTTGGTTCACCACTGCAGCAGGCTCCATAGCTGGTGGCTGCTGATGACTAATCACTGTCACATTCTTAAGAGCATTAGCAATCATAGCAAGATCAACCCTAATGGTGGACACACCATCAACCTTTAATACACTCTTAATTTTTTTTTATTTGTGCCTCTAACATCTGACCACTGACAACTATTAATAGATATTCTTTCTAAAATTTCATAGGCTTCATCAAAAGTTTTTGCCAAAAGGGCCCTTCCAGTCGAAACATCAACCATGCCTTGGGTTACTCCATTTAAACCATTGTAAAATGTTTCCATTTGAATACAATGAGGTAAACCATGGTGGGGACACTTTCGCAAAAGCTCCTTAAATCTTTCCCAAGCCTCACTAAAAGTCTCATCCTCAAGTTGCTTAAACCCTACTATTTCACTCCTTAATTTAGCATTTCTATTAGGTGGGAAATATTTACTCAAAAATTTTTCAGCTAACTCATCCCATGTCCTAATTGATCCTGGAGCAAAAGAGTTTAACCATGCCTTTGCTCCATCTCTAAGAGAATACGAGAACAAAGTTAATCTTAGAGCATCCCTAGGCACTCCTTGAATTACAAAAGAATCACTAACTCCTAGAAAAGACTTAAGATGTAAATGAGGGTCTTTAGATGACAAACCATGGAATTGCCCCACAATTTGCAACATCTGAAACATTACCGGTTTCATTTCAAAATTTGCTGCTTGGATTTGGGGACGTGCAATCCCTGGATTCAACTCATTAAACATTGGGACAGCATATGCTCGAATGGCTCTGGTCCTATCGTTTGCTATCAAGATAGGATTTTCAGCCTGATTATTCGACTGCTCATTTTGTTCAAACAGTGGGTTTTGCTGCAGCAAACGATTCTGGGGGTCTTCTGGACCTTCAGGACCCTCCGGAAGGCGCGACACATTTTCCATCTGGTTCCTACGCTGCTCTCTCCTTATCCTGAATGTTCTTTCAATTTCTGGATCAAGCTCGAACCTTACCCCAGGCGGATCGCTCATGCACCAAGCTCACAGCTGTAAAAACAAAAGAAACAATAAAAAAGTTCTAGCACCAAACCACTAAAACACATACACCAAACAGATCAGATAAAAACTTATTCAAGTCCCTGGCAACAGCGCTAAAAACTTGTTGGGTTCCTAGAGTGAGTAAAAATATGGTATAAAAAGACTCTAGGATTCCTGTGCAAGTATACACAGTCTGCAGCAAGTAATATTATCAATCCGAGTCCTGAATTAGTTTCCACTCTACCTATTTTGTGTAACTTTCTAATGGTTTCAAAGATGGTAAAATGATTTGGTTTTATAAGAATTATGCTGAAGCAAAATAAATGACAGAACAACAAGTAAACAAATAGATAGACAGATTAAAGACAGGCGCTGGTTAGGATTTAGTGATTGTTCTAAAAGATGCTCTAGCAATATTATTGATCATGCATTTCTTGCAGTATTATTAGCGGATTCCTCCCGGAACTCCAGATCTTTTGGGATGTGTTTCAACCCCAATGAAGTACGACCGATCAAGCACTAGGCAACTGGCTATCCCTAGCTCAGTCACTGGCGTTCACCAATACACAATGATCGTAGTGTGGATAATTGCCACACACTCTCTAAATCATCCCTGAAACTAGAGAGAGCTATTCACACCGGCTGGCCAGGCGGGCATAAAATGGAAATAAGTACAACAATTAACCAAAATGCGATAGTCAATATATTACTAAAGATGGAGCACGACAATCACATTACTCCTAACCAACACCTAAGCTACTTAGTTCATAATAGGCATGAAAATACAAATCACAATCTGAGTAGGCATGTCCATAATCACAAGTTAATAAAGAAAATAAACTCCTTAATCAGCTTGCGGATGATGGTGTTCTTGATGATCTGCAATCTCTCTATACTATTCGGCTTCCAAGGGAAAACATGGAATACTTTTGACTTCGACGGCTACTTCCTTTTATAGAAGGATAGGAGGCTTGAATTAGGTCAACTTGGACACGTGTAGGGCTCTCCTTGCTCCTTTATCCTGAAAATAACTCAACAGAAGTCGGTTCATGAAGTTGGCTAACGAGCTGTGATGTGGCAGTTCTGCTTCTAGTTTTGTTGTAGCACAGAATTTGTTCCCTCAAGTCGTCCAGCAACAGATTCTGCACAAAATGATTTTGTAATATCTCTCTAAAACCAACCCTATTAAGCATTAAAGACACACAAATCCTTATGTAAATGAGGCCTAAATAACTACCTTTTGGGCTCCATAAAGTGGGTGGTCTTTTAGGTTGGATGAGGCTCTTTGGGCTTATAGGACAGCCTATAAGACTCCTCTAGGTATGTCTCCCTATAGGTTAGTATATGGGAAAGCTGGCCATTTACCACTAGAGTTAGAGCATAAAACATTTTGGGCTCTGAAAAAGCTGAATTTTGATCTGAGTCGTGCAAGAGCAATAAGAATGCTGCAGCTTAATGAATTAGAGGAATTTCGCCAGTTTTCTTATGAAAATGCGAAAATGTGTAAAGAAAAGACTAAGTTGTGGCATGACAAGAAAATAAAATCTAAAGAGTTTGTCAAAGGACAGAAAGTCTTGCTTTATAATTCTAGATTAAAATTATTTCCTGGGAAACTAAAATCTAAATGGTCAGGACCGTTCACTGTGATTGAGGTTTTCCCCCATGGAGCAATTACTTTGCAGGATGAAAAAGATGAGAGAGTGTTCAAGGTGAATGGACAACGTGTGAAGCATTATTGGGGTGAGGAGTTTCAGTCGAAATATCATTCCCTAAGGTTAGTTGATGATTGAGAGAGCAGGATTTTTGCGGGAGCATTTCACAGAGCAAAATTTTGAGCTCCCAGAGTTTGTATTAATTTTATTTTTCGCTGATTTATTTTTAATTTCGATTAGGATTAAGATTTGATTTTGCATGGTTTATTAGATTTTATCTTTAAGTATTTTTATTATTTTTGGTAGTTTAGATTTTATTTTTTTTGTTTTGAATTTAAATTGATTTTCGGATTATTTATTTGGATTATCTTTGAATTATCTATTCATTAATTATATTTCATTTTCAGTTATTCTGTTTAGTTTAAGTTAATAAAGATTTTCTCTAAATTATTTGGCTTCGAGAATAAAAAGGAATTAGGATTGATTTGATCGGTTAAATTTAAATTTGAAAGATTTGATTTTCCTGTTTTGAATTCCGTATCCAAGATTCTTCAGGTTCAGTAGGTTGTTGCGGCAAAGTTATGGCTGAAGCAAAATCATCAGAATTAGAAGGGATTTCGTTGAAAATTTATTATTTTTACCGTTGGGATTTTCTTTGAATTTTCGAAGGTAAATTTGCATGCGTCATCTGATGAGGCCACGTGTCACATAGCAATCATCCAAGGGCTTTGATAATGGACAACGCATAGTGTTTTACCGTGGGCGATTGGACTTCATAAATTTACCGTTGATGGTTTTGAATTTCTGATTTGCATGAGTTTAAATTAAATGGGAATAATATTAAATGCAGGGCAAATTTTTTTCAGTTGGGATTTGATGTTGCTGGCGCCTTATTTATTTACGGACAGTGTTGTTTCTTTTCCATGAGCACTGAGTAACTCTAACTTAACTAATTTTCTTCTGAATTTTTGAAGCTTGGACTGACTACACTTAATTAGATCAAGGTATTCTGATCTCCAGAAACCTTTTGCTTGAAGCATTTCTTCTAGCCTGGACTGTTGCTGCGGCAAAGAAGATTTTTGAGGTAGTATTGACTTATATGATCCACTTTAAGCTTAGTTCTAGTCCCACGCTTAGTTTAAAATTCAGATAGAAAAATTTAAGTTTGGGGGTATAATTGCTTAATTAATGATTCATTGGGGACAATGAATAATTCAAGTTTGGGGGACTTTTTGTTACTCCAATTGTTTTGCTCGAGCATTCCTCTCCTTCAAGTAAAAATTTGCTAGGTTATTGAGTAACCGAGGACATTTGTGATACCCACAGTTTGTCTTTGCGTCAAAAGATGACCTAGGAAATGTGAAAAAATGAGAAAAATTATTTGCTGAAAAAATTGATTGTTGAAAATTTTGCTGAGAAAATTCATGGAGCAAAAGTTTTGAAGGATGAATGATAATCTAACGGTTTTTCTGTCTCCCAAACTTAGGTGAGCTTCATCACAAAATGTCGCCATTCTGAGGGGCAAGAGATAGAATAACTAAGGATTTTTTAGCTTTATAAAGAGTATTGAGCCTAGTTGGTGATGAGTTTGAGGCAAGGGTATACTGCACCATAAAGTGGGTCATCTCATGCTAAAGAGCTTATGACTGTAGGGCTACTTTAAGTCTGAAAAACAAGAATATAAACCCCTTTAAGAAAAAAAAAATGTGTTTTGAATGTCTGATAATAGAGCTAAGCTGTGGTGAGTTCTTAGAATTGAGTTGAAAGTGGTGATTATTTGTCCCTGCTGGAGGAATCATTTTGCTGCGGCAGAGCTCGGTTTTGCAGAGTGCTCAGGTAAAGGTTAAAGGCAATATTGGATTGTCAGATTTAATTAAGCTAATTCTTTGTCTAATGTTTTAAATTCTTAAGGGAAGGTGAGTTAGTATTGCTCGGGACACGCAATAGTTCAAGTTTGGGGGTGTGATAACTGCCCAAAAGGTAGTTATTTAGGCATCATTTACATAAGGATTTGTGTGTCTTTAATGCTTAATAGTGTTGGTTTTAGATGAAGGATTGGAATTCCATAATTCTGTTAAGCGGAAGTGTGATTAGGACCGATTCATAATTAATTTTGTTTAATCCAAAATACCAATACATTGGCAATAATAGAACTATTCTAAATATATATTAAAGCTAAGCATACAAAAATATTAGATCTACATCTAATTTATAAAGTAACAAATTACTTACTCCCGTTGACGACTCAGATTAAATTCACCAATTGCTTGTGAATTAATCACGAACTAGTGCGAACACCACCACTATGGCTACACCGGTATGACTCTGAGACTTCTAGAGGCGGGAGACTTGTGGGAGCCTTTGGGAGAATTCTCTGAGAGTAGGAGAATGAATGAGATTCCTTTCACCCCACCTCAGGGGTCCTATTTATAGGTAAAGGCCAAAACCTTTTTCCTAATAGGAAAAAGGTCTCTAATTTTAATAAATAATTAATTAATTCCATAATTAATTAATTTCCCTAATTAAATATCATATATTTAATATTAGGGATTTTATTAAAATTAAAATTAATATGAATCTAATTCATATTAAATATATTTGAACTCTTTCAAATATTTTCTTTCCTAATAGGAAAAGGTCTCTAATTTTAATAAATAATTAATTAATTTCATAATTAATTAATTTACCCAATTAAATATCATATATTTAATCTTAGGGATTTTATTAAAATTAAAATTAATATGAATCCAATTCATATTAAATTTATTTGAATTCTTTCAAATATTTTCTCCCAAGAATTAATTTTTGAAATTAATTCAAAAATTATATTATAAAGTTTCATAAACTTTATATTATAATGCATCAATATACATTATATGATTCCTCAAATAAATTGAACACTTTCAATTTACAATTTATACTTAATTGCCTCAAGTCTCTTTACGAGCTACCGGTGGGACCTAATGGACTTACAGATCAGAAGCTCCAACGATACGAGACTAATTGGCCAAACTCATTGACCAAGTTTAGTCAACATTCGTTAACTCTGGGTCACTCCACTAAAGACCCACAACTGCACTCTTCTCACTGTAGAATATTTCTGTGTCCATGGATATCGACCAAGCAGTAAGTCAATCCTTAACGTGTGTTCGTAACACCACCTGGGTCAAATTACCGTTTTACCCCTGGGTTACCTCTGGTTCCTTAAGTACTATTGATTCCTCTAATGAACAAGTTGTTTAGGGTCCAACCACTAAACATGAGTTCCTCTAGTTTCAGGGATTATTTAGAGAGTGTGTGGCAATTATCCACACTACGATCATTGTGTATTGGTGAACGCCAGTGACTGAGCTAGGGATAGCCAGTTGCCCAAAAGATCCGGAGTTCCGGGAGGAATCCGCTAATAATACTGCGAGAAATGCATGATCAATAATATTGCTAGAGCATGTTTTAGAACAATCACTAAATCCTAACCAGCGCCTGTCTTTAATCTGTCTATCTATTTGTTTACTTGTTGTTCTGTCATTTATTTTGCTTCAGCATAATTCTTATAAAACCAAATCATTTTACCATCTTTGAAACCATTAGAAAGTTACACAAAATAGGTAGAGTGGAAACTAATTCAGGACTTGGATTGATAATATTACTTGCTGTAGACTGTGTATACTTGCACAAGAATTCTAGAGTCTTTTATACCATATTTTTACTCACTCTAGGAACTCAACATCTGCATACTAGATTCAGGGGCCACCAACCATGTTTGTTCTTCCTTTAAAGGAATGAGTTCCTGACAACAGCTTGAAGCTAGCGAGATGACTCTCAAAGTAGGAACAAGAGAGGTCGTCTCAGCTATTGCAGATGGAAATATCAAATTATTTTTCAATAAGAATAAATACATATTATTAGATAATATGTATGTTGTTCCAAAGATAAAAAAGAATTTGATTTCTATATCTTGTATGCTTGAACAAGATTACTCCATATATTTCTCTGTAAATGAATCATCCATTTCAAGAAAGGGAGTTCATATTTGTTCAGCAAAGCTTAAAAATAATTTATATGTTTTAAGACCAATTGAGAGTAAAGCAATCATGAACACTGAGTTGTTTAAGACTGCTACTACTCAAAGAAAAAGGCGACGTATTTCTCCTAATAGTGTAAACCTTGTTGGGTTTTATGTCCTAAAACTCGTAGATAGTGAATGTTAACGAATTATATACTTGTATCAATAAAGTATTATTGAAGTTTATGCAATAAAGTTTTATTGTTAATTTAAGTCTAAAATTGCACAATATGACCCAAATCCAATAAACTAAGATCCAAAGTTGTTTACATGTAACTTGAACTAGTATGTGGGGACATACGAGGATCAGTGTTCAAGTAACAACCTAAAAGGTCTATAGTACATGAATAAGGCTGAGTACCTTATCCTGGTGTAACACTATGTGATACGACCTGCTTTGCATTCGATACAGACGATATTGATCCAAGTCGTCAATGTAGAAGACATGCGAGCGAGGGTATCCTATGCAATGAGTTTGCATAAGATCGGACCACAAAATAGTATCCACCAGGTGTAACACTGTTAACTAGTTAGGTTACTGTTTCAATAGGATGACCTAGGTAACTCAGTCTTAATCCTGAGTGTGTCATGAACTCCTTCTCACGAGGGATTGTCCTTTGATCAGTACAGGTGAGAGTGGCCTGCACGTCGACTCAATAAGCCTACCTTCTTGGGGACAAGGCCGAGTGGGGGGCTGGGGACATGACAACACAAGATGGAATTCACTCATTCCCGCTTCTAGGAGAAGTAGATGAGTGTTCCCTTAAGTGGTGACTCCGGGTCTTGAACAAAGGGATCCCTCCCTCTCACTGGCCCGAGAGGGACTTTCTGTTTATTGGTTGGACTATAAACAGGTTGTTCATTAGAGGAGCACTGGTACTTAAGGAGCCAGAGGTAACTCAGGCGTAAAACGATAATTTGACCCAGCTGTAGTTACGAACACTCGTGAAGGATTGACTTACCGTTGTTGGTCAATATCCGTGGACACAGAAGTATTCTACGGTGAGAAGAGTGCAACTGTGGGTCTTTAGTGGAGTGACCCACAGTTAATGAATATTGGTTAACTTGATTAATAGGTTTAGTCAGTTAACCTCATATCATTGGAGCTTCTGATCTGTAGGTCCATTAGGTCCCCCTGCTAGCTCGTAAAGAGTAATTGGGAATAAATTATCTTGAAAAGAATTTGAATTGTTCAAATTCAATTTAGGAATCAGGTTAATTGTATGAAGTACAATTAATATAGTGTATGTTGATACATTATAATATAAAGTTTAATTTATGATTAAATTTTATTAAATTGAGAGGATTATATATTTGAAAGGAGTACCCATTGCGTCGTGACGCTGTCCTATTTCCGGGCATATAAATAGCGCCCCTTGGTGCCCATTTTCACCATCAACCATCATTCCATTCCTTCATTTTTTTCTTTCCTTGGCTCCTTTGGAGCCTTCTCTCAAAGGCTTTCTAGCCTTTTTGAGAGTTCTTTAGTGGGAAAATTTTGGAGAGTTTTTGGGAGCATTCTAGGAGGCTCAAGGGGAGCTCGGAGGGACTCCAAGTGCCAGCGACGGGGTCTTCGACGGTCATTTCCTTCCCTTTTATTTTGCTCATATTTATGCTTTCCATTGTAAATTTTGTGAATATTTTAGATATGTTTAGCTAAACCCCAATTTGGGGTCTTGAAATGAAATTATAGTTAAATATTGTTATATTTGCCTATCTCTTGCATTTTTTCCTAATTATTTGTATGGATGTGCTTAATCTTGTATGCAATCTGGCCAATTGTGTATTGATCTGATTCTTAATGGAGACTCGACGGAGAGAAGTTAGGATAGATCCTAATCCAAGCAACTACTTTGATTCCCCGTCGTGACAACGGGATTAGTTGATTAAAGTTAGATTCCTAAAATGAATCAGAGCGTAATAATTAACGAATTTTAATGGCACTAAGGACACTTAGGTTGTGAAAATGGATTAATTACAATTAGGGGAGATCGACAGGAGAACTTATGTGATTAACGGAGATTCTAGGATTATGATTAGTTGGGCATCTAGATAGGATTATGATTAGTTGGGCATCTAGATAGGATTATTGTAATAATTATTTAGCTAATAATTGAGTTTCAAGACCCCACTTCCCATTAAAAGCTCTTTCTCCACATTTTTTTTTCTGTGGTTGATCAAATCTCCTCTTTAATTGCTTTAATTTTTGAATTTGCTTTAATTGCATGTTTTGGTCCTTAGATATTATTTCTCCCAAGTATTTTTAGTTCAAGAATCTTTTTGCTTGCTTAATTTTCGCTTCGCCTCCCTGTGGATTCGATACTCGAAATACTTCCGTTTTATTATTACTTGTGACAACCCGTGCACTTGCAGTGAGCAACAAGTTTTTGGCGTCGTTGCTGGGGAGGCTTGATTTTTAAGCAAACTAATTTTTTATTGACATTAAAAAGAAAAGGATAAATAGTAATTTAGGTTGTGAATATTATTTTTGTGAATATTTCTTTATTTTTATTTTTGTTTAGTTCTTTTGATTGTTTGGGAGTGTTGCATGCGATGAGACAAGGTGGTTAATTTTTTTCCGCTAGATCTTGAAATTGATAGGACTCTTAGAACCCTTCGTAGAGAGAAAAGATTAGCAGAAGCAATGGCCCAACAAGAAGCTCCCAAGGCAATTAGATACTTTTTACAGCTAGTTCTCCCAACCAAAAATTCAGGCATCGTTTACACTCCGATCCAAGCTACCAATTTCGAGTTAAAGATGGGATTGATTCAGATGACGCGCGATAATTCTTTTAAGGGACACCCTTCTAAGGATCCACACTCACATCTGCGATCATTCTTGGAGATATGCGGGACGGTAAAGATGAATGGAGTTCCAGCCGACGCTATAATATTGAGGTTATTTCTGTTTTCTCTTCAAGACAAGGCTAAAGATTGGCTTGAATCAGTCGAGACGGACAGTATCAGCACATGGGATGAGCTTGCCCCGACATTCCTGGCGAAATTTTTCCCGTATGCCAAGACTACGAAGCTCAGGACGGAGATCGGTACATTTAGGCAGTTGGACGAGGAGTAATTATACGAGGTGCGAGAGAGATACAAGGAGATGTTTAGGCGATGCCTACAACATGGCTACCCAGATTGGCTCCAGGTGCAGTCATTTTACAATGGACTGAATCCCTCCACCAAGACAGTTTTAGACACATCAGCAGGTGGGAGTTTTCTTTCCAAGATAGTGACAGAAGCCAAGGATCTTCTAGAGGAAATGGTAGCAACCAGTTAGCAGTGGCTGACGGAGAGGGGGACAATTTCTAAGAAGGCTGGTATTTATGAGATAGACGAATCAAGTTCATTGAAGGCACAGATGACATCTTTGACAAATGCAGTGAACAAGTTGACTTCTGTAAGGATTTGGAATTCCCCAATTCCGATAAAGCGGAAGCAATTGAACCGTTCGTAGTTAATTTTGTTTCTACTAAAATACCAATATATTGGCAAAAGGTTAAACGATGAGAAACATACCTCCGTTGACGACTATGAATACTTCAATGGATGATTCTTGTTTGCTCTGCAACAACGAAGAACACCACCATTTGATCTTCCCCGCTATAACTTTGAGATTCGGAACGTAGTTGTTGTTGGGTTTTATGCCCTAAAACTCGTAGATAGTGAATGTAAACAAATTGTATACTTGTTTCAATAAAGTGTAATTGAGTTTCTACAATAAAGTGTTGTTGTTAAATATTGCACAATTTGACCCAAATCCAATAAACTAAGATCCAAGGTTGTTTACATGTGACTTGAACTAGTATGTGGGGACATACGGGGATTGGTGTTCAAGTAACAACCTAAAAGATCTATAGTACAAGGATAAGACTGGGTACCTTATCCTGGTAACACTATGTGATACAACCCGCTTTGTATTCGATACAGACGTATTAATCCAAGGCGTCCATGTAGGAGACATGCAAGCGGGGGTATCCTATGCAATGAGTTTGCATAAGACCGGACCACGAAATAGTAAACCACTAGATGTAACACCGTTAACTAGTTAGGTTACTGTTTCAATACGATGACCTAGGTAACTCAGTCTTAATCCTGAGTGTGTCATGAACTCCTTCTCATGAGGGATTGTCCTTTGATTAGCATGGGTGAGAGTGGCCAATACGCCGACTCAATATGCCTTCCTTTTTGGGGACAAGACCAAGTGGGAGGCTGGGGACATGACAAAACAAAAAGGAATTCACTCCTTCCCACTTCTAGGAGAAGTAGATGAGTGTTCCCTTAAGAGGTGACTTCGGGACTTGAACAAAGGGATCCCGTCCTCTCACTGGCCCGAGAGGAACTTTCTGTTTAATGGTTGGACCATAAACAGGTTGTTCATTAGAGGAGCGCTGGTACTTAAGGAGACAGATGTAACACAGGGGTAAAACGGTAATTTGACCCAGCCGTGGTTACGAACACTCGTGAAGGATTGACTTACCTATATAGGTCTACATCCATGGACACAGAAATGTTCTACAGTGAGAAGAGTTCAGCTGTGGGTCTTTAGTGGAATGACCCACAGTTAATGAATATTGGTTAACCTGATTAATGAGTTTAATCTATTAACCTCATATCATTGGAGCTTCTGATATGTAGGTCCATTAGGTCCCTCTGCTAGCTCGTAAAGAGTAATTAGGAACAAATATATCTTGAGAGAATTTGAATAGTTCAAATTCATATTGGGAATTAAGTTAATTGTATGAGATACAAATTAATATAATGTATAATGATGCATTAAAATATAAAGTCTAATTTGAGATTAAACTTTATTAAATTGAGAGATTGATATATTTGAAAGAGTTCAAATATATGTCTAATTAAATATAGGGTATTTAATTAGAAGATGAATTAATTAATTATGAATTAATTAATTATTCAATTTAGTTTAAATTAAATGAGATTTAATTAAACTATAGTCTATGAGAGAAATAAATATTTGAAGAAGTTCAAATATTAATATGAATTTGATTCATATTAAATTTATAGGATATAAGAGAATTTGAAGGAGTTCAAATTTTAATATGAATTTGATTCATATTATAGAATTAATTAATTGAAGGCCTGAAATTAAATGTATGATATTTAATTGGGTAATTAATTAATTAACTAATAGAAGGTTTGAAATTAAATATATGATATTTAATTGGTGATTAATTAATTAAAGAATTAATTAATTGGAAATTAATCAATTATGGAAATGATTAATCACTCATGGAAGTGATCAATCATTTATGGAAAAGATTAATCAATTATGAAATTGATTGGTCATGGAATTGATTAATGGAAAAAATTAAATCAGTTATGGAAATAATTGATTTTAAATGAATATTTTATTCATGGCCTTTCTCCTATAAATAGAACACTAACCCTAGGGTTTAGGGATAACAACATATGGCCACCATAAGACCCTCTCATATTCTCTCAACTCAAGAACTCTAGGGAGAATTTTCTCTCTAGTGTTTTTCCCATTCAAGATTAGCTAGTCCCACAACTACGTTCCTAATCTCAGAGTTATAGCGGGGAAGATCAAATGGTGGTGTTCTTCGTTGTTGCAGAGCAATCAATAATCATCCGTTGAAGTATTCAGAGTCGTCAACGGAGGTATGTTTCAACGCTTAACCTTTTGTCAATGTATTGATATTTTGTAGAACAAAATTAATTTACGAACGGTCCAATTGCTTCCGCTGTAACGGAATTGGGGAATTCCAATCCTTCAGTTGTGGGACTACCTAATCTTGAATGGGAAAAACACTAGAGAGAAAATTCTCCCTAGAGTTCTTGAGAGAATATGAGAGGGAGGCTAGAGAGAATGCAAGAGTGCATTCTTGTGGCCTTATGTTGTTGTACCTAAACCCTAGGGTTAGTGTTCTATTTATAGGAGAAAGGTCATGAATAAAATATTCATTTAAAATCAATTCCATAACAAATCAATTCCATAATTGATTAATCTTTTCCATAAATGATTTATCACTTCCATAAGTGAGTAAATCATTTCCATAAATGATTAATTACTTCCACAAGTGATTAATCATTTCCATGATTGATTAATTTCCAATTAATTAATTCTTTAATTAATTAATCACCAATTAAATATCATATATTTAATTTCAGACCTTCTGTTAGTTAATTAATTAATTACCCAATTAAATATCATATATTTAATTTCAAGCATTCAACTAATTAATTCTAAAATATGAATCAAATTCATATTAAAATTTGAACTCCTTCAAATTCTCTTATATCCTATAAATTTAATATGAATCAAATTCATATTAATATTTGAACTTCTTCAAATATTTATTTCTCTCATAGACTATAGTTTAATTAAATCTCATTTAATTTAAACTAAATTGAATAATTAATTAATTCATAATTAATTAGTTCATCTTCTTATTTAATTAGACATATATTTGAATTCTTTCAAATATATCAATCTCTCAATATAATAAAGTTTAATCTCAAATTAGACTTTAAATTTTAATGCATCACTATACATTATATTAATTTGTATCTCATACAATTAACTTAATTCCCAATATGAATTTGAACTATTCAAATTCTTTCAAAATATATTTGTTCCTAATCACTCTTTACGAGCTAGCAGGGGGACCTAATGGACCTACAGATCAGAAGCTCCAATGATATGAGGTTAACCGATTAAACTCATTAATCAAGTTAACCAATATTCATTAACTGTTGGTCATTCCACTAAAGACCCACAACTGAACTCTTCTCACTTTAGAACATTTCTGTGTCCACGGATATAGACCTATGCCGGCAAGTCAATCCTTCACGAGTGTTCGTAATCACGACTCGGTCAAATTAGAGTTTTACCCTTGTGTTACATCTGTCTCCTTAAGTACCAGTGCTCCTCTAATGAACAACCTGTTTATGGTCCAACCACTAAACAGAAAATCCCTCTCGGACCAGTGAGAGGGGGGATCCCCTTTTTCCTGTGCAAGTAAAAGACTCTAGAATTCCTGTGCAAGTATACACAATCTGCAGCAAGTAATATTATCAATCCGAGTCCTGAATTAGTTTCCACTCTACCTATTTTGTGTAACTTTCTAATGGTTTCAAAGATGGTAAAATGATTTGGTTTTATAAGAATTATGCTGAAGCAAAATAAATGACAGAACAACAAGTAAACAAATAGATAGACAGATTAAAGACAGGCGCTGGTTAGGATTTAGTGATTGTTCTAAAAGATGCTCTAGCAATATTATTGATCATGCATTTCTCGCAGTATTATTAGCGGATTCCTCACGGAACTCCGGATCTTTTGGGATGTGTTTCAACCCCAATGAAGTACGACCGATCAAGCACTAGGCAACTGGCTATCCCTAGCTCAGTCACTGGCGTTCACCAATACACAATGATCGTAGTGTGGATAATTGCCACACACTCTCTAAATAATCCCTGAAACTAGAGAGAGCTATTCACACCGGCTGGCCAGGCGGGCATAAAATGGAAATAAGTACAACAATTAACCAAAATGCGATAGTCAATATATTACTAAAGATGAAGCACGACAATCACATTATTCCTAACCAACACCTAAGCTAGTTAGTTCATAATAGGCATGGAAATACAAATCACAATCTGAGTAGGCATGTCCATAATCACAAGTTAATAAAGAAAATAAACTCCTTAATCAGCTTGCGGATGATGGTGTTCTTGATGATCTTCAATCTCTCTATACTATTCGGCTTCCAAGGGGAAACATGGAATGCCTTTGACTTGGGCGGCTACTTCCTTTTATAGAAGGATAGGAGACTTGAATTAGGTCAACTTGGACACGTGTAGGGCTCTCCTTGCTCCTTTATCACGAAAATTACTCAACAGAAGTCGGTTAATGAAGTTGGCTAACGAGATGTGACGTGGCAGTTCTGTTCCCAATTTTGCTGCAACACAGAATTTGCTCCCTCCAGTCGCTCAGCAGCATAATCTACACAAAATAATTTCCAATGCTTCCATTCTTCCAAATGGGTTAAGACATGTAATATCTATCCAAAACCAACCCTAATAAGCATAAAGGACACACAAATCCCTATACAATTGAGGCCTAAATAACTACCTTTTGGGCAGTTATCATACCCCCAAACTTGAACTATTGCGCGTCCCGAGCAATACTAACCAACCTTCCCTTAAGAATTTAAAAATATTAGACAAAGAATTAGCTTAATCAAATCAGACGGTCCGACACTACCTTACACCTTTACCTGAGCACTCTGCAAAACCAAGCTCTGCTGCAGCAAAATGATTCCTCCGGCATGGACAAATAATCACCACTTTTCAACTTAATTCTAAGAACTCACCACAGCCTAGCTCTATTATCAGACATTTCAAAACATATTTTTAAAGGGGTTTATACCCTTGTTTATCAGACTTAAAGCAGCCTTACAGTCATAAGCTCTTAAGCATGGGATGACCCACTTTATGGTGCAGTATACCCTTGCCTCAAGCTCATCACCAACTAGGCTCAATACTCATTATAAAGCTAAAAAATCCTTAGTTATTCTATCTCTTGCCCCTCAGAATGGCGACGTTTTATGATGAAGCTCACCTAAGTTCTGGGAGACAGAAAAAACTGCTGGATCATCATTCATCCCTCAAAACTTTTGCTCCGTCAAAATTTTCAGCAAAATTTTCAACAATCAATCTTTTTCAGCAAATCATTTCATCATTTTTTTTTCATATTTCCTAGGTCATCTTTTGACGCGAAGACAAACTGTGGGTATCACAAATGTCCCCGGTTACTTAATAACCTAACAAATTTTTACTTGAAGGAGAGGAATGCTCGAGCAAAACAATTGGAGCAGCAAAAAGTCCCCCAAACTTGAATTATTCATTGTCCCCAATGAATCATTATATAAGCAATTATACCCCCAAACTTAAATTTTTCTATCATAATTTTTAAACTAAACATGGGACTCAGATTAAGCTTAAAGTGGATCATATAAGTCAATACTACCTTCAAAATCTTCTTTGCCGCAGCAATAGTCCAAGCTAGAAGAAATGCTCAAGCAAAAGGTTTCTGAAGATCAGAATACCTTGATCTAATTAAGCGTAATCAGCCCAAGCTTCAAAAATTCAGAAGAAAATTAGTTAAGTTAGAGTTGCTCAGTGCTCATGGAACAGAAACATTCAGAAATTTCATTAAAAATATTCAAAGAAAAATTACATAGCAGAGATATATTTTTGTCAAAGCAGAAAAATTAAAAAGAAACAGACAAGCAGTTATAACAGCGAGCAGGGTCAATATGCGCGAGCAAACAAAAATGGAAAAACAAAAGTAATGCTCGCTCCAGGTCATCCCATCAGTCAGTCTTCCTGACCCTGCTCCTCATCAACATCCTCTTCTCGTTCAACAGGTGGGGGCGGTATCCACAAATTAAATAAGTCATCGGGAAACACTGGGAAGACCTGATATGGTTTTGAGAAATTGGTTTGCAAGGCCCTCCTGAGCGCATCATCTCTTCTTTTAGCATAAGTCCAATAGGTCTGAGCTTGCCTTTCAGCAAACTCTAACCTACTGGCCAACAATGTCAGTTGCTCTAGGATCTGATGAAATCCATACACAAGCCCACCCTAGCGAGCCTCTTGCGTACGCTGAAGCCGCGCCAGATTAGGTGTGTCAATGATTCCCTTATCAAGCATAATCATATCCTCTAGAATCGTGGGTACTCCTGCCCTGCTGCATAACATCGTAATCGTGTTTGGAAAAAACAGCTTCCCCACCTTTTTGCGCCAACAGTCAGCAATCTCAGTATAAATTATTTTTCCAACATCTATACTCATTGAGCGAATGATGGCAAAGGCAAGCAATACTCTGTCCCGAGATACAGTGAAGTCGTGTGTTGTCGGCAGTAAGCGTAGCCTAATGAAACCCATCCAAGTGTTGGCTTCACTCTTCAAATAGGCAACTTGAAATGTGTGCTTGCGCATCTGCGACACCCTCCATTGAGCCCCCTCAACACCTACCTCTCGGACCGCCGCACTTAATTGGTTGCTCGATGGCGCAACCATCATCTCATTAAAAACTGCATGCGGAAAATCCTGGAGATCAAACAAACTATTAATGGCTTCTGGGCTCCATTGTACAAGCACTCCTCGCACTATAACTTCAAAGTCATCCTTAACGTCAAGATTAACGTAGAATTCTCGAATAATGTTGGCATTGCCAGGTTTAGGCTTCGCACAAAACTGCCTCCACCCAAGGTTCGCTATTCCAGACTCTAAGAACCTTGGCAAAGCACTGCCAAATCCCCGCTCGAACAAGAAATCACGCTTCAACACCTCTTGGTATTTTGCTCTCGCAAGCTCGTTGACAAAGCGAATGAACGGTACCCTTGGTTCCTCAATCTCACCCGATGCTTCGGCAATTCCTTTGCCCTTGTCTTTTCTTTGTTCGCGCAAAATCTCTTCTTCTGCCTTCCTTGCCTCTTCTTCCTTTGCCTTATTTTCAGCTTCCTGATAGCGAGCATAGCTAGCTATCTTTACTTATTAAATTTAGCTAGTCTTTGATGATTATTGGCCATTTTATTGCACTTAATTGTTTATTTTGTAGGAAAGCGTTGATTAGAGTTAAAACGTGGATTAAGAGTTAATCGGGTGTTTGGGACGTGAAAAGATGCCAAAGAACCGAAAAGATTCAAGTAACAAGGAGCCAAGAGAGGGCATTCTGCCCATTAGCGTCGAGACGCCACTCTTGGAGCGTCTTGACGCTACGTTTCCTTAATTAGAATACGCGGAAGACTCAAAGCGTCTCGACGCTGTGATAGGAAGCGTCCCGACGCTACCGCATTTCCTTTTCCAGACACGCGCGTACAAGAGGCAACGTCGAGACGCTGTCTTAATAGCGTCTCGACGCTACGACGAAAAATCTGCTATTTAAGCATCCTTTCGGCTAGGTTATGTGGGACTTCGTTTTGGGACATTTTGGAGCCGACAATAGAGCAGAAACTGGGCATTCTTGAGCTGAAGCAAAGGAGGCGAGTTGGAAATCAACCCATTGTTCGTGGGGATCGTGACGGGGACGTTCGGTCTTGGCCTACAACGAGTTTAATTCTCTTTTCCCTTACTTTAGATAGTTGATGGTTGTTTTTAGACTCTTGCTATGTTGTAACGTTGTGTATGAGTAGCTAGGCTTAAACTCTTAGGGATTGATGTAGCCGTTGGGCACGTTCTGGATTGATTTACTGTTTTTATGTTATCGAATTCATTTATGCATGTGTTGTATCCTTAATGCTTTCGATTTACTGGCCATAAATTGATTGATGTTTATATTTGAATCTAACTCGGGAGAGAGGATTTAAATTAGTAATCAGTATGCATAACTAGAATTTATCTAAAAATCGGGAGATTAAGGTTAATTCTAGAAATTGTCGTAAAGGTTAGCCTTATTGCCTTGTATGTTTATTGGATTTAGATAAGGATATCGGGTTCAATTGCATATGGGAGAA
This sequence comes from Luffa acutangula, assembly GCA_036850905.1. Lineage (NCBI taxonomy): Eukaryota > Viridiplantae > Streptophyta > Magnoliopsida > Cucurbitales > Cucurbitaceae > Luffa > Luffa acutangula. The sequence goes on along the minus strand of CM072095.1, from coordinate 22,028,379 downwards.
TCATGTATGCTCGGGGGAGATATGTGTGATTTTAGTTGCCAAGATTTATGAATCATAGTATTTGTCAATTCGTTTATTAATCCATAACTCCAATTGGTGAAATCAAATCCCTAAGACAAATTCTTCCCATTAGATTGTCACTTTTTGCATGAGTTTTGTGTTTGATTTAATTATATTCTCATCCAATTTGATTCCCTAAATAAAATCGGCCAAGAATATTTTTGGTAAATAAAATTGGCTAGACACCAATCCAGAGGACGACATTCGAATTTACATTCACTGTATTATAACTTGACCCGTACACTTGCGGTAAGCAAATTGCACATCACTTCCCTTTTTTCTTCCTCAGAGTCTGACGGCGGAGGCGATGGAGTGTTCCGAATCACCCTCACGCGACCCGCCTTCCGTTTGATGCGGCGGCGCTTTGGTGGTTCATGCATTACGACTTCAACATGAGCTTCCTGCACTGGCTCCGGTGTTTTCTCTTTTTCAGGCATACCTGCGGCCTGCTCCTAAACCTCTGTTTCTTGATTTTTCTCAGCAATCTTTTCTTGAACCGTATCAGAAATTCTCAGTTCTTCCTTAGGATTTTTAGCTCTCTCTGTATCCACGTCATCCACTATTTCCTCTCGAATGGCTTCTTGCTCCTCAGCCCTCTGCTGCCTCCTTCTTCTTTTAGCCTCTTTTTCTTCTGGCGTTCTCTTTTTCTTAGTTTTCCCTTTCTGCACTTCCGGAGTAACCGGTGTTTCCTCCTCTTCACTCTCTCTTTCTTTCCTAGCTCTAGTCTTTGCCATGGAGGACTCAACGGTTTTACAGAGAATGGAAGGGAAAAAGAAAGAATGCAGACGACAAAATTGGATCAAGAAGACGAAATGGAAAGAAACTTACCAGCAGTTGTGAATAAATAAGGCTCCAGCAAAATGCAATCCTAACCGAAAATAATAGTACCGTTTAATTTGAAGTGAATGTAACATGAAAATTTGAAACCAGAAACGGTAAAATCGTGGGTTCCAAACGCCCATGGTAAAAATTGATGTGTTGTCCATCATTGAAGCCTTCAGATGATTGCTCTGCGACACGTGGCTTCATCAGATGATGCATGCAAATTTACCTGCGAAAATTCAAAGCCAAATCCCAACGGTAAAAATAATAAATTTCCAACGGAAACCCTTTTAATTCGGATTATTTTGCTCCAACCATAATCTTGCTGCAACAACCTTCTGACCCTGCAGAATCTTTGATACAAAATTTAAATTTAAAAAAAAAAAGGAAAATCACATCTTTCAAATTTAAATTTAACCGACCAAATCAAATTTAATCTTTTATTCTCAAGAGAAGCCGAATAAATTATAAAAAATCTTTATTAATTCAAATTAAACAGAATTAAATAACCGGAAATAGAATCTAATCCTAAAAATATGATTAATTAAAAGATAATTCAAAGATAATCTAAATAACCCAAAAATAAAATCAAACTAAATTCAAAAATAGATAAAATCTAAACTACAAAAAATACCAATATTTTAAAGATAAAATCTAATAAATCATGCAAAATCAAATCTAACCTAACCGAAATTAAAATCAAATCAGCGAAAAATACAATTAATACAAAGTCTGGGAGCTCAAAATTTTTGCTCTGTGAAATGCTCCCGCAAAAGTCCTGCTCTTTCAATCATCAACCAACCTTAGGGAAGGATATTTCGACCGAAACTCCTCACCCCAATAATGCTTCACACACTGTCCATTCACCTTGAACACTCTCCCATCTTTTTCATCTTGCAAAGTAATTGCTCCATTGGGGAAAACCTCAATCACAATAAATGGTACTGACCATCTAGATTTTAATTTTCCAGGAAATAATTTTAATCTAGAGTTATAAAACAAAACTTTTTGACCCTTGACAAACTTTTTAGATTTAATTTTCTTGTCCTGCCACAGCTTAGTCTTTTCTTTATACATTTTCGCATTTTCATAAAAAAATTGACGAAATTCTTCTAACTCATTAAGCTGCAGCATTCTTATTGCTCCTGCACGACTCAGATCAAAATTTAACTTTTTCAAAGCCCAAAATGTTTTATGCTCAAGCTCTAATGGTAAATGACAAGCTTTCCCATATACTAACCTATAGCGAGACATACCTAGAGGAGTCTTATAAGCTGTTCTATAAGCCCAAAGAGCCTCATCCAACCTAAAGGACCAATCCTTTCTAGATGGATGGATTACTTTCTCTAAAATAGCTTTAATTTCCCTATTACTAATTTCAGCTTGACCATTTGCTTGTGGGTGATAAGGGGTAGCTATCCTATGCTTAATCTCATACTTAGCTAACAGCTTAGTTAAGATATTATTAACAAAATGTGTACCCTCATCACTCACTAGAGCCCTAGGTGTCCCAAACCGCGCAAAGATGTGCGATTGAAGAAACCTTGCAACTGTCTTGGCATCACTCTGATGGCATGCGATGGCCTCCACCCACTTGGACACATAATCAACTGCCAATAAGATAAAAATATTGCCATTAGAATGGGGAAATGGCCTCATAAAGTCAATACCCCATACATCGAATAATTCAACTTCTAAAATGTAAGTAAGAGGCATTTCATCTCTAGGCCCTAGATTTCCTCTCCTTTGGCAAGCATCACATTGCTTGTAGAACCAATGGGCATCCTTAAATAACGTAGGCTAGAAAAATCCGCAATGCAAAATCCTCATAGATGTCCTCTGACCGCTGAAATGACCTCCAGACGACGAAGAGTGACATTGTTCCAGGATTTCCTTTGCTTCAGCACCTGAAACACACCTACGAATAATACCGTCAGAGCATTGCTTATACATGATTGGTTCATCCCAATAGAAAATTTTCGCATCGTGCTTAAACTTTTTCTTCTGCCTCCAATCCATGTCAATAGGAGTGACTCCCTTTACCAAAAAGTTGGCAATATCAGCATACCAAGGGACATCTATAACTACCTTTACCTCAACAGCAAAGAGTTGTTCATCTGGAAAAGAATCGAAAATGGCAGATTGCTCCAGCAAAGATGATGACGGATCAAAACGAGATAAATGATCTGCAATGACATTTTCTTATCCCTTCTTGTCCTTTATCTCCAAGTCGAACTCCTGCAATAATAAAATCCAACGAATTAGTCTAGGCTTTGCATCTTTCTTAGACATTAAATACCTTATTGCTGCATGATCCGTGAAAACCGTGACTTTGGATCCAACCAAATATCGCCGGAACTTCTCAAAAGCGAACACCACGACTAACAACTCATTTTCAGTAGTTGTAAAGTTGACTTGTGCTTCATTTAAAACCTTGCTTGCATAATATATAGGATGGATAAATTTGCCCTGCTTTTGCCCCAACATCGCACCTACCGCAGCATCACTCGCATCACACATTACCTCGAATGGTAAATTCCAATTAGGTACGCAAAGAATGGGTGCTGAGATTAAAGTAGCCTTTAAAGTCTCAAAAGCCTTCCTACAATCTGCATTAAAGTCAAAAACATGATCAGTACACAATAAGTTACAAAGAGGTTTATTGATTTTGGAAAAATCCTTTATGAACCTCCTATAAAATCCAACATGTCCTAAAAAACTCTGAATTCCCTTCACTGAATTCGGTGGTTCTAGTCTTTCAATAACCTCTATTTTTGCTCTATCAACTTCTAGACCATTTTTAGAAATCCTATGACCTAGCACTATGCCCTACTTCACCATGAAGTGACATTTTTCCCAATTGAGAACTAGATGGGTATCCTCACATCTCTTTAATACCTTACCTAAATTTTCTAAACAATTCTGAAAAGACCCTCCAAACACTGAAAAATCGTCCATAAATACCTCAACAGTGGACTCAATCATATTAGAAAAAATTGCTAACATACACCGCTGAAATGTTGCTGGAGCATTGCAAAGGCCAAAAGGCATTCACCTAAAAGCAAATGTCCCATAAGGGCAGGTAAAAGTGGTTTTCTCCTGATCCTCAGGAGCAATAGTAATCTGGTTGTACCCAGAATAACCATCCAAGAAACAGTAATAGGCCTGACCAGCCAATCTATCCAACATTTGGTCAATAAAAGGTAGAGGGAAATGGTCCTTACGGGTAGCTTTATTAAGCCTCCTGTAATCCATGCAAACCCTCCAGCCAGTTACTGTCCTGGTTGGGATCAACTCATTGTCTTTTGTTGGGACCGCAAAGCGCACGGGCCGCAAGTAATATAAAACGGAAAGTATTCCGAGTATCGAATCCTCAGGGAGGCGAAGCGAAACTTAAGCAAATAATTAAAATTTTCTTGAGCACTGAAAATACTTAGGCGAAATAATATTTAGGGACCACTTCATGCAATAAAAAGATTTAAATTCAAGTGATTAATGAAAACAAATTGATCAATCAAAACTAAAATGTGGAGAAAGAGTTTTCTTTAAATGGGAAGAGGGGTCTTGAAAATCAATGATTAGCTAAATAATTGCTATAGTTATCCTATCTCATTGCCCAACTAATTATAATCCTAGAATCTCCGTTAATCACATAGGTTCTCCTGTCGGTTTCCCCTAATTGTAATCAATTCATTTTAACAACCTAAGTGTCCTTAGCGCTATTAAAAATCATTAATTGTTACGCTCTGATCCATTTTAGGAATCTAAGTTTAATCAACTAATCCCGGTGTCACAACGGGCAATTAAACTAGTTGCATGGATTATGATCTATCCTAATTTCTCTCCGTCGAGTTTCCATTAAGAATCGAATCATTACACAATTGGCCAGATTGAATAAAGCATTAAGCACATCCATACAAATAATTAGGACATGGGCAAGAGACAAGAAATTATAACAATATTTGGACTATCATTTCATTTCAAGACCCCAAATTGGGGTTTAGCTACACATAATATCCACAATAATTACAAGGGAAAGCATATTAAAGAGCATAAAAGGAAAGGAATTGACCGTCGAAAAACCCCTCGCTGACTACTCCTTGAGCTTCTAAGATTGCTCCCCCAAAATTCCCAAAATTTTCCCACTAGAAGAATCCTCTAAAAAAGGCTCAAAAGCCTTGAGAGGGGCTCCAAAAGGAGCCTAAGGAAGAGAGAAAGGAAGAAATTCCTTTTTGGAATTATGATTGATGAGGAATGAGGCACCCAAGGGTGCCTTTTTATAGGCCTGGAATAGAGGTAGCGTCACGACGCTACCTTGCTAAGCGTCGCGACGCTGCTGCGCACGCGGCTTGGGCAACAAGAAAGGGCAGCGTCGCGATGCTGCCTTACTTAGCGTCTTGACGCTGTCCAGATTTCCAGATTTTTCAGCTTCCTTTTTGGGTTGATTTTTGGGCCTTCTTCTTCATTCCTCTTGGTCTTTTCTTTATAGTTGACTTCTTTGGGCCTCCAATTGCATCAAGCTAGGATTTGGGCTATAATTACTTCAATTTTGGCTCTTTTTCACCCAAAATCACCAACTTAGCTCCTAAGGACCAAATAACAGAATTCATTAAAAATACGATTAAAGCACCAAAAAGCTTAATAAATTGAGACTAAAATAGCGACATTTCTACTCGCTATCACACCCCCAAACTTAAGCTTTTGCTAGTCCCGAGCAAAATAAATTCTAAAGATGCATGAAATAGAATCGCTCAACCCTCAATGATTTTGGAATTCTTAGGATCGAATGGAAAACATGCAAGTGGAATAAGCAAGCACCGCATACTCTTGAAGAAATCTTAAACTAGTTTGAACTTAAGATTAATGAATAGCATGCTCAAGACTTATCTATTGATTCTTTTACTAACCTAGATTAGTCTTATGGCTTTCTCCATTTGTTTTCCCCCTACACTGGCTAAGAGCCCCTAATACTTCGGAGTCCTTCTATCATGCAAAAAAAAGTAACTAGGGTGCCTGTCATCCTTTTCTTTTCATGGGGGAGCAGAATTCTCACATGATTTTTCTTTTTCTCTTCTTTTTCTTTTGCTTCTCCCCCAAACTTGCATTTTGATATCTAATGGTACTAGCTTTCACACTACGGTGCAGGGACCCTTAACCCGAATTTTATTCTCTGGTTGGCCTAACTGATCACACCGCAGGTAGCTCTTTTTACCCCTAGGCTTTTTTTTTTTTTTGAGCAAGCAAAAATTCTTTTTCAACAGATTTTCTTTTTCTCACATTTTCTTTTGTTGCTTTTGCTTTTTTCTCAGCAGGCATAGCATTTTTTCCTACCTAGTTCTTTAGAGCAATCAAGCATGAACTTCCTAATATTAGAAACTAAGCCTATCAGGGCGACAACAACTTTGAAAACCATAATAAGAATCTAGATTTTCAAAGACATCATTAGATAAGACTATTGCATGCTTTAGACATCAAAACTAAGTATTAAAAAATTTTAAAATTTCACAATTTCTGCCGTGCTCCCAGATTCCACAACATATAAACCATTTTCTCCCAAAATTTCAAAAATCACATCCTTGGCTATCATGGCTAGCTATTCATGCATCCAACAGAATTTAAATATGCTCAACACAACGGAAGCCTCCCCCAAACTTAAACTAAACATTGTCCCCAATGTTTTAAAACAGAAAAGCAAAAAGAGAGATACTGAGACTTCCCTGAGCTAGGAGCGCTTCATCCTCTTCCTTTGAATCCATGAAAAATGGGAAATGTGGAATTTTGGGATTTGCTAAGGTGATCCTGCAAAACAAAATTGGATCACGGAGCAAAGAAGATTATTTACCGCAAAAACAACTAACTAAACTTTAATCCTTGGGTTGCCTCCCAAGCAGCGCTTTCTTTAACGTCTTTAGCTAGACTAGGCTCAGCACGCTTACGGAGGCTCAAAATAAAATTTTTCATCATCCTCCGGGCCCTGCAAGAAATCACGCACCGAATTGCAAACTACAAACAGGGGAGAAAAAAACTTTCCCCTGGCCCATCTTCACTAAAGAGATTCTCATAATAACATTTCAGAAAATAATCAGCTACATCAAATCTCTTTTCTAAATCTCTATTTTCAAAACAGTTGTTAACAGAGTCATCAAGCGTTATAATATCTACTGGTCTAGGATCTAGAGATGGCCTATCAATCATGCCAGTCCATTCATCAGAAAAAATATCTACATGCTCAGTAGATCCTTCAGACTCAGAATTAAAAAATGATTCAACTAAGCTGTCACATGACTCATCATCAGAATAATTAAAGAATTAAAGAATTTCAGGATCAGATTCTATACTATGCACAAATTCGAGTTCTTCTGGGTCAGATTCTATGCTATACACATCATCAGGACATGAAAAAAAAGTATTCACATTGTCAGGATTCATGCATTCAGGAATGTCAAGATCAGGCTCAATAGATTCACTGTAATCATGGTCAGACTCAAAATCATCTATCGAGCAATCTTTTTTATGCCTTTTATGTTCATGCTCAATGTCAGGCAATTCAATATCATCATCAAAATTATCCATTTCAGGCAAATTTAATTCATTTTCAAAGGAAGGTAAATCATCAACTGCAGATCTTTCATTTTCACAAGCAGGCAAGTCTAATTCATTTTCAAAGTGAGGCAGATCCAAATCATTTTCAAACATAGGATTATCCATATATGCATCATGATCAAAATTCACATTATCAATAAGCATTTCTCCTAAGCCTAGGCCAAGATTATAGTCTACCTCTTCATCGTCATCAGTCAAGTATTCAGGCCCAACAGAAAAACATATATGCAAACTACAAACAGATTCATCTTGGCCAAAAATACTAAACACGACTTTTTCATCATCAATGTTCAAGGTAAGCTTACCTGTATGCACGCTAATCTCAGCCTTACCAGTGGCTAGGAAAGGTCTGCCTAAGATAATTGGCACTTCTTTGTCCTCCTTCATGTCCAGTACCACGAAATCTACAGGGAAGATGAATTTGTTGACTTTCACCAACACGTCCTCCACAACACCCATCGGGTGGGTAATCGATCTGTCAGCAAGCTGGAGAGTGACGTCGGTGTCTGTCATACCTGATAAACCAATCTTCCTGTACACAGAGTAGGGCATCAAATTTATACTTGCTCCTAAATCACATAGAGCCCTATCGAAGGATACTTCTCCTATGGTGCAGGGAACAGTAAAACTCCATGGATCTTTCTGCTTAGAGGGTATCCTACCAGAAATAATAGTACTGCTACTCTCAGATAAATTAAAAACTTCTTTTTTTAGACTTTTCTTTTTAGAAAGCATTTCCCTTCATGAATTTTCCATAATTTGGCATATTATACAAAGCTTCTACCAATGGAATATTCACAGACAACTTTTTAAACATTTCTAAGAATTTTTGAAATTGTTCATCTAATTTGACATTTTTAAATCTTTGAGGAAAAGGTAACTCCCTGAAATCAAAGGTTGGACATTCGCCCCTCCGCTTGGGCGGGCTAATATGCGAACCTCTGTCATGGTGGTTGCATGGAACCACTTCTTCCTCAGTCAGCTTCTTATTGTCATTCTGCCTCTCATCTTCTTTTCTACCTGCAAAGCTATTAGAAAAATCACATTTTAATTCAATAGAGTTGGGAGGATGTTGGAACCTTTCAGAGGAGGCTTTTTGTGCCTCAGTCCCTTCAGCTTCATCCCTTCTCTTTTCTTTTTCCTTTTTCTTCTCTGACCTGTCCTCCAGTCTTCTGCCACTTCTTAGAACCACCATCTTACACTGCTCTTTCGGGTTAGGCTCAGTATCACTTGGAAATTTTCCCTTTTGAAGGGCATTTACTGCTGAAGCAATCTGACCTATCTGTACTTCCATATTCTTTAGAGCTGCGTCGTGGTTGTTTACTAATGTCTGGAGATTCACATTCAATATTCTTTGTTCCTTGATGAATAAAGCCACCATCTCCTCCAAATTATTTTTCTTTTCAGGAGTACTCGTTGATGCAAAACCTGGGGGTGGCTGCAAAACATTCTTCGTATTCGCATATGAGAAGTTCTCGTGATTGCGCAGACTGGGGTGGTAGAAGTTTGGTACTCCTTGAGTATATGATCTATTTCCTATGTATTGAACTTCTTCCACATCTTGACCTTCCTTCTTTGAATGACCTTCAGCTAAGGTGGAAATAGACTTAACCACCTCAGATGACGTCAATTTGTTTAGTGCATTGGTCAGAGATGCCAGTTGCGCTTTCAGTGAACTTGACTCATCCAATTCATATAATCCAGCCTTTTTTGTAATTGTTCCTCTCTCCGTCGGCCATTGATAACTTGTTGCCGCCATTTCCTCAAGCAGGTCCTTGGCTTCTGTCACTGTTTTTGAAAGAAAACTCCCTTCTGCTGATGTGTCTAGGACTGTCTTTGTGGAGGGGTTTAATCCATTATAAAATAACTGTACCTGAAGCCAATCAGGATATCCGTGTTGGGGGCATTGCCTAAGCATTTCCTTATATCTTTCCCACGCTTCGTATAACTGCTCCTCGTCAAGCTGCCTGAATGTTCCAATTTCAGTCCGGAGCTTGGTAGTCTTAGCCGGTGGAAAAAATTTTGTCAGAAAAGCCTGGGCAAGCTCGTCCCAAGTACTGATGATGCCCATCTCGACTGATTCGAGCCAATCTTTTGCTTTATCCTGTAGAGAAAATGGGAACAACCTCAATCTGATTGTGTCGGCCGGAACTCTGTTCATCTTTACCGTCCCGCATATTTCTAGGAATGATCGCAGATGAGAGTGGGGGTCCTCGGAAGGATGTCCTTTGAACGAGTTATCGCGTGCCATCTGAATCAACCCTGTTTTTAGCTCAAAATTTGTAGCTTGGATAGGGGCGTAGACAATTCTAGAATTCTCGGTAGGAAGAACTGGATGCAAAAAATCTCTAATTGCCTTGGGAGTTTCTTCTTGGTGGGCCATCGTTTCTGCTAATCTTTTTTCTCTTCTAATGGATTTAAGAGTCCTGTTAATCTCAAGATCTAGCGGAAACAAATCAACCACCTTGTTTCTTCGCATACAATGCTCCCAGACAACAAAAAGAACAAAACAAAAATGAAAATAAAATAATATTCACAAAATGATGGAAGAAAAAAAATATTTACACCTAAATTACCATTTATCCTTTTCTTTTCGATGTCAAGAAAAATTAATTTTTTTGCTTAAAAATCAAGCCTCCCCGGCAACGGCGCCAAAAACTTGATGGGACCGCAAAGCGCACGGGCCGCAAGTAATATAAAACGGAAAGTATTCCGAGTATCGAATCCTCAGGGAGGCGAAGCGAAACTTAAGCAAATAATTAAAATTTTCTTGAGCACTGAAAATACTTAGGCGAAATAATATTTAGGGACCACTTCATGCAATAAAAAGATTTAAATTCAAGATGATTAATGAAAACAAATTGATCAATCAAAAATAAAATGTGGAGAAAGAGTTTTCTTTAAATGGGAAGAGGGGTCTTGAAAATCAATGATTAGCTAAATAATTGCTATAATTATCCTATCTCATTGCCCAACTAATTATAATCCTAGAATCTCCGTTAATCACATAGGTTCTCCTGTCGGTTTCCCCTAATTGTAATTAATTCATTTTAACAACCTAAGTGTCCTTAGCGCTATTAAAAATCATTAATTATTACGCTCTGATCCATTTTAGGAATCTAAGTTTAATCAACTAATCCCGGTGTCACAACGGGCAATTAAACTAGTTGGATGGATTATGATCTATCCTAATTTCTCTCCGTCGAGTTTCCATTAAGAATCGAATCATTACACAATTGGCCAGATTGAATAAAGCATTAAGCACATCCATACAAATAATTAGGACATGGGCAAGAGACAAGAAACTATAACAATATTTGGACTATCATTTCATTTCAAGACCCCAAATTGGGGTTTAGCTACACATAATATCCACAATAATTACAAGGGAAAGCATATTAAAGAGCATAAAAGGAAAGGAATTGACCGTCGAAAAACCCCTCGCTGACGCTAGGAGCCCCCGCTGACTACTCCTTGAGCTTCTAAGATTGCTCCCCCAAAATTCCCAAAATTTTCCCACTAGAAGAATCCTCTCAAAAAGGCTCAAAAGCCTTGAGAGGGGCTCCAAAAGGAGCCTAAGGAAGAGAGAAAGGAAGAAATTCCTTTTTGGAATGATGATTGATGAGGAATGAGGCACCCAAGGGTGCCTTTTTATAGGCTTGGAATAGGGGTAGCGTCGCGACCCTACCTTGCTAAGCGTCGCGACGCTACTGCGCACGCGGCTTGGGCAACAAGAAAGGGCAGCGTCGCGACGCTGCCTTACTTAGCGTCTCGACGCTGTCCAGATTTCCAGATTTTTCAGCTTCCTTTTTGGGCTGATTTTTGGGCCTTCTTCTTCATTCCTCTTGGTCTTTTCTTTATAGTTGACTTCTTTGGGCCTCCAATTGCATCAAGCTAGGATTTGGGCTATAATTACTTCAATTTTGGCTCTTTTTCACCCAAAATCACCAACATAGCTCCTAAGGACCAAATAACAGAATTCATTAAATATATTCATTATAAATACGATTAAAGCACCAAAAATCTTAATAAATTGAGACTAAAATAGCGACATTTCTGCTCGCTATCATCTTTATTGCTCACCACAGTGACACCTCCCTTCTTAGGAACACATTGGACAGGGCTTACCCAATTGCTATCGGCAATTGGATAAATGATCCCAGCAACCAACCATTTAATTACCTCCTTTTTAACAACCTCTTTCATTGCAGGGTTAAGCCTTCTTTGTTGCTCAATACTCCTAAAGGATCCCTCCTCTAGAGTGATTTTGTGCATACAAAAAGATGGGCTAATTCCCTGAATGTCAGCCAACGTCCAACCTATAGCCTTGCGGTATTGTTGCAGCAATTTTATTAAGGCCTCTTCATGCTCTGGCATAAAATCTAATGCAACAATAATGGGCAACGTCTCACCTTCCCCAAGATACACATATTTTAGATGGTCCGGCAAGGGCTTCAAATCTAAAGTAGGTGCCGCAATCAGGGATGGCTTAATAGGAGGAGCTTTCTCTGATCTAAATCTAAAGACTCAAAAACATCCTCACATCTAAACAATTCTTTTTCATTTTTTCTATCTAAAGAACAAATTTCTAAATCTTCTACACTAACCTCTCCATGCTTTTCCGAATGCTTACTAGCCGAATCCTGTATTGCTGTCTCAATAATTGTGCTCTCCAGAATCCTAATGAAAGAGCAATCCTCCATTTCGTCTGGATACTTCATGGCTTTAAACACATTAAACTTCACTTCCTCATTACAGACTCTCATTGTTAACTCCCCTTTTTGAACATCTATTAACGTCCTACCAGTAGCCAAAAATGGACGACCTAGAATAATTGGGACATCTTTATCAGCCTCATAGTCTAAAATAATAAAATCAACAGGAAATATGAATTTTTCCACTTTTACTAAGACATCCTCAATTTTACCCTCTGGATATGTGATAGACCTATCAGCTAATTGGAGTGTAACTGTGGTAGGCCTAGCTTCACCAATACCTAACTTCCGATAGACCGAAAGAGGCATAAGGTTAATGCTTGCGCCTAAATCACAGAGTGCTCTACCTAATTCTTTTCCACCTATAGACACAGGTATAGTAAATGACCCATGATCCTTAGCCTTGGGTGGTAGCCCATTCTTAAGAATAGCACTACACTCCTCAGTAAGAGATACAATTTCAAACTCACCTAATCTCTTCTTTTTAGTCAAAATATCCTTAAGAAATTTAGCATAATTAGGCATTTGCTCAATAGCTTCTACTAAAGGGATATTTATATGCAATTGCTTAAGAATCTCTAAAAATTTCCTAAATTGACCATCCTGATTCTTAGGCTTTTGCCTTTGTGGAAAAGGTAGAGGTGGTACATAAGGTGGGGGTGGCACATAAGGTGGTTCCACATCTGGAACAGAACAAGATGCTCTAGCATCTTTATTGCTGCCTCCAGCACCCTGACCAGACTCCAACTCTTTTTCGACAACAACATTTTTATCACCATTTTTATCTATAACCTGGGTTTTACTAGGCTCAATTCTTTCTTCTAATGGCTTACCACTCCTAAGAGTTACTGCCTTTACCTGCTCCTTCCCTTCCCTTCTAGGGTGTTCAGTATCTGATGGAAGTTTCCCTTGAGGCCTTGCCTTCAGCTCATTAGCTAGCTGACCCACTTGCAATTCCAGGGCTCTCATCGAAGCTTGATTACTTTGAATTGCGGCATCTGTGCGAGCCATAAATTCTTTCATCATCGCCTCGAGAGAACTACCCGAATTTTGCTGGGGCAAAGCCGGCTTGTTTTGCTGGGGTGGTTGCGCCAACCTGGATCGTAAAAGTTAGAATAAGGGTTATTCCTCTGATTACCTACAAAAAACACAGAAGCTGGATTGCAGGGGCAAAACTCGTAGTTGTGATTTTCACCACAATAGACACATGCTTCTTCTGCCACTTGGTTCACTACTGCAGTAGGCTCCATAGTTGTTGGTTGCTGATGACTAATCACTGTCACATTGTTAAGAGCATTAGCAATCATAGCAAGATCAACCCTAATGGTGGACACACCATCAACTTCTAATACACTCTTAACTTTTTTATTTGTGCCTCTAATATCCGACCATTGACAACTATTAATAAATATTCTTTTTAAAATTCCATAAGCTTCATCAAAAGTTTTTGCCAAAAGGGCCCCTCCAGCCGAAGCATCGACCATACCTTGGGTTACTCCATTTAAACCATTGTAGAATGTTTCCATTTGAATACAATGAGGTAAACCATGGTGGGGACACTTTCGCAAAAGCTCCTTAAATCTCTCCCAAGCCTCACTAAAAGTCTCATCTTCAAGTTGCCTAAACCCTACTATTTCACTCCTTAATTTAGCATTTCTATTAGGTGGGAAATATTTACTCAAAAATTTTTCAGCTAACTCATCCCATGTTCTAATTGATCCTGGAGCAAAAGAGTTTAACCATGCCTTTGCTCCATCTCTAAGAGAATACGGAAACAAAGTTAATCTAAGGGCATCTCTAGGCACTCCTTGAATCACAAAAGAATCACTAACTCCTAGAAAAGACTTAAGATGTAAATGAGGGTCTTCAGATGTCAAACCATGAAATTGTCCCACGGTTTGCAACATCTGAAACATTACCGGTTTCATTTCAAAATTCACCGCTTGGTTTTGGGGACGTGCAATCCCTAGATTCAACTCATTAAACATTGGGACAACATACGCTCGAATGGCTCTGGTCCTATCGTTTGCTATCAAGATAGGATTCTCAGCTTGATTATTTTGCTGCTCATTTTGTTCAAACAGCGGGTTTTGCTGCAGCACACGATTCTAGGGGTCTGCGTCTGCTAGACCTTCAGGAACCTGCGGAAGACGCGACACGTTCTCCATCTGGTTTCTGCGCTGTTCCCTCCTTCTGTTCCTAAATGTCCTTTCAATTTATGGATCAAGCTCAAACCGTACCCCAGGTGGATCGCTCATGCACCAAACTCACACCTGCAAAAACAAAAGAAACAATAAAAAAGTTCTAGCACCAAACCACTAAAACACATACACAAAAATAGATCAGATAAAAACTTATCCAAGTCCCCGGCAACGGCGACAAAAACTTGTTGGGTTCCTAGAGTGAATAAAAATATGGTATAAAAGACTCTAGAATTCCTGTGCAAGTATACACAGTCTGCAGCAAGTAATATTATCAATCTGAATCCTGAATTAGTTTCCACTCTACCTATTTTGTGTAACTTTCTAATGGTTTCAAAGATGGTAAAATGATTTGGTTTTATAAGAATGGTGCTGAAGCAAAATAAATGACAGAACAACAAGTAAACAAATAGACAGATTAAAAACAGGCTCTGGTTAGGATTTAGTGATTGTTCTAAAAGATGCTCTAGCAATATTATTGATCATGCATTTCTCGCAGTATTATTAGCGGATTCCTCCCAGAACTCCGGATCTTTTGGGATGTGTTTCAACCCCAATGAAGTACAAATGATCAAGCACTAGGCAACTAGCTATCCCTAGCTCAGTCACTGGCGTTCACCAATACACAATGATCGTAGTGTGGATAATTGGCACACACTCTCTAAATCATCTCTGAAACTAGAGAGAGCTATTCACACCGGCTGGCCAGGCGGGCATAAAATGGAAATAAGTACAACAATTAACCAAAATGCAATAGTCAATATATTACTAAAGATGAAGCACGACAATCACATTATTCCTAACCGACACCTAAGCTACTTAGTTCATAATAGGCATGGAAATACAAATCACAATCTGAGTAGGCATGTCCATAATCACAAGTTAATAAAGAAAATAAACTCCTTAATCAGCTTGCGAATGATGGTGTTCTTGATGATATTTAATCTCTCTATGCTGTTCGGCTTCCAAGGGGAAACATGGAATGCCTTTGACTTGGGCGGCTACTTCCTTTTATAGAAGGATAAGAGACTTGAATTAGGTCAACTTGGACACGTGTAGGGCTCTCCTTGCTCCTTTATCACGAAAATTACTCAACAGAAGTCGGTTCTTGAAGTTGGCTAACGAGCTGTGACGTGGCAGTTCTCTTCCCAGTTTTGCTGCAGCACAGAATTTGCTCCCTCCAGTCGCTCAACAGCATAATCTACACAAAATAATTTCCAATGCTTCCATTCTTCCAAATGGGTTAAGACATGTAATATCTATCCAAAACCAACCCTAATAAGCATAAAGGACACACAAATCCCTATATAATTGAGGCCTAAATAACTACCTTTTGGGCAGTTATCATACCCCCAAACTTGAACTATTGCGCGTCCCGAGCAATACTAACCAACCTTCCCTTAAGAATTTAAAAAATATTAGACAAAGAATTAGCTTAATCAAATCAGATAGTCCAACACTACCTTTAACCTTTACCTGAGCACTCTGCAAAACCAAGCTCTGCTGCAGCAAAATGATTCCTCCGACATGGACAAATAATCACCACTTTTCAACTTAATTCTAAGAACTCACCACAGCCTAGCTCTATTATCAGACATTTCAAAACATATTTTTAAAGGGGTTTATACCCTTGTTTATCAGACTTAAAGCAGCCTTACAGTCATAAGCTCTTGAGCATGGGATGACCCACTTTATGGTGCAGTACCCTTGCCTCAAGCTCATCACCAACTAGGCTCAATACTCATTATAAAGCTAAAAAATCCTTAGTTATTCTATCTCTTGCCCCTCAGAATGGCGACATTTTATGATGAAGCTCACCTAAGTTCTGGGAGACAGAAAAAACTGTTGGATCATCATTCATCCCTCAAAACTTTTGCTCCGTCAAAATTTTCAGCAAAATTTTCAACAATCAATCTTTTTCAGCAAATCATTTCATCATTTTTTTCATATTTCCTAGGTCATCTTTTGACGCGAAGACAAACTGTGGGTATCACAAATGTCCCTGGTTACTCAATAACCTAACAAATTTTTACTTGAAGGAGAGGAATGCTCGAGCAAAACAATTGGAGCAGCAAAAAGTCCCCCAAACTTGAATTATTCATTGTCCCCAATGAATCATTATATAAGCAATTATACCCCCAAACTTATTTTTCTATCATAATTTTTAAACTAAACATGGGACTCAGATTAAGCTTAAAGTGGATCATATAAGTCAATACTACCTTCAAAATCTTCTTTGCCGCAGCAATAGTCCAGGCTAGAAGAAATGCTCAAGCAAAAGGTTTCTGAAGATTAGAATACCTTGATCTAATTAAGCGTAATCAGTCCAAGCTTCAAAAATTCAGAAGAAAATTAGTTAAGTTAGAGTTGCTCAGTGCTCATGGAACATAAACATTCAGAAATTTCATTAAAAATATTCAAAGAAAAATTACATAGCAGAGATATATTTTTGTCAAAGCAGAGAAATTAAAAAGAAACAGACAAGTAGTTATAACAGCGAGCAGGGTCAATATGCGCGAGCAAACAAAAATTGAAAAACAAAAGTAATGCTCGCTCCAGGTCATCCCATCAGTCAGTCTTCCTGACCCTGCTCCTCATCAACATCCTCTTCTCGTTCAACAGGTGGGGGCGGTATCCACAGATTAAATAAGTCATCGGGAAACACTGGGAAGGCCTGATATGGTTTTGAGAAATTGGTTTGCAAGGCCCTCCTGAGCGCATCATCTCTCCTTTTAGCATAAGTCCAATAGGTTTGAGCTTGCCTTTCAGCAAACTCTAACCTACTGGCCAACAGTGTCAGTTGCTCTAGGATCTGATGAACTCCATACACAAGCCCACCCTGGCGAGCCTCTTGCATATGCTGAAGCCGCGCCAGATTAGGTGTGTCAATGATTCCCTTATCAAGCATAATCATATCCTCTGGAACCGTGGGCACTCCTGCCCTGCTGCATAACATCGTAATCGTGTTTGGAAAAACAGCTTCCCCACCTTTTTGCGCCAACAGTCGGCAATCTCAGTACAAATTATTTTTCCAACATCTATACTCATTAAGCGAAGGATGGCAAAGGCAAGCAATACTCTGTCCCGAGATATAGTGGAGTCGTGTGTTGTCGGCAGTAAGCGTAGCCTAATGAAACCCATCCAAGTGTTGGCTTCACTCTTCAAATAGGCAGTTTGAAATGTGTGCTTGGCATCTGCGACACCCTCCATTGAGCCCCCTCAACACCTACCTCTTGGACCGTCGTACTTAATTGGTCGCTCGATGGCGCAACCATCATCTCATTAAAAACTGCATGCAGAAAATCCTGGACATCAAACAAACTATTAATGGCTTCTGGGCTCCATTGTACAAGCACTCCTCGCACTATAACTTCAAAGTCATCCTTAACGTCAAGATTAGCGTAGAATTCTCGAACAATGTTGGCATTGACAGGTTCAGGCTTCGCACAAAACTGCCTCCACCCAAGGTTCGCTATTCCAGACTCTAAGAACCTTGGCAAAGCACTGCCAAATCCCCGCTCGAACAAGAAATCACGCTTCAGCACCTCTTGGTATTTTGCTCTCGCAAGCTCATTGACAAAGCGAATGAACGGTACCCTTGGTTCCTCAATCTCACCCGATGCTTCGGCAATTCCTTTGCCCTTGTCTTTTCTTTGTTCGTGCAAAATCTCTTCTTCTGCCTTCCTTGCCTCTTCTTCCTTTGCCTTATTTTCAGCTTCCCTTTTTTCTTCCTTAGAGTCCGACGTCGGAGGTGATGGAGTGTTTTGAATCACCCTCACGCGACCCGCCTTCCGTTTGATGTGGCGGCGCTTCGGTGGTTCAGGCATTACGACTTCAACATGAGCCTCCTGCACCGGCATCGGAAGCCTCTCCTCAATCATGGCCGAATATAGCCTCTCCATCCCAACACACTCCTTTTACAAGGCCTTCACTAGCATCGGAAGCCCTAGGCATGGTCCACCGTCAGTTAGATCAAATCAGGGAGAACCTGAAGACTTATTGGACATATGCAAAGGAGTGGGATGAAGCTATTAGAGAGTTATATCTCTATCGCCCTGAGTATTGCTCCGGTCTTTTGATAACTTGCAAAAAGCAAGTTATTTGTCCTTTAAGCTTAAGCTAAAACAAGGCCAAAAGAAACAATGATGCGTTGCTTCAACGCAATAAGAAAGGAAAATGTGATAATTTTATGCGGTAGGTTATATTCATGTATGCGGTGATAAATTATAAAATATAGGGCGCTGACGCAACTAATATGGTTGTTTTCCAAGTTTCTTCTCAGCGTAGGCACACATCCCAAGATGATCACGCAACTAACGCAAGTGGGCTAAAAAGAGGCTGAAAAGTTGCAAGTTGGCCGTTGATAACTGAAGCAAGTTACTTGGAGAAGTTAGTTTCCCTCACCTATAAATAGAAGCCACCTGCTCAAAAAGAAGAACAACGGATAATTCACAAGAATTGAGGGACGAGAGGAGAGGACGAAGATCAAGGAGAAAGAGAAATCACAGAGAGCTGTGATTAAGAGCAGACTTGAGTTGGCAATGTACTATTGCATAATGTATTGTTTTGCTCACATGAGCTAATTTCTTCTACAAGGCTTTGCGCAAGCACCTCATGAGGTGATAAGTATATTTTGTAAGTGCATATTTTGATTTAAATGAAACATTAATTGCCTTCTACTTAGTTGCGAAACTATTTTCATTGCTAACTCCCGCGTGGTCAGCCAGATGCGGTAACAGTATGCTAAATCCCTGACATATAATGCATGCGGACATCTCTAAGTAGAACAAGTTAGCGCATGACATGTAGTCTTGGTAGCCTTAAAACACTACCGCTAAAAGATAGTGCATGCATGAGCTTTGATTGTGTTAAGACTAATGTAATCCCTTATAAGTTTTAGAGAACTAAACTCCACGCATGAACTAGCCAAATAACCAATTGATAGTTTTTTGCCAAACGCAGAAGGAGTACTGGAAGAGAAACTTATGATTTTTTTCTCACTTAGGCATTAATGGATCTATTGGGTTTTATGCCCTAAAACTCGTAGATAGTAAATGTACATTTGACCGAACATTAATAAAGTGATGTATTATTCAGTGTTTGTATTATATCTTGTCTTAATAACCCTAATCCAATAAACAAAACATCCAAGGCTAATAGAATGAGGCTTGAGCTAGTATGTAGGGACATACGGGGATCAATGTTCAAGTTTTAGCCTAAAGGGTCTGTAGTATAGGGATAAGGCTGGGTACCTTGTCCTGGTGACACTATGGATACGGTCTGCTTTGTATATTGATACAAACTTAGTGATCCAACGCGTTCATGTGGTTGACATGCGAGTGGGGGTATCCTGTGCAATGAGTTTTCACAAAGACCGGACTGCGAAATAGTTTACCACTAACTGTAACACCGTTAGTTAGCTCGGTTTCTATTTCACTAGGATGACCTAGGCAACTTGGCCTTAATCCTAAGTGGATTATGGACTCCTGTCCATGAGGGATTATCCTTTGATTTGTACGGGTGAGAGTGGCCTGTTCGTCGACTCAATAAGCCTACCATTTTGGGGACAAGACCGAGTGGGGAGCTGGGAACGTAATCTTGAAAGATGGAATTCTCTCCTTCCCGATATTAGGGTAAGTAGAGGTGTGTTACCTTAAGTGGTGTCTCCGGGTCTTGAACAATGGGCCCTACCCTCTTTATGGCACGAGAGGGATTTCTGTTTGTTGGTTGGACCACAAACAGGTTGTTCATTAGAGGAGCACTGGTACTTAAGGACCAAGAGGTAGCCCAGGGGTAAAACGGTAATTTGACCTAGCTGGGGTACGAACACACGTGAAGGGTTAACTTGCTGTTGACGGTCGATATCCGTGGACACATAAATATATCTGTAGTGAGAAGAGTGCAGCTATGGTTCTATAGTGGAGTGAACCACAGTTAACGAACATTGATTAACTTGGTTAATGAGTTTAGCCAATTAATCTCATATCGTTGGAGCTTCTGATCTGTAGGTCCATTAGGTCCCACCGGTAGCTCCATTGGGGCATTGAGGTAAATTTCTAAGGGGAGTTATATATTTGAAGGGGTTCAAATATTTTATTAAAGTATGAATATGATTCATAATAAAAACTATAGGTTATAATTAATGCTCATATGATGAATATTAATTCTATAGTTTTATTGAGGGAAATATAATTAAATATATGATTTTAATAGAAATATTAGTTAATTGGTGAATTAATTAATATTGATGTCTTAATTTATAATTAATTAAATTATGATTTAATTAAGTTATATTAAAACTATAGGTTATGTGGGATATGTACATGAAAGTGTTCATGTGCCAATAATTAAATTAAATATTTTTATTATATATATAATTTAATTAACTGGTCAGTTAAAGAACTGACCAGTCAACCACTTCCCTAACCCTATTCACGTGAATAGAAGGGTTTTAAGGGAGTGGGAAGTTTTTTTTTTTAACAAAATCTCACGCAATTCACTTTCCCTCTCTCAAGGATTCTCTGAGATTCTGCTTTGCAGAAGTTTTCTTCTCTGGCTTTTGTGAGTTCACAGAGACCTAGAAAATTCTCCCAAAAAGGTTTAGAGATTTTGGTTCCCACAAACCACTCAGCGCAAGCTCCTAGGAGGATACCGGTGTCTCCTTTTGGTGATGTTCACAAGGGTTTTGCAGTGAAAAAGGAGTCCCTTTTTGTTGCTGGTTTTTCTGCGAATTCACGAGGGAAACGACGGTGTTTATCAAGAACTCTTCAAGGGTAAGGATTCTTGAACCCTAGGATCAATAGGATCCTTTTATAGATTAGATCTAGAATTCTTTCTCTTTTTTCCAACATACTTATATCAGTTTTACAACATTTTTTTATTTATGTCTTACTGTAAATTTTATGGTTTTGCCGTCGTATTGGTTTCCCAAACAATTTTTAAACCGATAAGGTCTCTGATCGTTTCCGCTGCGCTAGGGCTTTAATCCCTGCAATTGGTATCAGAGCCAAATTGTGTTTTGAATATTGATTTGGGATTTGCGATTGGCTGTAAGGTGGGATTTGTATAATGTATGTATTAAATTTTGCGATAAACTGTTTTTAATTGGCCATATATTTTATGAGTTTTTGATGCAATTATTTGTATAGGCCCCTGTGTTTTTGGGCATTAATTCATGAAATCGAGTCTGTACAGTCCCGGTCTAGAATAGGTTGAAGATCGGTGAAGAACGCGGTATCAATCGAGGCCAATTGGAACTGTTCAGCCGCTGTTTTTTGCCCAGAATCGAGCTCCAGACGCTGCAGCATCGGGACGCAAGGCCTACAACGTCTCGACGCTGTCGCGATTTCACCTAGTGAACGGTTGAAATCGCGTCAGCGTCGGGACGCTAAGCTTACAGCGTCTCGACGCTGTCGCGATTTCATGCGGCGGTTGTTTTACGTGAAAACGTGTGCTGAAACCCTAATGGGTAGTATGGTTCGTGCGGTTAGGGTTGAATTGGGACCGGTTTGGTCCGGTTCAACCCGGTTCATGGGCAGTTCGGGATTTTCAAGGCCGGTTCGAAGTGGTTCGGGTCGGTTCGTGGATTCTAGACCAGTTATGGAGCTGTATTTTATGTAATAGGATAGTTTTAAAGCTTTAATTAGTGTAATTTTTGCTTTAATTATCCTAGGGGCCAATTAAACCGGTTTATTCGCTATTTAAATGCTTTGTGGATGTCATTTAAATATTAATCCCACCTTAGGATATAAAGCATGCTCATGCATTATGTATGTTATAATGTGATTATAATATTTGATGATAATGCATGGTTTTTCATGATTTATTTAATATATAGTTGAGTTATATTAAATTCATGGAAATGGAATAGTATGATGCATGTAATTACATAGTTTTAATATAAGAGTTATATTAAAAATAAATTGTTTGCAGCATGTTAAGTTGATTTTCCATTTTTGGCAATAATAAAATTGTTTATTTATTAAAAATGGAAATCAAGTTGCATTGAGCATGATACATCCATAGGTTAATATAAGAGTTATATTAATTTCATGCAATGCATAGTTATATAGTTTAATTTGATTAATTAGAATATGATTGTTAATCGATTTAAACTATAGTATGCATGATTATAGGGCTAATCATTAAAATTTTGAAATAGTTTAAAATTTATGATTAGAAACTGTCAATCTATAATCAAGACATGCATGCTCACATAGGATCTTAGGTTAAAATGAATTAATTTTAAATGATTTAAAATTAATTAGACCTAAGATCATTTTTTCTAATAGGATTAGAAATCCTTACTTAGTTTTAAAATAGTTTTAATGAACTATGTAGGACGAACATTCCTGAGATTATAAGGGAACTCTACCAGTGAAGTTCTGTCTAAGGATTGGAGGTATTTAAGTTGACGGTATATGGAACACCTCCTACCTGGGAACTAATCTGGAACACCGGAGTTGAATTAATCTCAGGTTAATGTTAGAATAATGTCGCTAGGTAAATTAAAATTGTTTAATACACCTAGACATTAGGTCTTATTATAATAGTTATAATAGGACTAGACTTAGATAAATGACTTAGCCGGATTTATCTAGGTTTAATCAAACATTAAAATATCCGATAGGTTACTTCAGTGGGAGGAAAATTACAAAACTTGATTTAAATCGAGTTTTGCTCCTGCGTCCCTGTATAGTTAACACCGTGAGATCCATGCTCGGCTTCGTGTCGTCGTAAAGCGGCCTCACTTCGGAGAGTGTTTGCATGGGTCAATACCAAGGTGAATGGGAAAGTAACTATAGTAAGTGGGAGCGGGACGCGTGTCAACGTAACCTTCGGTCTCCACCCCTAGGTCACAACGTGAGATTCCTATGATCCGCCTACGTGTTGCCCTGGAGCAACCACCCCTTCGGAGGGCCTGATCATAGGATTCAGAACACCGTGAACTCCTGAATAGGATATGCTCGCTTAGGCTAATTACCAACAGTTGTCTTTCCTAACGGTAGCTTGTTGGTCCGTGCCTCTGAGATCTGAAAGTGGGAGGGTTACACTTACGGGGAGGAGTTAATTGTTAACAAATCCTTGACCGTACAACGGTGGTTAATATCTAATGGAATATGAGTTATTCTGGTATTAGAAATTGACTGAGAAGAGTCTCATTTTAGAGGAGGAACAACTGATCACCCTTCGGTGGCTGTTCTTCTAAACCTCTAAAGCATCGTTGCGAAACACAATCATAGTTTTTATTAGGGTTCTTTGATTGTTTGTTTGCAAAATTGATTGGATGTATGCAATTGTTTGTATTGCTTGTGTGATGGGTTAAGGCAAAGATAACTAATACGGTCATTTGTTTGTTTTTTCAGTAATGTCTTCCTCTATTATTTCTTTGCTTTAAAACGAACAACTTACTGGCGAAAATTTTCCACAATGGAAATCCAATATCAACACTATACTCGTGGTAGAAGATCTTAGGTTCGTCTTAATGGAGGAATGTCCTCATGTTCCCCCTCGCACTGCCGCTCAGCCAGTTAAGGACGCCTATGAACGCTGGACTAAGGCCAACGAGAAGGTCAAAGTCTACATACTAGTCAGCTTATCTGAAGTATTGGCCAAGCGTTATGAAAACGTGGAAACTGCCAGGGAGATTATGAATTCCCTGCAGGAGATGTTTGGACTTACGTCCTACCAGCTCCACCACGACGCCTTGAAGAACGTCTTCAATGCCAAGATGCTGGAAGGTCAATCTGTTCGGGAACACATTCTGGACATTATTAACCAGTTCAACATAACTGAGGCAAATGGCGGGGTTGTCTGCGAGCGCAGTCAGGTTGCGTTCATCCTTCACTCGCTCTCGGCGAGCTATCTGTCTTTCAGGACGAACGCGAGCATGAATAAGATTCAGTTCAACTTGACTACCTTCCTCTCGGAGTTACAGATTTATGAGTCCTTGCAGAAAAGAAAGGGCAAAAATGTGGTTAAAGGAGAGGCCAACATGGCCCATTCCAAAAAGAAGTTCCTGAAGGGTTCATCCTCAGGGACTAAATCTGTACCCCAGGCTTCTTCATCGAAGCAGATCCAAAAGAGGAAGGGAGACAAGGGGAAGGCTCCTGCACAGGCTGTGCAAGGGAAGGGAAAGGCCAAGGTCGTGGCCGACAAATGCAGGTGCTTCCAGTGCAACGCAGATGGTCATTGGAAGCGGAACTGTCCCCGTTACCTTGCTGAGAAGAGAAGAGAAGAAGAAGGTAAATTCGATTTACTTGTATTAGAGACTTGTCTCGTTGAACATGATGAGTTCGCCTGGATACTGGATTCGGGAGCCACTAATCATGTTTGCTCTTCTTTTAAAGGAAATGATTTCCAGCAGCTGGCAGACGGTGAAATGACGCTTAAGGTTGGAACAGGAGACGTCGTTTCAGCTCGTGCAGTGGGAGCTGCGAAATTATTCTTTAGAATTAAGTTTTTAATTTTGGAGAACTTGTTTTTGGTTCCTCGAATTAAAAGGAACCTTATTTCTGTTTCCGCTTTGATAGAATAAGAATACAATATTTCCTTTCAGCTTAATGAAGCAATTATTTCAAGGAATGGTATTTATATATGTTCTGCTCAGCGTGAGAATAATTTGTTTGTGTTAAGACCAACTGATGCTAAGGCTATTTTAAGTCATGAAATGTTTAAAACGACTGAAACGCAAAATAAAAGGCAAAAAGTTTCTCCTTTGAGTAACTTCACGTATCTTTGGCACCTTCGTCTTGGTCATATTAACATCGATCGGATCGATCGTTTGGTTAAAAATGGACTTCTAACTGATATAGAAGATACATCTTTACCACCCTGTGAATCGTGTCTTGAGGGTAAAATGACTAAGAGGCCTTTTACTGGAAAAGGTTATAGGGCCAAAGAACCACTTGAACTAATACATTCGGATCTTTGTGGTCCAATGAATGTAAAGGCTCGAGGTGGTTATGAATATTTCATCTCTTTCATAGATGATTATTCTCGATACGGTTACTTGTACCTGATGGGCCATAAATCTGAGGCTCTTGAAAAGTTCCAAGAGTTTAAGGCTGAGGTAGAAAACCTGTTAGGTAAAACGATTAAAACACTTCGATCAGATCGAGGTGGAGAGTATTTAGATCAGCGATTCCAGGACTATATGATAGAACATGGAATCCAATCACAACTCTCGGCACCTGACACACCTCAGCAGAATGGTGTATCAGAAAGGAGAAATAGAACCTTGTTAGACATGGTTCGAATTATGATGAGCTATGCTCAGTTGCCTAGCTCGTTTTGGGGGTATGCAGTAGCGACTGCAGTACATATTCTTAACAACGTTCCCTCAAAAAGTGTTTCTGAAACTCCTTTTGAGCTATGGAAGGGGTGTAAACCTAGTCTGCGTTACTTCCGTATCTGGGGTTGTCCTGCACATGTGTTAGTGACAAATCCTAAGAAATTGGAACCACGTACGAGAATATGCCAATTTGTTGGGTACCCGAAAGAAACGAGAGGTGGTATTTTCTACGACCCTCAAGATAATAAGGTATTTGTATCGACAAATGCAACTTTCTTGGAGGAAGACCACATTCGAGATCATCAACCACGAAGTAAGTTAGTATTAGGAGAAGCTACAGAAGGATCAACAAGGGTTGTTGATTAACCTGGTCCTTCAACAAGAGTTGTTGGAGAATCCAGTTCTTCTCGTCAATCTAGTCCTCCTCACGTAGTGGGAGAGCTTCGACGCAGTGGGAGGGTTGTGATACAACCTAACCGCTACTTGAGTTTAACAGAAACACAAGTAGTCATACCTGATGACGACGTAGAAGATCCATTGTCTTTTTGTCAGGCAATGAATGACGTAGATAAGGACGAGTGGGCCAAAGCCATGGACTTTGAGATGGAGTCTATGTACTTCAATCAAGTTTGGGAACTTGTAGATCAACCTGAAGGGGTCAAACCCATTGGGTGTAAATGGATCTATAAGAGGAAAAGTGATGCTGTTGGGAAAGTACAAACTTTCAAAGCCAGACTCGTAGCAAAGGGTTATACCCAACGAGAAGGGGTGGATTATGAAGAAACCTTTTCTTCAGTTGCTATGCTTAAGTCCATAAGAATTCTCTTATCCATTGCCACATTTTATGACTATGAGATTTTGCAAATGGATGTCAAGACAGCCTTTTTAAATGGCAACCTTGACGAGAGTATTTTTATGTCTCAACCCGAAGGGTTCATAACCCAAGGTATGGAGCAAAAGGTTTGCAAACTGAATCGGTCAGTTTATGGGTTGAAACAGGCCTCCCGATCTTGGAATATAAGATTTGATACTGCGATCAAATCTTTTGGCTTTGACCAGAATGTTGATGAGCCTTGTGTATACAAAAAGATCAACAAAAATAAAGTAGCTTTCCTGATACTGTATGTTGACGACATCCTACTCATTGGGAATGATGTAGGGTATCTGTCTGACGTAAAAGAATGGCTAGCAGCTCAATTCCAAATGAAAGATTTGGGTGAGGCCCAGTATGTTCTTGGCATCCAGATTATTCGGGATAGAAAGAACAAATCGCTAGCTCTGTCTCAAGCAACGTATATCGACAAGATGTTGGCTCGATATTCGATGCAGAGCTCCAAGAAGGGTCTGTTGCCTTTCAGGCATAGGGTTCATTTGTTTAAGGAACAGTCTCCTAAGACACCTCAAGAAGTTGAGGATATGAGACGGATTCCCTACGCCTCTGTAGTGGGTAGCTTAATGTATGCCATGCTATGCACGAGGCCTGACATTTGTTATGCTGTAGGGATTGTCAGCAGATATCAGTCGAATCCAGGGTTAGACCACTGGACCGCCTTTAAAGGAATCCTCAAGTATCTTAGGAGAACGAGGGATTACATGTTGGTGTTTGGGGCTAAAGAGTTAGTTCTCACTGGTTACACCGACTCTGACTTCCAAACTGACAAGGATTCTAGGAAATCTACGTCAGGGTCAGTTTTCACCCTTAACGGGGGAGCTGTAATTTGGAGAAGTATAAAGCAAGGATGCATCGCAGACTCCACGATGGAGGCTGAGTATGTAGCTGCTTGTGAAGCAGCTAAGGAAGCTGTTTGGCTAAGGAAGTTCTTGACAAATTTGGAAGTTGTTCCAAATATGAACTTGCCCATTACGTTATACTGTGACAACAGTGGGGCTGTAGCCAATTCAAAGGAACCTCGCAGCCACAAAAGAGGTAAACACATAGAGAGGAAGTTGAAGGGAATAAAAGTCCCCACGCAGCGGAAGCGCATCGATTGGACCTTACGCCGTATATTAATTAATATTAAAATACCGTTACGAAAACTCAATTAAATTTAAAACCCTTTTAAAGCTGCTGGAAAATTGGATTAAACATGCTAAAAAATAAATATAAATTTATTTTCATGCTTTTCTAAAGAAAAGGGAAAGAACCGTCACATACCTTCGTTGAAGACTTGACCGTTCTTCGCCAACGATGCTCCACGAACGAAAACGCAGCAACCGCCTTTGTTTTTCTTCGCTGGAAATTCCTTCTTTGAATGACACAATAACCACAGAGGTTACACCGGTATGTCTCTAAGTCTAGGAGGCAACAGACTTGTGGGAGTCTTTCTCTAAGAGGGAGGCTAGAGAGAATTCTAGGTCTTGTCTTTCAAGAGTGTCAAGTGTCATGACCAATTAGGTCTAGTGTTCTATTTATAGAAGAGAGGCCATGAATAAAATATTCAATTAAATCAATCTTTTCCAAAATTGATTCAATCTTATTCCTTAATTAATCAATCATGATCAATCAATTCCATAATTGATTAATCTTTTCCACAAATGACTAATTACTTCCATAAGTGATTAGATCATTTCCATAAATGATTAATCACTTCCTTAAGTGATTAATTATTTCCATAATTGATTAATTCCTGGTTAATGAATTCTTTAATTAATTAACCACCAATTAAATATCACATATTTAATTCCCGGCCTAGAATTAATTAATTTGCCCAAACACATTTTAGGCCTTAAATTAATTAATTCATTATTTGAACTCTTTCAAAACTTCCATAAATTTATATTTGAACTTTTCAAATATTAATTTCTCTCATAATAATATATCAATATATATTTGTTTCCCTTAATAAATTGAACATTTTCAATTTACTTTTATTACTTAGTTGCCTCAAATTACTTTACGAGCTACCAGTGGGACCTAATGGACCTGCAGATCAGAAGCTCCAACGATGTGAGATTAATTGGTCAAACTCATTAACCACATTAATCAATATTCGTTAACTGTGTATACATTCCACTATAGACTCACAGTTGCACTCTTCTCACTGCAGACATATTTTCTGTGTCCACGGATCTAGACCAATATCGACTAGTTAGTCCTTCACGAGTGTCTGTAACACCAGCTGGGTCAAATTACTGTTTTACCCCTGGTTACCTCTATTTCCTTAAGTACCAATTCAACTCTAATGAACAACCTGTTTGTGGTCCAACCATCAAACAGAAAACCCTCTCGTGCCATTGAGAGGGTAGGGCCCTTTGTTCAAGACTCGGAGTAACAACTTAAGGGAACACTCATCTGCTTCCCTAAAGTCGGGAAGGAGTGAATTCCATCTTGTACGATTATGTTCCCAGCTCCCCATTCGGTCTTGTCCCCAAAGTGGTAGGCTTATTGAGTCGGCGTATTGGCCACTCTCACCCATACAAATCAAAGGACAATCTCTCACGAGCAGGAGTCCATAATCAACTCAGGATTAAGACTAAGTTGTCTAGGTCGTCCTAGTGAAATAGAAAACCAACTAGTTAACGGTGTTATAACAAGTGGTTACTATTTCGCGGTCCGGTCTTATGCAAACTCATTGCATCGGATACCCCCACTCGCATGTCTCCTACACGAACACGTTGGATCGCAACGTTTGTATCAAATACAAAGTGGGTCGTATCCATAGTGTTACCAGGATAAGGCACCCAGTCTTATCCCTATACTATAGACCCTTTAGGCTGTTTCTTGAACAATGATCCCATATGTCGCTACATATAGTTAGAGACTCATATTACAGCCATGGATGTCTAGTTTATTGGATTAGGGTTATTATTAGACAAAGACAAATATAAAATAACTAATAACAATTAATGGAAAAATATATCAATATTATTTCATTAATATCCAGTCAACGGTTACATTCACTATCTACGAGTTTTAGGGCATAAAACCCAACAGAAGTATCATCTGATTCGAGAGATTGTGCAAAGAGGAGATGTGGTCGTGACCAAGATCGCTTCCGAGCACAACATTGCTGATCCGTTTACGAAGGCCCTCTCGGCTAAAGCGTTCGAGGGTCATCTAGAAAGTCTAGGTCTGCAAGATATGTATATAGCGTAATCTAGGGCAAGTGGGAGATGTGTAATGGGTGTAAGGATGCCCTAGTTTATGGTATTTTGTATATTTACCTTTTATGTAATGTACAACATACATGTACCATTTCCAGCTTTTGATTATATTGTATATACTTTCCCTGTAACTTGAGTTTTAGTTCAAGTGGGAGTTTGTTGGGTTTTATGCCCTAAAACTCGTAGATAGTAAATGTACATTTGACCGAACATTAATAAAGTGATGTATTATTCAGTGTTTGTATTATATCTTGTCTTAATAACCCTAATCCAATAAACAAAACATCCAAGGCTACTAGAATGAGGCTTGAGCTAGTATGTCGGGACATACGGGGATCAATGTTCAAGTTTTAGCCTAAAGGGTCTGTAGTATAGGGATAAGGCTGGGTACCTTGTCCTGGTGACACTATGGATACAGCCCGCTTTGTATATTGATACAAACGTAGTGATCCAACGAGTTCATGTGGTTGACATGCAAGTGGGGTTATCATGTGCAATGAGTTTGCACAAAGATCGGACCGCGAAATAGTTTACCACTAACTGTAACACCGTTAGTTAGCTCGGTTTCTATTTCACTAGGATGACCTAGGCAACTTGGCCTTAATCCTGAGTGGATTATGGACTCCTGTCCATGAGGGATTGTCCTTTGATTTGTACGGGTGAGAGTGGCCTGTTCGCCGACTCAATAAGCCTACCATTTTGGGGACAAGACCGAGTGGGGAGTTGGGAACGTAATCTTACAAGATGGAATTCACTCCTTCCCGATATTAGGGTAAGTAGAGGTGTGTTCCCTTAAGTGGTGTCTCCAGGTCTTGAACAATGGGCCCTACCCTCTTTATGGCACAAGAGGGATTTCTGTTTGTTGGTTGGACAACAAACAGGTTGTTCATTAGAGGATCACTGATACTTAAGGACCACGAGGTAGCCTAGGGGTAAAATGGTAATTTGACCTAGCTGAGGTACGAACACACGTGAAGGGTTAACTTGTTGTTGACGGTCGATATCCGTGGACACATAAATATATCTGCAAGTAGAAGAGTGCAGTTGTGGTTCTATAGTGGAGTGAACCACAGTTAACGAACATTGATTAACTTGGTTAATGAGTTTAGCCAATTAATCATATATCGTTGGAGCTTCTGATCTGTAGGTCCATTAGGTCCCACCGGTAGCTCCATTGGGGCGTTGAGGTAAATTTCTGAGGGGAGTTATATATTTGAAGGGGTTCAAATATTTTATTAAAGTATGAATATGATTCATAATAAAAACTATAGGTTATAATTAATGCTCATATGATGAATATTAATTCTATAGTTTTATTGAGGGAAATATAATTAAATATATGATTTTAATAGAAATATTAGTTAATTGGTGAATTAATTAATATTGATGTCTTAATTTATAATTAATTAAATTATGATTTAATTAAGTTATATTAAAACTATAGGTTATGTGGGATATGTACATGAAAGTGTTCATGGGCCAATAATTAAATTAAATATTTTTATTATATATATAATTTAATTAACTGGTCAGTTAAAGAACTGACCAGTCAACCACTTCCCTAACCCTATTCACGTGAATAGGAGGGTTTTAAGGGAGTGGAAAGTTTTTTTTTTTTAACAAAATCTCACGCAATTCACTTTCCCTCTCTCAAGGATTCTCTGAGATTCTGCTCTGCAGAAGTTTTCTTCTCTGGCTTTTGTGAGTTCACAGAGACCTAGAAAATTCTCCCAAAAAGGTTTAGAGATTTTGGTTCCCACAAGCCACTCAGCACAAGCTCCTAGGAGGATACCGGTGTCTCCTTTTGGTGGTGTTCACAAGGGTTTTGCAGCGAAAAAGGAGTCCCTTTTTGTTGCTTGTTTTTATGTGAATTCACGAGGGAAACGGCGGTGTTTATCAAGAACACTTCAAGGGTAAGGATTCTTGAACCCTAGGATCAATAGGATCCTTTTATAGATTAGATCTAGAATTCTTTCTCTTTTTTCCAGCATGCTTATATCAGTTTTACAGCATTTTTTTTATTTATGTCTTGCTGTAAATTTTATGGTTTTGCCATCGTATTGGTTTCCCAAACAATTTTTAAACCGATAAGGTCTCTGATCGTTTCCGCTGCGCTAGGGCTTTAATCCCTGCAGGATCAATTGACCAAAGTATGCGCTACAAGGTTCTTATAGACGCATGAGGTTGCGACCGCATCAGCCTTGATATTATTCTCCCTAATACTTCTCTTTTACTCTTGGCGCATGTTTTGCTTTTTACAAGTTCTATTTTTTTATCACCAACTCTCTTGTTTATTTCTTTACATAATATCACACGTTTTTTAGTTTAGATTAGTAAATATTGTTAAAACTTTGCAAATAACCTTTCCCTGTGGATTCGATCCTGGACTCACCATGTATTACTTGATTTTGTAAATTTATACTTGGGTTGATAAATATCTACGACAAATTGTTATTAATTTTTAAGCATACAGAAGATCCATCAAGTATCTGGCGCCGTTGCCGGGGAAGGGCAACAAAGTTTTAATAATTTTTTTCATTTGACACTCCGTTTGATATTATTTACTGTGTTCCCTGTTTCGAAGTTGATCCTGAAATTGACAGAACATATCATAGAAGAAGAAGAAATCGAAGAGCTCGAAGACAATCAAGGGAAATGGGAGCACCCAACCAACTAAACAGACTAGTAAATCCCATCCAAATGGCGGATGATAGGGCCAGAGGGATCAGAGATTATGCAGCCCCTGAAAACTGTAATTTTAATCTAGGGATAGTTCAGCCCACTCTAGAAACAGAAAGGTTTGAGTTAAAACCTGTTATGTTTCAAATGCTGACAACTGCAGGACAGTTCGGAGGAAGTCAGCAGAAGACCCACACTCTCGTCTAAATTCATTCTTGGACATTTGTAATAAATTTAGTATTCCAGGAGTAACGCTTGAGCAATTACAAGTCATCCTATTTCCTTATTCGTTAAGAGATGTGGCGAAAGTATGGCTAAATCAGCAGCCAGCAAATTCCATCGCAACATGGAATGATTTAGCCGAGAAGGTTTTAGAAAAATACTTTCCACCCACCGCAAACTCTAGATTGAGGAAGGAAATAATGACTTTTGCGCAAATGGAAGATGAAACACTGAGTGAGGCGTGGGAACGTTTCAAGAGCTTACTACAAAGGTGCCCGCATCATGGACTACCACTCTGCATTTAGTTGGAAACTTTCTACGTGGGCCTTAACAAGAACTCATAAGTGTTAGTGGATTCTTCTGCAAATGGTGCGCTACTCAGGAAAACGTATGATGAAGCTCACACAATCCTCGATCGGATTGGACGCAACAATTACGAGTGGGGCATTGCAGACGACAGAAGAAGGAGACCCATTAAAACAAGCTCTGGAAGTTTCAAGGTTGACCCATTAACTTCAGTCAATGCAAAGATTGATGCGTTGACAACAAAAATGGATGTGCTCACGACCAGCACAGCACCTTTGATCGTGCAACTCAACGTAGTTGGGTGTGGGATCTGCAGAGAAGGACACACGCATGACGAGTGTCCTTCAAACCTAGAATCAGTTTTCTACGTTCGACCGCAAGGAGTTGTGCGCAACAACCCATTTTCAAACACATACAATCCAGGATGGAGTATTCACCCAAACTTTTCATGGGATGGTGGCGCAAATAAACAACCACAACAAGGTAATGTAAACCATGCGCCTAGATTATTTAACTCTAACAATGAACAATCCTCGCAGGGACAATATCAGCACGATATCAAAACAGACGGAGGAAACCAAAGAGCATCATCCTCGAATGCACTGGAAACAATGATGAAAGAGTTTATGGCGAGTCAGAAGGAATATATGGCAAAAAATGATGTGGTGGTTCAGAGCCAGGCCGCATCCTTGCACGGTCTGGAGATACAAGTAGGACAGATTGCATCAAAGCTTAAGAATAGACCTGCAGGAGCATTACCCAACACTACGGAAGATCCAAAAGGGAAAAAGCACTGTCATGCTGTGACTCTTCGCAATGGACGACAGTTGCAGGCAAATGACCCTGCGCCAACGTAGGAAAATTTGACCAAAAATGCAACTGCAGGAGACAACAACCAGGCGCAAGAAGAAAAAGTAGCTGAAGAAGAAGAACCAAAAAAGAAAGAGGCCCACGCAGAAAATGAGCCTTTCACATACAAGCCCGCAGTACTCTTTCCTCAAAGATTAAGGAAAAAAATGATGAAGCCCAATTCAAGAAATTTTTAAATGTCTTGCAAGAGCTGCACATCAACATTCCACTTGTCGAGGCATTGGAGAAGATGCCTAGCTACGCAAAGTTCTTGAAAGACATTCTGACGAATAAAAGACCATGGAAAAAATTTGAGACTGTTGCGTTGACAAATGAATGTAGCGCAATACTTGCCAATAAGCTCCCACCTAAATTGAAAGTTCTTGGAAACTTCACGATTCCTTGTTCGATAGGAGGAATCGATGTTGGTAGGGGCTTATGCGACCTAAGCGCAAGTATAAATTTAATGCCATTATCAGTTTACAAGCGCCAAGGAATTGGAGAAGCAAGACCGACCACTGTCATGCTTCAAATGGCAGACAGATCTGTGGTCCACCTTGAAGGAAAAATTGAAGATGTTTTGCTAAAAGTTGACAAGTTTATTTTTCCTACATATTTCATCATACTTGATTATGAAGCTGACAGAGAAGTTCCAATTATTTTGGGAAGACCGTTCCTTGCAACCGACCAAACATTGATTAACGTGCAAAAAGGGGAACTTACCATGCGCATGAATGATCAAAAAGTGGTTTTTAATGTACTCACTTCATTAAAATACCCCGATGACAACAAGGAGTGCGACATGGTAGCTCGCATAGATATATGTTCCCCACTGGAAGTACTACAGTCAAATGCGTTCAATACTGCAAGAGAGGAGGCAAAGGAGGAACAAGTTAAGGATAACTGCACCATGGCGCAAACCACAGAAACAATCCATGCGCTAGATCTCAAAGAAAGAATCCCCACCTTACCTTCCATAGCGCAATCCCCTGAGCTAAAGCTCAAGCCACTCCCAAAGCATTTGAAGTATAGATTTTTAGGAGAAGAAGAATCCTTGCTAGTTATCATTTCATCAAAGCTTAATCAACCGCAATAACACCTTTTAATGCAGGTCCTTGCAAAGCACAAGAATGCCATTGGATGGAGTCTCGTAGATATTAAGGGAATTAGCCCCTCGTACTG
The DNA here is from genome assembly GCA_036850905.1 of Luffa acutangula. NCBI lineage: Eukaryota > Viridiplantae > Streptophyta > Magnoliopsida > Cucurbitales > Cucurbitaceae > Luffa > Luffa acutangula. The sequence continues at coordinate 21,993,343 of CM072095.1, read as the reverse complement.
CATGCATAAAATTTGCTTGCTAAACGAATCCAATGAATTTATTGAGAGACAAAGAAGGCTAAATCCTACGATGATGGAAGTTATGCGAAAAGAGATTATCAAGTGGCTCGACGTAGGTGTGATTTAACCCATCACAGACAACAGGTGGGTGGTGCATATGCATGGATTACCGCAAGCTTAACGCAATTACGAAGAAGGATCATTTCCCTCTTCCAATCATTGATCAAATGTTGGATCAACTTGCTGGACAGACATATTGTTGTTTTCTTGACGGGTACTCAGGGTACAACCAGATATCTATTGCGTCGAAAGACCAAGAAAAGACAACCTTCACCTACCCATATGGAACCTTTGCGTTCAGAAGGATGCCTTTTGGGCTGTGCATTGCGCCAAGGACATTCCAGAGATGTATGATGGACATCTTTTCAGAATTGCTAGAAAAGTCAGTGGAAGTTTTTATGGACGACTTCTTAGTATATGGAAAGTCTTTCGCAGACTGTCTAACGCATCTAGAACGAGTATTAGAACGATTCGAGGAGACTAACCTAGTGCTAAATTGGGACAGATGCCATTTTATGGTAGAAGAAGGCATCGTCTTAGGCCATCGCATATCACGCGCAGGTATTGAAGTCGACAAGGCAAAAATTGATATCATTGAGAAAGTGCCACAACCTACCTTTGTAAAAGGAATTCGAAGTTTCTTGGGTCACGTAGGATTCTACTACAGATTCATCAGGAACTTCTCGCATATTACATAGCGACTATGCGCATTATTGGAAACAAATAGAAAATTTGAATTTTCAGAGGAATGCGCCAAGGCATTCAAGGATCTGAAGCATGCGCTAGTCAGTGCACCCATTCTTGCAACTCCTTATTGGAATGAACCTTTTGTCCTAATGTCCGTTGCTAGTGACGTGGCAGTTGGAGCAGTCCTGGCACAGAAAAAGGAGAAGATTATGCATCCTATTTAATATGCAAGCAGGACATTGAATGAAGCACAAATCAATTACACAACAACCGAGAAGGAATTATTAGCGGTTGTTTAGGCTTTTGATAAATTTCGTGCTTATTTAATTGGATCCAAAGTCACTGTCTGCACAGATCGTGCGGCGATAAAATACCTAATCACAAAAAAAGATGCGAAGCCAAGGTTGATTAGGTGGATCTTATTGCTCCAAGAATTTGATTTAGAGATCAAAGACAAGAAGGGGAGTGAGAATTTGGTCGCAGATCATTTATCGCGTTTGGAGAATCCTGAGAAGGTAGATGCATAAGAGATCCCTATCGTAGAAGAATTTCTTGATGAGAAGCTTATGATGATTGAAGAAGAAGAACCATGGTTTGTGGACATCGCAAACTACCACGCCGCAGGGGTCTTACCTGAGGAATACTCAGAGCATCATTGTAAGAAATTTTTTCATGAACTAAAAATTTATTTATGGATGACCCTTATCTCTATCGCAGAGGACCAGACCAGATCATTAGGAGATGCGTTGGACATATAGATGCGTTGAAAATCCTGGGAGCTTGTCATGAAGCTTCATATGGAGGACACTTTAGAGGTCAATGCACTGCAGCAAAAGTATTGCAGAGTGGCTATTGGTGGCCAACCTTGTTCCATGATGCAAAGAAATATGTGGATAGATGCGACAAGTGCCAACACACTGGTAATATTAGCACAAGGAACGAGATGCCGCAAAACTACATAGTAGAAATTGAGCCCTTTGATGTTTGGGGCATTGATTTTATGGGACCTTTTCCATCATCGCAAGGATACCAATATATCCTTCTCGCAGTTAACTACGTGACAAAGTGGGTAGAGGCTATCACTTGCGTTAAGAATGATGTAGTTACCGTGGCGAAGTTCCTTAAGAATAATATTTTTACAAGACTTGGTGTGCCACGAAGACTTATCAGTGATGAAGGGACCCATTTCGTGAATAAGATCATGGCTAAGTTGTTGCAAAAATACAATGTCAACCATCATATCGCAACAACTTATCACCCTCAAAGCAATGGACAGGTTAAGGTATCGAACAAGGAAATGAAGAGAATTCTTGAGAAAATGGCCAGCACAAACAGAAAGGGCTGGGCGCAACATCTGGATGATACGTTATGGGCATACCACACAACCTTCAAAACACCCATAGGGATGTCTCCCTATGCGTCGGTGTTTGGCAAGGCTTGTCATTTACCTTTAGAGTTGGAGCACAGAGCACATTCGGCACTAAAGCGTCTCAACTTTGATCCAGATGCGACAGGACAGGAACGATTGCGCCAGCTGTCAGAATTAGAAGAATTTAGAAGATGTGCATATGAAAATACCAAGATCAACAGAGAGAAGCAAAAACAATGGCATGACCGAAGGATATGCAAGAATGATCTTAGAGAAGGTATGAAGGTATTATTATTTAATTCTCGCTTACGTCACTTTCCAGGTAAGCTAAAATCAAGGTGGTCGGGCCCATATACTATCCACAAGATATATCCATTTGGGGCTGTGGACCTGCACTCTACTGACGGAAAGAGATTTTTCAAGGTCAACGAACAAAGAATAAAGCCATACATTGATGGGACCTTGGACGAGGTAATTGAAATTGTCCTTCTAAAAGATCCACCTTAAAATAACAAGACAAAAATAGGTCCAGGACAAAAACTGCTCTCAGTTGCGTCAGGACCTAACGCAAGGTAAGAGCACAACAGGTTAGAGTTGTAATTATTTTCTTCCGCATGTTTATTTTATTGCGTTAATATTTTGATAATTTAAGATCCCATCGCATGTTCTAGTTGCAGTAGTTGCAATAGAATTTTGGTAGATTTGTTGCATTAGAATTTTGTTGCGACAAAGCCTTAGGAGGAAAACCCCATCGCATGTCCCAATTCATCTACACATAACTCGCATTGGAAGCGCAACCATAATCATTTTTGTATTTAATGAGCCGCACTAATCCCTGTTTTTACACATTAACCAAGGCAACCGCCCACATTCCCCCATGATAATCATGATCACCTACCTACGTGGGATGCGAAAGGGCATCAATACCAAAGCTAGCTAAACCTTGCGACAGCTATAAAAGGAATGCGCCTTCTCTCTCAAAACTTCATCTTCTTTATCTTCCCCAAAAACCCTAAACCCTTGTTTCTCTCTCTCGCGAAGCTTCACCAAACTCCGAACATTACCATGTCTGACTCCCAAAATCTCTCACTTGCTGGCTACGCAGACGATGCCTCCCCTTCTTCACCGGAGGTGGAAGGACCTCTCAAAGACGTCATTTCCTCATCTAGTGAGGAAAATGAAAACCAACCCGAGGGAGACCCCATAGAAACAGAGGAGCATGAGGTCATCGATGTTGAGCAACCACCCACTGAACTTTCCATCTCCACAGCCAACCCTCCAGAGGTGCTCAATATTGCACCTCTTGACACCTCTACCTTCACCATCCAACCTGCCACCCTCCAACCTGTCCAAAACATTTCAACCCCTGGAAACCTAACTCCATTTCCATCCCCCTTCCCTTTTGTGCCCCTTCTTCTTCCACCTCCAGATTTTTCAGCTTCCCTCGTATGAACCATCAACTCTTCATCTTCCTCCTCTTCTCCCACAAACACTTCCCACCCACAATCCACCTCAGCGCAACCAACTTCACCGTAATTTTCTGAGCAGGAAGTGGCCGCATGGAACTCCCTGATGGGAGAATTAGGCGAAGAGGGCGACGCAATTCGCCTGCGAGAAGAGCAAGAGAAGACTGCCGCAGAAGAAACTGCACGCAAGGCTGCCGCAGATGAAGAAGTGGCCAGAGAAAGATAATGCGCCAGCCAAATGGCGCAAGACCCAACCACCGCAGAAGTAGCCGAATCCAATCTAGTCATCATTGTGGCGGCATTGGACTCTGAGTCCGCTGATTCTGAGGATGAGCTTCCCTTAACGCATCGCCGCAACATCAAGTCCACGGGGGTAGTCATCCAACAACCATCGGAAAGGTCTGCGGCAACCCCAAGCAAGAAACAAAAAGCGCCCACCGCATCCAAAGGAAAGGGCAAAGAAAAAGTGGGCGCAGGTAAAGAAAAGGTGGGCGAAGATTGGAAAAATTTTCAAGAGGAAAGAGGATTCAGCTGCACCCTCCCGCAGACGATGATAGAGCAGATCTCCAACCGCAAATGGGAAACGGTTTGCGAAAATCCTCGCTTCTACGCCCCTGCGCTAGTCCACGACTTCTACCGAGCGCAATGGCGAGACGAAATTGACAAAGTGCTTACTCAACTGCCTCGACGACGATTTCCTGAGCGCAGTGTATTCGAGCTTCGAGACATCCCTGACGCAGAGGGGAATGCGTTACTCAACTGCCTCGACGACGATTTCCTGAGCGCAGTGCTACTTGCGGTGACCAGACGTGGGGCAAAGTGGGACGACCATGGAGCTGCAAGGACCCTGAAGGTGCAGCTGTTGGATTTTGAGGCCATATGCTAGATGCACTAGGTGAAGAATCGCATCATGACCACAGGGCATGATGCCACTTTGAGCCTTCAAAAGCTGATACTTGTATACTCCGTCATGAAAGGAATCCCCCTCGACTTGGGAAAGATCCTTGTCGAAACATTGCGCCAAACTGCCGCAAAACCTATGGGCGCAATGTCTTGTCCCGACCTCGTCACCCATCTATGTCACGCATCTGGCCTCTTGTCCGCAGCAGACGAAGAAATCCGACCCATATAGAAGGATTTTGACGACCAATGGTGGACGCGCGTGACGTCCACACGAGATATCCGTTTGCAAGGAAGCACCCAACAACCACCACCCGCATCCCATCCAACAGCGCCTGTGCTTGAAGCAAAGAAGATGAAGAGGCGTAAGCAAACTGCGGGTAGAAATCCTCCACCAACCGCAAAGACCCCTAAATCAACTCTGCCAGTGCAGGAAACCACGGTCTGCACCCAACCTCAAAGATCTTTTCCATCACCACCACCTTCGCCGCCTCCTCCACCAATTGTCCAGCAAACACCTCCTCCGCAACACAACGAGGACTTGCGTTCAGAGGAGATTTTCGAAGTCCAATTCCCTAGCCCCCCTCGCAATGAAGAAGTTCCTGCGTCGAGCCCCACGCGCAAGCCACAGCTTCTGCGAGCACCATCCATGCTGCGGCTGATCCACACATTGATGTGGATACAGTCCTTATCTTTTTAGAGCTGCGACAGATGATTCAAGAAGTCGTAGAGCCCCTGCGTCGGCAACAATAAAGAATGTGCCAACAACAAGAGTTGCTGTGCAAACAACAAGACGAGCTGTCCACACGCGTCAACACCTTACTCCTTTTCTTTATGTGCTGGAAAGAGTCTTTTGGCCGCCTACCAGTTATGCCCAACCTATTCATGCGGCCAACTGTACAACAAAGATCCACTAGCGCCGGCCCATCACAAGTGCGCGGGTCCATGCCTGCGCCTGCGTCGAGGGACCCAAGACCACCTCCACCACCCCCACCTCAGAAATAAAACACTTAGTTTTTTTTTTGTTTTCTTTTTGTTTCCTTTAGATGTATGTGCTCTTATTTTATAATTTTGTATCGCATTACATCAATATAACTTGTCGTTTTATCTCATCGCAATTTTCTTTCTGCCTTAATATAATGCCTTTATCTACCAAATTCTCTACGTTAGCTCCTTTGTTTTAATCCATGCATCTAACAATCTTAAATTTCTTGTCCGCATTAGTTAAAGTGGTTTAACCTTTGTTTTCATTTCCTCAGAACTTAAGGAAAATCCCTTCGCATTTTCGACTTACCGCAACTCAGCCTTGATCTCTTTAAGTCCGTGCGCTCCAGTGTAAGTTTGGGGGACAATGGGGACATTGTCCGATTTATGTTTGGGGGAGTGCGTTAGTTAGCGCATAAATAAATAACGCATGCGTTCCTCTAGAATGCGACGTGTTTGTAGCTAGGGGCATTTATGACACCCATAGTTTTCCACTGCACAAAGACACAAACGCATCCCATGAGCGTAGAAGACAGTAAAAAAATGTAATGCCACTAGTTGGATACCTTTCATCACAAATGTGGGTAAGCCAAAACGAAAGCATGCGTTTTACTTTTTTTAAAAAAGTAAAATTTCTATGCGCCCAAGACTTGCAGGAGAAGATTGACTAAGTTAACGCAAGGAAGAATCTATGCGCAAAAGACTTTCCTTAATCAATGAAGGAAATTTGGCAAGAGTTAACCCTGTTTAGTAATGCGTGCATTAAAAAGAGAAAAGAGGATGCTAGGACCACAGGCGTTGAAGATCTAAGTAACTATCGCAGAGTTGATAATAGGCATTGCTTGAGGACAAACAATAGTTTAAGTTTGGGGGTTTGATAACTTGCAAAAAGCAAGTTATTTGTCCTTTAAACTTCAACTAAAAAAAGGTCAAAAGAAACAATGATGTGTTGCTTCAGCGCAATAAGAAAGGAAAATGTGATAATTTTATGCGGTAGGCTATATTCATGTATGCGGTGAGAAATTATAAAATATAGGGCGCTAACGCATCTAATATGGTTGTTTTCTAGGTTTCTTCTCAGTGTAGGCACACATCCCAAGATGATCACGAGACAGACAAGATGGATGAAAGGACAGCGCTGACACAGCTGACGCAACTAACGCAACTAGGCTAAAAAGAGGCTGAAAAGTTGCAAGTTGGTCGTTGATAATTGAAGCAAGTTACTTGGAGAAGTTAGCTTCCCTCACCTATAAATAGAAGCCACCTGCTCAAAAAGAAGAACAACGGATAATTCACAAGAATTGAGGGACGAGAGGAGAGGACGAAGATCAAGGAGAAAGAGCAATCACAGAGAGCTAAGATTAAGAGCAGACTTGAGTTGGCAATGTACTATTGCATAATGTATTGTTTTGCTCACATGAGCTAATTTCTTCTACAAGGCTTTGCGCAAGCACCTCATGAGGTGATAAGTATATTTTGTAAGTGCATATTTTGATTTAAATGAAACATTAATTGCCTTCTACTTAGTTGCGAAACTATTTTCATTGCTAACTCCCGCGTGGCCAGCCAGATGCGGTAACAGTATGCTAAATCCCTGACATATAATGCATGCGGACATCTCTAAGTAGAACAAGTTAGCGCATGACATGTAGTCTTGGTAGCCTTAAAACACTACCGCTAAAAGATAGTGCATGCATGAGTTTTGATTGTGTTAAGACTAACGCAATCCCTTATAAGTTTTAGAGAACTAAGCTCCACGCATGAACTAGCAAAATAACAAATTGATAGTTTTTTGCCAAACGCAGAAGGAGTACTGGAAGGGAAACTTATGATTTTTTTCTCACTTAGGCATTAATGGATCTATTGGGTTTTATGCTCTAAAACTCGTAGATAGTAAATGTACATTTCACCGAACATTAATAAAGTGATGTATTATTCAGTGTTTGTATTATATCTTGTGTTAATAACCCTAATCCAATAAACAAAACATCCAAGGCTAATAGAATGAGGCTTGAGCTAGTATGTAGGGACATACGGGGATCAATGTTCAAGTTTTAGCCTAAAGGGTCTGTAGTATAGGGATAAGGCTGGGCACCTTGTCTTGGTGACACTATGGATACGGTCCCCTTTGTATATTGATACAAACTTAGTGATCCAACGCGTTCATGTGGTTGACATGCGAGTGGGTGTATCCTGTGCAATGAGTTTGCACAAAGACCGGACCGCGAAATAGTTTACCACTAACTGTAACAACGTTAGTTAGCTCGGTTTCTATTTCACTAGGATGACCTAGGCAACTTGGCCTTAATCCTGAGTGGATTATGGACTCCTATCCATGAGGGATTATCCTTTGATTTGTACGGGTGAGAGTGGCCTGTTCGCCGACTCAATAAGCCTACCATTTTGGGGACAAGACCGAGTGGGGAGCTGGGAACGTAATCTTACAAGATGGAATTCACTCCTTCCCAATATTAGGGTAAGTAGAGGTGTGTTACCTTAAGTGGTGTCTCCGGGTCTTGAACAATGGGCCCTACCCTCTTTATGGCACGAGAGGGATTTCTGTTTGTTGGTTGGACCACAAACAGGTTGTTCATTAGAGCAGCACTGGTACTTAAGGACCAAGAGGTAGCCAAGGGGTAAAACCGTAATTTGACCTAGCTGGGGTACGAACACACGTGAAGGGTTAACTTGCTGTTGACGGTCGATATCCGTGGACACATAAATATATCTGTAGTGAGAAGAGTGCAGCTGTGGTTCTATAGTGGAGTGAACCACAGTTAACGAACATTGATTAACTTGGTTAATGAGTTTAGCCAATTAATCTCATATCGTTGGAGCTTCTGATCTGTAGGTCCATTAGGTCCCACCGGTAGCTCCATTGGGGTATTGAGGTAAATTTCTAAGGGGAGTTATATATTTGAAAGGTTCAAATATTTTATTAAAGTATGAATATGATTCATAATAAAAACTATAGGTTATAATTAATGCTCATATGATGAATATTAATTCTATAGTTTTATTGAGGGAAATATAATTAAATATATGATATTTAATAGAAATATTAGTTAATTGGTGAATTAATTAATATTGATGTTTTCATTTAATATTAATTAAATTATGATTTAATTAAGTTATATTAAAACTATAGGTTATGTGGGATATGTACATGAAAGTGTTCATTTGCCAATAATTAAATTAAATATTTTTATTATATATATAATTTAATTAACTGGTCAGTTAAAGAACTGACCAGTCAACCACTTCCCTAACCCTATTCACGTGAATATGAGGGTTTTAAGGGAGTGGGAAGTTTTTTTTTTTAACAAAATCTCACGCAATTCACTTTCCCTCTCTCAAGGATTCTCTGAGATTCTGCTCTGCAGAAGTTTTCTTCTCTGGCTTTTGTGAGTTCACAGAGACCTAGAAAACTCTCCCAAAAAGGTTTAGAGATTTTGGTTCCCACAAGCCACTCAGCGCAAGCTCCTAGGAGGATACCGGTGTCTCCTTTTGGTGGTGTTCAAAAGGGTTATGCAGTGAAAAAGGAGTCCCTTTTTGTTGCTGGTTTTTCTGCAAATTCACGAGGGAAACGACGGTGTTTATCAAGAACTCTTCAAGGGTAAGGATTCTTGAACCCTAGGATCAATAGGATCCTTTTATAGATTAGATCTAGAATTCTTTCTCTTTTTTCCAGCATACTTATATCAGTTTTACAACATTTTTTTATTTATGTCTTACTGTAAATTTTATGTTTTTGCCGTCGTATTGGTTTCCCAAACAATTTTTAAACCGATAAGGTCTCTGATCGTTTCCGCTGCGCTAGGGCTATAATCCCTGCAATTGGTATCAGAGCCAAGTTGTGTTTTGAATATTGATTTGGGATTTGCGATTGGCTGTAAGGTGGGATTTACATAATGTATGTATTAAATTTTGCGATAAACTGTTTTTAATTGGCCATAGATTTTATGAGTTTTTGATGCAATTATTTGTATAGGCCCCTGTGTTTTTGGGCATTAATTCATGAAATCCAGTCTGTACAGTCCCGGTCTAGAATAGGTTGGAGATCGGTGAAGAACGCGGTATCAATCGAGGCCAATTGGAACTGTTCAGCCGCTGTTTTTTGCCCAGAATCGACCTCCAGACGTTGCAGCATCGGGATGCAAGGCCTACAACGTCTCGACGCTGTCGCGATTTCACCCAGTGAACGGTTGAAATCGCGTCAGCGTCGGGATGCTAAGCTTACAGCGTCTCGACGCTGTCTCGATTTCATGCGGCGGTTGTTTTACGTGAAAACGTGTGCTGAAACCCTAATGGGTAGTATGGTTCGTGCGGTTAGGGTTGAATTGGGACTGGTTTGGTCCGGTTCAACTTGGTTCATGGGCGATTTGGGATATTCAAGGCCGGTTCGAAGTGGTTCGGGTCGGTTCGTGGATTCTAGACCAGTTATGGAGCTGTATTTTATGTAATAGGATAGTTTTAAAGCTTTAATTAGTGTAATTTTTGCTTTAGTTATCCTAGGGGCCAATTAAACCGGTTTATTCGCTATTTAAATGCTTTGTGGATGTCATTTAAATATTAATCCCACCTTAGGATATAAAGCATGCTCATGCATTATGTATGTTATAATGTGATTATAATATTTGATGATAATGCATGGTTTTTCATGATTTATTTAATATATAGTTGAGTTATATTAAATTCATGAAAATGGAATAGTATGATGCATGCAATTACATAGTTTTAATATAAGAGTTATATTAAAAATAAATTTTTTGCAGCATGCTAAGTTGATTTTCCATTTTTGGCAATAATAAAATTGTTTATTTATTAAAAATGGAAATCAAGTTGCATTGAGCATAATACATCCATAGGTTAATATAAGAGTTATATTAATTTCATGCAATGCATAGTTATATAGTTTAATTTGATTAATTAGAATATGATTGTTAATCGATTTAAACTATAGTATGCATGATTATAGGGCTAATCATTAAAATTTTGAAATAGTTTAAAACTTATGATTAGAAACCGTCAATCTATAATCAAGACATGCATGCTCACATAGGATCTTAGGTTAAAATGAATTAATTTTAAATGAGTTAAAATTAATTAGACCTAAGATCATTTTTTCTAATAGGATTAGAAATTCTTACTTAGTTTTAAAATAGTTTTAATGAACTAAGTAGGACGAACATTCATGAGATTATAAGGGAACTCTACTAGTGAAGTTCTGTCTAAGGATTGGAGGTATTTAAGTTGACGGTATACGGAACACCTCCTACCTGGGAACTAATCTGGAACACCGGAGTTGAATTAATCTCAGGTTAATGTTAGAATAATGTCGCTAGGTAAATTAAAATTGTTTAATACACCTAGACATTAGGTCTTATTATAATAGTTATAATAGGACTAGACTTAGATAAATAACTTAGCCGGATTTATCTAGGTTTAATCAAACCCTAAAATATCCGATAGGTTACTTTAGTGGGAGGAAAATTACAAAACTTGATTTAAATCGAGTTTTGCTCCTGCGTCCCTGTATAGTTCACACCGTGAGATCCATGCTCGGCTTCGTGTCGTCGTAGAGCGACCTCACTTCGGAGAGTGTTTGCATGGGTCAATACCAAGGTGAATGGGAAAGTAACTATAGTAAGTGGGAGCGGGACGCGTGTCAACGTAACCTTCGGTCTCCACCCCTAGGTCACAACGTGAGATTCCTATGATCCGCCTGCGTGTTGCCCTGGAGCAACCACCCCTTCGGAGGGCCTGATCATCGGATTCAGAACACCGTGAACTCCTGAATAGGATATGATCGCTTAGGCTAATTACCAACAGTTGTCTTTCCTAACGGTAGCTTGTTGGTCCGTGCCTCTGAGATCTGAAAGTGGGAGGGTTACATTTATGGGGAGGAGTTAATTGTTAACAAATCCTTGACCGAACAACGGTGGTTAATATCTAATGGAATATGAGTTATTCTGGTATTAGAAATTGATTGAGAAGAGTCTCATTTTAGAGGAGGAACAACTTATCACCCTTCGGTGGCTGTTCTTCTAAACCTCTAAAGCATCGTTGCGAAACACAATCATAGTTTTTATTAGGGTTCTTTGATTGTTTGTTTGCAAAATTGATTGGATGTATGCAATTGTTTGTATTGCTTGTGTGATGGGTTAAGGCAAAGATAACTAATACGGTCATTTGTTTGTTTTTTCAGCAATGTCTTCCTCTATTATTTCTTTGCTTTAAAACAAACAACTTACTAGCGAAAATTTTCCACAATGGAAATCCAATCTCAACACTATACTCGTGGTAGAAGATCTTAGGTTCGTCTTAACGGAGGAATGTCCTCATGTTCCCCCTCGCACTGCCGCTCAGGCAGTTAAGGACGCCTATGAACGCTGGACTAAGGCCAAGGAGAAGGTCAAAGTCTACATACTAGTCAGCTTATCTGAAGTATTGGCCAAGCGTTATGAAAACGTGGAAACTGCTAGGGAGATTATGAATTCCCTGCAGGAGATGTTTGGACTTACGTCCTACCAGCTCCACCACGATGCCTTGAAAAACGTCTTCAATGCCAAGATGCTGGAAGGTCAATCTGTTCGGGAACACATTCTGGACATTATTAACCAGTTCAACATAACTGAGGCAAATGGCGGGGTTGTCTGCGAGCGCAGTCAGGTTGCGTTCATCCTTCACTCGCTCCCGGCGAGCTATCTGTCTTTTAGGACGAACGCGAGCATGAATAAGATTCAGTTCAACCTGACTACCCTCCTCTCGGAGTTACAGATTTATGAGTCCTTGCAGAAAAGAAAGGGCAAAAATGTGGTTAAAGGAGAGGCCAACATGGCCCATTCCAAAAAGAAGTTCCTGAAGGGTTCATCCTCAGGGACTAAATCTGTACCCCAGGCTTCTTCATCGAAGCAGATCCAAAAGAGGAAGGGAGACAAGGGGAAGGCTCCTGCACAGGCTGTGCAAGGGAAGGGAAAGGCCAAGGTCGTGGCCGACAAAAGGCAGGTGCTTCCACTGCAACGCAGATGGTCATTGGAAGCGGAACTGTCCCCGTTACCTTGCTGAGAAGAAAAGAGAAAAAGAAGGTAAATTCGATTTTACTTGTATTAGAGACTTGTCTCGTTGAACATGATGAGTTCGCCTGAATACTGGATTCGGGAGCCACTAATCATGTTTGCTCTTCTTTTCAGGGAAATGATTTCCAGCAGTTGGCAGGCGGTGAAATGACGCTTAAGGTTGGAACAGGAGACGTCGTTTCAGCTCGTGCAGTGGGAGCTGCGAAATTATTCTTTAGAAATAAGTTTTTAATTTTGGAGAACTTGTTTTTGGTTCCTCGAATTAAAAGGAACCTTATTTATGTTTCCGCTTTGATAGAACAAGAATACAATATTTCCTTTCAGCTTAATGAAGCAATTATTTCAAGGAATGGTATTTATATATGTTCTGCTCAGCGTGAGAATAATTTGTTTGTGTTAAGACCAACTGATGCTAAGGCTATTTTAAGTCATGAAATGTTTAAAACGGCTGAAACGCAAAATAAAAGGCAAAAAGTTTCTCCTTTGAGTAACTACACATATCTTTGGCACCTTCGTCTTGGTCATATTAACATCGATCGAATCGATCGTTTGGTTAAAAATAGACTTCTAACTGATATAGAAGATACATCTTTACCACCCTGTGAATCGTGTCTCGAGGGTAAAATGACTAAGAGGCCTTTTACTGGAAAAGGTTATAGGGCCAAAGAACCACTTGAACTAATACATTCGGATCTTTGTGGTACAATGAATGTAAAGGCTCGAGGTGGTTATGAATATTTCATCTCTTTCATAGATGATTATTCTCGATACGGTTTAAGGCTGAGGTAGAAAACCTGTTAGGTAAAACGATTAAAACACTTCGATCAGATCGAGGTGGAGAGTATTTAGATTAGTGATTCCAGGACTATATGATAGAACATGGAATCCAATCACAACTCTCAGCACTTGGTACACCTCAGCAGAATGGTGTATCAGAAAGGAGAAATAGAACCTTGTTAGACATGGTTCGATCTATGATGAGCTATGCTCAGTTGCCTAGCTCGTTTTGGGGGTATGGAGTAGCGACTGCAATACATATTCTTAACAACGCTCCCTCAAAAAGTGTTTCTGAAACTCCTTTTGAGCTATGGAAGGGGTGTAAACCTAGTCTACGTTACTTCTGTATCTGGGGTTGTCCTGCACATGTGTTAGTGACAAATCCTAAAAAATTGGAACCACGTACGAGAATATGCCAATTTGTTGGGTACCCGAAAGAAACGAGAGGTGGTCTTTTCTACGACCCTCAAGATAATAAGGTATTTGTATCGACAAATGCAACTTTCTTGGAGGAAGACCACATTCGAGATCATCAACCACGAAGTAAGTTAGTATTAGGAGAAGCTACAGAAGGATCAACAAGGGTTGTTGATTAACCTGGTCCTTCAACAAGAGTTGTTGGAGAATCCAGTTCTTCTCGTCAATCTAGTCCTCCTCACGTAGTGGGAGAGCTTCGACGCAGTGGGAGGGTTGTGATACAACCTAACCGCTACTTGAGTTTAACAGAAACACAAGTAGTCATACCTGATGACGGCGTAAAAGATCCTTTGTCTTTTCGTTAGGCAATGAATGACGTAGATAAGGACGAGTGGGCCAAAGCCATGGACTTTGAGATGGAGTCTATGTACTTCAATCAAGTTTGGGAACTTGTAGATCTACCTGAAGGGGTCAAACCCATTGGGTGTAAATGGATCTATAAGAGGAAAAGTGATGCTGTTGGGAAAGTACAGACTTTCAAAGCCAGACTCTTAGCAAAGGGTTATACCCAACGAGAAGGGGTGGATTATGAAGAAACCTTTTCTTCAGTTGCTATGCTTAAGTCCATAAGAATTCTCTTATCCATTGCCACATTTTATGACAATGAGATTTTGCAAATGGATGTCAAAACAACCTTTTTAAATGGCAACCTTGACGAGAGTATTTTTATGTCTCAACCCGAAGGGTTCATAAACCAAGGTATGGAGCAAAAGGTTTGCAAACTGAATCGGTCAGTTTATGGGTTGAAACAGGCCTCCCGATCTTGGAATATAAGATTTGATACTGCGATCAAATCTTTTGGCTTTGACCAGAATGTTGATGAGCCTTGTGTATACAAAAAGATCAACAAAAATAAAGTAGCTTTCCTGATACTGTATGTTGACGACATCCTACTCGTTGGGAATGATGTAGGGTATCTGTCTGACGTAAAAGAATGGCTAGCAGCTCAATTCCAAATGAAAGATTTGGGTGAGGCCCAGTATGTTCTTGGCATCCAGATTATTCGGGATAGAAAGAACAAATCGCTAGCTCTGTCTCAAGCAACGTATATCGACAAGATGTTGGCTCGATATTCGATGCAGAACTCCAAGAAGGGTCTGTTGCCTTTCAGGCATGGGGTTCATTTGTTTAAGGAACAGTCTCCTAAGACACCTCAAGAAGTTGAGGATATGAGACGGATTCCCTACGCCTCTGTAGTGGGTAGCTTAATGTATGCCATGCTATGCACGAGGCCTGACATTTGTTATGCTGTAGGGATTGTCAGCAGATATCAGTCGAATCCAGGGTTAGACCACTGGACCGCCGTTAAAGGAATCCTCAAGTATCTTAGGAGAACGAGGGATTACATTTTGGTGTTTGGGGCTAAAGAGTTAGTTCTCACTGGTTACACCGACTCTGACTTCCAAACTGACAAGGATTCTAGGAAATCTACGTCAGGGTCAGTTTTCACCCTTAACGGGGTAGCTGTAGTATGGAGAAGTATAAAGCAAGGATGCATCGCAGACTCCACGATGGAGGCTGAGTATGTAGCTGCTTGTGAAGCAGCTAAGGAAGCTGTTTCGCTAAGGAAGTTCTTGACAGATTTGGAAGTTGTTCCAAATATGAACTTGCCCATTACGTTATACTGTGACAACAGTGGGGCTGTAGCCAATTCAAAGGAACCTCGCAGCCACAAAAGAGGTAAACACATAGAGAGGAAGTTGAAGGGAATAAAAGTCCCCACGCAGCGGAAGCGCATCGATTGGACCTTACGCCGTATATTAATTAATATTAAAATACAGTTACGAAAACTCAATTCAACTTTAAAACCTTTTTAAAGCTGCTGGAAAATTGGTTTAAACATGCTAAAAAATAAATATAAATTTATTTTCATGTTTTTCTAAAGAAAAGGGAAAGAACCGTCACATACCTTCGTTGAAGACTTGACCGTTCTTCGCCAACGATGCTCCACGAAGGAAAACGCAGTAGCCGCCTTTGTTTTTCTTCGCTGGAAATTCCTTCTTTGAATGACACAATAACCACAGAGGTTACACCGGTATGTCTCTAAGTCTAGGAGGCAACAGACTTGTGGGAGTCTTTCTCTAAGAGGGAGGCTAGATAGAATTCTAGGTATTGTCTTTCAAGAGTGTCAAGTGTCATGACCAATTAGGTCTAGTGTTCTATTTATAGAAGAGAGGCCATGAATAAAATATTCAATTAAATCAATCTTTTCCAAAATTGATTCAATCTTATTCCTTAATTAATCAATCATGATCAATCAATTCCATAATTGATTAATCTTTTCCACAAATGACTAATTACTTCCATAAGTGATTAGATCATTTCCATAAATGATTAATCACTTCCTTAAGTGATTAATTATTTCCATAATTGATTAATTCCCGGTTAATGAATTCCTTAATTAATTAACCACCAATTAAATATCACATATTTAATTCCCGGCGTAGAATTAATCAATTTGCCCAAACACATTTTAGGCCTTAAATTAATTAATTCATTATTTGAACTCTTTCAAAACTTCCATAAATTTATATTTGAACTTTTCAAATATTAATTTCTCTCATAATAATATATCAATATATATTTGTTTCCCTTAATAAATTGAACATTTTCAATTTACTTTTATTACTTAGTTGCCTCAAATTACTTTACGAGCTACCAGTGGGACCTAATGGACCTGCAGATCAGAAGCTCCAACGATGTGAGATTAATTGGTCAAACTCATTAACCACATTAATCAATATTCGTTAACTGTGTATACATTCCACTATAGACTCACAGTTGCACTCTTCTCACTGCAGACATATTTTCTGTGTCCACGGATCTAGACCAATATCGACTAGTTAGTCCTTCACGAGTATCTGTAACACCAACTGGGTCAAATTACTATTTTACCCCTGGGTTACCTCTATTTCCTTAAGTACCAATTCTCCTCTAATGAACAACCTGTTTGTGGTCCAACCATCAAACAGAAAACCCTCTCGTGCCATTGAGAGGGTAGGGCCCTTTGATCAAGACTCGGAGTAACAACTTAAGGGAACACTCATCTGCTTCCCTAAAGTCGGGAAGGAGTGAATTCCATCTTGTACGATTATGTTCCCAGCTCCCCATTCGGTCTTGTCCCTGTTGGGCGATATCCGCAAGCGCACGGGCCACAAGTAATATAAAACGGAAAGTATTCCGAGTATCGAATCCACAGGGAGGCAAAGCGAAACTTAAGCAATTAATTAAAATTCTCTTGAGCACTGAAAATACTTAGGCAAAATAATATTTAGGAACTACGCTCATGTGATAAAAAGAATTCGAATTTAAAAAGACTTAATGAAAACAAATTTGATCAATCAAAAATAAAATGTGGTGAAAGAGGTTTTTCTTGAAATGGGAAGAGGGGTCTTGAAAATCAACGATTAGCTAAATAATTGCTACAATTATCCTATCTCATTGCCCAACTAATTATAAACCTAGAATCTCCGTTAATCACATAGGTTCTCCTGTCGGTTTCCCCTAATTGTAATTAATTCATTTTAACAACCTAAGTGTCCTTAGCGCTATTAAAAATCATTAATTATTACGCCCTGATTCATTTTAGGAATCTATGTTTAATCAACTAATCCCGGTGTCACAACGGGCAATTAAACTAGTTGCATGGATTATGATCTATCCTAATTTCTCTCCGTCGAGTTTCCATTAAGAATCGAATCATTACACAATTGGCCAGATTGAGTAAAGCATTAAGCACATCCATACAAATAATTAGGACATGGGCAAGAGACAAGAAATTATAACAATATTTCCACTATCATTTCATTTCAAGACCCCAAATTGGGGTTTAGCTACACATAATATTCACAGTAATTACAAGGGAAAGCATATTAAAAGGCATAAAGGAAAAGGAATTGACCGTCGAAAAACCCCGTGCTGATGCTTGGAGCCCCCGCTGACTACTCCTCGAGCCTCTAGATTGCTCCCCAAAATTCCCCAAAAATTCCCACTAGAAGAACCCTCTCAAAAAGGCTCAAAAGCCTTGAGAGGGGCTCCAAAAAAGGAGTCTTAGGAGAGAAAGGAATGAGTGGGTAATGATTGATTGATGATTGATATCAAAATGAGGCACCAAGGGCGCCTATTTATAGGCCTGGAAAAGGGGTAGCGTCGCGACGCTGCCTTGCCAAGCGTCGCGACGCTGCTGCGCACGCGGCTTGGGCAACAAGAAAGGGCAGCGTCGCGACGCTGCCTTGCTAAGCGTCTCGACGCTGTCCAGATTTTCCAGAAAATCAGCTTCCTTTTGGGCTGATTTTTGGGCCTTCTTCTTCATTTCTCTTGGTGTATTCCTCATGGATGCCTTTTTTGGGCTTCCAAATGCTTCAAACTTTGATTTGGGCTATAATTCCATCAATTTTGGCTCTTTTTCTCCCAAAATCATCATTTATGCTCCTAAAGACAAAATAACAAAATTCAATAAATATATTCATTAAAATCACGATTAAAGCACCAAAAAGCTTAATAATTTGAGGCTAAAATAGCGACATTTCTGCTCGCTATCACACCCCCAAACTTAAGCTTTTGCTAGTCCCGAGCAAAATAAATTCTAAAGATGCATGAAATAGAATCGCTCAATCCTCAATGATTTTGGAATTCTTAGGATCGAATGGAAAACATGCAAGTGGAATAAGCAAGCACCGCATACTCTTGAAGAAATCTTAAACTAGTTTGAACTTAAGATTAATGAATAGCATGCTCAAGACTTATCTATTGATTCTTTTACTAACCTAGATTAGTCTTATGGTTTTCTCCATTTGTTTTCCCCCTACACTGGCTAAGAGCCCCTAATACTTCGGAGTCCTTCTATCATGCAAAAAAAAGTAACTAGGGTGCCTGTCATCTTTTTCTTTTTTCATGGGGGAGCAGAATTCTCACATGATTTTTCTTTTTCTCTTCTTTTTCTTTTTGCTCCTCCCCCAAACTTGCATTTTGATATCTAATGGTACTAGCTTTCACACTACGGTGCAGGGACCCTTAACCCGAATTTTATTCTTTGGTTGGCCTAACTGATCACACCGCAGGTAGCTCTTTTTACCCCTAGGCTTTTTTCTTTTGAGCAAGCAAAAATTCTTTTTCAACAGATTTTCTTTTTCTCATATTTTCTTTTGTTGCTTTTGCTTTTCTCTCAGCAGGCATAACATTTTTTTTCTACCTAGTTCTTTAGAGCAATCAAGCATGAACTTCCTGATATTAGAAACTAAGCCTATCGGGGTGACAACAACTTTGAAAACCATAATAAGAATCTAGATTTTCAAAGACGTCATTAGATAAGACTATTGCATGCTTTAGACATCAAAACTAAGTATCAAAAAATTTTAAAATTTCACAATTTCTGTCGTGCTCTCAGATTCCACAATCATATAAACCATTTTCTCTCAAAATTCCAAAAATCACATCCTTGGCTATCATGGCTATCTATTCATGCATCCAACAGAATTTAAATATGCTCAACACAGCGGAAGCCTCCCCCCCAAACTTAAACTAAACATTGTCCCCAATGTTTTAAAACAGAAAAGCATAAAGAGAGATACTGAGACTTCCCTGAGCTAGGAGCGCTTCATCCTCTTCCTTTGGATCCATGAAAAATGGGAAATGTGGAATTTCGGGATTTGCTAAGGTGATCCTGCAAAACAAAATTGGATCACGGAGCAAAGAAAATTATTTACCGCAAAAACAACTAACTACTTTAATCCTTGGGTTGCCTCCCAAGCAGCGCTTTCTTTAACGTCTTTAGCTAGACTAGGCTCGGCACGCTTACGGAGGCTCAAAATAAAAATTTTCATCATCCTCCGGGCCCTGCAAGAAATCACGCACCGAATTGCATACTACAAACAGGGGAGAAAAAAAACTTTCCCCTGGCCCATCTTCACTAAAGAGATTCTCATAATAACATTTTAGAAAATAATCAGCCGCATCAAATCTCTTTTCTAAATCTCTATTTTCAAAACAATTGTTAACAGAGTCATCAAGCGTTATAATGTCTACTGGTCTAGGATCTAGAGATGGCCTATCAATCATGCCAGTCCATTCATCAGAAAAAATATCTACATGCTCATTAGATCCTTCAGACTCAGAATTAAAAAATGATTCAACTAAGCTATCATATGACTCATCATCAGAAGAATTAAAGAATTCAAGAATTTCAGGATCAGATTCTATACTATTCACAGATTCAAGTTCTTCTGGATCAGATTCTATTCTATACACCTCATCAGGACATGAAAAGAAAGTATTCACATTGTCAGGATTCATGCATTCAGGAATGTCAAGATCAGACTCAATAGATTCACTGTAATCATGGTCAGACTCAAAATTATCTATCGAGCAATCTTTTTTATGTCTTTTACGTTCATGTTCAATGTCAGGCAATTCAATATCATCATTAAAATTATCCATGTCAGGCAAATCTAATTCATTTTCAAAGGAAGGTAAATCATCAACTGCAGATCTTTCATTTTCACATGCAGGCAAGTCTAATTCATTTTCGAAGTCAGGCAGATCCAAGTCATTTTCAAACAGAGGATTATCCATATATGCATCATGATCCACATTATCAATAAGCATTTCTCCTAAGCCTAGGCCAAGATTATAGTCTACCTCTTCATCGTCATCAGTCAAGTATTCAGGCCCAACAGAAAAACATGTATGCAAACTACAAACAGATTCATCTTGGCCAAAAATACTAAACACGACTTTTTCATCATCAATGTTCAAGGTAAGCTTACCTGTATGCACGCTAATTTCGGCCTTACCAGTGGCTAGGAAAGGTCTGCCTAGGATAATTGGCACTTCTTTGTCCTCCTTCATGTCCAGTACCACGAAATCTACAGGAAAGATGAATTTGTTGACTTTCACCAACACGTCCTCCACAACACCCATCGGGTGGGTAATCGATCTATCAGCAAGCTGGAGAGTGACGTCAGTGTCTGTCATACCTGATAAACCAATCTTCCTGTACACAGAGTAGGGCATCAAATTTATACTTGCTCCTAAATCACACAAAGCCCTATCGAAGGATACTTCTCCTATGGTGCAGGGAACAGTAAAACTCCCTGGATCTTTCTGCTTAGAGGGTATCCTACCAGAAATGATGGTACTGCTACTTTCAGATAAATTAAAAACTTCTTTTTTCAGACTTTTCTTTTTAGAAAGCATTTCTTTCATGAATTTTCCATAATTTGGCATATTATACAAAGCTTCTACCAATGGAATATTCACAGTCAACTTTTTAAACATTTCTAAAAATTTTTGAAATTGTTCATCTAATTTGACATTCTTAAATCTTTGAGGAAAAGGTAACTCCCTGTAATCAAAGGTTGGACATTCGCCCCTCCGCTTGGGCGGGCTAATATGCGAACCTCTGTCATGGTGGTTGCATGGAACCACTTCTTCCTCAGTCATCTTTTCTTTGCCATTCTGCTTCTCTTCTTCTTTTTTACCTGCACAGCTGTTAGAAAAATCACATTTTAATTCAATAGAGTTAGGAGGATGTTGGAACCTTTCAGAGGAGGCTTTTTGTGCCTCAGCCCCTTCATCTTCATCCCTTCTCTTTTCTTCTTCCTTTTTCTTCTCTAAACTGTCCTCCAGTCTTCTGCCACTTCTCAAAACCACCATCTTACACTGCTCTTTCGGGTTAGGCTCAGTATCACTTGGAAATTTTCCCTTTTGAAGGGCATTTACTGCTGAAGCAATCTGACCTATCTGCACTTCCATATTTTTTAGAGCTGCGTCGTGGTTGTTTACTGATGTCTGGAGATTTACATTCAATATTCTCTGTTCTTTGATGAATAAAGCCACCATCTCCTCCAGATTATTTTTCTTCTCAGGGGTACTCGTTGATGCAAAACCTGGGGGTGGCTGCAAAACATTCTTCGTATTTGCATATGAGAAGTTCTCGTGATTGCGCAGACTGGGGTGGTAGAAGTTCGGTACTCCTTGAGTATATGATCTGTTTCCTATGTATTGAACTTCTTCCACATCTTGACCTTCTTTCTTCGAATGACCTTCAGCTAAGGTGGAAATGGACTTAACCACCTCAGATGACGTCAATTTGTTTAGAGCATTGGTCAGAGATGCTAGTTGCGCTTTCAGTGAACTTGACTCATCTAATTCATACAATCCAGCCTTCTTTGTAACTGTTCCTCTCTCCGTCGGCCATTGATAACTTGTTGCCGCCATTTCCTCAAGCAGGTCCTTGGCTTCTGTCACTGTTTTTGAAAGAAAACTCCCTCCTGCTGATGTGTCTAGGACTGTCTTCGTGGAGGGGTTTAATCCATTATAGAATAACTGTACCTGAAGCCAATCAGGATATCCATGTTGGGGGCATCGCCTAAGCATTTCCTTATATCTTTCCCACGCTTCGTACAACTGCTCCTCGTCAAGCTGTCTGAATGTTCCAATTTCAGTCCGCAGCTTGGTAGTCTTAGCTGGTGGAAAAAATTTCGTCAGAAAAGCCTGGGCAAGCTCGTCCCAAGTACTGATGCTGCCCGTCTCGACTGATTCGAGCCAATCTTTTGCTTTATCCTGTAGAGAAAATGGAAATAGCCTCAATCTGATCGCGTCGGCCGGAACTCCGTTCATCTTTACTGTCCCACATATTTCTAGGAATGATCGCAGATGAGAGTGGGGGTCCTCGGAAGGATGTCCCTTGAACGAGTTATCGCGCGCCATCTGAATCAACCCTGTTTTTAGCTCAAAATTTGTAGCTTGGATGGGGGCGTAAACGATTCCAGAATTTTCGGTAGGAAGAACTGGCTGCAGAAAATCTCTAATTGCCTTGGGAGCTTCTTCTTGGTGGGCCATCGTTTCTGTTAATCTTTTTTCTCTTCTAATGAATTTTAGAGTCCTGTTAATCTCAAGATCTAACGGAAACAGATCAACCACCTTGTTTCTTCGCATGCAATGCTCCCAAATAATGATAAAAAGAACCAAACAAAAATAAAAATAAAATAATATTCACAAAACGATGAAAGAAAAATATTTACACCTAAATTACCATTTACCCTTTTCTTTTCGATGTCAAGAAAAATTATTTTTTTTTTTTGCTTAAAAATCAAGCCTCCCCGGCAACGGCGCCAAAAACTTGTTGGGCGATATCCGCAAGCGCACGGGCCACAAGTAATATAAAACGGAAAGTATTCCGAGTATCGAATCCACAGGGAGGCAAAGCGAAACTTAAGCAATTAATTAAAATTCTCTTGAGCACTGAAAATACTTAGGCGAAATAATATTTAGGAACTACGCTCATGTGATAAAAAGAATTCGAATTTAAAAAGACTTAATGAAAACAAATTTGATCAATCAAAAATAAAATGTGGTGAAAGAGGTTTTTCTTGAAATGGGAAGAGGGGTCTTGAAAATCAACGATTAGCTAAATAATTGCTACAATTATCCTACCTCATTGCCCAACTAATTATAAACCTAGAATCTCCGTTAATCACATAGGTTCTCCTGTCGGTTTCCCCTAATTGTAATTAATTCATTTTAACAACCTAAGTGTCCTTAGCGCTATTAAAAATCATTAATTATTACGCCCTGATTCATTTTAGGAATCTATGTTTAATCAACTAATCCCGGTGTCACAACGGGCAATTAAACTAGTTGCATGGATTATGATCTATCCTAATTTCTCTCCGTCGAGTTTCCATTAAGAATCGAATCATTACACAATTGGCCAGATTGAGTAAAGCATTAAGCACATCCATACAAATAATTAGGACATGGGCAAGAGACAAGAAATTATAACAATATTTCCACTATCATTTCATTTCAAGACCCCAAATTGGGGTTTAGCTACACATAATATTCACAGTAATTACAAGGGAAAGCATATTAAAAGGCATAAAGGAAAAGGAATTGACCGTCGAAAAACCCCGTGCTGATGCTTGGAGCCCCCGCTGACTACTCCTCGAGCCTCTAGATTGCTCCCCAAAATTCCCCAAAAATTCCCACTAGAAGAACCCTCTCAAAAAGGCTCAAAAGCCTTGAGAGGGGCTCCAAAAAAGGAGTCTTAGGAGAGAAAGGAATGAGTGGGTAATGATTGATTGATGATTGATATCAAAATGAGGCACCAAGGGCGCCTATTTATAGGCCTGGAAAAGGGGTAGCGTCGCGACGCTGCCTTGCCAAGCGTCGCGACGCTGCTGCGCACGCGGCTTGGGCAACAAGAAAGGGCAGCGTCGCGACGCTGCCTTGCTAAGCGTCTCGACGCTGTCCAGATTTTCCAGAAAATCAGCTTCCTTTTGGGCTGATTTTTGGGCCTTCTTCTTCATTTCTCTTGGTGTATTCCTCATGGATGCCTTTTTTGGGCTTCCAAATGCTTCAAACTTTGATTTGGGCTATAATTCCATCAATTTTGGCTCTTTTTCTCCCAAAATCATCATTTATGCTCCTAAAGACAAAATAACAAAATTCAATAAATATATTCATTAAAATCACGATTAAAGCACCAAAAAGCTTAATAATTTGAGGCTAAAATAGCGACATTTCTGCTCGCTATCAGTCCCCAAAGTGGTAGGCTTATTGAGTCGGCGTATTGGCCACTCTCACCCATACAAATCAAAGGACAATCTCTCATGAGCAGGAGTCCATAATCAACTCAGGATTAAGACTAAGTTGTCTAGGTCGTCCTAGTGAAATAGAAAACCAATTAGTTAACGGTGTTATAACCAGTGGTTACTATTTCGCGGTCCGGTCTTATGCAAACTCATTGCATAGGATACCTCCACTCGCATGTCTCCTACACGAACGCGTTGGATCGCAGCGTTTGTATCAAATACAAAGTGGGTCGTATCCATAGTGTTACCAGGATAAGACACCCAGTCTTATCCCTATACTATAGACCCTTTAGGCTGTTTCTTGAACAATGATCCCATATGTCGCTACATATAGTTCAAGACTCATATTACAGCCATGGATGTCTAGTTTATTGGATTAGGGTTATTATTAGGCAAAGACAAATATAAAATAACTAATAACAATTAATGGAAAAATATATCAATATTATTTCATTAATATCCAGTCAACGGTTACATTCACTATCTACGAGTTTTAGGGAATAAAACCCAACAGAAGTATCATCTGATTCGAGAGATTGTGCAAAGAGGAGATGTGGTCGTGACCAAGATCGCTTCCGAGCACAACATTGCTGATCCGTTTACGAAGGCCCTCTCGGCTAAAGTGTTCGAGGGTCATGTAGAAAGTCTAGGTCTGCGAGATATGTTTATAGCGTAATCTAGGGCAAGTGGGAGATGTGTAATGGGTGTAAGGATGCCCTAGTTTATGGTATTTTGTATATTTACCTTTTATGTAATGTACAACATACATGTACCATTTCCAACTTTGGATTATATTGTATATACTTTCCCTGTAACTTGAGTTTTAGTTCAAGTGGGAGTTTGTTGGGTTTTATGCCCTAAAACTCGTAGATAGTAAATGTACATTTGACCGAACATTAATAAAGTGATGTATTATTCAGTGTTTGTATTATATCTTGTCTTAATAACCCCAATCCAATAAACAAAACATCCAAGGCTAATAGAATGAGGCTTGAGCTAGTATGTAGGGACATACAGGGATCAATGTTCAAGTTTTAGCCTACAGGGTCTGTAGTATAGGGATAAGGCTGGGTACCTTGTCCTGGTGACACTATGGATACGGCCCACTTTGTATATTGATACAAACGTAGTGATCCAATGCGTTCATGTGGTTGACATGCAAGTGGGGGTATCCTGTGCAATGAGTTTGCACAAAGATCGGACCGCGAAATAGTTTACCACTAACTGTAACACCGTTAGTTAGCTCGGTTTCTATTTCACTAGGATGACCTAGGCAACTTGGCCTTAATCCTGAGTGGATTATGGACTCCTGTCCATGAGGGATTGTCCTTTGATTTGTACGGGTGAGAGTGGCCTGTTCGTCGACTCAATAAGCCTACCATTTTGGGGACAAGACCGAGTGGGGAGTTGGGAATGTAATCTTACAAGATGGAATTCACTCCTTCCCGATATTAGGGTAAGTAGAGGTGTGTTCCCTTAAGTGGTGTCTCCGGGTCTTGAACAATGGGCCCTACCCTCTTTATGGCACAAGAGGGATTTCTGTTTGTTGGTTGTACCACAAACAGGTTGTTCATTAGAGGATCAGTGATACTTAAGGACCAAGAGGTAGCCTAGGGGTAAAACGATAATTTGACCTAGCTGAGGTACGAACACACGTGAAGGGTTAACTTGTTGTTGACGGTCAATATCCGTGGACACAGAAATATATCTGCAGTGAGAAGAGTGCAGTTGTGGTTCTATAGTGGAGTGAACCACAGTTAACGAACATTGATTAACTTGGTTAATGAGTTTAGCCAATTAATCATATATCGTTGGAGCTTCTGATCTGTAGGTCCATTAGGTCCCACCGGTAGCTCCATTGGGGCGTTGAGGTAAATTTCTAAGGGGAGTTATATATTTGAAGGGGTTCAAATATTTTATTAAAGTATGAATATGATTCATAATGAAAACTATAGGTTATAATTAATGCTCATATGATGAATATTAATTCTATAGTTTTATTGAGGGAAATATAATTAAATATATGATATTTAATAGAAATATTAGTTAATTGGTGAATTAATTAATATTGATGTTTTAATTTAATATTAATTAAATTATGATTTAATTAAGTTATATTAAAACTATAGGTTATGTGGGATATGTACATGAAAGTGTTCATGGGCCAATAATTAAATTACATATTTTTATTATATATATAATTTAATTAACTGGTCAGTTAAAGAACTGACCAGTCAACCACTTCCCTAACCCTATTCACGTGAATAGGAGGGTTTTAAGGGAGTGGGAAGTTTTTTTTTTTTAACAAAATCTCACGCAATTCACTTTCCCTCTCTCAAGGATTCTCTGAGATTCTGCTCTGCAGAAGTTTTCTTCTCTGGCTTTTGTGAGTTCACAGAGACCAAGAAAATTCTCCCAAAAAGGTTTAGAGATTTTGGTTCCCACATGCCACTCAGCGCAAGCTCCTAGGAGGATACCGGTGTCTCCTTTTGGTGGTGTTCACAAGCGTTTTGCAGCGAAAAAGGAGTCCCTTTTTGTTGCTGGATTTTATGTGAATTCACGAGGGAAACGACGGTGTTTATCAATAGGATCCTTTTATAGATTAGATCTAGAATTCTTTCTTTTTTTTTTTTTCAGCATGCTTATATCAGTTTTACAACATTTTTTTATTTATGTCTTGCTGTAAATTTTATGGTTTTGCCATCGTATTGGTTTCCCAAACAATTTTTAAACCGATAAGGTCTCTGATCGTTTCTGCTGCGCTAGGGCTTTAATCCCTGCAGGATCAATTAACCAAAGTATGCACTACAAGGTTCTTATAGACGCATGAGGTTGCGACCGCATCAGCCTTGATATTATTCTCCCTAATACTTCTCTTTTACTCTTGGCGCATGTTTTGCTTTTTACAAGTTCTATTTTTTTTATCACCAACTCTCTTGTTTATTTCTTTACATAATATCACACGTTTTTTAGTTTAGATTAGTAAATATTGTTAAAACTTTGCAAATAACCTTTCCCTGTGGATTCGATCCTGGACTCACCAGGTATTACTTGATTTTGTCAATTTATACTTGGGTTGATAAATATCTACGGCAAATTGTTATTAATTTTTAAGCATACAGACGATTGGCGCTGTTGCCGGGGAAGGGCAAGAAAGTTTTAATAATTTTTTTGATCTGACACTCCGTTTGATATTATTTACTGTGTTCCCTGTTTCGAAGTTGATCCTGAAATTGACAGAACATATCATAGAAGAAGAAGAAATCGAAGAGCTCGAAGACAATCAAGGGAAATGGGAGCACCCAACCAACTAAACAGACCAGTAAATCCCATCCAAATGGCGGATGATAGGGCCAGAGGGATTAGAGATTATGCAGCCCCTGAAAACTGTAATTTTAATCTAGGGATAGTTCAGCCCACTCTAGAAACAGAAAGGTTTGAGTTAAAACCTATTATGTTTCAAATGCTGACAACTGCAGGACAGTTCGGAGGAAGTCAGCAGAAGACCCACACTCTCGTCTAAAGTCATTCTTGGACATTTGTAATAAATTTATTATTCCAGGAGTAACGCATGAGAGATTACAAGTCATCATATTTCCTTATTCGTTAAGAGATGTGGCAAAAGTATGGCTAAATCAGCAGCTAGCAAATTCCATCGCAACATGGAATGATTTAGCCGAGAAGGGTTTAGAAAAATACTTTCCACCCACCGCAAACTCTAGATTGAGGAAGGAAATAATGACTTTTGCGCAAATGGAAGATGAAACACTGAGTGAGGCGTGGGAACGTTTCAAGAGCTTACTACAAAGGTGCCCGCATCATGGACTACCACTCTGCATTTAGTTGGAAACTTTCTACGTGGGCCTTAACAAGAACTCACAAGTGTTAGTGGATTCTTCTACAAATGGTGCGCTACTCAGGAAAACGTATGATGAAGCTCACACAATCCTCGATCGGATTGGACGCAACAATTACGAGTGGGGCATTGCAGACGACAGAAGAAGGAGACCCATTAAAACAAGCTCTGGAAGTTTCGAGGTTGACCCATTAACGTCAGTCAACGCAAAGATTGATGCGTTGACAACAAAAATGGATGTGCTCACGACCAGCACAGCACCTTTGATCGTGCAACTCAACGTAGTTGGGTGTGGGATCTGCAGAGAAGGACACACGCATGACGAGTGTCCTTCAAACCTAGAATCAGTTTTCTACGTTCGACCGCAAGGAGCTGTGCGCAACAACCCATTTTCAAACACATACAATCCAGGATGGAGTAATCACCCAAACTTTTCATGGGATGGTGGCGCAAATAAACAACCACAGCAAGGTAATGTAAACCATGCGCCTAGATTATTTAACTCTAACAATGAACAATCCTCGCAGGGACAATATCAGCACGATATCAAAACAGACGGAGGAAACCAAAGAGCATCATCCTCGAATGCACTGGAAACAATGATGAAAGAGTTTATGGCGAGGCAGAAGGAATATATGGCAAAAAATGATGTGGTGGTTCAGAGCCAGGCCGCATCCTTGCACGGTCTGGAGATACAAGTAGGACAGATTGCATCAAAGCTTAAGAATAGACCTGCAGGAGCATTACCCAACACTACGGAAGATCCAAAAGGGAAAAAGCACTGTCATGCTGTGACTCTTCGCAATGGACGACAGTTGCAGGCAAATGACCCTGCGCCAACGTAGGAAAATTTGACCAAAAATGCAACTGCAGGAGACAACAACCAGGCGCAAGAAGAAAAAGTAGCTGAAGAAGAAGAACCAAAAAAGAAAGAGGCCCACGCAGAAAATGAGCCTTTCACATACAAGCCCGCAGTACCCTTTCCTCAAAGATTAAGGAAAAAAAATGATGAAGCCCAATTCAAGAAATTTTTAAATGTCTTGCGAGAGCTGCACATCAACATTCCACTTGTCGAGGCATTGGAGAAGATGCCTAGCTACGCAAAGTTCTTGAAAGACATTCTGACGAATAAAAGACCATGGAAAGAATTTGAGACTATTGCGTTGACAAATGAATGTAGCACAATACTTGCCGATAAGCTCCCACCTAAATTGAAAGTTCCTGGAAGCTTCACGATTCCTTGTTCGATAGAAGGAATCGAGGTTGGTAGGGGCTTATGCGACCTAGGCGCAAGTATAAATTTAATGCCATTATCAGTTTACAAGCGCCAAGGAATTGGAGAAGCAAGACCGACCACTGTCATGCTTCAAATGGCAGACAGATCATCATACTTGATTATGAAGCTGACAGAGAAGTTCCAATTATTTTGGGAAGACCGTTCCTTGCAACCGACCAAACATTGATTAACGTGCAAAAAGGGGAACTTACCATGCGCATGAATGATCAAAAAGTGGTTTTTAATGTACTCACTTCATTAAAATACCCCGATGACAACAAGGAGTGCGACATGGTAGCTCGCATAGATATATGTTCCCCATTGGAAGTACTACAGTCAAATGCGTTCAATACTGCAAGAGAGGAGGCAAAGGAGGAACAAGTTAAGGATAACTGCATCATGGCGCAAACCACAGAAACAATCCATGCGCTAGATCTCAAAGAAAGAATCCCCACCTTACCTTCCATAGCGCAATCCCCTGAGCTAAAGCTCAAGCCACTCCCAAAGCATTTGAAGTATAGATTTTTAGGAGAAGAAGAATCCTTGCTAGTTATCATTTCATCAAAGCTTAATCAACCGCAAGAACACCTTTTAATGCAGGTCCTTGCAAAGCACAAGAATGCCATTGGATGGAGTCTCGTAGATATTAAGGGAATTAGCCCCTCGTACTGCATGCATAAAATTCGCTTGCTAAACGAATCCAATGAATTTATTGAGAGACAAAGAAGGCTAAATCCTACGATGATGGAAGTTATGCGAAAAGAGATTATCAAGTGGCTCGACGTAGGTGTGATTTAACCCATCACAGACAACAGGTGGGTGAGCCCAGTGCAATGTGTACCTAAGAAAGTAGGAATGACAGTGGTAGCCAATGCAAACAATGAATTGATTCCATCACACACCACTACTGGGTGGTGCATATGCATGGATTACCGCAAGCTTAACGCAATTACGAAGAAGGATCATTTCCCTCTTCCAATCATTGATCAAATGTTGGATCAACTGGTTGGACAGACATATTGTTGTTTTCTTGACGGGTACTCAGGGTACAACTAGATATCTATTGCGTCGAAAGACCAAGAAAAGACAACCTTCACCTACCCATATGGAACCTTTGCGTTCAGAAGGATGCCTTTTGGGTTGTGCATTGCGCCAGGGACATTCCAGAGATGTATGATGGACATCTTTTCAGAATTGCTAGGAAAGTCAGTGGAAGTTTTTATGGACGACTTCTTAGTATATGGAAAGTCTTTCGCAGACTGTCTAACGCATCTAGAACGAGTATTAGAACGATTCGAGGAGACTAACCTAGTGCTAAATTGGGACAGATGCCATTTTATGGTAGAAGAAGGCATCGTCTTAGGCCATCGAATATCACGCGCAGGTATTGAAGTCGACAAGGCAAAAATTGATATCATTGAGAAAGTGCCACAACCTACCTTTGTAAAAGGAATTCGAAGTTTCTTGGGTCACGTAGGATTCTACTGCAGATTCATCAGGAACTTCTCGCATATTACATAGCGACTATGCGCATTATTGGAAACAAATAGAAAATTTGAATTTTCAGAGGAATGTGCCAAGGCATTCAAGGATCTGAATTATGCACTAGTCAGTGCACCCATTCTTGCAACTCCTTATTGGAATGAACCTTTTGTCCTAATGTCCGTTGCTAGTGACGTGGCAGTTGGAGCAGTCCTGGCACAGAAAAAGGAGAAGATTATGCACCCTATTTATTATGCAAGCAGGACATTGAATGAAGCACAAATCAATTACACAACAACTGAGAAGGAATTATTAGCGGTTGTTTAGGCTTTTGATAAATTTCGTGCTTATTTAATTGGATCCAAAGTCACTGTCTGCACAGATCATGCGGCGATAAAATACCTAATCACAAAAAAAGATGCGAAGCCAAGGTTGATTAGGTGGATCTTAT
This sequence comes from Luffa acutangula, assembly GCA_036850905.1. Lineage (NCBI taxonomy): Eukaryota > Viridiplantae > Streptophyta > Magnoliopsida > Cucurbitales > Cucurbitaceae > Luffa > Luffa acutangula. Next base: position 21,961,884 of record CM072095.1, on the reverse strand, counting down.
TGCTCCAAGAATTTGATTTAGAGATCAAAGACAAGAAGGGGAGTGAGAATTTGGTCGCAGATCATTTATCGCGTTTGGAGAATCCTGAGAAGGTAGATGCGTAAGAGATCCCTATCGTAGAAGAATTTCCTGATGAGAAGCTTATGATGATTGAAGAAGAAGAACCATGGTTTGTGGACATCGCAAACTACCACGCCGCAGGGGTTTTACCTGAGGAATACTCAGAGCATCATTGTAAGAAATTTTTTCATGAACTAAAATTTTATTTATGGGATGACCCTTATCTCTATCGCAGAGGACCAGACCAGATCATTAGGAGATGCGTTGGACATATAGATGCGTTGAAAATCCTGGGAGCTTGTCATGAAGCTCCATATGGAGAACACTTTAGAGGTCAACGCACTGCAGCAAAAGTATTGCAGAGTGGCTATTGGTGGCCAACCTTGTTCCATGATGCAAAGAAATATGTGGATAGATGCGACAAGTGCCAACACACTGGTAATATTAGCACAAGGAACGAGATGCCGCAAAACTACATAGTAGAAATTGAGCCCTTTGATGTTTGGGGCATTGATTTTATGGGACCTTTTCCATCATCGCAAGGATACCAATATATGAGCCCTTTGATGTTTGGGGCATTGATTTTATGGGACCTTTTCCATCATCGCAAGGATACCTTGTTCCATGATGCAAAGAAATATGTGGATAGATGCGACAAGTGCCAACACACTGGTAATATTAGCACAAGGAACGAGATGCCGCAAAACTACATAGTAGAAATTGAGCCCTTTGATGTTTGGGGCATTGATTTTATGGGACCTTTTCCATCATCGCAAGGATACCAATATATCCTTCTCGCAGTTGACTACGTGATAAAGTGGGTAGAGGCTATCACTTGCGTTAAGAATGATGTAGTTACCGTGGCGAAGTTCCTTAAGAATAATATTTTTACAAGATTTGGTGTGCCACTAAGAATTATCAGTGATGAAGGGACCCATTTCGTGAATAAGATCATGGCTAAGTTGTTGCAAAAATACAATGTCAACCATCATATCGCAACAACTTATCACCCTCAAAGCAATGGACAGGTTAAGGTATCGAACAAGGAAATGAAGATAATACTTGAGAAAATGGTCAGCACAAACAGAAAGGGTTGGGCGCAACATCTGGATAATACGTTATGGGCATACCACACAACCTTCAAAACACCCATAGGGATGTCTCCCTATGCGTCGGTGTTTGACAAGGCTTGTCATTTACCTTTAGAGGTGGAGCACAGAGCACATTGGGCACTAAAGCGTCTCAACTTTGATCCAGATGCGACAGGACAGGAACGATTGCGCCAGCTGTCAGAATTAGAAGAATTTAGAAGATGTGCATATGAAAATACCAAGATCAACAGAGAGAAGCAAAAACAATGGCATGACCGAAGGATATGCAAGAATGATCTTAGAGAAGGTATGAAGGTATTATTATTTAATTCTCGCTTACGTCACTTTCCAGGTAAGCTAAAATCAAGGTGGTCGGGCCCATATACTATCCACAAGATATATCCATTTGGGGCTGTGGACCTGCACTCTACTGACGGAAAGAGATTTTTCAAGGTCAACGAACAAAGAATAAAGCCATACATTGATGGGACCTTGGACGAGGTAATTGAAATTATCCTTCTAAAAGATCCGCCTTAAAATAACAAGACAAAAATAGGTCCAGGACAAAAACTGCTCTCAGTTGCGTCAGGACCTAACGCAAGGTAAGAGCACAACAGGTTAGAGTTGTAATTATTTTCTTCCGCATGTTTATTTTATTGCGTTAATATTTTGATAATTTAAGATCCCATCGCATGTTCTAGTTGCAGTAGTTGCAATAGAATTTTGGTAGATTTGTTGCATTAGAATTTTGTTGCGACAAAGCCTTAGGAGGAAAACCCCATCGCATGTCCCAATTCATCTACACATAACTCGCATTGGAAGCGCAACCATAATCATTTTTGTATTTAATGAGCCGCACTAATCCCTGTTTTTACACATTAACCAAGGCAACCGCCCACATTCCCCCATGATAATCATGATCACCTACCTACGTGGGATGCGAAAGGGCATCAATACCAAAGCTAGCTAACCCTTGCGACAACTATAAAAGGAATGCGCCTTCTCTCTCAAAACTTCATCTTCTTCATCTTCCCCAAAAACCCTAAACCCTTGTTTCTCTCTCTCGCGAAGCTTCACCAAACTCCGAACATTACCATGTCTAACTCCCAAAATCTCTCACTTGCTGGCTACGCAGACGATGCCTCCCCTTCTTCACCGGAGGTGGAAGGACCTCTCAAAGACGCCATTTCCTCATCTAGTAAGGAAAATGAAAACCAACCCGAGGGAGACCCCATGGAAACAGAGGAGCATGAGGTCATCGATGTTGAGCAACCACCCACTGAACTTTCCATCTCTACAGCCAACCCTCCAGAGGTGCTCAATATTGCACCTCTGGACACCTCTACCTTCACCATCCAACCTGCCACCCTCCAACCTGTCCAAAACATTTCAACCCCTCGAAACCTAACTCCATTTCCATCCCCCTTCCCTTTTGTGCCCCTCCTTCTTCCACCTCCAGATTTTTCAGCTTCCCTCGTATCAACCACCAACTCTTCATCTTCCTCCTCTTCTCCCACAAACACTTCCCACCCACAATCCACCTCAGTGCAACCCAGTTCACCGCAGGTTTCTGAGCAGGAAGTGGCCGCATGGAACTCCCTGATGGGAGAATTAGGCGAAGAGGGCGACGCAATTCGCCTGCGAGAAGAGCAAGAGAAGACTACCGCAGAAGAAACTGCACGCAAGGCCGCCTCAGATGAAGAAGCGGCCAGAGAAAGATAATGCGCCAGCAAAATGGCGCAAGACCCAGCCACCGCAGAAGTAGCCGCATCCAATCTAGTCATCATTGTGGCGGCATTGGACTCTGAGTCCGCTGATTCTGAGGATGAGCTTCCCTTAACGCATCGCCGCAACATCCAGTCCACGGGGGTAGTCATCCAACAACCATCAGAAAGGTCTGCGGCAACCCCAAACAAGAAACAAAAAGCGCCCACCGCATCCAAAGGAAAGGGCAAAGAAAAAGTGGGCGTAGGTAAAGAAAAGGTGGGCGAAGATTGGGAAAATTTTCAAGAGGAAAGAGGATTCAGCTGCACCCTCCCGCAGACGATGATAGAGCAAATCTCCAACCGCAAATGGGAAACGGTTTGCGAAAATCCTCGCTTCTACGCCCCTGCGCTAGTCCACGACTTCTACCGAGCGCAATGGCGAGACAAAATTGACAAAGTGCTTACTCAACTGCCTCGACGACGATTTCCTGAGCCCAGCGTATTCGAGCTGCGAGACATCCCTAACGCAGAGGGGAATGCGTTACTCAACTGCCTCGACGACGATTTCCTGAGCGCAGTGCTACTTGCAGTGACAAGACGTGGGGCAAAGTGGGACGACCATGGAGCTGCAAGGACCCTGAAGGTGCAGCTGTTGGATTTTGAGGCCACATGCTGGATGCACTGGGTGAAGAATCGCATCATGACCACAGGGCATGATGCCACTTTGAGCCTTCAAAAGCTGATTCTTGTATACTGCGTCATGAAAGGAGTCCCCCTCGACTTGGGAAAGATCCTTGTCGAAACATTGCGCCAAACTACCGCAAAACCTAAGGGCGCAATGTCTTGTCCCGACCTCGTCACCCATCTATGTCACGCATCAGGCCTCTTGCCCGCAGCAGACAAAGAAATCCGACCCATGTAGAAGGATTTTGACGACCAATGGTGGACGCGCGTGACGCCCACACGCGATATCCGTCTGCAAGGAAGCACCCAACAACCACCACCCGCATCCCATCCAACAGCGCCTGTGCTTGAAACACAGAAGATGAAGAGGCGTAAGCAAACTACGGGTAGAAATCCTCCACCAACCGCAAGGACCCCTAAATCAACTCTGCCAGTGCAGGAAACCACGGTCTGCACCCAACCTCAAGGATCCTTGCCATCACCACCACCTTCGCCGCCTCCTCCACCAATTGTCTAGCAAACACCTTCTCCGCAACACAACGAGGACTTGCGTTCAGAGGAGATTTTCGAAGTCCAATTCCCTAGCCCCCCTCGCAATGAAGAAGTTCCTGCGTCGAGCCCCACGCGCAAGCCACAGCTTCTGCGAGCACCATCCATGCTGCGGCTGATCCACACATTGATGTGGATACGCCCTTATCTTTTCAGAGCTGCGGCAGATGATTCAAGAAGTCGTAGAGCCCCTGCGTCGGCAGCAATAAAGAATGTGCCAACAACAAGAGTTGCTGCGCAAACAACAAGACGAGCTGTCCACACGCGTCAACACCTTACTCCTTTTCTTTATGTGCTGGACAGAGTCTTTTGGCCGCCTACCAGTTTAGCCCAACCTATTCAGGCGGCCAACTGTACAACAAAGATCCACTAGCGCCGGCCCATCACAAGTGCGCGGGTCCATGCCAGCGCCTGCGCCGAGGGACCCAAGACCACCTCCACCACCCCCACCTCAAAAATAAAACACTTAGTTTTTTTTGTTTTCTTTTTGTTTCCTTTAGATGTATGTGCTCTTGTTTTATAATTTTGTATCGCATTACATCAATATAACTTGTCGTTTTATCTCATCGCAATTTTCTTTCTGCCTTAATATAATGCCTTTATCTACCAAATTCTCTACGTTAGCTCATTTGTTTTAATCCATGCATCTAACAATCTTAAATTTCTTGCCCGCATTAGTTAAAGTGGTTTAACCTTTGTTTTCATTTCCTCAGAACTTAAGGAAAATCCCTTCGCATTTTCGACTTACCGCAACTCAGCCTTGATCTCTTTAAGTCCATGCGCTCCAGTGTAAGTTTGGGGGACAATGGGGACATTGTCCGATTTATGTTTGGGGGAGTGCGCTAGTTAGCGCATAAATAAATAACGCATGCGATCCTCTAGAATACGACGTGTTTGTAGCCAGGGGCATTTATGACACCCATAGTTTTCCACTGCACAAAGACACAAACGCATCCCATGAGCATAGAAGACAGTAAAAAAATGTAATGCCCGTAGTTGGATACCTTTCATCACAAATGTGGGTAAGCCAAAACGAAAGCATGCGTTTTTCTTTTTAAAAAAAAAGTAAAATTTCTATGCGCCCAAGACTTGCAGGAGAAGATTGACTAAGTTAACGCAAGGAAGAATCTAAGCGCAAAAGACTTTCCTTAATCAATGAAGGAAATTTGGCAAGAGTTAACCCTGTTTAGTAATGCGTGCATGAAAAAGAGAAAAGAGGATGCTAGGACCACAAGCGTTGAAGATCTAAGTAACTATCGCAGAGTTGATAATAGGCATTGCTTGAGGACAAGCAATAGTTTAAGTTTGGGGGTTTGATAACTTGCAAAAAGCAAGTTATTTGTCCTTTAAACTTCAGCTAAAAAAAGGTCAAAAGAAACAATGATGTGTTGCTTCAGCGCAATAAGAAAGGAAAATGTGATAATTTTATGCGGTAGGCTATATTCATGTATGCGGTGAGAAATTATAAAATATAGGGCGCTAACGCATCTAATATGGTTGTTTTCTAGGTTTCTTCTCAGTGTAGGCACACATCCCAAGATGATCACGAGACAGACAAGATGGATGAAAGGACAGCGCTGACACAGCTGACGCAACTAACGCAACTAGGCTAAAAAGAGGCTGAAAAGTTGCAAGTTGGTCGTTGATAACTGAAGCAAGTTACTTGGAGAAGTTAGCTTCCCTCACCTATAAATAGAAGCCACCTGCTCAAAAAGAAGAACAATGGATAATTCACAAGAATTGAGGGACGAGAGGAGAGGACGAAGATCAAGGAGAAAGAGAAATCACAGAAAGCTGTGATTAAGAGCAGACTTGAGTTGGCAATATACTATTGCATAATGTATTGTTTTGCTCACATGAGCTAATTTCTTCTACAAGGCTTTGCGCAAGCACCTCATTAGGTGATAAGTATATTTTGTAAGTGCATATTTTGATTTAAATGAAACATTAATTGCCTTCTACTTAGTTGTGAAACTATTTTCATTGCTAACTCCCGCGTGGCCAGCCAGATGCGGTAACAGTATGCTAAATCCCTGACATATAATGCATGCGGACATCTCTAAGTAGAACAAGTTAGCGCATGACATGTAGTCTTGGTAGCCTTAAAACACTATCGCTAAAAGATAATGCATGCATGAGCTTTGATTGTGTTAAGACTAACACAATCCCTTATAAGTTTTAGAGAACTAAGCTCCACGCATGAACTAGCCAAATAACCAATTGATAGTTTTTTGCCAAACGCAGAAGAAGTACTGGAAGGGAAACTTATGATTTTTTTCTCACTTAGGCATTAATGGATCTATTGGGTTTTATGCCCTAAAACTCGTAGATAGTAAATGTACATTTCACCGAACATTAATAAAGTGATGTATTATTCAGTGTTTGTATTATATCTTGTGTTAATAACCCTAATCAAATAAACAAAACATCCAAGGCTAATAGAATGAGGCTTGAGCTAGTATGTAGGGACATACGGGGATCAATGTTCAAGTTTTAGCCTAAAGGGTCTGTAGTATAGGGATAAGGCTGGGTACCTTGTCTTGGTGACACTATGGATACGGTCCGCATTGTATATTGATACAAACTTAGTGATCCAACGCGTTCATGTGGTTGACATGCGAGTGGGGGTATCTTGTGCAATGAGTTTGCACAAAGACCGGACCGCGAAATAGTTTACCACTTACTGTAACACCGTTAGTTAGCTCGGTTTCTATTTCACTAGGATGACCTAGGCAACTTGGCCTTAATCCTGAGTGGATTATGGACTCCTGTCCATGAGGGATTATCCTTTGATTTGTACGGGTGAGAGTGGCCTGTTCGCCGACTCAATAAGCCTACCATTTTGGGGACAAGACCGAGTGGGGAGCTGGGAACGTAATCTTACAAGATGGAATGGGCCCTACCCTCTTTATGGCACGAGAGAGATTTCTGTTTGTTGGTTGGACCACAAACAGGTTGTTCATTAGAGGAGCACTGGTACTTAAGGACCAAGAGGTAGCCCAGGGGTAAAACGGTAATTTGACCTAGCTGGGGTACGAACACACGTGAAGGGTTAACTTGTTGTTGACGGTCGATATCCGTGGACACATAAATATATCTGTAGTGAGAAGAGTGCAGCTGTGGTTCTATAGTGGAGTGAACCACAGTTAACGAACATTCATTAACTTGGTTAATGAGTTTAGCCAATTAATCTCATATCGTTGGAGCTTCTGATCTGTAGGTCCATTAGGTCCCACCGGTAGCTCCATTGGGGCATTGAGGTAAATTTCTAAGGGGAGTTATATATTTGAAGGGGTTCAAATATTTTATTAAAGTATGAATATGATTCATAATAAAAACTATAGGTTATAATTAATGCTCATATGATGAATATTAATTCTATAGTTTTATTGAGGGAAATATAATTAAATATATGATATTTAATATAATTATTAGTTAATTGGTGAATTAATTAATATTGATGTTTTCATTTAATATTAACTAAATTATGATTTATTTAAGTTATATTAAAACTATAGGTTATGTGGGATATGTACATGAAAGTGTTCATGTGCTAATAATTAAATTAAATATTTTTATTATATATATAATTTAATTAACTGGTCAGTTAAAGAACTGACCAGTCAACCACTTCCCTAACCCTATTCACGTGAATATGAGTGTTTGAAGGGAGTGGGAAGTTTTTTTTTTTTTAACAAAATCTCACGCAATTCACTTTCCCTCTCTCAAGGATTCTCTGAGATTCTGCTCTACAGAAGTTTTCTTCTCTGGCTTTTATGAGTTCACAGAGACCTAGAAAACTCTCCCAAAAAGGTTTAGAGATTTTGGTTCCCACAAGCCACTCAGCGCAAGCTCCTAGGAGGATACCGGTGTCTCCTTTTGGTGGTGTTCAAAAGGGTTTTGCAGTGAAAAAAGGAGTCCCTTTTTGTTGCTGGTTTTTCTGCGAATTCACGAGGGAAACGGCGGTGTTTATCAAGAACTCTTCAAGGGTAAGGATTCTTGAACCCTAGGATCAATAGGATCCTTTTATAGATTAGATCTAGAATTCTTTCTCTTTTTTCCAGCATACTTATATCAGTTTTACAACATTTTTTTATTTATGTCTTACTGTAAATTTTATGTTTTTGTCGTCGTATTGGTTTCCCAAACAATTTTTAAACTGATAAGGTCTCTGATCGTTTCCGCTGCGCTAGGGCTTTAAACCCTGCAATTGGTATCAGAGCCAAGTTGTGTTTTGAATATTGATTTGGGATTTGTGATTGGCTGTAAGGTGGGATTTACATAATGTATGTATTAAATTTTGCGATAAACTGTTTTTAATTTGCCATAGATTTTATGAGTTTTTGATGCAATTATTTGTATAGGCCCCTGTGTTTTTGGGCATTAATTCATGAAATCGAGTCTGTACAGTCCCAGTCTAGAATAGGTTGAAGAACACGGTATCAATCGAGGCCAATTGGAACTGTTCAGCCGCTGTTTTTTGCCCAGAATCGAGCTCCAGACGCTGCAGCATTGGGACGCAAGGCCTACAGCGTCTCGACGCTGTCGCGATTTCACCCAGTGAACGGTTGAAATCGCGTCAGCGTTGGGACGCTAAGCTTACAGCGTCTCGACGCTGTCTCGATTTCATGCGGCGGTTGTTTTACGTGAAAACGTGTGCTGAAACCCTAATGGGTAGTATGGTTCGTGCGGTTAGGGTTGAATTGGGACCGGTTTGGTCTGGTTCAACCCGGTTCATGGGCAGTTCGGGATTTTCAAGGCCGGTTCGAAGTGGTTCGGGTCGGTTCGTGGATTCTAGACCAGTTATGGAGCTGTATTTTATGTAATATGATAGTTTTAAAACTTTAATTAGTGTAATTTTTGCTTTAATTATCCTAGGGGCCAATTAAACCGGTTTATTCGCTATTTAAATGCTTTGTGGATGTCATTTAAATATTAATCCCACCTTAGGATATAAAGCATGCTCATGCATTATATATGTTATAATGTGATTATAATATTTGATGATAATGCATGGTTTTTCATGATTTATTTAATATATAGTTGAGTTATATTAAATTCATGAAAATGGAATAGTATGATGCATGCAATTACATAGTTTTAATATAAGAGTTATATTAAAAATAAATTGTTTGCAGCATGCTAAGTTGATTTTCCATTTTTGGCAATAATAAAATTGTCTATTTATTAAAAAAGTGAAATCAAGTTGCATTGAGCATGATACATCCATAGGTTAATATAAGAGTTATATTAATTTCATGCAATGCATAGTTATATAGTTTAATTTGATTAATTAGAATATGATTGTTAATCGATTTAAACTATAGTATGCATGATTATAGGGCTAATCATTAAAATTTTGAAATAGTTTAAAATTTATGATTAGAAACCGTCAATCTATAATCAAGACATGCATGCTCACATAGGATCTTAGGTTAAAATGAATTAATTTTAAATGAGTTAAAATTAATTAGACCTAAGATCATTTTTTCTAATAGGATTAGAAATTCTTACTTAGTTTTAAAATAGTTTTAATGAACTAAGTAGGACGAACATGAAGGGATAAAAGCCCTATTGCGCAGCGGAAAAACACAGAGACCTTTTGAATAAAAAAAACGCCGATTGGGATACCAATACGACGGCAAAACTAATAAATTTACAGCAGCAATAAAGGACAATAATTTGCTGTAAATTATATACAAGCATGCATAGAATTAAGATGGAAAAATTCTAGATCTAATCTAGAATTGGGTCCTATTGACCCTAGTTCAAAAATACTTTACCTTTGTAGAAACCCTTGAAAATTTCGCCAAAACTCTCTGAATTTCTCCCAAAAACAGCAACTTGAAGTCCCTTTTTCGCTGGAAAAACCTTGCCACGAACACCACCACGAGGGTACACCGGTATTCTCTGATAGGATTTTTGCTTTGGGTGCTGGTGGGAGCAAGAATTCTAAGGATTTTCTCTGGATTCTTCGTTTGAATTCTCTGTGTGAACGCCTGGAAGAGAAAACTAAACTGAGAGAGCTAATGGAGAGGGATCCAGACGTGAGACCAGGGAGTTGGTTAAGTAACCTACTGACCACGTCTTTTTAAAATTAAAATATCAGATAACTGATAAATCAGTTATCTGATATTTTAATTAATTATAATTTTAAAACATAATTTTAAATTATAATTAATTATATTTTAATTAATCTAAATTAATTAAAATAACATTAATTTAAATCCAATTTAAATTAATATCCCTCTTATATTATAGTTTAATTAAATCAAATTTAATTAAACTAAATTAATTAATTAATTCGAAATTAATTAATAAAATAAAATAAAATTGAACATCACATATTCAATTATTATTTTCTCTCTCAAAAACTATAGTATTAATATACATCCAATGCATATTAATTATAACCTATAGTTTTAATATGAACCACTTCATATTTTAGTATAATATTCAAACACCTTTGAATATTCAATCCATCCTTAGAATTTTACCTCAACGCCCTAAATGAGCTACCGGTGGGACCTAATGGACCTACAGATCAGAAGCTCCAACGATATGAGATTAGTTGGTTAAACTCATTAACCAAGTTAATCAATATTCGTTAACTGTGGTTCACTCCACTAAAGAACCACAGCTGCACTCTTCTCACTGCAGATATATTTCTGTGTCCACGGATATTGACCGTCAGCAGCAAGTTAGCCCTTCACGTGTGTTCGTACCCCAGCTAGGTCAAATTACCGTTTTACCCCTGGGCTACCTCTTGGTCCTTAAGTACCAGTGCTCCTCTAATGAACAACCTATTTGTGGTCCAACCATCAAACAGAAAACCCTCTCGTGCCATAAAGAGGGTAGGGCCCTTTGTTCAAGACCCGGAGACACCACTTAAGGGAACACACCTCTACTTACCCTCATATCAGGAAGGAGTGAATTCCATCTTGTAAGACTACGTTCCCAGCTCCCCATTCGGTCTTGTCCCCAAAATGGTAGGCTTATTGAGTCGGCGAACTGGCCACTCTCACCCGTACAAATCAAAGGACAATCCCTCATGGACAGGAGTCCATAATCTACTCAGGATTAAGGCCAAGTTGCCTAGGTCATCCTAGTGAAATAGAAACCGAGCTAACCAACGGTGTTATAGTTAGTGGTTAACTATTTCGCGGTCCGGTCTTTGTGCAAACTCATTGCACAGGATACCCCCACTCGCATGTCAACCACATGAACGTGTTGGATCAATACGTTTGTATCAATATACAAAGCGAGCCGTATCCATAGTGTCACCAGGATAAGGTACCCAGCCTTATCCCTATACTACAGACCCTTTAGGCTAAAACTTGAACATTGATCCCCGCATGTCCCTACATACTAGTTCAAGCCTCATTCTATTAGCCATGGATGTTTAGTTTATTGGATTAGGGTTAGCAAGACAAGATATAATACAAACATTGAATAATACATCACTTTATTAATGTTCGGTCAAATGTACATTTACTATCTACGAGTTTTAGGGCATAAAACCCAACAGAACATTCCTGAGATTATAAGGGAACTCTACCAGTGAAGTTCTGTCTAAGGATTGGAGGTATTTAAGTTGACGGTATACAGAACACCTCCTACCTGGGAACTAATCTGGAACACCGGAGTTGAATTAATCTCAGGTTAATGTTAGAATAATGTCGCTAGGTAAATTAAAATTGTTTAATACACCTAGACATTAGGTCTTATTATAATAGTTATAATAGGACTAGACTTAGATAAATGACTTAGCCGGATTTATCTAGGTTTAATCAAACCCTAAAATATCCGATAGGTTACTTTAGTGGGAGGAAAATTACAAAACTTGATTTAAATCGAGTTTTGCTCCTGCGTCCCTGTATAGTTCACACCGTGAGATCCATGCTCGGCTTCGTGTCATCGTAGAGCGACCTCACTTCGGAGAGTGTTTGCATGGGTCAATACCAAGGTGAATGGGAAAGTAACTATAGTAAGTGGGAGCGGGACGCGTGTCAACGTAACCTTCGGTCTCCACCCCTAGGTCACAACGTGAGATTCCTATGATCCGCCTGCGTGTTGCCCTGGAGCAACCACCCCTTCGGAGGGCCTGATCATAGGATTCAGAACACCGTAAACTCCTGAATAGGATATGATCACTTAGGCTAATTACCAACAGTTGTCTTTCCTAACGGTAGCTTGTTGGTCCGTGCCTCTGAGATCTGAATGTGGGAGGGTTACACTTACGGGGAGGAGTTAATTGTTAACAAATCCTTGACCGAACAACGGTGGTTAATATCTAATGGAATATGAGTTATTCTGGTATTAGAAATTGACTGAGAAGAGTCTCATTTTAGAGGAGGAACAACTGATCACCCTTCGGTGGCTGTTATTCTAAACCTCTAAAGCATCGTTGCGAAACACAATCATAGTTTTTATTAGGGTTCTTTGATTGTTTGTTTGCAAAATTGATTGGATGTATGCAATTGTTTGTATTGCTTGTGTGATGGGTTAAGGCAAAGGTAACTAATACGGTCATTTGTTTGTTTTTTCAGCAATGTCTTCTTCTATTATTTCTTTGCTTTAAAACGAACAACTTACTGGCGAAAATTTTCCACAATGGAAATCCAATCTCAACACTATACTCGTGGTAGAAGATCTTAGGTTCGTCTTAACGGAGGAATGTCCTCATGTTCCCCCTCGCACTGCCGCTCAGCCAGTTAAGGACGCCTATGAACGCTGGACTAAGGCCAACGAGAAGGTCAAAGTCTACATACTAGTCAGCTTATCTGGAGTATTGGCCAAGCATTATGAAAACGTGGAAACTGCCAGGGAGATTATGAATTCCCTGCAGGAGATGTTTGGACTTACGTCCTACCATCTCCACCACGACGCCTTGAAGAACGTCTTCAATGCCAAGATGTTTGAAGGTCAATCTGTTCGGGAACACATTCTGGACATTATTAACCAGTTCAACATAACTGAGGCAAATGGCGGGTTGTCTACGAGCGCAGTCAGGTTGCGTTCATCTTTCACTCGCTCCCGGCGAGCTATCTGTCTTTCAGGACGAACGCGAGAATGAATAAGATTCATTTCAACCCGACTACCCTCCTCTCGGAGTTACAGATTTATGAGTCCTTGCAGAAAAGAAAGGGCAAAAATGTGGTTAAAGGAGAGGCCAACATGGCCCATTCCAAAAATAAGTTCCTGAAGGGTTCATCCTTAGGGACTAAATCTGTACCCCAGGCTTCTTCATCGAAGCAGATCCAAAAGAGGAAGGGAGACAAGGGGAAGGCTCCTGCACAGGCTGTGCAAGCGAAGGGAAAGGCCAAGGTCGTGGCTGACAAAGGCAGGTGCTTGTACTGCAACGCAGATGGTCATTGGAAGCGGAACTGTCCCTGTTACCTTGCTGAGAAGAGAAGAGAAAAAGAAGGTAAATTCGATTTTACTTGTATTAGAGACTTGTCTCGTTGAACATGATGAGTTCGCCTGGATACTGGATTCGGGAGCCACTAATCATGTTTGCTCTTCTTTTCAGGGAAATGATTTCCAGCAGCTAGCAGACGGTGAAATGACGCTTAAGGTTGGAACAGGAGACGTCGTTTCAGCTCGTGCAGTGGGAGCTGCGAAATTATTCTTTAGAAATAAGTTTTTAATTTTGGAGAACTTGTTTTTGGTTCCTCGAATTAAAAGGAACCTTATTTCTGTTTCCGCTTTGATAGAACAAGAATACAATATTTCCTTTAAGCTTAATGAAGCAATTATTTCAAGGAATGGTATTTATATATGTTCTGCTCAGCGTGAGAATAATTTGTTTGTGTTAAGACCAACTGATGCTAAGTCTATTTTAAGTCATGAAATGTTTAAAACGGCTGAAACGCAAAATAAAAGGCAAAAAGTTTCTCCTTTGAGTAACTACACGTATCTTTGGCACCTTCGTCTTGGTCATATTAACATCGATCGGATCGATCGTTTGGTTAAAAATGGACTTCTAACTGATATAGAAGATACATCTTTACCACCCAGTGAATCGTGTCTCGAGGGTAAAATGACTAAGAGGCCTTTTACTGGAAAAGGTTATAGGGCCAAAGAACCACTTGAACTAATACATTCGGATCTTTGTTGTCCAATGAATGTAAATGCTCGAGGTGGTTATGAATATTTCATCTCTTTCATAGATGATTATTCTCGATACGGTTACTTGTACCTGATGGGCCATAAATCTGAGGCTCTTGAAATGTTCCAAGAGTTTAAGGCTGAGGTAGAAAACCTGTTAGGTAAAACGATTAAAACACTTCGATCAGATCGAGGTGGAGAGTATTTAGATCAACGATTCCAGGACTATCTGATAGAACATGGAATCCAATCACAACTCTCAGCACCTGGTACACCTCAGCAGAATGGTGTATCAGAAAGGAGAAATAGAACCTTGTTAGACATGGTTCGATCTATGATGAGCTATGCTCAGTTGCCTAGTTCGTTTTTGGGGTATGCAGTAGCGACTGCAGTACATATTCTTAACAACGTTCCCTCAAAAACTGTTTCTGAAACTCCTTTTGAGCTATGGAAGGGGTGTAAACCTAGTCTGCGTTACTTCTGTATCTGGGGTTGTCCTGCACATGTGTTAGTGACAAATCCTAAGAAATTGGAACCATGTACGAGAATATGTAAATTTTTTGGGTACCCGAAAGAAATGAGAGGTGGTCTTTTCTACGACCCTCAAGATAATAAGGTATTTGTATCGACAAATGCAACTTTCTTGGAGGAAGACCACATTCGAGATCATCAACCACGAAGTAAGTTAGTATTAGGAGAAGCTACAGAAGGATCAACAAGGGTTGTTGATTAACCTGGTCCTTCAACAAGAGTTGTTGGAGAATCCAGTTATTCTCGTCAATCTAGTCCTCCTCACGTAGTGGGAGAGCTTCGACGCAGTGGGAGGATTGTGATACAACCTAACCGCTACTTGAGTTTAACAGAAACACAAGTAGTCATACCTGATGACGGCGTAGAAGATCCATTGTCTTTTCGTCAGGCAATGAATGACGTAGATAAGGACGAGTGGGCCAAAGCCATGGACTTTGAGATGGAGTCTATGTACTTCAATCAAGTTTGGGAACTTGTAGATGTACCTGAAGGGGTCAAACCCATTGGGTGTAAATGGATCTATAAGAGGAAAAGTGATGCTGTTGGGAAAGTACAGACTTTCAAAGCCAGACTCGTAGCAAAGGGTTATACCCAACGAGAAGGGGTGGATTATGAAGAAACCTTTTCTTCAGTTGTTATGCTTAAGTCCATAAGAATTCTCTTATCCATTGCCACATTTTATGACTATGAGATTTTGCAAATGGATGTCAAGACAGCCTTTTTAAATGGCAACCTTGACGAGAGTATTTTTATGTCTCAACCCGAAGGGTTCATAACCCAAGGTATGGAGCAAAAGGTTTGCAAACTGAATCGGTCCATTTATGGGTTGAAACAGGCCTCCCGATCTTGGAATATAAGATTTGATACTGCGATCAAATCTTTTGGCTTTGACCAGAATGTTGATGAGCCTTGTGTATACAAAAAGATCAACAAAAATAAAGTAGCTTTCCTGATACTGTATGTTGACGACATCCTACTCATTGGGAATGATGTAGGGTATCTGTCTGACGTAAAAGAATGGCTAGCAGCTCAATTCCAAATGAAAGATTTGGGTGAGGCCCAGTATGTTCTTGGCATCCAGATTATTCGGGATAGAAAGAACAAATCGCTAGCTCTGTC
Source organism: Luffa acutangula (assembly GCA_036850905.1). Classification (NCBI taxonomy): domain Eukaryota; kingdom Viridiplantae; phylum Streptophyta; class Magnoliopsida; order Cucurbitales; family Cucurbitaceae; genus Luffa; species Luffa acutangula. Next base: position 21,946,034 of record CM072095.1, on the reverse strand, counting down.
TCAAGCAACGTATACCGACAAGATGTTGGCTCGATATTCGATGCAGAACTCCAAGAAGGGCCTGTTGCCTTTCAGGCATGGGGTTCATTTGTTTAAGGAACAGTCTCCTAAGACACCTCAAGAAGTTGAGGATATGAGACAGATTCCCTACGCCTCTGTAGTGGGTAGCTTAATGTATGCCATGCTATGCACGAGGCCTCACATTTGTTATGCTGTAGGGATTGTCAGCAGATATCAGTCGAATCCAGGGTTAGACAACTGGACCGCCGTTAAAGGAATCCTCAAGTATCTTAGGAGAACGAGGGATTACATGTTGGTGTTTGGGGCTAAAGAGTTAGTTCTCACTGGTTACACCGACTCTGACTTCCAAACTGACAAGGATTCTAGGAAATCTACGTCAGGGTCAGTTTTCACCCTTAACGGGGGAGCTGTAGTTTGGAGAAGTATAAAGCAAGGATGCATCGCAGACTCCACGATGGAGGCTGAGTATGTAGCTGCTTGTGAAGCAGCTAAGGAAGCTGTTTGGCTAAGGAAGTTCTTGACAGATTTGGAAGTTGTTCCAAATATGAACTTGCCCATTACGTTATACTGTGACAACAGTGGGGCTGTAGCCAATTCAAAGGAACCTCGCAGCCACAAAAGAGGTAAACACATAGAGAGGAAGTTGAAGGGAATAAAAGTCCCCACGCAGCGGAAGCGCATCGATTGGACCTTACGTCGTATATTAATTAATATTAAAATACTGTTACGAAAACTCAATTAAACTTTAAAACCCTTTTAAAGCTGCTGGAAAATTGGTTTAAACATGCTAAAAAATAAATATAAATTTATTTTCATGCTTTTCTAAAGAAAAGGGAAAGAACCGTCACATACCTTCGTTGAAGACTTGACCGTTCTTCGCCAACGATGCTCCACGAACGAAAACGCAGTAGCCTCCTTTGTTTTTCTTCGCTGGAAATTCCTTCTTTGAATGACACAATAACCACAGAGGTTACACCGGTATGTCTCTAAGTCTAGGAGGCAACAGACTTGTGGGAGTCTTTCTGTAAGAGGGAGGCTAGAGAGAATTCTAGGTCTTGTCTTTCAAGAGTGTCAAGTGTCATGACCAATTAGGTCTAGTGTTCTATTTATAGAAGAGAGGCCATGAATAAAATATTCAATTAAATCAATCTTTTCCAAAATTGATTCAATCTTATTCCTTAATTAATCAATCATGATCAATCAATTCCATAATTGATTAATCTTTTCCACAAATGACTAATTACTTCCATAAGTGATTAGATCATTTCCATAAATGATTAATCACTTCCTTAAGTGATTAATTATTTCCATAATTGATTAATTCCCGGTTAATGAATTCTTTAATTAATCAACCACCAATTAAATATCACATATTTAATTCCCGGCCTAGAATTAATTAATTTGCCCAAACACATTTTAGGCCTTAAATTAATTAATTCATTATTTGAACTCTTTCAAAACTTCCATAAATTTATATTTGAACTTTTCAAATATTAATTTCTCTCATAATAATATATCAATATATATTTGTTTCCCTTAATAAATTGAACATTTTCAATTTACTTTTATTACTTAGTTGCCTCAAATTACTTTACGAGCTACCAGTGGGACCTAATGGACCTGCAGATTAGAAGCTCCAACGATGTGAGATTAATTGGTCAAACTCATTAACCACATTAATCAATATTCGTTAACTGTGTATACATTCCACTATAGACTCACAGTTGCACTCTTCTCACTGCAGACATATTTTCTGTGTCCACGGATCTAGACCAATATCGACTAGTTAGTCCTTCACGAGTGTGTGTAACACCAGCTGGGTCAAATTACCGTTTTACCCCTGGGTTACCTCTATTTCCTTAAGTACCAATTCTCCTTTAATGAACAACCTGTTTGTGGTCCAGCCATCAAACAGAAAACCCTCTCGTGCCATTGAGTGGGTAGGGCCCTTTGTTCAAGACTCGGAGTAACAACTTAAGGGAACACTCATCTGCTTCCCTAAAGTCGGGAAGGAGTGAATTCCATCTTGTACGATTATGTTCCCAACTCCCCATTCGGTCTTGTCCCCAAAGTGGTAGGCTTATAGAGTCGGCGTATTGGCCACTCTCACCCATACAAATCAAAGGACAATCTCTCATGAGCAGGAGTCCATAATCAACTCAGGATTAAGACTAAGTTGTCTAGGTCGTCCTAGTGAAATAGAAAACCAACTAGTTAACGGTGTTATAACTAGTGGTTACTATTTCGCGGTCCGGTCTTATGCAAACTCATTGCATAGGATACCCCCACTCGCATGTCTCCTACACGAACGCGTTGGATCGCAGCGTTTGTATCAAATAAAAAGTGGGTCGTATCCATAGTGTTACCAGGATAAGGCACCCAGTCTTATCCCTATACTATAGACCCTTTAGGCTGTTTCTTGAACAATGATCCCATATGTCGCTACATATAGTTCAAGACTCATATTACAACCATGGATGTCTAGTTTATTTGATTAGGGTTATTATTAGGCAAAGACAAATATAAAATAACTAATAACAATTAATCGAAAAATATATCAATATTATTTCATTAATATCCAGTCAACGGTTACATTCACTATCTACGAGTTTTAGGGCATAAAACCCAACAGAAGTATCATCTGATTCGAGAGATTGTGCAAAGAGGAGATGTGGTCGTGACCAAGATCGCTTCCGAGCACAACATTGCTGATCCGTTTACGAAGGCCCTCTCGGCTAAAGTGTTCGAGGGTCATCTAGAAAGTCTAGGTCTGCGAGATATGTATATAGCGTAATCTAGGGCAAGTGGGAGATGTGTAATGGGTGTAAGGATGCCCTAGTTTATGGTATTTTGTATATTTACCTTTTATGTAATGTACAACATACATGTACCATTTCCAACTTTGGATTATATTGTATATACTTTCCCTGTAACTTGAGTTTTAGTTCAAGTGGGAGTTTGTTCGGTTTTATGCCCTAAAACTCGTAGATACTAAATGTACATTTGACCGAACATTAATAAAGTGATGTATTATTCAGTGTTTGTATTATATCTTGTCTTAATAACCCTAATCCAATAAACAAAACATCCAAGGCTAATAGAATGAGGCTTGAGCTAGTATGTAGGGACATACGGGGATCAATGTTCAAGTTTTAGCCTAAAGGGTCTGTAGTATAGGGATAAGGCTGGGTACCTTGTCCTGGTGACACTATGGATACGGCCCGCTTTGTATATTGATACAAACGTAGTGATCCAACGCGTTCATGTGGTTGACATGCAAGTGGGGGTATCCTGTGCAATGAGTTTGCACAAAGATCGGACCGCGAAATAGTTTACCACTAACTGTAACACCGTTAGTTAGCTCGGTTTCTATTTCACTAGGATGACCTAGGCAACTTGGCCTTAATCCTGAGTGGATTATGGACTCCTGTCCATGAGGGATTGTCCTTTGATTTGTACGGGTGAGAGTGGCCTGTTCGCCGACTCAATAAGCCTACAATTTTGGGGACAAGACCGAGTGGGAAGTTGGAAACGTAATCTTACAAGATGGAATTCACTCCTTCCGGATATTAGGGTAAGTAGAGGTGTGTTCCCTTAAGTGGTGTCTCCGGGTCTTGAACAATGGGCCCTACCCTCTTTATGGCACAAGAGGGATTTCTGTTTGTTGGTTGGACCACAAACAGGTTGTTCATTAGAGGATCACTGATACTTAAGGACCAAGAGGTAGCCTAGGGGTAAAACGGTAATTTGACCTAGCTGAGGTACGAACACACGTGAAGGGTTAACTTGTTGTTGACGGTCGATATCCGTGGACACAGAAGTATATCTGCAGTGAGAAGAGTGCAGTTGTGGTTCTATAGTGGAGTGAACCACAGTTAACGAACATTGATTAACTTGGTTAATGAGTTTAGCCAATTAATCATATATCGTTGAAGCTTCTGATCTGTAGGTCCATTAGGTCCCACCGGTAGCTCCATTGGGGCGTTGAGGTAAATTTCTAAGGGGAGTTATATATTTGAAGGGGTTCAAATATTTTATTAAAGTATGAATATGATTCATAATAAAAACTATAGGTTATAATTTATGCTCATTTGATGAATATTAATTCTATAGTTTTATTGAGGGAAATATAATTAAATATATGATATTTAATAGAAATATTAGTTAATTGGTGAATTAATTAATATTGATGTTTTAATTTAATATTAATTATATTATGATTTAATTAAGTTATATTAAAACTATAGGTTATGTGGGATATGTACATGAAAGTGTTCATGGGCCAATAATTAAATTAAATATTTTTATTATATATATAATTTAATTAACTGGTCAGTTAAAGAACTGACAAGTCAACCACTTCCCTAACCCTATTCACGTGAATAGGAGGGTTTTAAGGGAGTGGGAAGTTTTTTTTTTTAACAAAATCTCACGCAATTCACTTTCCCTCTCTCAAGGATTCTCTGAGATTCTGCTCTGCAGAAGTTTTCTTCTCTGGCTTTTGTGAGTTCACAGAGACCAAGAAAATTCTCCCAAAAAGGTTTAGAGATTTTGGTTCCCACAAGCCACTCAGCGTAAGCTCCTAGGAGGATACCGGTGTCTCCTTTTGGTGGTGTTCACAAGAGTTTTGCAGCGAAAAAGGAGTCCCTTTTTGTTGCTGGTTTTTATGTGAATTCACAAGGGAAACGACGGTGTTTATCAAGAACTCTTCAAGGGTAAGGATTCTTGAACCCTAGGATCAATAGGATCCTTTTATAGATTAGATCTAGAATTCTTTCTTTTTTTTTTTTCCAGCATGCTTATATCAGTTTTACAGCATTTTTTTTTATTTATGTCTTGCTGTAAATTTTATGGTTTTGCCATCGTATTGGTTTCCCAAACAATTTTTAAACCGATAAGGTCTCTGATCGTTTCCGCTGCGCTAGGGCTTTAATCCCTGCAGGATCAATTAACCAAAGTATGCGCTACAAGGTTCTTATAGACGCATGAGGTTGCGACCGCATCAGCCTTGATATTATTCTCCTTAATACTTCTCTTTTACTCTTGGCGCATGTTTTGCTTTTTACAAGTTCTATTTTTTTTTTATCACCAACTCTCTTGTTTATTTCTTTACATAATATCACACGTTTTTTAGTTTAGATTAGTAAATATTGTTAAAACTTTGCAAATAACCTTTCCCTGTGGATTCGATCCTGAACTCACCAGGTATTACTTGATTTTGTCAATTTATACTTGGGTTGATAAATATCTACGGCAAATTGTTATTAATTTTTAAGCATACAGACGATCCATCAAGTATTTGGCGCCGTTGCCTGGGAAGGGCAACAAAGTTTTAATAATTTTTTTGATCTGACACTCCGTTTGATATTATTTACTGTGTTCCCTGTTTCGAAGTTGATCCTGAAATTGACAGAACATATCATAGAAGAAGAAGAAATCGAAGAGCTCGAAGACAATCAAGGGAAATGGGAGCACCCAACCAACTAAATAGACCAGTAAATCCCATCCAAATGGCGGATGATAGGGCCATAGGGATCAGAGATTATGTAGCCCCTGAAAACTGTAATTTTAATCGAGGGATAGTTCAGCCCACTCTAGAAACAGAAAGGTTTGAGTTAAAACCTCTTATGTTTCAAATGCTGACAACTGCAGGACAGTTCGGAGGAAGTCAGCAGAAGACCCACACTCTCGTCTAAAGTCATTCTTGGACATTTGTAATAAATTTATTATTCCAGGAGTAACGCATGAGCAATTACAAGTCATCCTATTTCCTTATTCGTTAAGAGATGTGGCGAAAGTATGGCTAAATCAGCAGCCAGCAAATTCCATCGCAACATGGAATGATTTAGCCGATAAGGTTTTAGAAAAATACTTTCCACCCACCGCAAACTATAGATTGAGGAAGGAAATAATGACTTTTGCGCAAATGGAAGATAAAACACTGAGTGAGGCGTGGGAACGTTTCAAGAGCTTACTACAAAGGTGCCCGCATCATGGACTACCACTCTGCATTTAGTTGGAAACTTTCTACGTGGGCCTTAACAAGAACTCACAAGTGTTAGTGGATTCTTCTACAAATGGTGCGCTACTCAGGAAAACGTATGATGAAGCTCACACAATCCTTGATCGGATTGGACGCAACAATTACGAGTGGGGCATTGCAGACGACAGAAGAAGGAGACCCATTAAAACAAGCTCTGGAAGTTTCGAGGTTGACCCATTAACTTCAGTCAACGCAAAGATTGATGCGTTGACAACAAAAATGGATGTGCTCACGACCAGCACAGCACCTTTGATTGTGCAACTCAACGTAGTTGGGTGTGGGATCTGCAGAGAAGGACACACGCATGACGAGTGTCCTTCAAACCTAGAATCAGTTTTCTACGTTCGACCGCAAGGAGCTGTGCGCAACAACACATTTTCAAACACATACAATCCAAGATGGAGTAATCACCCAAACTTTTCATGGGATGGTGGCGCAAATAAACAACCACAGCAAGGTAATGTAAACCATGCGCCTAGATTATTTAACTCTAACAATGAACAATCCTCGCAGGGACAATATCAGCACGATATCAAAACAGACGGAGGAAACCAAAGAGCATCATCCTCGAATGCACTGGAAACAATGATGAAAGAGTTTATGGCGAGTCAGAAGGAATATATGGCAAAAAATGATGTGGTGGTTCAGAGCCAGGCCGCATCCTTGCACGGTCTGGAGATACAAGTAGGACAGATTGCATCAAAGCTTAAGAATAGACCTGCAGGAGCATTACCCAACACTACGGAAGATCCAAAAGGGAAAGAGCACTGTCATGCTGTGACTCTTCGCAATGGACGACAGTTGCAGGCAAATGACCCTGCGCCAATGTAGGAAAATTTGACCAAAAATGCAACTACAGGAGACAACAACCAGGCGCAAGAAGAAAAAGTAGCTGAAGAAGAAGAACCAAAAAAGAAAGAGGCCCACGCAGAAAATGAGCCTTTCACATACAAGCCCGCATTACCCTTTCCTCAAAGATTAAGGAAAAAAAATGATGAAGCCCAATTCAAGAAATTTTTAAATGTCTTGCAAGAGCTGCACATCAACATTCCACTTGTCGAGGCATTGGAGAAGATGCCTAGCTACGCAAAGTTCTTGAAAGACATTCTGACGAATAAAAGACCATGGAAAGAATTTGAGACTGTTGCGTTGACAAATGAATGTAGCGCAATACTTGCCAATAAGCTCCCACCTAAATTGAAAGTTCCTGGAAGCTTCACGATTCCTTGTTCGATAGGAGGAATCGATGTTGGTAGGGGCTTATGCGACCTAGGCGCAAGTATAAATTTAATGCCATTATCAGTTTACAAGCGCCAAGGAATTGGAGAAGCAAGACCGACCACTGTCATGCTTCAAATGGCAGACAGATCTGTGGTCCATCTTGAAGGAAAAATTGAAGATGTTTTGCTAAAAGTTGACAAGTTTATTTTTCCTACATATTTCATCATACTTGATTATGAAGTTGACAGAGAAGTTCCAATTATTTTGGGAAGACCGTTCCTATTCACTTTCTGAAGAAGTTGCCATTTGAAGAATCCTCTAGAAGCCTGCATCATATGTCGTTTGAGCAAGAGCTGCCAGAAGCTTGGATTTATCATTTAGGAATTCGACATTCTTTTTGATGTCGACGTCCTGGAGATAGTCGTTCTGTGCGAACCATTCCTTTATTTGTTTGAGGGTGGCATGCTAAAAATTAAATTTATCCCACAAGTTGATTTTTAAGACCTTTGTGATCGTCTTGTATTGAGGATGGTTGTTAAGGGAGAAATTCCAACAGAAAATCCATGGAATTTTAAAATACAAACAAAATCTCATAGAATTATGAAATGCTGTTTTTTGGATATTCGTTGCAAAATAATAATATGATTCCTGCATGGGTATTGGTAAAATATCATCTGTCATACCGAATGTATTCCACCATTGAATAAACCAAATGGGAAAATTGATTTTGTAGGCATTTTGATAAAATGAAATGAACCATGAATTGTAATAATTTGAAAACCACATAACATTATACCACATAACATTTATGAATTGTAATACCAAGCTTGCTAAACGAATCCAATGAATTTATTGAGAGACAAAGAAGGCTAAATCCTACGATGATGGAAGTTATGCGAAAAAAGATTATCAAGTGGCTCGACGCAGGTGTGATTTAACCCATCACAGACAACAGGTGGGTGAGCCCAGTGCAATGTGTACCTAAGAAAGTAGGAATGACAGTGGTAGCCAATGCAAACAATGAATTAATTCCATCACACACCACTACTGGGTGGTGCATATGCATGGATTACCGCAAGCTTAACGCAATTACGAAGAAGGATCATTTCCCTCTTCCAATCATTGATCAAAAGTTGGATCAACTTGCTGGACAGACATATTGTTGTTTTCTTGACGGGTACTCAGGGTACAACCAGATATCTATTGCGTCGAAAGACCAAGAAAAGACAACCTTCACCTACCCATATGGAACCTTTGCGTTCAGAAGGATGCCTTTTGGGCTGTGCATTGCGCCAGGGACATTCCAGAGATGTATGATGGACATCTTTTCAGAATTGCTAGAAAAGTCAGTGGAAGTTTTTATGGACGACTTCTTAGTATATGGAAAGTCTTTCGCAGACTGTCTAACACATCTAGAATGAGTATTAGAACGATTTGAGGAGACTAACCTAGTGCTAAATTGGGACAGATGCCATTTTATGGTAGAAGAAGGCATCGTCTTAGGCCATCGCATATCACGCGCAGGTATTGAAGTCGACAAGGCAAAAATTGATATCATTGAGAAAGTGCCACAACCTACCTTTGTAAAAGGAATTCGAAGTTTCTTGGGTCACGTAGGATTCTACTGCAGATTCATCAGGAACTTCTCGCATATTACATAGCGACTATGCGCATTATTGGAAACAAATAGAAAACTTGAATTTTCAGAGGAATGCGCCAAGGCATTCAAGGATTTGAAGCATGCGCTAGTCAGTGCACCCATTCTTGCAACTCCTTATTGGAATGAACCTTTTGTCCTAATGTCCGTTGCTAGTGACGTGGCAGTTGGAGCAGTCCTGGCACAGAAAAAGGAGAAGATTATGCACCCTATTTATTATGCAAGCAGGACATTGAATGAAGCACAAATCAATTACACAACAACCGAGAAGGAATTATTAGCGGTTGTTTAGGCTTTTGATAAATTTCGTGCTTATTTAATTGGATCCAAAGTCACTGTCTGCACAGATCATGCGGCGATAAAATACCTAATCACAAAAAAAGATGCGAAGCCAAGGTTGATTAGGTGGATCTTATTGCTCCAAGAATTTGATTTAGAGATCAAAGACAAGAAGGGGAGTGAGAATTTGGTCGCAGATCATTTATCGCGTTTGGAGAATCCTGAGAAGGTAGATGCGTAAGAGATCCCTATCGTAGAAGAATTTCCTGATGAGAAGCTTATGACGATTGAAGAAGAAGAACCATGGTTTGTGGACATCGCAAACTACCACGCCGCAGGGGTCTTACCTGAGGAATACTCAGAGCATCATTGTAAGAAATTTTTTCATGAACTAAAATTTTATTTATGGGATGACCCTTATCTCTATCGCAGAGGACCAGACCAGATCATTAGGAGATGCGTTGGACATATAGATGCGTTGAAAATCCTGGGAGCTTGTCATGAAGCTCCATATGGAGGATACATTAGAGGTCAACGCACTGCAGCAAAAGTATTGCAGAGTGGCTATTGGTGGCCAACCTTGTTCCATGATGCAAAGAAATATGTGGATAGATGCGACAAGTGCCAACACACTGGTAATATTAGCACAAGGAACGAGATGCCGCAAAACTACATAGTAGAAATTGAGCCCTTTGATGTTTGGGGCATTGATTTTATGGGACCTTTTCCATCATCGCAAGGATACCAATATATCCTTCTCGCAGTTGACCACGTGACAAAGTTGGTAGAGGCTATCACTTCCGTTAGGAATGATGTAGTTACCGTGGCGATGTTCCTTAAGAATAATATTTTTACAAGATTTGGTGTGCCACGAAGACTTATCAGTGATGAAGGGACCCATTTCGTGAATAAGATCATGGCTAAGTTGTTGCAAAAATACAATGTCAACCATCATATCGCAACAACTTATCACCCTCAAAGCAATGGGCAGGTTAAGGTATCGAACAAGGAAATGAAGAGAATTCTTGAGAAAATGGTCAGCACAAACAGAAAGGGCTGGGCGCAACATATGGATGATACGTTATGGGCATACCACACAACCTTCAAAAAACCCATAGGGATGTCTCCCTATGCGTCGGTGTTTGGCAAGGCTTGTCATTTACCTTTAGAGTTGGAGCACAGAGCACATTGGGCACTAAAGCGTCTCAACTTTGATCCAGATGCGACAGGACAGGAATGATTGCGCCAGCTGTCAGAATTAGAAGAATTTAGAAGATGTGCATATGAAAATACCAAGATCAACAGAGAGAAGCAAAAACAATGGCATGACCGAAGGATATGCAAGAATGATCTTAGAGAAGGTATGAAGGTATTATTATTTAATTCTCGCTTACGTCACTTTCCAGGTAAGCTAAAATCAAGGTGGTCGGGCCCATATACTATCCACAAGATATATCCATTTGGGGCTGTGGACCTGCACTCTACTGACGGAAAGAGATTTTTCAAGGTCAACGAACAAAGAATAAAGCCATACATTGATGGGACCTTGGACGAGGTAATTGAAATTATCCTTCTAAAAGATCCGCCTTAAAATAACAAGACAAAAATAGGTCCAGGACAAAAAACTGCTCTCAGTTGCGTCAGGACCTAACGCAAGGTAAGAGCACAACAGGTTAGAGTTGTAATTATTTTCTTCCGCATGTTTATTTTATTGCGTTAATATTTTGATAATTTAAGATCCCATCGCACGTTCTAGTTGCAGTAGTTGCAATAGAATTTTGGTAGATTTGTTGCATTAGAATTTTGTTGCGACAAAGCCTTAGGAGGAAAACCCCATCGCATGTCCCAATTCATCTACACATAACTCGCATTGGAAGCGCAACCATAATCATTTTTGTATTTAATGAGCCGCACTAATCCCTGTTTTTACACATTAACCAAGGCAACCGCCCACATTCCCCCATGATAATCATGATCACCTACCTACGTGGGATGCGAAAGGGCATCAATACCAAAGCTAACTAAACCTTGCGACAGCTATAAAAGGAATGCGCCTTCTCTCTCAAAACTTCATCTTCTTCATCTTCCCCAAAAACCCTAAACCCTTGTTTCTCTCTCTCGCGAAGCTTCACCAAACTCCGAACATTACCATGTCTGACTCCCAAAATCTCTCACTTGCTGGCTACGCAGACGATGCCTCCCCTTCTTCACCGGAGGTGGAAGGACCTCTCAAAGACACCATTTCCTCATCTAGTGAGGAAAATGAAAACCAACCCGAGGGAGACCCCATGGAAACAGAGGAGCATGAGGTCATCGATGTTGAGCAACCACCCACTGAACTTTCCATCTCCACAGCCAACCCTCCAGAGGTGCTCAATATTGCACCTCTGGACACCTCTACCTTCACCATCCAACCTGCCACCCTCCAACCTGTCCAAAACATTTCAACCCCTCGAAACCTAACTCCATTTCCATCCCCCTTCCCTTTTGTGCCCCTCCTTCTTCCACCTCCAGATTTTTTAGCTTCCCTCGCATCAACCACCAACTCTTCATCTTCCTCCTCTTCTCCCACAAACACTTCCCACCCATAATCCACCTCAGCGCAACCCACTTCACCGCAGTTTTCTGAGCAGGAAGTGGCCGCATGGAACTCCCTGATGGGAGAATTAGGCGAAGAGGGCGACGCAATTCGCCTGCGAGAAGAGCAAGAGAAGACTGCCGCAGAAGAAACTGCACGCAAGGCCGCCGCAGATGAAGAAGCAGCCAGAGAAAGATAATGCGCCAGCAAAATGGCGCAAGACCCAGCCACCGCAGAAGTAGCCACATCCAATCTAGTCATCATTGTGGCGGCATTGGACTCTGAGTCTGCTGATTCTGAGGATGAGCTTCCCTTAACGCATCGCCGCAACATCCAGTCCACGGGGGTAGTCATCCAACAACCATCGGAAAGGTCTGCGGCAACCCCAAGCAAGAAACAAAAAGCGCCCACCGCATCCAAAGGAAAGGGCAAAGAAAAAGTGGGCGCAGGTAAAGAAAAGGTGGGCGAAGATTGGGAAAATTTTCAAGAGGAAAGAGGATTCAGCTGCACCCTCCCGCAGACGATGATAGAGCAGATCTCCAACCGCAAATGGGAAACGGTTTGCGAAAATCCTCGCTTCTACGCCCCTGCGCTAGTCCACGACTTCTATCGAGCGCAATGACGAGACGAAATTGACAAAGTGCTTACTCAACTGCCTCGACGACGATTTCCTGAGCGCAGCGTATTCGAGCTGCGAGACATCCCTGACGCAGAGGGGAATGCGTTACTCAACTGCCTTGACGACGATTTCCTGAGCGCAGTGCTACTTGCGGTGACCAGACGTGGGGCAAAGTGGGACGACCATGGAGCTGCAAGGACCCTGAAGGTGCAGCTGTTGGATTTTGAGGCCACATGCTGGATGCACTGGGTGAAGAATCGCATCATGACCACAGGGCATGATGCCACTTTGAGACTTCAAAAGCTGATTCTTGTATACTGCGTCATGAAAGGAATCCCCCTCGACTTGGGAAAGATCCTTGTCGAAACATTGTGCCAAACTGCTGTAAAACCTAAGGGCGCAATGTCTTGTCCCGACCTCGTCACCCATCTATGTCACGCATCAGGCTTCTTTCCCGCAGCAGACGAAGAAATCCGACCCATGTAGAAGGATTTTGACGACCAATGGTGGACGCGCGTGACGCCCACACGCGATATCCGTCTGCAAGGAAGCACCCAACAACCACCACCCGCATCCCATCCAACAGCGCCTGTGCTTGAAGCACAGAAGATGAAGAGGCGTAAGCAAACTGCGGGTAGAAATCCTCCACCAACCGCAAGGACCCCTAAATCAACTCTGCCAGTGCAGGAAACCACGGTCTGCACCCAACCTCAAGGATCCTTGCCATCACCACCACCTCCGCCGCCTCCTCCACCAATTGTCCAACAAACACCTCCTTCGCAACACAACGAGGACTTGAGTTCAGGGGAGATTTTCGAAGTCCAATTCCCTAGCCCCCCTCGCAATGAAGAAGTTCCTGCGTCGAGCCCCACGCGCAAGCCACAGCTTCTGCGAGCACCATCCATGCTGCGGCTGATCCACACATTGATGTGGATACAATCCTTATCTTTTCAGAGCTGCGGCAGATGATTCAAGAAGTCATAGAGCCCCTGCGTCGGCAGCAAGAAAGAATGTGCCAACAACAAGAGTTGCTGCGCAAACAACAAGACGAGCTGTCCACACGCGTCAACACCTTACTCCTTTTCTTTATGTGCTGGACAGAGTCTTTTGGCCGCCTACCAATTATGCCCAACCTATTCATGCGGCCAACTGTACAACAAAGATCCACTAGAGCCGGCCCATCACAAGTGCGCGAGTCCATGCTTGCGCCTGCGCCGAGGGAACCAAGACCACCTCCACCACCCCCACCTCAGAAATAAAACACTTAGTTTTTTTTTGTTTTCTTTTTGTTTCCTTTAGATGTATGTGCTCTTGTTTTATAATTTTGTATCGCATTACATCAATATAACTTGTCGTTTTATCTCATCGCAATTTTCTTTCTGCCTTAATATAATGCCTTTATCTACCAAATTCTCTACGTTAACTCCTTTGTTTTAATCCATGCATCTAACAATCTTATGACACCCATAGTTTTCCACTGCACAAAGACACAAACGCATCCCATGAGCGTAGAAGACAGTAAAAAAATGTAATGCCAGTAGTTGGATACCTTTCATCACAAATGTGGGTAAGCCAAAACGAAAGCATGCGTTTTACTTTTTTAAAAAAAGTAAAATTTCTATGCGCCCAAGACTTGCAGGAGAAGATTGACTAAGTTAACGCAAGGAAAAATCTAAGCGCAAAAGACTTTCCTTAATCAATGAAGGAAATTTGGCAAGAGTTAACCCTGTTTAGTAATGCGTGCATGAAAAAGAGAAAAGAGGATGCTAGGACCACAGGCGTTGAAGATCTAAGTAACTATCGCAGAGTTGATAATAGGCATTGCTTGAGGACAAACAATAGTTTAAGTTTGGGGGTTTGATAACTTGCAAAAAGCAAGTTATTTGTCCTTTAAACTTCAGCTAAAAAAAGGTCAAAAGAAACAATGATGTGTTGCTTCAGCGCATTAAGAAAGGAAAATGTGATAATTTTATGCGGTAGGCTATATTCATGTATGCGGTGAGAAATTATAAAATATAGGGCGCTAACGCATCTAATATGGTTGTTTTCTAGGTTTCTTCTCAGTGTAGGCACACATCCCAAGATGATCACGAGACAGACAAGATGGATGAAAGGACAACACTGACACAGCTGACGCAACTAATGGAACTAGGGTAAAAAGAGGCTGAAAAGTTGCAAGTTGGTCGTTGATAACTGAAGCAAGTTACTTGGAGAAGTTAGCTTCCCTCACCTATAAATAGAAGCCACCTGCTCAAAAAGAAGAAAAACGGATAATTCACAAGAATTGAGGGACGAGAGGAGAGGACGAAGATCAAGGAGAAAGAGAAATCACAGAGAGCTGTGATTAAGAGCAGACTTGAGTTGGCAATGTACTATTGCATAATGTATTGTTTTGCTCACATGAGCTAATTTCTTCTACAAGGCTTTGCGCAAGCACCTCATGAGGTGATAAGTATATTTTGTAAGTGCATATTTTGATTTAAATGAAACATTAATTGCCTTCTACTTAGTTGCGAAACTATTTTCATTGCTAACTCCAGCGTGGCCAGCCAGATGCGATAACAGTATGCTAAATCCCTGACATATAATGCATGCGGACATCTCTAAGTAGAACAAGTTAGCGCATTACATGTAGTCTTAGTAGCCTTAAAACACTACCGCTAAAAGATAGTGCATGCATGAGCTTTGATTGTGTTAAGACTAACGCAATCCCTTATAAGTTTTAGAGAACTAAGCTCCACGCATGAACTAGCCAAATAACCAATTGATAGTTTTTTGTCAAACGCAGAAGGAGTACTGGAAGGGAAACTTATGATTTTATTCTCACTTAGGCAATAATGGATTTATAGGGTTTTATGCCCTAAAACTCGTAGATAGTAAATGTACATTTCACCGAACATTAATAAAGTGATGTATTATTCAGTGTTTGTATTATATCTTGTGTTAATAACCCTAATCCAACAAACAAAACATCCAAGGCTAATAGAATGAGGCTTGAGCTAGTATGTAGGGACATACGGGGATCAATGTTCAAGTTTTAGCCTAAAGGGTCTGTAGTATAGGGATAAGGCTGGGTACCTTGTCTTGGTGACACTATGGATACGGTCCGCTTTGTATATTGATACAAACTTAGTGATCCAACGCGTTCATGTGGTTGACATGCGAGTGGGGGTATCCTGTGCAATGAGTTTGCACAAAGACCGGACCGCGAAATAGTTTACCACTAACTGTAACACCGTTAGTTAGCTCGGTTTCTATTTCACTAGGATGACCTAGGCAACTTGGCCTTAATCCTGAGTGGATTATGGACTCCTGTCCATGAGGGATTATCCTTTGATTTGTACGGGTGAGAGTGGCCTGTTCGCCGACTCAATAAGCCTACCATTTTGGGGACAAGATTGAGTGGGGAGCTGGGAACGTAATCTTACAAGATGGAATTCACTCCTTCCCGATATTAGGGTAAGTAGAGGTGTGTTACCTTAAGTGGTGTCTCCGGGTCTTGAACAATAGGCCCTACCCTCTTTATGACACGAGAGGGATTTCTGTTTGTTGGTTGGACCACAAACAGGTTGTTCATTAGAGGAGCACTGGTACTTAAGGACCAAGAGGTAGCCCAGGGGTAAAACGGTAATTTGACCTAGCTGGGGTACGAACACACGTGAAGGGTTAACTTGCTGTTGACAGTCGATATCCGTGGACACATAAATATATCTTTAGTGAGAAGAGTGCAGCTGTGTTTCTATAGTGGAGTGAACCACAGTTAACGAACATGGATTAACTTGGTTAATGAGTTTAGCCAATTAATCTCATATCGTTGGAGCTTCTGATCTGTAGGTCCATTAGGTCCCACCGGTAGCTCCATTGGGGCATTGAGGTAAATTTCTAAGGGGAGTTATATATTTGAAGGGGTTCAAATATTTTATTAAAGTATGAATATGATTCATAATAAAAACTATAGGTTATAATTAATGCTCATATGATGAATATTAATTCTATAGTTTTATTGAGGGAAATATAATTAAATATATGATATTTAATAGAAATATTAGTTAATTGGTGAATTAATTAATATTGATGTTTTAATTTAATATTAATTAAATTATGATTTAATTAAGTTATATTAAAACTATAGGTTATGTGGGATATGTACATGAAAGTGTTCATGTGCCAATAATTAAATTAAATATTTTTATTATATATATAATTTAATTAACTGGTCAGTTAAAGAACTGACCAGTCAACCACTTCCCTAACCCTATTCACGTGAATATGAGGGTTTTAAGGGAGTGGGAAGTTTATTTTTTAACAAAATCTCACGCAATTCACTTTCCCTCTCTCAAGGATTCTCTGAGATTCTGCTCTGCAGAAGTTTTCTTCTCTGGCTTTTGTGAGTTCACAGAGACCTAGAAAATTCTCCCAAAAAGGTTTAGAGATTTTGGTTCCCACAAGCCACTCAGCGCAAGCTCCTAGGAGGATACCGGTGTCTCCTTTTGGTGGTGTTCAAAAGGGTTTTGCAGTGAAAAAGGAGTCCCTTTTTGTTGCTGGTTTTTCTGCGAATTCACGAGGGAAACGGCGGTGTTTATCAAGAACTCTTCAAGGGTAAGGATTCTTGAACCCTAGGATCAATAGGATCCTTTTATAGATTAGATCTAGAATTCTTTCTCTTTTTTCCAGCATACTTATATCAGTTTTACAACATTTTTTTTATTTATGTCTTACTATAAATTTTATGGTTTTGCCGTCGTATTGGTTTCCCAAACAATTTTTAAACCGATAAGGTCTCTGATCGTTTCCGCTGCGCTAGGGCTTTAATCCCTGCAATTGGTATCAGAGCCAAGTTGTGGTTTGAATATTGATTTGGGATTTGGGATTGGCTGTAAGGTGGGATTTACATAATGTATGTATTAAATTTTGCGATAACTGTTTTTAATTGGCCATAAATTTTATGAGTTTTTGATGCAATTATTTGTATAGGCCCCTGTGGTTTTGGGCATTAATTCATGAAATCGAGTCTGTACAGTCCCGGTCTAGAATAGGTTGAAGATCGGTGAAGAACGCGGTATCAATCGAGGCCAATTGGAACTGTTCAGCCGCTGTTTTTTGCCCAGAATCGAGCTCCAGACGCTGCAGCATCGGGACGCAAGGCCTACAGCGTCTCGACGCTGTCGCGATTTCACCCAGTGAACGGTTGAAATCGCGTCAGCGTCGGGACGCTAAGCTTACAGCGTCTCGACGCTGTCTCGATTTCATGCGGCGGTTGTTTTACGTGAAAACGTGTGCTGAAACCCTAATGGGTAGTATGGTTCGTGCGGTTAGGGTTGAATTGGGACCGGTTTGGTCCGGTTCAACCCGATTCATGGGCGGTTCAGGATTTTCAAGGCCGGTTCGAAGTGGTTCGGGTCGGTTCGTGGATTCTAGACCAGTTATGGAGCTGTATTTTATGTAATATGATAGTTTTAAAGCTTTAATTAGTGTAATTTTTGCTTTAATTATCCTAGGGGCCAATTAAACCGGTTTATTCGCTATTTAAATGCTTTGTGGATGTCATTTAAATATTAATCCCACCTTAGGATATAAAGCATGCTCATGCATTATGTATGTTATAATGTGATTATAATATTTGATGATAATGCATGGTTTTTCATGATTTATTTAATATATAGTTGACTTATATTAAATTCATCAAAATGGAATAGTATGATGCATGCAATTACATAGTTTTAATATAAGAGTTATATTAAAAATAAATTGTTTGCAGCATGCTAAGTTGATTTTCCATTTTTGGCAATAATAAAATTGTTTATTTATTAAAAATGGAAATCAAGTTGCATTGAGCATGATACATCCATAGGTTAATATAAGAGTTATATTAATTTCATGCAATGCATAGTTATATAGTTTAATTTGATTAATTAGAATATGATTGTTAATCGATTTAAACTATAGTATGCATGATTATAGGGCTAATCATTAAAATTTTGAAATAGTTTAAAATTTATGATTAGAAACCGTCAATCTATAATCAAGACATGCATGCTCACATAGGATCTTAGGTTAAAATGAATTAATTTTAAATGAGTTAAAATTAATTAGACCTAAGATCATTTTTTCTAATAGGATTAGAAATTCTTACTTAGTTTTAAAATAGTTTTAATGAACTAAGTAGGACGAACATTCCTGAGATTATAAGGGAACTCTACCAGTGAAGTTATGTCTAAGGATTGGAGGTATTTAAGTTGACGGTATACGGAACACCTCCTACCTGGGAACTAATCTGGAACACCGGAGTTGAATTAATCTCAGGTTAATGTTAGAATAATGTCGCTAGGTAAATTAAAATTGTTTAATACACCTAGACATTAGGTCTTATTATAATAGTTATAATAGGACTAGACTTAGATAAATGACTTAGCCGGATTTATCTAGGTTTAATCAAACCCTAAAATATCCGATAGGTTACTTTAGTGGGAGGAAAATTACAAAACTTGATTTAAATCGAGTTTTGCTCCTGCGTCCCTGTATAGTTCACACCGTGAGATCCATGCTCGGCTTCGTGTCTTCGTAGAGCAACCTCACTTCGGAGAGTGTTTGCATGGGTCAATACCAAGGTGAATGGGAAAGTAACTATAGTAAGTGGGAGCGGGACGCGTGTCAACGTATCCTTCGGTCTCCACCCCTAGGTCACAACGTGAGATTCCTATGATCCGCCTGCGTGTTGCCCTGGAGCAACCACCCCTTCGGAGGGTCTGATCATAGGATTCGGAACACCGTGAACTCCTGAATAGGATATGATCGCTTAGGCTAATTACCAACAGTTGTCTTTCCTAACGGTAGCTTGTTGGTCCGTGCCTCTGAGATCTGAAAGTGGGAGGGTTACACTTACGGGGAGGAGTTAATTGTTAACAAATCCTTGACCGAACAACGGTGGTTAATATCTAATGGAATATGAGTTATTCTGGTATTAGAAATTGACTGAGAAGAGTCTCATTTTAGAGGAGGAACAACTGATCACCCTTCGGTGGCTGTTCTTCTAAACCTCTAAAGCATCGTTGCGAAACACAATCATAGTTTTTATTAGGGTTCTTTGATTGTTTGTTTGCAAAATTGATTGGATGTATGCAATTGTTTGTATTGCTTGTGTGATGGGTTCAGGCAAAGATAACTAATACGGTCATTTGTTTGTTTTTTCAGCAATGTCTTCCTCTATTATTTCTTTGCTTTAAATCGAACAACTTACTGGCGAAAATTTTCCACAATGGAAATCCAATCTCAACACTATACTCGTGGTAGAAGATCATAGGTTCGTCTTAACGGAGGAATGTCCTCATGTTCCCCCTCGCACTACCGCTCAGGCAGTTAAGAACGCCTATGAACGCTGGACTAAGGCCAACGAGAAGGTCAAAGTCTACATACTAGTCAGCTTATCTGGAGTATTGGCCAAGCATTATGAAAACGTGGAAACTGCCAGGGAGATTATGAATTCCCTGCAGAAGATGTTTGGACTTACGTCCTACCAGCTCCACCACGACGCCTTGAACAACGTCTTCAATGCCAAGATGCTGGAAGGTCAATCTGTTTGGGAACACGTTCTGGACATTATTAACCAGTTCAACATAACTGAGGCAAATGGCGGGGTTGTCTGCGAGCGCAGTCAGGTTGTGTTCATCCTTCACTCGCTCCCGGCGAGTTATAGATTTATGAGTCCTTGCAGAAAAGAAAGGGCAAAAATGTGGTTAAAGGAGAGGCCAACATGGCCCATTCCAAAAATAAGTTACTGAAGGGTTCATCCTCAGGGACTAAATCTGTACCCCAGGCTTCTTCATCGAAGCAGATCCAAAAGAGGAAGGGAGACAAGGGGAAGGCTCCTGCACAGGCTGTGCAAGGGAAGGGAAAGGCCAAGGTCGTGGCCGACAAAGGCAGGTGCTTCCACTGCAACGCAGATGGTCATTGGAAGCGGAACTATCCCCGTTACCTTGCTGAGAAGAGAAGAGAAAAAGAAGGTAAATTCAATTTACTTGTATTAAAGACTTGTATCGTTGAACATGATGAGTTCGCCTGGATACTGGATTCGGGAGCCACTAATCATGTTTGCTCTTCTTTTCAGGGAAATGATTTCCAGCAGCTGGCAGACGGTGAAATGATGCATAAGGTTGGAACAGGAGACGTCGTTTCAGCTCGTGCAGTGGGAGCTGCGAAATTATTCTTTAGAAATAAGTTTTTAATTTTGGAGAACTTGTTTTTGGTTCCTCGAATTAAAAGGAACCTTATTTATGTTTCCGCTTTGATAGAACAAGAATACAATATTTCCTTTGAGCTTAATGAAGCAATTATTTCAAGGAATGGTATTTATATATGTTCTGCTCAGCGTGAGAATAATTTGTTTGTGTTAAGACCAACTGATGCTAAGGCTATTTTAAGTCATGAAATGTTTAAACCGGCCGAAACGCCAAATAAAAGGCAAAAAGTTTCTCCTTTGAGTAACTACACGTATCTTTGGCACCTTCGTCTTGGTCATATTAACATCGATCGGATCGATCGTTTGGTTAAAAATGGACTTCTAACTGATATAGAAGATACATCTTTACCACCCTGTGAATCGTGTCTCGAGGGTAAAATGACTAAGAGGCCTATTACTGGAAAAGGTTATAGGGCCAAAGAACCACTTGAACTAATACATTCGGATCTTTGTGGTCCAATGAATGTAAAGGCTCGAGGTGGTTATGAATATTTCATCTCTTTCATAGATGATTATTCTCGATACGGTTACTTGTACCTGATGGGCCATAAATCTGAGGCTCTTTAAAAGTTCCAAGAGTTTAAGGCTGAGGTAGAAAACCTGTTAGGTAAAACTATTAAAACACTTCGATCAGATCGAGGTGGAGAGTATTTAGATTAGCGATTCCAAGACTATATGATAGAACATGAAATCCAATCACAACTCTCAGCACCTGGTACACCTCAGCAGAATGGTGTATCAGAAAGGAGAAATAGAACCTTGTTAGACATGGTTTGATCTATGATGAGCTATGCTCAGTTGCCTAGTTCGTTTTGGGGGTATGCAGTAGCGACTGCAGTACATATTCTTAACAACGTTCCCTCAAAAAGTGTTTCTGGAACTCCTTTTGAGCTATGGAAGGGGTGTAAACCTAGTCTGCGTTACTTCCGTATCTGGGGTTGTCCTGCACATGTGTTAGTGACAAATCCTAAGAAATTGGAACCACGTACGAGAATATGCCAATTTGTTGGGTACCCAAAAGAAACGAGAGGTGGTCTTTTCTACAACCCTCAAGATAATAAGGTATTTGTATCGACAAATGCAACTTTCTGGAGGAAGACCACATTCGAGATCATCAACCACGAAGTAAGTTAGTATTAGGAGAAGCTACAGAAGGATCAACAAGGGTCGTTGATGAACCTGGTCCTTCAACAAGAGTTGTTGGAGAATCTAGTTCTTCTCGTCAATCTAGTCCTCCTCACGTAGTGGGAGAGCTTCGACGCAGTGGGAGGGTTGTGATACAACCTAACCGCTACTTGGGTTTAACAGAAACACAAGTAGTCATACCTGATGACGGCGTAGAAGATCCATTGTCTTTTCGTCAGGCAATGAATGACGTAGATAAGGACGAGTGGGCCAAAGCCATGGACTTTGAGATGGAGTCTATGTACTTCAATCAAGTTTGCGAACTTGTAGATGTACCTGAAGGGGTCAAACCCATTGGGTGTAAATGGATCTATAAGAGGAAAAGAGATGCTGTTGGGAAAGTACAGACTTTCAAAGCCAGACTCGTAGCAAAGGGTTATACCCAACGAGAAGGGGTGGATTATGAAGAAACCTTTTCTTCAGTTGCTATGCTTAAGTCCATAAGAATTCTCTTATCCATTGCCACATTTTATGACTATGAGATTTTGCAAATGGATGTCAAGACAGCCTTTTTAAATGGCAACCTTGACGAGAGTATTTTTATGTCTCAACCCGAAGGGTTCATAACCCAAGGTATGGAGCAAAAGGTTTGCAAACTGAATCGGTCCATTTATGGGTTGAAACAGGCCTCCCGATCTTGGAATATAAGATTTGATACTGCGATCAAATCTTTTGGCTTTGACCAGAATGTTGATGAGCCTTGTGTATACAAAAAGATCAACAAAAATAAAGTAGCTTTCCTGATACTGTATGTTGACGACATCCTACTCATTGGGAATGATGTAGGGTATCTGTCTGACGTAAAAGAATGGCTAGCAGCTCAATTCCAAATGAAAGATTTGGGTGAGGCCCAGTATGTTCTTGGCATCCAGATTATTCGGGATAGAAAGAAAAAATCGCTAGCTCTGTCTCAAGCAACGTATATCGACAAGATGTTGGCTCGATATTCGATGCAGAACTCCAAGAAGGGCCTGTTGCCTTTCAGGCATGGGGTTCATTTGATTAAGGAACAGTCTCCTAAGACACCTCAAGCTAAGGATATGAGACAGATTCCCTTCGCCTCTGTAGTGGGTAGCTTAATGTATGCCATGCTATGCACGAGGCCTGACATTTGTTATGCTGTAGGGATTGTCAGCAGATATCAGTCGAATCCAGGGTTAGACCACTGGACCGCCGTTAAAAGAATCCTCAAGTATCTTAGGAGAACGAGGGATTACATGTTGGTGTTTGGGGCTAAAGAGTTAGTTCTCACTGGTTACACCGACTCTAACTTCCAAACTTACAAGGATTCTAGGAAATCTACGTCAGGGTCAGTTTTCACCCTTAACGGGGGAGCTGTAGTTTGGAGAAGTATAAAGCAAGGATGCATCACAGACTCCACGATGGAGGCTGAGTATGTAGCTGCTTGTGAAGCAGCTAAGGAAGCTGTTTGGCTAAGGAAGTTCTTGACAGATTTGGAAGTTGTTCCAAATATGAACTTGCCCATTACGTTATACTGTGACAACAGTGGGGCTGTAGCCAATTCAAAGGAACCTCGTAACCACAAAAGAGGTAAACACATAGAGAGGAAGTTGAAGGGAATAAAAGTCCCCACGCAGCGGAAGCACATCGATTGGACCTTACGCCGTATATTAATTAATATTAAAATACCGTTACGAAAACTCAATTAAACTTTTAAACCCTTTTAAAGCTGCTGGAAAATTGGTTTAAACATGCTAAAAAATAAATATAAATTTATTTTCATGCTTTTCTAAAGAAAAGGGAAAGAACCGTCACATACCTTGGTTGAAGACTTGACCGTTCTTCGCCAACGATGCTCCACGAACGAAAACGCCGCAGCCGCCTTTGTTTTTCTTCGCTGGAAATTCCGTCTTTGAATGACACAATAACCACAGAGGCTACACCGGTATGTCTCTAAGTCTAGGAGGCAACAGACTTGTGGGAGTCTTTCTCTAAGAGGGAGGCTAGAGAGAATTCTAGGTCTTGTCTTTCAAGAGTGTCAAGTGTCATGACCAATAAGGTCTAGTGTTCTATTTATAGAAGAGAGGCCATGAATAAAATATTCAATTAAATCAATCTTTTCCAAAATTGATTCAATCTTATTCCTTAATTAATCAATCATGATCAATCAATTCCATAATTGATTAATCTTTTCCACAAATGACTTATTACTTCCATAAGTGATTAGATCATTTCCATAAATGATTAATCACTTCCTTAAGTGATTAATTATTTCCATAATTGATTAATTCCCGGTTAATGAATTCTTTAATTAATTAACCACCAATTAAATATCACATATTTAATTCCTGGCCTAGAATTAATTAATTTGCCCAAACACATTTTAGGCCTTTAATTAATTAATTCATTATTTGAACTCTTTCAAAACTTCCATAAATTTATATTTGAACTTTTCAAATATTAATTTCTCTCATAATAATATATCAATATATATTTGTTTCCCTTAATAAATTGAACATTTTCAATTTACTTTTATTACTTAGTTGCCTCAAATTACTTTACGAGCTACCAGTGGGACCTAATGGACCTGCAGATCAGAAGCTCCAACGATGTGAGATTAATTGGTCAAACTCATTAACCACATTAATCAATATTCGTTAACTGTGTATACATTCCACTATAGACTCACAGTTGCACTCTTCTCACTGCAGACATATTTTCTGTGTCCACGGATCTAGACCAATATCGACTAGTTAGTCCTTCACGAGTGTGTGTAACACCAGCTGGGTCAAATAACCGTTTTACCCCTGGTTACCTCTATTTCCTTAAGTACCAATTCTCCTCTAATGAACAACCTGTTTGTGGTCCAACCATCAAACAGAAAACTCTCTCGTGCCATTGAGAAGGTAGGGCCCTTTGTTCAAGACTCGGAGTAACAACTTAAGGGAACACTCATCTGCTTCCCTAAAGTCGGGAAAGAGTGAATTCCATCTTGTACGATTATGTTCTCAGCTCCCCATTCGGTCTTGTCCCA
Source organism: Luffa acutangula (assembly GCA_036850905.1). Lineage (NCBI taxonomy): Eukaryota > Viridiplantae > Streptophyta > Magnoliopsida > Cucurbitales > Cucurbitaceae > Luffa > Luffa acutangula. Next base: position 21,921,200 of record CM072095.1, on the reverse strand, counting down.
AAAGTGGTAGGCTTATTGAGTCGGCGTATTGGCCACTCTCACCCATACAAATCAAAGGACAATCTCTCATGAGCAGGAGTCCATAATCAACTCAGGATTAAGACTAAGTTGTCTAGGTCGTCCTAGTGAAATAGAAAACCAACTAGTTAACGGTGTTATAACCAGTGGTTACTATTTCGCGGTCCGGTCTTATGCAAACTCATTGCATAGGATACCCCCACTCGCATGTCTCCTACACGAACGCGTTGGATCGCAGCGTTTGTATCAAATACAAAGTGGGTCGTATCCATAGTGTTACCAGGATAAGGCACCCAGTCTTATCCCTATACTATAGACCCTTTAGACTGTTTCTTGAACAATGATCCCATATGTCGCTACATATAGTTCAAGACTCATATTACAACCATGGATGTCTAGTTTATTGGATTAGGGTTATTATTAGGCAAAGACAAATATAAAATAACTAATAACAATTAATAGAAAAATATATCAATATTATTTCATTAATATCCAGTCAACGGTTACATTCACTATCTATGAGTTTTAGGGCATAAAACCCAACAGAAGTATCATCTAATTCGAGAGATTGTGCAAAGAGGAGATGTGATCGTGACCAAGATCGCTTCCGAGCACAACATTGCTGATCCGTTTACGAAGGCCCTCTCGGCTAAAGTGTTCGAGGGTCATCTAGAAAGTCTAGGTCTGCGAGATATGTATATAGCGTAATCTAGGGCAAGTGGGAGATGTGTAATGGGTGTAAGGATGCCCTAGTTTATGGTATTTTGTATATTTACCTTTTATGTAATGTACAACATACATGTACCATTTCCAGCTTTGGATTATATTGTATATACTTTCCCTGTAACTTGAGTTTTAGTTCAAGTGGGAGTTTGTTGGGTTTTATGCCCTAAAACTCGTAGATAGTAAATGTACATTTGACCGAACATTAATAAAGTGATGTATTATTCAGTGTTTGTATTGTATCTTGTCTTAATAACCCTAATCCAATAAACAAAACATCCAAGGCTAATAGAATGAGGCTTGAGCTAGTATGTAGGGACATACGAGGATCAATGTTCAAGTTTTAGCCTAAAGGGTCTGTAGTATAAGGATAAAGCTGGGTACCTTGTCCTGGTGACACTATGGATACAGCCCGCTTTGTATATTGATATAAACTTAGTGATCCAACGCGTTCATGTGGTTGATATGCAAGTGGGGTTATCCTATGCAATCAGTTTGCACAAAGATCGGACCGCGAAATAGTTTACCACTAACTGTAACACCGTTAGTTAGCTCGGTATCTATTTCACTAGGATGACCTAGGCAACTTGGCCTTAATCCTGAGTGGATTATGGACTCCTGTCCATGAGGGATTGTCCTTTGATTTGTACGGGTGAGAGTGGCCTGTTCGCCGACTCAATAAGCCTACCATTTTTTGGACAAGACCGAGTGGGGAGTTGGGAACGTAATCTTACAAGATGGAATTCACTCCTTCCCGATATTAGGGTAAGTAGAGGTGTGTTCCCTTAAGTGGTGTCTCCGGGTCTTGAACAATGGGCCCTACCCTCTTTATGGCACCAGAGGGATTTCTGTTTGTTGGTTGGACCACAAACAGGTTGTTCATTAGAGGATCACTGGTACTTAAGGACCAAGAGGTAGCCCAGGGGTAAAACGATAATTTGACATAGCTGAGGTACGAACACACGTGAAGGGTTAACTTGTTGTTGACGGTCGATATCCGTGGACACAGAAATATATCTGCAGTGACAAGAGTGCAGTTGTGGTTCTATAGTGGAGTGAACCACAGTTAACGAACATTGATTAACTTGGTTAATGAGTTTAGCCAATTAATCATATATCGTTGGAGCTTCTGATCTGTAGGTCCATTAGGTCCCACCGGTAGCTCCATTGGGGCGTTGAGGTAAATTTCTAAGGGGAGTTATATATTTGAAGGGTTTCAAATATTTTATTAAAGTATGAATATGGTTCATAATAAAAACTATAGGTTATAATTAATGCTCATATGATGAATATTAATTCTATAGTTTTATTGAGGGAAATATAATTAAATATATGATATTTAATAGAAATATTAGTTAATTGGTGAATTAATTAATATTGATGTTTTAATTTAATATTAATTAAATTATGATTTAATTAAGTTATATATAAACTATAGGTTATGTGGGATATGTACATGAAAGTGTTAATGGGCCAATAATTAAATTAAATATTTTTATTATATATATAATTTAATTAACTGGCCAGTTAAAGAACTGACCAGTCAACCACTTCCCTAACCCTATTCACGTGAATAGGAGGGTTTTAAGGGAGTGGGAAGTTTTTTTTTTAACAAAATCTCACGCAATTCACTTTCCCTCTCTCAAGGATTCTCTGAGATTCTGCTCTGCAGAAGTTTTCTTCTCTGGCTTTTGTGAGTTCACAGAGACCTAGAAAATTCTCCCAAAAAGGTTCAGAGATTTCTGTTCCCACAAGCCACTAAGCGCAAGCTCCTAGGAGGATATCGATGTCTCCTTTTGGTGGTGTTCACAAGGGTTTTGCAGCGAAAAAGGAGTCCCTTTTTGTTGCTGGTTTTTATGTGAATTCACGAGGGAAACAGCGGTGTTTATCAAGAACTCGTCAAGGGTAAGGATTCTTGAACCCTAGGATCAATAGGATCCTTTTATAGATTAGATCTAGAATTCTTTGTCTTTTTTCCAGCATGCTTATATCAGTTTTACAACATTTTTTTATTTATGTCTTGCTGTAAATTTTATGGTTTTGCCATCGTATTGGTTTCCCAAACAATTTTTAAAACGATAAGGTCTCTGATCGTTTCCGCTGCGCTAGGGCTTTAATCCCTGCAGGATCAATTAACCAAAGTATGCGCTACAAGGTTCTTATAGACGCATGAGGTTGCGACCGCATCAGCCTTGATATTATTCTCCTTAATACTTCTCTTTTACTCTTGGCGCATGTTTTGCTTTTTACAAGTTCTATTTTTTTTTATCACCAACTCTCTTATTTATTTCTTTACATAATATCACACGTTTTTTAGTTTAGATTAGTAAATATTGTTAAAACTTTGCAAATAACCTTTCCCTGTGGATTCGATCCTGGACTCACCAGGTATTACTTGATTTTGTCAATTTATACTTGGGTTGATAAATATCTACGGCAAATTGTTATTAATTTTTAAGCATACAGACGATCCATCAAGTATTTGGCGCCGTTGCCGGGGAAGTGCAACAAAGTTTTAATAATTTTTTTGATCTAACACTCCGTTTGATATTATTTACTGTCTTCCCTGTTTCGAAGTTGATCCTGAAATTGACAGAACATATCATAGAAGAAGAAGAAATCGAAGAGCTCGAAGACAATCAAGGGAAATGGGAGCACCCAACCAACTAAACAGACCAGTAAATCCCATCCAAATGGCGGATGATAGGGCCAGAGGGATTAGAGATTATGCAGCCCCTGAAAACTGTAATTTTAATCTAGGGATAGTTCAGCCCACTCTAGAAACAGAAAGGTTTGAGTTAAAACCTGTTATGTTTCAAATGCTGACAACTGCAGGACAGTTCGGAGGAAGTCAGCAGAAGACCCACACTCTCGTCTAAAGTCATTCTTGGACATTTGTAATAAATTTATTATTCCAGGTGTAACGCATGAGCAATTACAAGTCATCCTATTTCCTTATTCGTTAAGAGATGTGGCGAAAGTATGGCTAAATCAGCAGCCAGCAAATTCCATCGCAACATGGAATGATTTAGTCGAGACAACAACCAGGCGCAAGAAGAAAAAGTAGCTGAAGAAGAAGAACCAAAAAAGAAAGAGGCCCACGCAGAAAATGAGCCTTTCACATACAAGCCCGCAGTACCCTTTCCTCAAAGATTAAGGAAAAAAAATGATGAAGCCCAATTCAAGAAATTTTTAAATGTCTTGCGAGAGCTGCACATCAACATTCCACTTGTCGAGGCATTGGAGAAGATGCCTAGCTACACAAAGTTCTTGAAAGACATTCTGACGAATAAAAGACCATGGAAAGAATTTGAGACTATTGCGTTGACAAATAAATGTAGCGCAATACTTGCCAATAAGCTCCCACCTAAATTGAAAGTTCCTGGAAGCTTCACGATTCCTTGTTCGATAGGAGGAATCGATGTTGGTAGGGGCTTACGCGACCTAGGCGCAAGTATAAATTTAATGCCATTATCAGTTTACAAGCGCCAAGGAATTGGAGAAGCAAGACCGACCACTGTCATGCTTCAAATGGCAGAAAGATCTGTGGTCCACCTTGAAGGAAAAATTGAAGATGTTTTGCTAAAAGTTGACAAGTTTATTTTTCCTACATATTTCATCATACTTGATTATGAAGCTGACAGAGAAGTTCAAATTATTTTGGGAAGACCGTTCCTAGCAACCGACAAAACATTGATTAACGTGCAAAAAGGGGAACTTACCATGCGCATGAATGATCAAAAAGTGATTTTTAATGTACTCACTTCATTAAAATACCCCGATGACAACAAGGAGTGCGACATGGTAGCTCGCATAGATATATGTTCCCCACTGGAAGTACTACAATCAAATGTGTTCAATACTGCAAGAGAGGAGGCAAAGGAGGAACAAGTTAAGGATAACTGTATCATGGCGCAAACCACATAAACAATCCATGCGCTAGATCTCAAAGAAAGAATCCCCACCTTACCTTCCATAGTGCAACCCCCTGAGCTAAAGCTCAAGCCACTCCCCAAGCATTTGAAGTATAGATTTTTAGGAGAAGAAGAATCCTTGCTAGTTATCATTTCATCAAAGCTTAATCAACCGCAAGAACACCTTTTAATGCAGGTCCTTGCAAAACACAAGAATGCCATTGGATGGAGTCTCGCAGATATTAAGGGAATTAGCCCCTCGTACTGCATGCATAAAATTCGCTTGCTAAACGAATCCAATGAATTTATTGAGAGACAAGGAAGGCTAAATCCTGCGATGATGGAAGTTATGCGAAAAGAGATTATCAAGTGGCTCGACGCAGGTGTGATTTAACCCATCACAGACAATAGGTGGGTGAGCCCAGTGCAATGTGTACCTAAGAAAGTAGGAATGACAGTGGTAGCCAATGCAAACAATGAATTGATTCCATCACACACCACTACTGGGTGGTGCATATGCATGGATTACCGCAAGCTTAACACAATTACGAAGAAGGATCATTTCCCTCTTCCAATCATTGATCAAATGTTGGATCAACTTGCTGGACAGACATATTGTTGTTTTCTTGACGGGTACTCAGGGTACAACCAGATATCTATTGCGTCGAAAGACCAAGAAAAGACAACCTTCACCTACCCATATGGAACCCTTGCGTTCAGAAGGATGCCTTTTGGGCTGTGCATTGCGCCAGGGACATTCCAGAGATGTATGATGGACATCTTTTCAGAATTGCTAGAAAAGTCAGTGGAAGTTTTTATGGACGACTTCTTAGTATATGGAAAGTCTTTCGCAGACTGTCTAACGCATGTAGAACGAGTATTAGAACGATTCGAGGAGACTAACCTAGTGCTAAATTGGGACAGATGCCATTTTATGGTAGAAGAAGGCATCGTCTTAGGCCATCGCATATCACGCGCAGGCATTGAAGTCGACAAGGAAAAAATTGATATCATTGAGAAAGTGCCACAACCTACCTTTGTAAAAGGAATTCGAAGTTTCTTGGGTCACATAGGATTCTACTGCAGATTCATCAGGAACTTCTCGCATATTACATAGCGACTATGCGCATTATTGGAAACAAATAGAAAATTTGAATTTTCAGAGGAATGCGCCAAGGCATTCAAGGATTTGAAGCATGCGCTAGTCAGTGCACCCATTCTTGCAACTCCTTATTGGAATGAACCTTTTGTCCTAATGTCCGTTGCTAGTGACATGGCAGTTGGAGCAGTCCTGACACAGAAAAAGGAGAAGATTATGCACCCTATTTATTATGCAAGCAGGACATTGAATGAAGCACAAATCAATTACACAACAACTGAGAAGGAATTATTAGCGGTTGTTTAGGCTTTTGATAAATTTCGTGCTTATTTAATTGGATCCAAAGTCACTGTCTGCACAGATCATGCGGCGATAAAATACCTAATCACAAAAAAAGGTGCGAAGCCAAGGTTGATTAGGTGGATCTTATTGCTCCAAGAATTTGATTTAGAGATCAAAGACAAGAAAGGGAGTGAGAATTTGGTCGCAGATCATTTATCGCGTTTGGAGAATCCTGAGAAGGTAGATGCGTAAGAGATCCCTATCGTATAAGAATTTCCTGATGAGAAGCTTATGATGATTGAAGAAGAAGAACCATGGTTTATGGACATCGCAAACTACCACGCCGCAGGGGTCTTACCTGAGGAATACTCAGAGCATCATTGTAAGAAATTTTTTCATGAACTAAAATTTTATTTATGGGATGACCCTTATCTCTATCGCAGAGGACCAGACCAGATCATTAGGAGATGCGTTGGACATATAGATGCGTTGAAAATCCTGGGAGCTTGTCATGAAGCTCCATATGGAGGACACTTTGGAGGTCAACGCACTGCAGCGAAAGTATTGCAGAGTGGCTATTGGTGGCCAACCTTGTTCCATGATGCAAAGAAATATGTGGATAGATGCGACAAGTGCCAACACAATGGTAATATTAGCACAAGGAACGAGATGCCGCAAAACTACATAGTAGAAATTGAGCCCTTTGATGTTTGGGGCATTGATTTTATGAGACCTTTTCCATCATCACAAGGATACCAATATATCCTTCTCGCAGTTGACTACGTGACAAAGTGGGTAGAGGCTATCACTTGCGTTAAGAATGATGTAGTTACCGTGGCGAAGTTCCTTAAGAATAATATTTTTACAAGATTTGGTGTGCCACGAAGACTTATCAGTACTGAAGGGACCCATTTCGTGAATAAGATCATGGCTAAGTTGTTGCAAAAATACAATGTCAACCATAATATCGCAACAACTTATCACCCTCAAAGCAATGGGCAGGTTAAGGTATCGAACAAGGAAATGAAGAGAATTCTTGAGAAAATGGTCAGCACAAACAGAAAGGGCTGGGCGCAACATCTGGATGATACGTTATGGGCATACCACACAACCTTCAAAACACCCATAGGGATGTCTCCCTATGCGTCGGTGTTTGGCAAGGCTTGTCATTTACCTTTAGAGTTGGAGCACAGAGCACATTGGGCACTAAAGCGTCTCAACTTTGATCCAGATGCGACAGGACAGGAATGATTGCGCCAGCTGTCAGAATTAGAAGAATTTAGAAGATGTGCATATGAAAATACCAAGATCAACAGAGAGAATAAAAAACAATGGCATGACCGAAGGATATGCAAGAATGATCTTAGAGAAGGTATGAAGGTATTATTATTTAATTCTCGCTTACGTCACTTTCCAGGTAAGCTAAAATCAAGGTGGTCGGGCCCATATACTATCCACAAGATATATCCATTTGGGGCTGTGGACCTGCACTCTACTGACGGAAAGAGATTTTTCAAGGTCAACGAACAAAGAATAAAGCCATACATTGATGGGACCTTGGACGAGGTAATTGAAATTATCCTTCTAAAAGATCCGCCTTAAAATAACAAGACAAAAATAGGTCCAGGACAAAAACTGCTCTCAGTTGCGTCAGGACCTAACGCAAGGTAAGAGCACAACATGTTAGAGTTGTAATTATTTTCTTCCGCATGTTTATTTTATTGCGTTAATATTTTGATAATTTAAGATCCCATCGCATGTTCTAGTTACAGTAGTTGCAATAGAATTTTGGTAGATTTGTTGCATTAGAATTTTGTTGCGACAAAGCCTTAGGAGGAAAACCCCATCGCATGTCCCAATTCATCTACACATAACTCGCATTGGAAGCGCAACCATAATCATTTTTGTATTTAATGAGCCGCACTAATCCCTGTTTTTACACATTAACCAAGGCAACCGCCCACATTCCCCCATGATAATCATGATCACCTACCTACGTGGGATGCGAAAGGGCATCAATACCAAAGCTAGCTAAACCTTGCGACAGCTATAAAAGGAATGCGCCTTCTCTCTCAAAACTTCATCTTCTTCATCTTCCCCAAAAACCCTAAACCCTTGTTTCTCTCTCTCGCGAAGCTTCACCAAACTCCAAACATTACCATGTCTGACTCCCAAAATCTCTCACTTGCTGGCTACGATGCCTCCCCTTCTTCACCGGAGGTGGAAGGACCTCTCAAAGACGCCATTTCCTCATCTAGTGAGGAAAATGAAAACCAACCCGAGGGAGACCCCATGGAAACAGAGAAGCATGAGGTTATCGATGTTGAGAAACCACCCACTGAACTTTCCATCTCCACAGCCAACCCTCCAGAGGTGCTCAATATTGCACCTCTGGACACCTCTACCTTCACCATCCAACCTGCCACCCTCCAACCTGTCCAAAACATTTCAACCCCTCGAAACCTAACTCCATTTCCATCCCCCTTCCCTTTTGTGCCCCTCCTTCTTCCACCTCCAGATTTTTCAGCTTCCCTCGCATCAACCACCAACTCTTCATCTTCCTCCTCTTCTCCCACAAACACTTCCCACCCACAATCCACCTCAGCGCAACCCACTTCACCGTAGTTTTCTGAGCAGGAAGTGGTCGCATGGAACTCCCTAATGGGAGAATTAGGCGAAGAGGGCGACGCAATTCGCCTGCGAGAAGAGCAAGAGAAGACTGCCGGAGAAGAAACTGCACGCAAGGCCGCCGCAGATGAAGAAGCGGACAGAGAAAGATAATGCGCCAACAAAATGGCGCAAGACCCAACCACTGCAGAAGTAGCCGCATCCAATCTAGTCATCATTGTGGCGACATTGGACTCTGAGTCTGCTGATTCTGAGGATGAGCTTCCCTTAACGCATCGCCGCAACATCCAGTCCACGAGGGTAGTCATCCAACAACCATCGGAAAGGTCTGCGGCAACCCTAAGCAAGAAACAAAAAGCGCCCACCGCATCCAAAGGAAAAGGGCAAAGATAAAGTGGGCGCAGGTAAAGAAAAGGTGGGCGAAGATTGGGAAAATTTTCAAGAGGAAAGAGGATTCAGCTGCACCCTCCCGCAGACGATGACAGAGCAGATCTCCAACCGCAAATGGGAAACGATTTGCGATAATCCTCGCTTCTACGCCCCTGCGCTAGTCCACGACTTCTACCGAGCACAATGGCGAGAGGAAATTGACAAAGTGCTTACTCAACTGCCTCGACGACGATTTCCTGAGCGCAGCGTATTCGAGCTGCGAGACATCCCTGATGCAGAGGGGAATGCGTTACTCAACTGCCTCGACGACGATTTCCTGAGCGCAGTGCTACTTGCGGTGACCAGACATGGGGCAAAGTAGGACGACCATGGAGCTCCAAGGACCCTGAAGGTGCAGCTGTTGGATTTTGAGGCCACATGCTGGATGCACTGGGTGAAGAATCGCATCATGACCACAGGGCATGATGCCACTTTGAGCCTTCAAAAGCTGATTCTTGTATACTGCGTCATGAAAGGAATCCCCCTCGACTTGGGAAAGATCCTTGTCGAAACATTGCGCCAAACTGCCGCAAAACCTAAAGGCACAATGTCTTGTCCCGACCTCGTCACCCATCTATGTCACGCATCAGGCCTCTTGCCCACAGCAGACGAAGAAATCCGACCCATGTAGAAGGATTTTGACGACCAATGGTGGACGCGCCTGACGCCCACATGCGATATCCGCAAAACCTAATATTTAGATGTATGTGCTCTTGTTTTATAATTTTGTATCACATTACATCAATATAACTTGTCGTTTTATCTCATCGCAATTTTCTTTCTGCCTTAATATAATGCCTTTATCTACAAAATTCTCTACGTTAGCTCCTTTGTTTTAATCCATGCATCTAACAATCTTAAATTTCTTGCCCGCATTAGTTAAAGTGGTTTAACCTTTGTTTTCATTTCCTCAGAACTTAAGGAAAATCCCTTCGCATTTTCGACTTACCGCAACTCAGCCTTGATCTCTTTAAGTCCATGCGCTCCAGTGTAAGTTTGGGGGACAATGGGGCCATTGCTCGATTTATGTTTGGGGGAGTGCGTTAGTTAGCGCATAAATAAATAACGCATGCGTTCCTCTAGAATGCGACGTGTTTGTAGCAAGGGGCATTTATGACACCCATAGTTTTCCACTGCACAAAGACACAAACGCATCCCATGAGCGTAGAAGACAGTAAAGAAATGTAATGCCCGTAGTTGGATACCTTTCATCACAAATGTGGGTAAGCCAAAACGAAAGCATGCGTTTTACTTTTAAAAAAAAAGTAAAATTTCTATGCGCCGACTTGCAGGAGAAGATTGACTAAGTTAGCGCAAGGAAGAATCTAAGCGCAAAAGACTTTCCTTAATCAATAAAGGAAATTTGGCAAGAGTTAACCCTGCTTAGTAATGCGTGCATGAAAAAGAGAAAAGAGGATGCTAGGACCACAGGCGTTGAAGATCTAAGTAACTATCGTAGAGTTGATAATAGGCATTGCTTGAGGACAAGCAATAGTTTAAGTTTGGGGGTTTGATAACTTGCAAAAAGCAAGTTATTTGTCCTTTAAACTTCAGCTAAAAAAAGGTCAAAAGAAACAATGATGTGTTGCTTCAGCGCAATAAGAAAGGAAAATGTGATAATTTTATGTGGTAGGCTATATTCATGTATGCGGTGAGAAATTATAAAATATAGGGCGCTAACACATCTAATATGGTTGTTTTCTAGGTTTCTTCTCAGTGTAGGCACACATCCCAAGATGGATGAAAGGACAGCACTGACACAGCTGACGCAACTAACGCAACTAGGCTAAAAAGAGGCTGAAACGTTGCAAGTTGGTCGTTGATAACTGAAGCAAGTTACTTGGAGAAGTTAGCTTCCCTCACCTATAAATAGAAGCCACCTACTCAAAAAAGAAGAACAACGGATAATTCACAAGAATTGAGGGACGAGAGGAGAGGACAAAGATCAAGGAGAAAGAGAAATCACAGAGAGATGTGATTAAGAGCAGACTTGCGTTGGCAATGTACTATTGCATAATGTATTGTTTTGCTCACATGAGCTAATTTCTTCTTCAAGGCTTAGCGCAAGCACCTCATGCAGTGATAAGTATATTTTGTAAGCGCATATTTTGATTTAAATGAAACATTAATTGTCTTCTACTTAGTTGCGATACTATTTTCATTGCTAACTCCCGCGTGGCCAACCGAATGCAGTAACAGTATGCTAAATCCCTGACAGGTAATGCATGCGGACATCTCTACGTAGAACAAGTTAGCACATGACATGTAGTCTTGGTAGCCTTAAAACACTACCGCTAAAAGATAGTGCATGCATGAGCTTTTATTGTGTTAAGACTAACGCAATCCCTTGTAAGTTTTAGAGAACTAAGCACAACGCATGAACTAGCCAAATAACCAATTGATGGTTTTTTGCCAAACGCAGAAGGAGTACTGTTGGACTCCTAGAGTGAGTAAAAATATGGTATAAAAGACTCTAGGTTTCTTGTGCAAGTATACACAGTCTGCAGCAAGTAATATTATCAATCCGAGTCCTGAATTAGCTTCCACTTTACCTATTTTGTGTAACTTTCTAATGGTTTCAAAGATGGTAAAAATGATTTGGTTTTATAAGAATTATGCTGAAGCAAAATAAATGACAGAACGAAGAATAAACAAATAGATAGACAGATTAAAGACAGGCGCTGGTTAGGCTTAGTAATTGTTTAGAAAGATGCTCTAGCAATATTATTGATCATGCAACTCTCGCAGTATTATTAGCGGATTCCTCCCGGAACTCCAGATCTTTTGGAATGTGTTTCAACCCCAATGAAGTGCGACCGATCAAGCACTAGGCTGTTGGGGTTTATGTCCTAAAACTCGTGGATAGTAAATGTAACAAATTTATATATAAAACTTATTAGAATAGTTTTTATTATGGTTGTCGAAAGATTTGTTTTACTATGTTTTTATTAACCCAAATCCAATAAAACTAGAATCCTTGACTATGATATGAATGCTTGAACTTTATGTAGTGACATAAAAGTGGATCAGGTTCAAGTACATAGCCTAAAATGGTCTATAGTATAGGGATAAGACTGGGTATCTTATCCTAGGAAAAACTATGTGACGAGGCCCACTTTGTTTTAAATACAAACGACGTGATCCTAAATCGTTCATGTAGAGACATGTGAGTGGGGGCGTCCTATGCAAAAGAAGTTTGTATAAGACCAGACCTCGAAATAAGTCACTTTCACTTTATAACGCCGTTTACTGTGAAACTGATTATTTCAAAGTGATGACCTAGGTAACTCGATCTTAATCCTGAGCTAACTATGAACTCCTGTTTATTTGGGATTATCCTTTGATTTGCATAGGTGAGAGTGGCCCATAAGCGCCGCTCAATAAACCTACCACTTTGGGGATAAGACTGGATAGATAGCTGGGGACATAGTCCTGCAAGATGGAATTCACTCCTACCCGTCTTTAGGGATAGTAGAAAGGTTGTTCCCTTAAAGTACTGACTCCGGAACATGAACAAAGGCGCGCCGCCCTCTCATTGGCCCGAGAGGTTTCAGGTTTAGTGGTGGGACCACAAATCAATTGTTCATTAGGGACTCAGTGAAGGCTTAAGGAACAAGAAGTGCTATAGGGGTAAAACGAACTTTTTGACCTTACTATAGTTACGAACAACCTGTGAAGGATTGACTTACTAATCACGGTTATATCAGGTGGACAAAAATATATCTACAGTGAGGGGAGTTCAGCTACGGGCTATAGTGGAGTGTCCCGTTAGTTAACGAATGTTGGTTAACTAGGATTGAAAGAGTTCAACCGGTTAACCTCGGATGGTTGGAGCCCATGATCTGTGGGTCCATTAGGTCCCCCTGCTAGCTCAATCGGATCTAACCTTAGAACAGAGTGATGGAAGAATTTGAAAACGTTCAAATTCACTTTAGGGAGATATTGTTAATTATATTTGATATAATTTAACTCAAAGGTTTAAATGCGAATTAAACTATTTTTTGAGAAAGTTGTAATTATTCAAATATGATTTAAATATTACTAACGTGAATAGGGATTCACGATCGAGAAATTCATGTACAGGAGAAAAGTTGTGAGGAAAAATGGAATTGATGTATAAAATTAATTTAATATTTGATATTAAATTAATATTTATTTAAATTGAGTTAAAAATTTATTATTGTAAAATGAATTTTGGAAATTCATTTTTTAATAAAATAAATAAATAAATAAAAACTCAATTATAAAAATTCATGATTTTGAATTTTTGAAATTCAAAATTGAAGAGGTAAATTTTCATGGAATGACACCTACAAGCATGACCTTTTCTCCAACTTGGTTTGCTGTCAATTTTTGGGCAACTTCAAAACACTTTATAAGTGTTATAAGAGTGGAGAAAGAGGGAGTTTTTTGGGCTGTAATTTTCATGAAAAGCAAAACCAAAAGGACTTGAATTTTCTCTTGAAAATAGCATGAATAAGTTCTCAAAACCCATGTGTTCTTCTCCCAAATTCATCATGCTCGGGTTCCCACAAGCTCGTTCTAAGGCCGGAGAATAGCGGGGAAGATCTCGGTGGTCGTCTACGTTAGGATCGTGAAGAGAAACATCAAACGAGATTCACGAATTTGGAGCTCCAAGAGGTTAGTTCACGTTGCTCTGTTTTTCGTTATATTTTAGCATGCTTTTAATCAATCAAATTAATGAAAATCAAGGCCTATGATCCGCTAACGCTTCCGCTCGAGTGTTCTTCACTCCTTCATAGGCAACTGGCTATCCCTAGCTCAGTCACTGGCGTTCACCAATACACAATGATCATAGTGTGGATAATTGTCACACACTCTCTAAATCATCCCTGAAACAAGAGAGAGGTATTCACACCGGCTGGCCAGGCAGGCATAAAATGGAAATAGGCACAACAATTTACCAAGATGCAATAATCAATATATTACTAAAGTTTAAGCACGACAACTACATGTTCCTAACCAACACCTAAAGCTACTTAGTTCATAATAAACATGGAAATATGAATTACAATCTGAGTAGGCATGTCCATAGTCACAAGATAATAAAGAAAATAATAATCTCCCCAACCAGCTTGTGAACAATGGTGTTCTTGGTAATCTCTAATCTCTCTATACTACTCGGCGTCCAAGGAAAGTTGGAATGCTTTTGACTTGGACGACTACTTCCTTTTATAGAAGGATAGGAGGCTTGAATTAGGTCAACTTGGACACGTGTAGGGCTCTCCTTGCTCCTTTATCCCGAAAATAACTCAACAGAAGTCGGTTCATGAAGTTGGCTAACGAGTTGTGACGTGGCAGTTCTGTTCCCCGTTTTGCTGCAACACAGAATTTGCTTCCTCACGTCGCCCAGTAGCATAATCTGCACAAAGTAATTTTCAAGGCTTTCATCCTTCCAAATGGGTTAAAACATGTAATATCTCTCTAAAACCAACCCTATTAAGCATTAAAGTCACACAAATCCTTATATAAATGAGGCCTAAATAACTACCTTTTGGGCAGTTATCACACCCCCAAACTTGAAATATTGCGCGTCCCGAGCAATACTAACCAACCTTCTCTTAAGAATTCAAAACATTAGACAAAGAATAGCTTAATCAAACCAGACATTCCAATATTACCTTAGACCTTTACCTGAGCATTCTACAAAACCGAGCTCTGTTGCAGCAAAATGATTACTCCAGCAGGGACAAATAATCGCCACTTTCAACTCAATTCTAAGAACTCACCACAGCCTAGCTCTATTATCAGACATTCAAAACATATTTTCAAGGGGTTTATATTTTCATTTTTAAACTTAAAGCAGCCCTACAGTCATAAGTTCTTAAGCATGGGATGACCCACTTTAGGATGCAATATACCCTTGCCTCAAACTTATCACCAACTAGGCTCAATACTCATTATAAAGCTAAAAAATCCTTAGTTATTCCATCTCTTGCCCCTCAGAATGGCAACATTTTATGATGAAGCTCACCTAAGTTCTGGGAGACAGAAAAACTGCGGGATCATCATTCATCCTTCAAAACTTTTGCTCCATCAATTTTTCAGCAAAATTTCAACAATCAATTTTTTTCAGCAAATAATTTTTCTCATTTTTTCACATTTCTTAGGTCATCTTTTGACGCGAAGACAAACTGTGGGTATCACAAATGTCCCCGGTTACTCAATAACCTAGCAAATTTTTACTTGAAGGAGAGGAATGCTCGAGCAAAACAATTGGAGTAGCAAAAAGTCCCTCAAACTTGAATTATTCATTGTCCCCAATGAATCATTAATTTTGCAAATTATACCCCCAAACTTAATTTTTTCTTTCTGAATTTTTAAACTAAACGTGGGACTAGAACTAAGCTTAAAGTGGATCATAAAAGTCAACACTACCTCCAAAATCTTTTTTTTCCGCAGCAATAGTCCCGACAAGAAGAAATGCTCAAGCAAAAGGTTTCTGGAGATCAGAATACCTTGACCTAATTTAGCTTAATCAGTCCAAGCTTCAAAAATTCAGAAGAAAATTAGTTAAGTTAGCGTTAGGCAGTGATCATGGAACAGAAACATCTAGAAATTTCATTAAAAACATAAGAAAAGAAAGTACATAGCAGAGATATATTTTTAAAGCAGAAAAATTAAGTCATAACAAGCAAATATAGAAGAAGATACGGTCAGGAATGCACGAGCAAACAAAATATTTCAACAAAAAGACTGCGCGCTCAAATTCTCCTCCTTCAATCTTCCTGATCATGCTCTTCTTCTTCATCACCTTCTCTTTCCACAGGCGGCGACAGGATCCAGGGGTTCAACAGATCTTCAGGGAATGCAGGAAGGGTTGGATACGGTTTGGAAAAATTCTCTTGCAGCGCCCTTCTTAAGCTGGCATCCCGATTCTTAACATAGTTCCAGAAGGTTAAAGTTTGCCTCTCAGCAAACTCTTGCCGACTGGCCGAAAGTGCCAGTTGTTCTAGAATCGAGTTGATGTCGTGGATAAGCCCACCTTGACGTACTTCCTGCATGCACTGGAGTCGTGCCAAATTGGGCGTGTCTATGATTCCCTTGTCAAACAGAATCACATCCCCCTCTTCCACTATAACCCCTGCTCTTTTGCACAGCATCGTTATTGTGTTTGGAAAGAACAGTTTCCCTACCTTTTTCCGCCAGCAGTCAACAATCTCAGAAGAAATTATTTTTCCTACATCAATACTCATCGAGCGAAGAATGGAAAAGACAAGCAGTACCCTGTCCCGAGATACTGTGGAGTCGTGAGTTGTCGGCAATAAGCGTAGCCTAATGAAACCCATCCAGGTGTTGGCTTTACTCTTCAAATAAGCAGCTTGAAACGTGTGCTTCCGCGTCTGCGACAACCTCCATTGGGCCCCCTCAATGCCAACCTCTCGGACAGCCGCACTTAATTGGTCGCTAGATGGTGCAACCCTCATCTCATTAAAAACTGCATGCGAAAAATCCTGGAGATTGAACAAATCATTAATGGCTTCTGGGCTCCACTGTATGGGCACTCCTCGAACTATAACCTCAAATTCCTCCCGAACATCAAGAATGGCTTAAAATTCCCGAACAATATTAGAATTAACAGGCTCTGGTTTCACACAAAACTGCCTCCAACCGAGGTTCGCTTTTCCAGACTCCAAGAATCATGGCACATCATCGCCAAATCCTCGTTCGAACAGGAAGTCCCGTTTCAGCATCTCTTGATATTTTGCCCGAGCAAGGTTGTTGATGAAGCGAATAAAAGGTATCCTTGGTTCCACAATCTCATCAGCCCCACCCGATGCCTCAGCAATCCCTTTGCCCTTGTCTTCTCTTTGCTTGGGCAGAATCTCTTCCTCAGCCTTTTTTGCTTCTTCTTCTCTCGTCTTGTCTTCAGCTGCCTTCATCTTTTGTTCCTCTCTCTCTGTATTGTCTTTTTCAGAGTCAGTAGTTGGAGGCGAGGGGGTATCAGTTTGAACTACCTGAATAGGTACCTCCGGCATGATCACCTCCACTCGAGCCTCTTGAACTGGCTCATTCTCAGTCGCAACCTCTATCTGCACATCCTCATTCTGTTTTTCTTGAATTTTCGCTCGAACTTCCTCTGTATCCGCAACTCCCTGCTCAGCCTGTTCTGGGTTATGTTCTTCTAGTTCTTTCGGGTCTTCTTCAACTACTGTGGCAGCAACCTCACATGCTGCCTCCTGGACCTCTTCTTGTTCTGCAGCCATTTGTTGCCTTCTTCTTCTCTTCGCTTCTTTTTCCTCCGGCGTCCTCTTCTTTTTCGTTTTTGCTTTCTAAACCTCGGGGGTAACAGGTATCTCTTCTCCCTCATTATCTCTCTCTTTTCTCGCTCTCGTTTTGGCCATTGAAGGTTCAAGGGATTGAGAGAGAATACCAATAAAGAAAGAAGAATGCACACAAAATAGATTCAAATCAAGAAGATGAAGTGAAACTTACCTACCAGAGGCGGTTAATAAATAAGGCTCCAACAAATCGAATCCTAACCGAAAGATCTTGCTCCCATTAAATTCAAATAAATCGCATGCAACCTGAAAATTTGAAACCAGCAACGGTAAAATCGTGAAGTTCAATCGCCCACAGTAAATCCTCATGTGTTGTCCACTATCCCAGCCCTTGGATAATCTCTGTGTGACATGTGGCTTCACCAGATGACTCCATGCAATTTACCTGCTCACAGAAAATTCAAAAATCCAACGGTAAAAAGTAATTAATCTTTAACAACCCCTTCCTATGCGGACGATTTGCTTCAGCCAGATGTGTGCCACAACAACCTGAAGAAGCTTGGATACGGAATTTGAATTTCAAAATAGGAAAATAAAATCTTTCAAATTTAAATTTAACCGATCAAATCAAACCTAATCTTTTTATTCTCGAAGCCAAATAAATTAGAGAAAATCTTTATTAAATAAGACTAAACAGAATTCAAATAACTGAAGATAAATCTCATAAAATCTAAATAAAAGATAATCCAAAGATAATTGAAATAAATAACCCGAAAATCAAATCAAATTCAAAATGAAATATATAAATTCTAAAATAACTTCTACGGAATTAAAAAAACACCACCGGACTGCAAATAAATCATTCAAAATCAAATCTAATCTAATCGAAATTAAAAACAAATCAGCGAAACATAAAATTAATACAAACGCTGGGAGCTCAAAATTTTGCTCTGTGAAATTCTCCCGCAAAAATCCTGCTCTCTCAATCATCAACCAACCTTAGGGAAGGATATTTCGCCTGAAATTCCTCTCCCCAATAATTTTTCACACGTTGTCCATTCACCTTGAACACTCTCCCATCTTTTTCATCCTGCAAAGTAATTGCTCCATGGGGGAAAACCTCAACCACGGTAAATGGTCCTGACCATTTAGATTTTAGCTTTCCAGGAAATAATTTTAATCTAGAATTATAAAGCAAAACTTTCTGACCTTTGACAAACTCTTTAGATTTAATTTTCTTTTCATGCCACAGCTTAATCTTTTCTTTATACATTTTCGCATTCTCATAAGAAAATTGGCGAAATTCCTCTAATTCATTAAGCTGCTGCATTCTTATTGCTCCTGCACGACTCATATCAAAATTTAACTTTTTCAAAGCCCACAACGTTTTATGCTCTAGCTCCAATGGTAAATGGCAAGCTTTCCCATATACTAACCTATAGGGAGACATACCTAGAGGAGTCTTATAGGCTGTCCTATAAGCCCAAAGAGCCTCATCCAACCTAAAAGACCAATCCTTCCTAGATGGATGAACTACTTTCTCTAGAATCACTTTTATTTCCCTATTACTAATTTCAGCTTGACCATTTGCTTGTGGGTGATAAGGGGTAGCCATCATATGCTTAATCTCATACTTAACTAATAGCTTAGTTAAGATATTATTAACAAAATGCGTACCCTCATCACTCACTAGAGCTCTAGGTGTCCCAAACCGCGCAAAGATGTGCGATTGAAGAAACCTTGCAATTGTCTTGGCATCACTCTGATGGCATGCGATGGCCTCCACCCACTTGGACACAATCAATTTCCAATAAGATAAAGACATTGCCATTAGAAGGGGGAAATGGCCCCATAAAATCAATACCCCATACATCGAATAATTCAACTTCTAAAATGTAAGTAAGAGGCATTTAATCTCTAGGCCCCAAGTTTCATCTCCTTTGGCAAGCATCACATTGCTTGTAGAACCAATGGGCATCCTTCAATAAGGTGGGCCAGAAAAATCCACAATGTAAAATTCTCATAGATGTCCTCTGACCGCTGAAATGACCTCCATACGGCGAAGAGTGACATTGCTCCAAGATTTCCTTTGCTTCATCACCTGAAACACACCTACGAATAATACCATCAGAGCATTGCTTATACATAAATGGCTCATCCCAATAGAAAAATTTCACATCATGCTTAAACTTTTTCTTCTGCCTCCAATCCATGTCAATAGGGGTGACTCCCTTTACCAAAAAGTTGGCAATATCAGCATACCAAGGGACGTCCCTGACTACCTTTACCTCAACAGAAAAAAGCTGCTCATCTTGAAAAGCATCTGAAATGGCAGATTGTTCCAACAAAGATGATGATGGATCAAGACGAGATAAATGATCTGCAATGACATTTTCTGATCCCTTCTTATCCTTTATCTCAAAGTCGAACTCCTGCAATAATAAAACCCAACGAATTAGTTTAGGCTTTGCATCCTTCTTGGTCATTAAATACCTTATTGCTGCATGATCTGTGAACACTGTGACTTTGGATCCAACCAAATATGGCCGGAATTTTTCAAAGGCAAACATTACGGCTAACAACTCCTTTTCAGTAGTTGTATAGTTGACTTGTGCCTCATTTAAAACTCTGCTTGCATAATATATAGGATGGATGAATTTGCCCTGCTTTTGCCCCAGCATAGCACCTACCGCAGCATCACTCGCATCACACATTACCTCAAATGGTAAATTCCAATTAGGTGCACAAAGAATAGGTGTTGAGACTAAAGCAGCTTATAATGTCTCAAAAGCCTTCCTACAATATGCATTAAAGTAAAAAATATGATCAGTACACAATAAGTTACAAAGAGGTTTACTGATTTTGGAAAAATCTTTTATGAACCTCCTATAAAATCCAGGATGACCTAAAAAACTTCGAATTCCCTTCACTGAATTCGGTGGTTCTAATCTCTCAATAACCTCTATTTTTGCTCTATCAACTTCTAGACCATTCTTAGAAATCCTATGACCTAACACTATGCCTTCCTTCACCATGAAGTGGCATTTTTCCCAATTAAGAACTAGATGGGTATCCTCACATCTCTTTAATACCTTGCCTAAATTATCTAAACAACTCTGAAAAGACCCTCCAAACACTAAAAAATCGTCGATAAATACCTCAACAGTGGACTCAATCATATCAGAAAAAATTCTAACATACACCGCTGTAATGTTGCTGGAGCATTGCAAAGGCCAAAAGGCATTCGCCTAAAAGCAAATGTCCCATAAGGACAGGTGAAAGTGGTTTTTTCCTGATCCTCAGGAGCAATAATAATCTGGTTATACCCAGAATAACCATCTAAGAAACAGTAATAGGCCTGACCAGCCAATCTATCCAACTTCTTGTCAATAAATGGTAGAGGGAAATGGTCCTTATGGGTGGCCTTATTAAGCCTCCTGTAGTCCATACAAACCCTCCAGCCAGTTATTGTCCTGGTTGGAATCAACTCATTGTCTTTATTGCTTACCACAGTGACACTTCTTTCTTAGGAACACGTGGGACAGGGATTACCCAATTGCTATCGGCAATTGGATAAATGATCCCAACATCCAACCATTTAATCACCTCCTTTTTAACAACCTCTTTCATTGCAGGGTTAAGCCTTCTTTGTTGCTCAACACTCCTAAAAGATCCCTCCTCTAGATTAATTTTGTGCATACAAAAGATGGGCTAATTCCCTGAATTTCAGCCAATGTCCAACCTATAGTCCTGCGGTATTGATGCAGCAATTTTATTAAGGCCTCCTCATGCTCTGGCAATAAATCTGTTGCAACAATAATGGGCAACGACTTACCTTCCCCGAGATATACATACTTTAGATGATCCGGAAAAGGCTTCAAATCTAAAGTAGGTGCCTCAATCAAGGACGACTTAATAGGAGGAGCTTTCCTTTGATCTAAATCTAAAGACTCAAAAACATCCTCACACCTAAACAACTCTTTCTCTTTTTTCCTTTCTAACAAACAAACTTGTAAATCCTCTACACTAACCTCTCCATGCTCTTCCGAATGCTTACTAGCTGAATCCTGTATTGTTGTCTCAATAACCGTGCTCTCCAGAATCCTAATGAAGGAGCAATCCTCCATTTCGTCTGGATATTTCATGGCTTTAAACACATTAAATTTCACTTCCTCATTACAGACTCTCATTGCTAATTCCCCTTTTTGAACATCTATTAATGCCTTACCAGTAGCCAAAAATGGACGACATAGAATGATTGGGACATTTTTATCAGCCTCATAGTCTAAAATAATAAAATCAACAGGAAATATGAATTTATCCACTTTTACTAAGACATCCTCAATTTTACCCTCTGGATATTTGATAGACCTATCAGCTAGTTGGAGTGTGACTGTGGTAGACCTAGCTTCACCAATGCCAAGCTTTCGATAGACCGAAAGAGGCATAAGGTTAATGCTTGCACCTAAATCACAGAGTGCTCTACCTAACTCTTTTCCACCTATAGACACAGGTATAGTAAATGACCATGGATCCTTAGCCTTGGGTGGTAGCCCATTCTTAAGAATAGCACTACACTCCTCAGTAAGAGATACAGTTTCAAACTCACCTAACTTCTTCTTTTTAGTTAAAATTGAAGGATTTGGAATTTCCTAATTCCATTACAGCGGAAGCAATTGGACCGTTCGTAGTTAATTTTGTTTCTACTAAATATACATACATTGGCAAAAGGTTAAACGATGAGAAACATACCTCTATTGACGACTCTGAATACTTCAACGCCTTTCTTGATTTTGAACCGAGAGTCAACAATTAGGACACCACCAATTGATCTTCCCCGCTATAACTCTGAGATTAGGAACGTAGTTGTGGGACTACCTAATCTTGAATGGAAAAAACTCTAGAGAGAAAATTCTCCCTCGAGTTCTTGAGTTGAGAGAATATGAGAGGGCCTTATGGTGGCCATATGTTGTTGTCTCTAAACCCCAGGTTTAGTGTTCTATTTATAGGAGAAAGGCCATGAATAAAATATTCATTTAAAATCAATTATTTCCATAATTGATTTAATCTTTTCCATAATTAACCAATTTCATGACCAATCAATTTCATAATTGATTAATCTTTTCCATAAATGATTGATCACTTCCATAAGTGATTAAATCATTTCCATAAATGATTAATTACTTCCATAAGTGATTAATCATTTCCATAATTGATTAATTTTCAATTAATTAATTCTTTAATTAATTAATCACCAATTAAATATCATATATTTAATTTCAGACCTTCTATTAGTTAATTAATTAATTACCTAATTAAATATCATATATTTAATTTTAAGCCTTCAATTAATTAATTCTATAATATGAATCAAATTCATATTAAAATTTGAACTCCTTCAAATTCTCTTATATCCTATAAATTTAATATGAATCAAATTCATATTAATATTTGAACTTCTTCAAATATTTATTTCTCTCATAGACTATAGTTTAATTAAATCTCATTTAATTTAAACTAAATTGAATAATTAATTAATTCATAATTAATTAATTCATCTTCTAATTAAATACCATATATTTAATTAGACATATATTTGAACTCTTTCAAATATATCAATCTCTCAATATAATAAAGTTTAATCTCAAATTAGACTTTATATTTTAATGCATCACTATACATTATATTAATTTGTATCTCATACAATTAACTTAATTTCCCAATATGAATTTGAACTATTCAAATTCTCTCAAGATATATTTGTTCCTAATTACTCTTTACGAGCTAGCAGGGGGACCTAATGGACCTACATATCATAAGCTCCAATGATATGAGGTTAACCGATTAAACTCATTAATCAGGTTAACCAATATTCATTAACTGTGGGTCATTCCACTAAAGAAGCACAGCTGAACTCTTCTCACTGTAGAACATTTCTGTGTCCACGGATATAGACCTATACCGGTAAGTCAATCCTTCACGAGTGTCTCTAATCACAACTGGGTCAAATTACCGTTTTACCCCTGTGTTACATCTGTCTCCTTAAGTACCAGTGCTCCTCTAATGAACAACCTGTTTATGGTCCAACCATTAAACAGAAAGTCCCTCTCGGGCCAGTGAGAGGGTGGGATCCCTTTGTTCAAGTCTCGAAGTCACCACTTAAGGGAACACTCATCTACTTCTCCTAGAAGCGGGAAGGAGTGAATTTCTTCTTGTGTTGTCATGTCCCCAACCTCCCACTCGGTCTTGTCCCCAAAAAGGAAGGCATATTGAGTCGGCGTATTGGCCACCCTCACCCATGCTAATCAAAGGACAATCCCTCATGAGAAGGAGTTCATGACACACTCAGGATTAAGACTAAGTTACCTAGGTCATCCTATTAAAACAGTAACCTAACTAGTTAACGGTGTTATAACTAATGGTTGACTATTTCGTGGTCCGGTCTTATGCAAACTCATTGCATAGGATACCCCCGCTCACATGTCTCCTACATGGACGCCTTGGATCAATACGTCTGTATCAAATACAAAGTGGATCGTATCACATAGTGTTATCAGGATAAGGTACCCAGCCTTATCATTGTACTATAGACCTTTTAGGTTGTTACTTGAACACCGATCCCCGTATGTCCCCACATACTAGTTCAAGTTTCATGTAAACAACCTTGGATCTTAGTTTATTGGATTTGGGTCAAATTGTGCAATATTTAACAATAACACTTTATTGTAGAAACTCAATAACACTTTATTGAAACAAGTATACAATTTGTTTACATTCACTATCTACGAGTTTTAGGGCATAAAACCCAACAAACTCCCACTTGAACTAAAACTCTAGTTTAGTGGGATGTACAATAATCTATACAGCAGCAGGTGTATAAATACATGTATAAAACATATACAATGTACAAATACAATAAACTAGAGCATCACTATACCCATTACATAATGATATCACTATACCAATTACATTTCTCCCACTTGCCCTAGATTTCTTCTTTGTACATAACTCGTAGACCTAGACCTTCTAGATGACCCTCAAACACTTTAGTCGAGAGAGCCTTCGTGAAATAATCAGCAAAATCTCATTCAATTCAATGTGTCTGTTTGTCTTCGGCTGCGAGGTTCTTTTGAATTTCCCATAACACCATTCTATCACTATAAAGTGTGATGGGCAATTCACATTTGGAACACATTCCAAATCAGTCAAGAACTTCTTAAGTCATACAGTCTCTATCGCTGCTTCACAAGTAGCTATATTTTCGGCCTATATGGTAAAGACTGTAACTATGTCATACTATAGCTCAATTGTGAAGATTGACCATAGATGCTGATGTAGATTTCCTTAAATCCTTACCAGTCTTAAAATCCATGTCAGTGTATCCTGTAAGGATGAAATCCTTAGTCCCATACACGAGCATATAGTTCCTCGTTCTCCTAAGATACTTGAGGATATTCTTAATGGTTTTCCAGTGATCAAATCTTGGATTAGATTGATACTTACTAACAATCCCTATTGCATAGGGCATTCGTCTCATGTCCTCAACCTCTTGAGGTGTCTTAGGAAACATTTTCTTAGACAAAAGAATTCCATGTCCAAAAGGTAGTGAACCCTTATTGGAATTCTGCATCTTATATCTAACTAACATTTTGTAGATATAAGATACTTGAGACAAGGCTAACTTTTTGTTCTTACGGTTCCTAAACAATTTGGATCCCAAGAACAAAATCAGCTTCTCCCAAATTTTCATTTGGAATTGAGCTGCTAGCTCCTTTTACTCGTCAGTAAGATAACCTACATCATTCCCAATGATTAGGATATTAATCATATACATTACTAAGTAAGCTACTGAACTATTGATGATCACTTGTAAACACAAGACTAATTAATGTTCTGATTAAAGCCAAAAGATTTGGTCACTATATCAAATCTTATATTTCAAGATCGAAATGCTTAGGTCAATCCATGAATTGATCATTAAGCTTGCAAACCCTTTTGCTTTTGATCTTGTTATATGAACTCTTCTGGTTAAGACATGAATGTCTCGTTTCCTCTCGTAAATCCACTTGTAACTAATAGGTGTTACCCATCAAGCAGATCTACAAGATCCTAGATGGAAGTGAAATACAAAAAAAATCATTTCTAGGTTCATTGCTTTAACCCTCTGATCGTTGTCAACATCATTCATTTTCTTTCTAAAAGATAATGAATCCTCTAATGTCATCATCAAGTATGATGACTTAAGCTTCAATCAAGCCCATGTAACGTTCAAGTTTTAATATAACCCTCCCACTACATCGAGGCACTCTCAACTATTGAGATGGATGTGTCTGACTAGATGCATTGATCCATCAACAACTCTTGTTGAACAACCAACCTCATCAACAACTCTTGTGGATGTTACTGTAGTTTCATTAGTTAACTTACTTAAACCGACTTTACTCTTGTGGTTTATGATTTTTGATGTGGACTTCTTCTGAGAATTTAGCATTTGTCGATACAGATTCTTTATTCCCTTGTGAATTGAAGAAGTATCCACTTCTCGTTTTCTTTGGGGTTGCCTACTGCAGTATGCAATGCAGTCAACACTGCATGACCCCAAACGAGTCAGACAATTGAGCATAGCTCATCATGGAATGAACCATATCCAATAGGGTTCCATTTCTCCTAAATGAGATTTAGGGTGTGATCCCATGTACTATCAAATAGTCTTGGAATCTCAAATCCCTATACTCAACACTTTGATCGGATCGAAGTGTTTTTATCATCTCACCTAACAAGTTTTCAACTTCAGTCCTAAGCCCCTTTGAATATCTCAAGAGCTTCAGACTTAAGTTGCATTAGGTAAAGATACTCATACCTTTGAATAATCATCCAAAAAAAATGAATTATTCATGCCCTCCCACTGCTTTAATATATTGAACCACAAGGATCCAAATGTACAAGCTCCAAGGGCTCTTTGGCTCTTAGATCTTTTCTAGTAAAAGACCTATCAGTCATATTGCCCATAAGGCATGACTTACAAGGTAGTAGAGAGTCATCTTCTAACTTGCTTAGAAGTTCACTCTTGACCAATCTCCCAATCAAATTGTGATTAATATAGTCTACCTTAAACCAAAGAAATGTATTTTCCTTTTGGAGAAATCCTTTGCCTCTTTTCACATTGAGTAGTAGCAGTCTTAAACAACTCAGTGTTCATGACTGTTTTACTCTTGATTAGTCTTAAAACATTTAGGTTACTTTCCAGTAAAACTAAACAAGTGTCAACTCCCTTTATTGAAATAAAACTGCGTTAGCAGAGAAAGGTAAAGAGTAACATTGTTCCAGCAAATAAGACACAGAAATCAAATTTCTTTTGATCTTAGGAATTATATACACATTATCTAATAATATGTATTTTCTCCCACTGAGAAAAATAACTTAATGTTCCCCACTACTATAGCTAAAATAACCACTCTAATTTTAACTTTGAGAGTTATTACACAAGCAGCAAGCTCTTGCCAGGAACTTATTCCTTTAAAAGAAGAACACACGTGATTTGTGGCCCCTGAATCAAGTATTTAGGGAGAATCACTATTCTTCACTAATCACATTTTCAAGACAGGTAAATGAAAATTACGGTCTTGAACAAGTTTTCTTTTTGCTAAGCAGGGTTCTATGTCATATTTATCAAGAACAATTCTTAATGAATTAAACATATGGGGCATGAGGACATTCCTCAGTTAAGAATAATCCCAGACTTATTTACCACAATTTGTCGTTTAAGCCTGTTGTATTACCGTTATCTATAAAATGACGTAAGACAATACACATAAAGTTATTATATAATTGTTGAAGTAACAAATTACTTGTATTATTAATTGCACTAACCCATTACAAATAATCCAATCAAATTCTGCAAAAAACAAATAAGCAATCAAAGAAACCCTATAAAACTATTGATTTAGTTTTTGCAACGATACTTCAAAGGTTTAGAACAACAGCCACCGAAGGGTGGTCAGCTACTCCTCCTCTGAATTGAGACAATCTCAACCAAACTCTAACACCAGAATAACTCATATTCCGTTAGCATTTAGTTATCGTTGTTCGGTCAAGGGTTAGTTAACACATTTAACTTATCCCCGTAAGTGTAACCCTCCCACTTTCAGATCTCAAAGGCACGCACCAACAGGCTACCGAAGGGAAAGACAACTGTTGGTAATTAGCCTAAGAGCTCCTATCCTATTCAGGAGTTCACGATGTTCCGAATCCTATGATCAGGCCCTCCAAAGGGATGGTTGTGCCAGGACAACCTGCAGGCGGATCATAGGACTCTCACGATGTGAACTAGGGGCGGAGACTGAGGGATACGTTGACATGTGTCCCACTCCCACTTACTCTAGACATTTTTCCCATTCACCTTGTTATTGATCCATGCAAACACTTTCCGAAGGGAGGCCGCTCCTAAGGCGACTCGAAGCCGAGCATGAACCTCACGTTGTGAATATAGGGACGTAGGAGCAAAACTTGATTTAAATCTCATTTTGTAATTTTCCTCCCACTGAAAATGTCCTAAGGTTAATTTACGGTTGTTCAACTTAGATAAAATTCGGCTAAGTAAATCTATCTAAGTCTGATCCTATTATAACAATTATGGTAAGGATTCAACCGCAGTGTTTTAGGTGAATTAAACTTCTTTTAATAAATCCAACATTGCAAGTCAACATTACTATGGTTAATTCAACTCAAGGTTCGGGTCAGTTCCCAGGTAGGAGGTGTTGCGTAAACCGTCAACTTAAATACCCCCAACCTTAGACAGAACTTTACCGAGAGAGTTCCCTTATAACCACAGTAATGTAAGGTCTTTACTCTAAAGATCTAGGTGTATTAAACTCTTTTAATAAACCTAATGACATTGCATGCTAACATTTAGCTATGATTAATTCAACTCCGCTATTCCGGGTGAGTTCCCAGGTAGGAGGTGTTTCGTAAACCGTCAGCTTAAATACCCCCAACCTTAGACAGAACTTAACCGGTGGAGTTCCCTTATAATCATAGTAATGTTTTTCCTAATTAGTCAATTAAAACTATTTTTAATTCTAAGTAAGAATAATTCTAATCCTATTAGAAATGTGATCTTAGGTCTAATTAATTTTAAACATTTTAAAATTAATTCATTTATCCTAAGATCCTATGTTTGCATGCAATTCTTTGTTATAGGTTGACGGTTTCTATTCATTGATTTTATAATTATTATAAATTTTAATGAATTAACCCTATAACATGCTACTATGGTGAATAAATTAACAATCAAATTCTAATTAATTTATTAATCATAAAATAGCATACATGACATACAATAATATAACAATTATATTGATATAAGGTACTGTCATGCTCAATGCAATTTAATTTTCCTTTTAATTAACCTAACTCTTAAATTAATTATACAAGAAAATTAAAAAATAAGCATTACCATTTTCATACATTAACATAACATTTATATTAATAGCTTATGAAATTAATAAAGCATGTTAATTACTAGTATAAATATAACTCTTATATTTTTAAACTAAAGTAATTTCATGCTCAATTCAAATTAATTTTCTTCAATTAATCTAACTCTTAAATTAATTACTCAAGAAAACTAAAATAAGCATTCACATTTTCATACATTAACATAACACTTTATATTAATTGCTCATGAAAATAAATAAGCATATAAATTACTTTAATAAATATAACTCTTTATATTTTTACTAAAGTAATTTCATGCTCAATGCTTCTCAATTTTCATCCATTTAATCATAACAATTTATATTAAATCATACATGAAAAACAAGCATTGATATTTTATTTTCATCCATAATATAACTAATTATATTAATACTCATGAAAATAAACCTAAGCATGCATGCTCCATTAATATAATATAACACTTTATATTTATCTAATTAATGACATCCATGATGCTTTCAAAATTTCATATATTTAATATAACAATTATACTACTCATGAAATTTAAATTCATGCATAATTATCAAATATTATAACATTTATAACATAAAAATGCATGAAACATGCTTAACCTATGGTGGGATCTAGCTAAATGACATTCATAAAGCAATAAATAGCTATAATGACCGGTATTTTGGCATCCTAGGGCAAAAATAATGAAAAAATTACATTAATAATTCAAAATCTAGCCCTAAACCGCCTTGTAATCGGTCAGAACCACCTCGAACCGCTCAGAACCAGCCCGAACCGTGTTAGAATCGCCCAAAACAGACCTAAATTTCTCAAACAAGCCCAATAAAACCTTGAACCAGACCAGACCAGCATGAACCGGACCTATCCTTAGTGAACCGGACCGTACCAACTTCAGAAACCGGAAACATAAGAAAAAACTGCATTTGAACAGCCTCGAGAACTCACGCCCTCTCATACGCTAGGCGCACGCACACACCAGCTGCTCCAACGCCCATGTTCAAGAATCAGTTTACGCAAATAATAATTATTTCGTAACCGCTTCAAGGCACGACGCGATCCACGCTCCGAATATCTGAAACTACCGTCAGCGTCGAGACGCTGAAGGCATAGCGTCTCGACGCTGAAGGCATAGCGTCTCGACGCTGTCCCATTTTTTTCAGTGCCTTTACCTCAGCGTCGCGACTCCGTTGAGCAGGGTCGCGACGCTACGCCTCTGGGCAGCATACTGTCTTCGATTCCAGCATCCGTTTTTCTCCGATTCGAACACCGATCAACCAATTAAATATCATATATTTAATTTCAGACCTTCTATTAGTTAATTAATTAATTACCCAATTAAATATCATATATTTAATTTTAGGCCTTTGATAACTACCCAAAAGGTAGTTACTTAGGCCTCATTTATATAAGGATTTGTGTGTCTTTAATGCTTAATAGGGTTGGTTTTAGAGAGATATTACATGATTTAACCCATTTGGAAGAATGGAAGCATTGGAAATTATTTTGTGCAGATTATGCTGCAGAGCGACTGGAGAGAGCAAATTCTATGCTGCAGCAAAACTGGGAACAGAAACTGCCACATCACAGCTCGTTAGCCAACTTCATGAACCGACTTCTGTTGAGTTATTTTCGAGATAAAGGATCAAGGAGAGCCTTACACGTGTCCTAGTTGACCTAATTAAAGCCTCCCATCCTTCTATAAAAGGAAGTAGCCGTCAAAGTCAAATTCCTTCCATGTTTTCCCTTGGAAGCCGAATAGTTAGGGAGATTGAAGATTATCAAGAACACCATCAACCGCAAGCTGAGTAGGGAGTTTACCTTCTTTATTAACTTGTAGTTATGGACATGCATACTCAGATTGTAATTCGTATTCCTATGCTTATTATGAACTAAGTAGCTTAAGGTATTGGTTAGGAATAATATGATTACTGTGCTTCATCTCTAGTAATAAATTGACTATTGCATTTTGGTTAATTGTTGTGCTTATTCTTATTTTATGCCCGCCTGGCCAGCCGGTATGGATAGCTCTCTCTAGTTTCAGGGATGGTTTAGAGAGTGTGTGGCAATTCTCCACACTACGATCATTGTGTATTGGTGAACGCCAGTGACTGAGCTAGGGATAGCCAGTTGCCTAGTGCTTGATCGGTCGCTCTTCATTGGGTTTGAAACATATCCCAAAAGATCCGGAGTTCCGGGAGGAATCCGCTAATAATACTATGAGAAATGCATGATCAATTATATTGCTAGAGCATATTTTAGAACAATCACTAAAGCCTAACCAGCGCCTGTCTTTAATCTGTCTATCTATTTGTTTACTCGTTGTTCTGTCATTTATTTTGCTTCAGCATAATTCTTATAAAACCCAACATTTTTATTATCTTCGAAACCATTAGAAAGTTATACAAAATAGATAAAGTGGAAACTCATTCAGACCTTGGATTGATAATATTACTTGCTGCAGACTGTGTATACTTGTGCAGGAATTCTAGAGTATTTCATATCATATTTTTACTCACTCTAGGAACCCAACAAGTTTTTGGTGCCGTTCCCGGGGAATTGAATAAGTTTTTATCTGATATGTTTTGTATGTGTTTTAGTGGTTTGGTGCTAGAACTTTTTGATTGTTTCTTTTGTTTTTGCAGGTGTGATTTTGGTGCATGAGCGATCCGCCTGAGGTACGGTTTGAGCTTGATCCAGAAATTGAAAGGACATTTAGGAACAGAAGGAGGGAGCAGCGCAGGAACCAGATGGAGAACGCCCCGTAACTTCCGCAGGTTCCTGAATGTCTAGTAGCAGTAAACCCCCAGCAGAACCCATTGTTGCAGCAAAACCCACTGTTTGAGCAAAATGAGCAGCGAAATAATCAGGCTGAGAATCCTATCTTGATAGCGAACGATAGGACCAGAGCCATTCGTGCGTATGCTGTCCCGATGTTTAATGAGTTGAATCCAGGGATTGCACGTCCCCAAATCCAAGCGGCGAACTTTGAAGTGAAACCGGTAATGTTTCAGATGTTGCAAACCGTAGGGAAATTCCATGGTTTGTCATCTGAAGACCCTCATTTACATCTTAAGTCTTTTCTAGGAGTTAGTGATTCTTTTGTAATTCAAGGAGTGCCTAGAGATGCTCTTAGATTAACTTTGTTCCCGTATTCTCTTAGAGATGGAGCAAAATCATGGTTAAACTCTTTTGCTCCAGGATCAATTAGGACGTGGGATGACTTAGCTGAAAAAGTTTTGAGTAAATATTTCCCACCTAATAGAAATGCTAAATTAAGGAGTGAAATAGTAGGGTTTAGGCAACTTGAAGATGAGACTTTTAGTGAGGATTGGGAGAGGTTTAAGGAGCTTTTACGAAAGTGTCCCCACCATGGGTTACCTCATTGTATTCAAATGGAAACATTCTACAATGGTTTAAATGGAGTAAACCAAGGTATGGTCGATGCTTCGGCTGGAGGGGCCCTTTTGGCAAAAACTTTTGATGAAGCCTATGAAATTTTAGAAAGAATATCTATTAATAGTTGTCAGTGGTCGGATGTTAGAGGCACAAATAAAAAGGTTAAGAGTGTGTTAGAGGTTGATGGTGTGTCCACCATTAGGGCTGATCTTGCTATTATTGCTAATGCTCTTAAGAATGTGACAGTGATTAGTCATCAGCAGCCACCAGCTATGGAGCCTACAGCAGTGGTGAACCAAGTCACGGACGAAGCATGTGTCTATTGCGGTGAAGACCACAACTACGAGTTTTGCCCCAGCAATCCAGCTTCTGTGTTTTTTGTAGGTAATCAGAGGAACAACCCTTATTCTAACTTCTATAATCCAGGTTGGCGCAACCACCCCAACTTCTCATGGGGAGGTCAAGGAAATAACTTACAAGCGCAACAAAAGATGAACCAGCCGGGATTTGCTAAAGCGCAGGTAATGCCCCAGCAGAATAAGCAGGCTTTGCCCCAGCAAAATTCGGGAAATTCTCTCGAGGCGATGATGAAAGAATTTATGGCTCGCACAGACGCTGCAATTCAAAGTAATCAAGCTTCGATGAGAGCCCTGGAATTGCAAGTGGGTCAGCTAGCTAATGAGCTCAAGGCAAGGCCTCAAGGGAAACTTCCATCAGATACTGAACACCCTAGAAGGGAAGGTAAGGAGCAGGTAAAGGCAGTTACTCTTAGGAGTGGTAAGCCATTAGAAGAAAGAATTGAGCCTAGTAAAACCCAGGTTATAAGTAAAAATGGTAATAGTGATAATAATGTTGTTGTTGAGAAAGAGTTGGAGTCTGGTCAGGGTGCTGGAGGCAGCAAAGAAAATGCTGGAGCATCTGGTTCTGTGCCAGATGTAGAACCACCTTATGTGTCGCCCCCACCTTATGTACCACCTCTACCTTTTCCACAAAGGCAAAAGCCTAAGAATCAGGATGGTCAATTTAAAAAGTTTTTAGAGATTCTTAAGGAGTTGCATATAAATATCCCTTTAGTAGAAGTTATTGAGCAAATGTCTAATTATGCCAAATTTCTTAAGGATATTTTGACTAAAAAGAAAAGGTTAGGTGAGTTTGAAACTGTATCTCTTACTAAGGAGTGTAGTGCTATTCTCAAGAATGGTCTACCCCCCAAGGCTAAGGATCCAGGGT
Source organism: Luffa acutangula (assembly GCA_036850905.1). Lineage (NCBI taxonomy): Eukaryota > Viridiplantae > Streptophyta > Magnoliopsida > Cucurbitales > Cucurbitaceae > Luffa > Luffa acutangula. The sequence goes on along the minus strand of CM072095.1, from coordinate 21,887,769 downwards.
CATTTACCATACATGTGTCTATAGGTGGAAAGGAATTAGGTAGAGCACTCTGTGATTTAGGTGCAAGCATTAACCTTATGCCTCTTTCGGTCTATCGAAAGTTAGGTATTGGTGAAGCTAGACCTACCACAGTTACACTCCAACTAGCTGATAGGTCTATCACATATCCAGAGGGTAAAATTGAGGATGTCTTAGTAAAAGTGGATAAATTCATATTTCCTGTTGATTTTATTATTTTAGACTATGAGGCTGATAGAGTTGTCCCAATTATTCTAGGTCGTCCATTTTTTGCTACAGTAGGGCATTAATAGATGTTCAAAAAGGAGAATTAACAATGAGAGTCTGTAATGAGGAAGTGAAATTTAATGTCTTTAAAGCCATGAAATATCCAGACGAGATGGAGGATTGCTCCTTCATCAGGATTCTGGAGAGCACAGTTATTGAGACAGCAATACAGGATTCGGCTGATAAGCATTCGGAAAAGCATGGAGAGGTTAGTGTAGAAGATTTTGAATTTTGTTCTTTAGATAGAAAAAATGAAAAAGAATTGTTTAGGTGTGAGGATGTTTTTGAGTCTTTAGATTTAGATCAAAGAAAGGCTCCCCCAATTAGACCATCCCTGATTGAGGCACCCACTTTAGATTTGAAACCTTTACCGGATCATCTAAAGTATGTGTATCTTGGGGAAAGTGAGACGTTGCCCATTATTGTTGCATCAGATTTAATGTCGGAGCATGAGGAGGCCTTAATAAAATTGTTGCAGCAATACCGCAAAGCTATAGGTTGGACGTTGGCTGATATTCAGGGGATTAGCCCATCTTTTTGTATGCACAAAATCACTCTAGAGGAGGGATCCTTTAGGAGTATTGAGCAACAAAGAAGGCTTAACCCTGCAATGAAAGAGGTTGTTAAAAAGGAGGTAATTAAATGGTTGGATGCTGGGATCATCTATCCAATTGCCGATAGCAATTGGGTAAGCCCTGTCCAATGTGTTCCTAAGAAAGGAGGTGTCACTGTGGTGAGCAATAAAGATAATGAGTTGATCCCCACAAGGACAGTAACTGGCTGGAGGGTTTGTATGGATTACAGAAGGCTTTATAAAGCCACCCGAAAGGATCATTTCCCTCTACCATTTATCGACCAGATGTTGGATCGATTGGCTGGTCAGGCCTATTACTGTTTCTTGGATGGTTATTCTGGGTATAACCAGATTACTATTGCTCCTGAAGATCAGGAAAAAACCACTTTCACCTGTCCTTATGGGACATTCGCTTTTAGGAGAATGCCTTTTGGCCTTTGCAATGCTCCAGTAACATTTCAGCGGTGTATGTTAGCAATTCTTTCTGATATGATTGAGTCCACTGTTGAGGTATTTATGGACGATTTTTCAGTTTTTGGAGGGTCTTTTTCAGAGTTGTTTAGATAATTTAGGCAAGGTGTTAAAAAGATGTGAGGATACCCATCTAGTTCTTAATTGGGAGAAATGCCACTTCATGGTGAAGGAGGGCATAGTGTTAGGTCATAGGATTTCTAAAAATGGTCTAGAAGTTGATAGAGCAAAAGTTGAGGTTATTGAAAGACTAGAGCCACCGAATTCAGTGAAGGGAATTTGGAGTTTTTTAGGACATGCTGGATTTTATAGGAGGTTCATAAAGGATTTTTCCAAAATCAGTAAACCTCTTTGTAACTTATTGTGCACTGATCATATTTTTTACTTTAATACAGATTGTAGGAAGGCTTTTGAAACGTTGAAGGATGCTTTAATCTCAGCACCCATTCTCTGCGCACCTAATTGGAATTTGCCATTCGAGGTAATGTGTGATGCGAGTGATGTTGCGGTAGAAGCAATGTTGGGGCAAAAGCAGGGAAAATTTATTCATCCTATATATTATGCAAGCAAGGTTTTAAATGAAGCACAGGTCAACTACACAACTACTGAAAAGGAGTTATTAGCTGTGGTGTTTGCTTTTGAGAAATTCCAGCCATATTTGGTTGGATCCAAAGTCACGGTTTTCACGGATCATGCAGCAATAAGGTATTTAATGTCAAAGAAAGATGCAAAGCCTAGATTAATTCGTTGGATTTTACTATTGCAGGAATTTGACTTGGAGATAAAGGACAAGAAGGGATCAGAGAATGTCGTTGCAGATCATTTATCTCGTCTTGATCCATCATCATCTTTGCTGGAGCAATCTGCCATTTCCGATTCTTTTCCAGATGAGCAGCTGTTTGTTGTTCAGGTAAAGGTAGTCAGGGATGTCCCTTGGTATGCTGATATTGCCAACTTTTTAGTAAAGGGAGTCACTCCTATTGACATGGATTGGAGGCAGAAGAAAAAGTTTAAGCATGATGCGAAATTTTTCTATTGGGATGAGCCGTTTATGTATAAGCAATGCTTTGACGGTATTATTCGTAGGTGTGTTTCACGTGCTGAAGAAAAGGAAATCCTGGAGCAATGTCACTCTTCGCCGTATGGAGGTCATTTCAGCGGTCAGAGGACAGCTATGAGGATTTTGCATTGCGGATTTTTCTGGCCTACATTATTCAAGGATGCCCATTGGTTCTACAAGCAATGTGATGTTTGCCAAAGGAGAGGAAATTTGGGGCCAAGAGATGAAATGCCTCTTACTTACATTTTAGAAGTTGAATTATTCGATGTATGGGGTATTGACTTTATGGGGCCATTTCCCCCTTCTAATGGCAATATTTTTATCTTATTGGCAGTTGATTATGTGTCCAAATGGGTGGAGGCCATTGCATGCCATCAGAATGATGCCAAGACAGTTGCAAGGTTTCTTCAATCGCACATCTTTGCGCGGTTTGGGACACCTAGGGCTCTAGTGAGTGATGAGGGTACACATTTTGTTAATAATATCTTAACTAAGCTTTTAGCTAAGTATGGGATTAAGCATAGAATAGCTACCCCTTATCACCCACAAGCAAATGGTCAAGCTGAAATTAGTAATAGGGAAATTAAATGAATTCTAGAAAAAGTAGTCCATCCATCTATAAAGGATTGGTCCTTTAGGTTGGATGAGGCTCTTTGGGCCTATAGGACAGCTTATAAGACTCCTCTAGGTATGTCTCCCTATAGGTTAGTATACGGGAAAGCTTGCCATTTACCATTAGAGCTTGAGCATAAAACATTTTGGGCTTTGAAAAAGTTAAATTTTGATTTGAGTCGTGCAGGAGCAATAAGAATGTTGCAGCTTAATGAGTTAGAAGAATTTCGTCAATTTTCTTATGAAAATGCGAAAATGTATAAAGAAAAGACTAAGTTGTGGCATGACAAGAAAATAAAATTTAAGGAGTTTGTCAAGGGTCAGAAAGTTTTGCTTTATAATTCTAGATTAAAATTATTTCCTGGAAAATTAAAATCTAAATGGTCAGGACCGTTTATTGTGGTTGAGGTTTTTCCCAATGGAGCAATTACTTTGCAGGATGAAAAAGATGGGAGAGTATTCAAGGTGAATGGACAGCATGTGAAAAATTATTGGGGTGAGGAATTTCAGGCGAAATATCCTTCCCTACGGTTGGTTGATGATTGAGAGAGCAGGACTTTTGCGAGAGCATTTCACAAAGCAAAATTTTGTGCTCCCAGGATTTGTAGTGATTTTATTTTGTTCGTTGATTTGTTTTTAAGTCCGATTAGGTTAGGTATTGATTTTTGCATAGTTTATTAGATCTCAGTGTTTTTATTATTTTCGATTTTATTTCGTTTTGAATTTGATTTGATTTTCGGGTTATTTATTTAAATTATCTTTTAATTATCTTTTAATTAGTTAGATTTTGATAGATTTTATCTAGATTTTTTTTTTCAGTTATTTGAATTCTAGTTTTAATTAATAGAGATTTTCTCTAATTTATTCGGCTTCTTTTGAGAATAACAGGTTAAGTTTGCTTTGATCGGTTTAATTTGAATTAAAAAGATTTGATTTGTCTATTTTGAAATTTGAATTCTGTATCTGAGATTCCTCAGGTTCAGCAGATTGTTGCGGCAAAGATATTGCTGGGGCAAAATATTCCGAGATAGAAGGGTTTCCGTTGGAATTTATTATTGTTACCGTTAGAATTAGCTTTAAATTCTCGCAGGTAAATGTGAGTGCATCTTCTGATGAGGCCACATGTTGCAAAGTAATTATCCAACGGCTTCAATGATGACAGAGCATTAATTTTTACCATGGCCATTTGGAATTCGCAATTTTACCGTTGGTAATTTTTGAATTTCAGGTTTGCATTTTTAATTGCAACGGTAATATTAGTTATGGCAGGGCAAATCCTTTCGGTTAAGATTCTTGTTTGCTGCAGCTCTATTTATTCGCAATCTCTGGTAAGTACATTTCACTTCGTTTTCTTGATCAAATCCTTGTGCGTGTGTTATTTTTTCTTTCTTTGCAAAACCCTATTATACCTTCCATGGCTAAAACAAGAGTGCGAAAAGAGAGGGAGAGTGAGGAGGAAGAGATACCCGTCACACCGGAAGTACAAAAAGGGAAAATTAGGAAAAAAAGAACGCCAGAAGAGAAGGAGGCAAAGCGAAGACGGAGGCAGCAGAGGGCTGCGGAACAAGAAGTCATCCAAGAGACAGCGGCTGTGCAGGATCTTGAGACAGAACCGATAGTTTCTGCTACGGTTCAGGAAGGGAATGCTGAGAAGGAACATGAGACAGAGGTCGGAGGACAAGTCGCAGGTGTGCCTGAAAAAGAGAAAACACCGGAGCTGGTGCAGGAGGCCCATGTTGAAATTATTATGCCTGAACCACCCAAGCGCCGCCGCATCAAGAGAAAGGCGGGTCGCGTGAGGGTGGTTCGGAACACTCCATCACCTCCGACGTCGGACTCTGAGGAAGAAAGAAGGGAAGCTGAGAATAAGGAAAAAGAAGAAGAGGCAAGAAAGGCAGAAGAAGAGTTTTTGCGTGAACAGAGAGAAAGTAAGGGCAAAGGAATTGTCGAAGCATCAGGAGAAATTGAGGAGCCGAGGGTGCCATTCATTCGCTTCGTCAACGATCTTGCTCGAGCAAAGTACCAGGAGGTGCTGAAACGGGACTTCTTGTTCGAACGAGGATTTGGCAGTGATTTGCCTAGGTTCTTGGAGTCTGGGATAGTGAACCTCGGATGGAGGCAATTTTGTGCGAAACCAGAACCTGTCAATGCCAACATTGTTCGAGAATTTTATGCCAATCTTGACGTTAAGAATGATTTTGAGGTTATCGTTCGAGGAGTGCCTGTACAGTGGAGTCCTAAGGCCATTAATGAACTGTTCGATCTCCAAGATTTTCCGCATGCCGTTTTTAATGAGATGGTGGTTGCACCATCTAGTGATCAACTGAGTGCGGCTGTTCGGGAGGTAGGCATTGAGGGGGCTCAATGGAGGGTGTCGCAGACGCGGAAGCATACGTTTCAAGCTGCTTATTTGAAGAGTGAAGCCAACACTTGGATGGGATTCATCAGGCTACGCTTGCTGCCGACAACACACGACTCCACAGTATCTCGGGACAGGGTATTGCTTGCTTTTGCCATTCTTCGCTCAATGAGTATTGATGTAGGAAAAATTATTTCTTCTGAGATTGTTGATTGCTGGAAGAAGAAGGTGGGGAAGCTGTTCTTTCCGAACACTATCACGATGTTATGCAGCAGGGCAGGAGTGCCCACGGTTCCAGAAGATATGATCATGACTGATAAGGGAATCATTGACACACCTAATCTGGCGCGACTTCAGCGTATGTAAGAGGTTCGCAAGGGTGGGCTTGTGTATGGCGTTAATCAGATCCTAGAGCAACTGGCAGTGTTGACCAGTAGGTTAGAATTTGCTGAAAGGCAAGCTCAGACCTACTGGACTTATGCTAAAAGGAGAGATGGTGCGCTCAGGGGGGCCTTGCAAACCAATTTCTCAACACCGTGTCCGGCCTTTCCAGTGTTTCCCGATGATTTGTTTAATCTTTGGATACCACCCCCGCCTGTTGAACGAGAAGAGAATGATGATGAAGACCAGGGTCAGGAAGATTGATGGATGGAATGATCTTCAGCGAGCATTATTTTTGTCTTATCATTTTGTTTGCTCGCGCATATCTGACCCCATTTTGCTAAAAATATTTGATTGTCTTTTTTTTAATTTTTTCTGCGTTAAAAATATATCTCTGCTTTGTAATGTTTTTCTATGATTTTAATGAAATTTCTGAATGTTTCTATTCTATGAGCACTGGCTAACTCTAACTTAACTAATTTTCTTCTGAATTTTTGAAGATTGGACTGATTACGCTTAATTAGATCAAGGTATTCTGATCTCCAGAAACCTTTTGCTTGAGCATTTCTTCTCGCCTGGACTGTTGCTGCGGCAAGAAGATTTTGATGGTAGTATTGACTTATATGATCCACTTTAAGCTTAATCTGAGTCCCATGTTTAGTTTAAAAATTCAGAAAGAAAGATTTAAGTTTGGGGGTATAATTGCTTAATTAATGATTCATTGGGGACAATGAATAATTCAAGTTTGGGGGACTTTTTGCTACTCCAATTATTTTGCTCGAGCATTCCTCTCCTTCAAAATTAAAATTTGCTAGGTTATTGAGTAACCGGGGACATTTGTGATACCCACAGTTTGTCTTCGCGTCAAAAGATGACCTAGGAAATGTGAAAAATGAGAAATATGAGAAAAAAATTATTTGCTGAAAAATTATTTGTTGAAGATTTTGCTGAAAAAATTGACAGAGCAAAAGTTTTGAGGGATGAATGATGATCCAGCAGTTTTTTGTCTTCCAGAACATAGGTGAGTTTCATCATAAAATGTCGCCATTCTGAGGGGCAAGAGATAGAATAACTAAGGATTTTTTAGCTTTATAATGAGTATTGAGCCTAGTTGGTGATAAGCATGAGGCAAGGGTATACTGCATCATAAAGTGGGTCATCCCGTGCTTAAGAGCTTATGACTGTAAGGCTGCTTTAAGTATTATAAATAATGATATAAACCCCTTTAAAAATATGTTTTGAAATGCCTGATAATAGAGCTAAGCTGTGGTGAGTTCTTAGAATTAAGTTGAAAAGTGGCGATTATTTGTCCCTACTGAAGGAATCATTTTGCTGCAGCAGAGCTTGGTTTTGCAGAATGCACAGGTAAAGGTTAAAGGTAGTGTTGGACTGTCTGATTTGATTAAGCTAATTCTTTGTCTAATGTTTTGAAATTCTTGAAGGAAGGTTGGTTAGTATTGCTCGGGACGCGCAATAGTTCAAGTTTGGGGGTATGATAACTGCCCAAAAGGTAGTTACTTAGGCCTCATTTATATAAGGATTTGTGTGTCTTTAATGCTTAATAGGGTTGGTTTTAGAGAGATATTACATGATTTAACCCATTTGGAAGAATGGAAGCATTGGAAATTATTTTGTGCAGATTATGTTGCTGAGCGACTGGAGAGAGCAAATTCTATGCTGCAGCAAAACTGGGAACAGAAACTGCCACATCACAGCTCGTTAGCCAACTTCATGAACCGACTTCTGTTGAGTTATTTTCATGATAAAGGATCAAGGAGAGCCTTACACGTGTCCTAGTTGACCTAATTCAAGCCTCTCATCCTTCTATAAAAGGAAGTAGCCGTCAAAGTCAAATTCATTCCATGTTTTCCCGTGGAAGCCGAATAGTTAGGGAGATTGAAGATTATCAAGAACACCATCAACCGCAAGCTGAGTAGGGAGTTTACCTTCTTTATTAACTTGTAGTTATGGACATGCATACTCAGATTGTAATTCGTATTCCTATGCTTATTATGAACTAAGTAGCTTAAGGTGTTGGTTAGGAATAATGTGATTACTGTGCTTCATCTCTAGTAATAAATTGACTATTGCATTTTGGTTAATTGTTGTGCTTATTCTTATTTTATGCCCGCCTGGCCAGCCGCTATGGATAGCTCTCTCTAGTTTCAGGGATGATTTAGAGAGTGCGTGGCAATTCTCCACACTACGATCATTGTGTATTGGTGAACGCCAGTGACTGAGTAGGGATAGCTAGTCGCCTAGTGCTTGATCGGTCGCTCTTCATTGGGTTTGAAACATATCCCAAAAGATCCAGAGTTCCGGGAGGAATCCGCTAATAATACTGCGAGAAATGCATGATCAATAATATTGCTAGAGCATATTTTAGAACAATCACTAAAGCCTAACCAGCGCCTGTCTTTAATCTGTCTATCTATTTGTTTACTCGTTGTTCTGTCATTTATTTTGCTTTAGCATAATTCTTATAAAACCCAACATTTTTATTATCTTCGAAACCATTAGAAAGTTATACAAAATAGATAAAGTGGAAACTCATTCAGACCTTGGATTGATAATATTACTTTCTGCAGACTGTGTATACTTGCGCAGGAATTCTAAAGTATTTCATATCATATTTTTACTCACTCAAAGAACCCAACAGCCTTCAATTAATTAATTCTATAATATGAATCAAATTCATATTAAAATTTGAACTCCTTCAAATTCTCTTATATCCTATAAATTTAATATGAATCAAATTCATATTAATATTTGAACTTCTTCAAATATTTATTTCTCTCATAGACTATAGTTTAACTAAATCTCATTTAATTTAAACTAAATTGAATAATTAATTAATTCATAATTAATTAATTCATCTTCTAATTAAATACCATATATTTAATTAGACATATATTTGAACTCTTTCAAATATATCAATCTCTCAATATAATAAAGTTTAATCTCAAATTAGACTTTATATTTTAATGCATCACTATACATTATATTAATTTGTATCTCATACAATTAACTTAATTTCCCAATATGAATTTGAACTATTCAAATTCTCTCAAGATATATTTGTTCCTAATTACTCTTTACGAGCTAGCAGAGGGACCTAATGGACCTACATATCAGAAGCTTCAATGATATGAGGTTAACCGATTAAACTCATTAATCAGGTTAACCAATATTCATTAACTGTAGGTCATTCCACTAAAGACGCACAACTGAACTCTTCTCACTGTAGAACATTTCTGTGTCCACGGATATAGACCTATACCGGTAAGTCAATCCTTCACGAGTGTCTCTAATCACAACTGGGTCAAATTACCGTTTTACCCCTGTGTTACATCTGTCTCCTTAAGTACCAGTGCTCCTCTAATGAACAACCTGTTTATGGTCCAACCATTAAACAGAAAGTCCCTCTCGGGCCAGTGAGAGGGTGGGATCCCTTTGTTCAAGTCCCGAAGTCACCACTTAAGGGAACACTCATCTACTTCTCCTAGAAGCGGGAAGGAGTGAATTCCTTCTTGTGTTTTCATGTCCCCAACCTCCCACTCGGTCTTGTCCCCAAAAAAGGAAGGCATATTGAGTCGGCGTATTGGCCACTCTCACCCATGCTAATCAAAGGACAATCCCTCATGAGAAGGAGTTCATGACACACTCAGGATTAAGACTAAGTTACCTAGGTCATCCTATTAAAACAGTAACCTAACTAGTTAACGGTGTTATAACTAATGGTTGACTATTTCGTGGTCCGGTCTTATGCAAACTCATTGCATAGTATACCCCGCTCACAAGTCTCCTACATGGACGCCTTGGATCAATACGTCTGTATCAAATACAAAGTGGGTCGTATCACATAGTGTTATCAGGATAAAGTACCCAGCCTTATCCTTGTACTATAGACCTTTTAGGTTGTTACTTGAACACCGATCCCCGTATGTCCCCACATACTAGTTCAAGTTACATTTAAACAACCTTGGATCTTAGTTTATTGGATTTGGGTCAAATTGTGCAATATTTAACAATAACACTTTATTGTAGAAACTCAATAACACTTTATTGAAACAAGTATACAATTTGTTTACATTCACTATCTACGAGTTTTAGGGCATAAAACCCAACAAAAATATCCTTAAGAAATTTAGCATAATTGGGCATTTGCTCTATAGCTTCTACTAAAGGGATATTTATGTGCAATTGCTTAAGAATCTCTAAAAAAATTTTAAATTGACCATCCTGATTCTTAGGCTTTTGCCTTTGTGGAAAAGGTAGAGGTGGTACATAAGGTGGGGGCGGCACATAATGTGGTTCCACATCTGGAACAGAACTAGATGCTCCAGCATTTTTATTGCTTCCTCCAGCACCTTGACCAGACTCCAACTCTTTCTCAACAACAACATTATTTTTATCACCATTTTTATCTATAACCTGGGTTTTACTAGGCTCTTCTAATGGCTTACCACTCCTAAGAGTTACCGCTTTTACCTACTCCTTACCTTCCCTTCGAGGGTGTTCAGTATCCGAGGGAAGTTTCCCTTGAGGCCTTGCTTTCAGCTCATTAGCTAGCTGACCCACTTGCAATTCCAGGGCCCTCATCGAAGCTTGATTACTTTGAATTGCGGCATCTGTACGAGCCATAAATTCTTTTATCATCGCCTCGAGAGAACTTCCCAAATTTTGCTGGGGCAAAGCCTGCTTATTTTGTTGGGGCAGTACCTGCACTTTAGCAAATCCTGGTTGGTTCACCTATTGTTGCGCCTGCACATTACTTCCTTGTCCTCCCCATGAGAAATTGGGGTGGTTGCGCCAACCTGGATTATAGAAGTTAGAGTAAGGGTTATTCCTCTGATTACCTACAAAAAACACAGAAGCTGGATTGCTGGGGCAAAACTCGTAGTTGTGATTTTCACCACAATAGACACATGCTTCCTCTACCACTTGGTTCACCACTGCAGCAGGCTCCATAGCTGGTGGCTGCTGATGACTAATCACTGTCACATTCTTAAGAGTATTAGCAATCATAGCAAGATCAGCCCTAATGGTGGACACACCATCAACCTCTAATACACTCTTAACCTTTTTATTTGTGCCTCTAACATCCGACCACTGACAACTATTAATCGATATTCTTTCTAAAATCTCATAAGCTTCATCAAAAGTCTTTGCCAAAAGGGCCCCTCCAGGAACTCCGGAACTATTAATCGATTCCTCCCGGAACTCCGGATTTTTTGGAATGTGTTTCAACCCCAATGAAGTGCGACCGATCAAGCACTAGGCAACTGGCTATCCCTAGCTCAGTCACTGCCGTTCACCAATACACAATGATCATAGTGTGGATAATTGCCACACACTCTCTAAATCATCCCTGAAACTAGAGAGAGGTATTCACATCGGCTGGCCAAGTGGGCATAAAATGGAAATAGGCACAACAATTTACCAAGATGCAATAATCAATATATTACTAAAGTTTAAGCACGACAACTACATGTTCCTAACCAACACCTAAAGCTACTTAGTTCATAATAAACATGGAAATATGAATTACAATCTGAGTAGGCATGTCCATAGTCACAAGATAATAAAGAAAATAATAATCTCCCCAACCAGCTTGTGAACAATGGTGTTCTTGGTAATCTCTAATCTCTCTATACTACTCGGCTTCCAAGGAAAGTTGGAATGCTTTTGACTTGGACGGCTACTTCCTTTTATAGAAGGATAGGAAGCTTGAATTAGGTCAACTTGGACATGTGTAGGGATCTCCTTGCTCTTTTATCCCGAAAATAACTCAACAGAAGTCGGTTCATGAAGTTGGCTAACGAGCAGTGACGTGGCAGTTTTGTTCCCAGTTTTGCTGCAGCACAGAATTTGCTTCCTCACGTCGCCTAATAGCATAATCTGCACAAAGTAATTTCCAAGGCTTTCATTCTTCCAAATGGGTTAAAACATGTAATATCTCTCCAAAACCAACCCTATTAAGCATTAAAGACACACAAATCCTTATATAAATGAGGCCTAAATAACTACCTTTTGGGCAGTTATCAAGTACCGGAAGGGAAACTTATGATTTTTTTCTTACTTAGGCATTAATGGATCAATTAACCAAAGTATGCGCTACAAGGTTCTTATAGACGCATGAGGTTGCGACTGCACCAGCCTTGATATTATTCTCCTTAATACTTCTCTTTTACTCTTGGCGCATGTTTTGCTTTTTACAAGTTCTATTTTTTTTTTTTATCACCAACTCTCTTGTTTATTTCTTTACATAATATCACACGTTTTTTAGTTTAGATCAGTAAATATTGTTAAAACTTTGCAAATAACCTTTCCCTATGGATTCGATACAGGACTCACCAGGTATTACTTGATTTTGTCAATTTATACTTGGGTTGATAAATATCTACGGCAAATTGTTATTAATTTGTTAAGCATACTGACGATCCATCATCTTTCCTAATTTCCCTCAGTCGCTGCTGCCCCAAGAAGAAGAGGATTCTGATGAAGAGGAAGATGAAGAGAATGAAGAGAAGGAGAGTTCATTGGACGAGGAATAGGGGAGTTTTTTGATCCCCTTTGACTGAAATTTTTATGAATAATATTGTTTCTGTTTTTTGTGTTTGATATTTTTTTTTAAATTTTTGCATGCTTTAAATTTTGTTTTTAGTGTTTAGTTGTTGTTTTTAATTGTTTTTAATGTTTAGTTGTTAATAGTTTTGATCATAGGATAGTTTAGTTAGCCTGTGGATAGTTTAGCTTAGAAAAACTTGGGTTTTTAGATCTTTTCCTGAAAAATCTGCTTGCTGTTTTTTTTTTTAGCTTTACCTATGATATTTTTTAAGAAAAGATCAACTTTAAGAAAAAATTTCTTTAAAATATTTAGAAAGAAAAAACATGTTACAAAGGAGTTTTCTTTTAAGCCCTTGATGATGAAAACTATAGCTTTGTTCTATCTCAAAAGTGTCACCGTCTCAACTGAGTTGTTTTCTAGTCATATGCTTTCCATTAGTCTTTTTCTTTACAAAATTTTCTTAGAGTCTAAAATTCCTCGTGTTTAACCTTTCTAACACTCTAGGAGAGTTTAGCCTTGATGTTTTGAAAACAAAAAAGTCTCATGTTAAGCCCATGCCTCAAAAACAAGCCAATGAGGACATTGTCTACCTTTAAGTTTGGGGGGGTGCTTTATGCTTCTATGTAAATATCTTTTTGTAAATTTGTACTGCTAGAAAGAATATGTGCTCAGTATATATATATATATAAAGAAGAGGAAAAGAAAAAACCTGAGAGTTACTCCTCCTTCCTAGGGTTTACTGAGTAACCAGGGGCATTCATGACACCCATGGTTTGCCACTGCATGAAAGGTTTACCTAGGGAAGTGAGTATCACTCCGAGCTTGTGAACTTTGCTCGAAGCTACATATCTTCACCACAAAGTGTCGATAAGCTAGAACAAAGGTAAAGATGACAACAAAGATGCTCTTGGGATAAAAAAAGTTGAATAAATGGAGCACCAACAGTCAAGTAAGTTTGGGGGAGATGGAAAAAGTCTAGTAATTCATATATGATTTTGTTTTCCTAAAGATTGTTTTCTTAAACTAAAAGGACTACACTAGGCTCTATGAGTAGAAGTTAGGTAGTTTAAGCACATTGGTTAGGATGGATTAGAGAGAGTTTTTCTTTGAAAAAGAACAATAGAAATCTTCATGCCTAGCAAACTCAAACGTTGTGACTGGCACTAGAGTAGAACCCTCTCCTAAAAGGCAAACTTTTTAGAAAACGATCTTGAAAAAACATATTAACTTGATTCCATGTCACTTGATTTGAAATGAAAAGTTGATACTAGTACCATGATTCATAACTATACATGAACTCTAACGTTTTTGTTTGCAATTAATATTGAGCTCTCACACTCTGGTTGGCAATTAAAAAGTTGATCTCTAACATTTTGATTGGCAATTGCTTGAGTACAAGCAATGAGTTAAGTTTGGGGGTATGAAAAGGGTAAAAAATATACCTATTTTACCCTTATATTTAGCTCATTTCTTGGTCAAATATTGAGTGTTTAGGTCAATTTTAATATTTACGAGCTCAAAATATGTTAATTTGATAAGTTAGGGTGTTGAGAGTCACTTTTGTTGCATTATGCTTATTTGTGCTTAAAAAGACTAGATTTGAAGCAAATTTGACTTAGTTTGTTGCTGTGCAGAAAAATAGAGGAAAGGTTGGAATTCCCCAGAAATGCGAAGGAAAAATCGAAATGCGACCGCATTTCTGGAAAATTAGAGGTCGTTCTGAGTCGCGCGCGGGTCGTTGTTGACGAGTCTTCTTCGCACCTAACAAGTTGTTTTGACCCCGAAACTGACTGGGCAACCTTCCAGCACCTATTTCGCAGCTCCTCAACCAATTTCTACACTATATAAGCTCGGGATTCAAAGTCAAATTCAAGTAGAACTCACTTGGAAGAAAATGATGGTGATAGAACCCTGGCTCGACGCCAATGAGTAAGGATGCCCAAGGTCCTTCTTAGATGACTAAATTCTAACCTGAGAGAAAGTTAGACATTAAACCTTATGGTTTGTAGAGAGTTTCACCCATTCCCATCTTGTAAAAGTGAGAGAGTGGAGTGTCTTAGCGAACTCTAGAAGGATTGAGTAAATAGAAAAACCCATAATATTTAGCTATTTCCTTTATTTCCAGCTCTTGAATCTTTTCATTATTTTGTATTCTTTACATCATTTTTTCAATGAAAATGTGTTCAATTGCTTTTTATCCCATCATGAGTAGCTAAATCTCGTTGAGGGGTTCAATGTGGTGAATTCCCTTATGGTTTAATGGCTTGAAAGTTTCTTATTTGCTTAAGTTTTGTTTAATGCATGTCATTCTTTATTGATTATCATTCTAATCTTGTTGAGTTTAATTTGATCACTTAGACTTTGCATGCTATGTGAGTTTGATCTCGAAAGGGACAAACGATATCGGTTCTCATAAAGGTGATTTAGGAGAGAAAGCTCGAAAGAGATTGTTCGGCGGTATAGGGCAAGCTACCTAAGATCGACTATAGGGTTATAGGTTGCATTCGTGAATTATCTTTGTCGGAGTCGAGTCACAGAAATGTGCATAACGGTACTCGTTTAGCCTTCTAACGGTTTTTGGGAACAAGGGCCAAATAGGAGTTAAATCTGACCCAATGCATTAAATACACTTAAGTTAAATGTTGCATGAGTATGGTTGTTACCTTAGGGATGAATCCATGTTGAATACCTCGTTGTTTATTATTGTTATTCTTTTATTATTTTCTTGCTTGTGTTATTTATCTTTTCAAAAACCCAATCAATCACTTATTTTCTTTGGTTACCTTTTTCAAAAGCAATCATTTGAGCAGTTTCTTATTCATATATGAATTTCCAGTTTAGTCCTTGTGGGATCGATACCCTTGGAGTACTTCTAAGGTTTTTTTATTACTACGTGCGACAGTATACTTGCACTTAAGTGTTAGCTGAATCATTCTTTATTATTTCATTTATCATCTTGTCTCACTTCCATCTATTCAGCTGACCACGCACCAGAGTTCTCTCTCCCCGTGGGTGTGGTTGTAAAGCCGTCACCGACCCTTGCTGGAGAAGACCCAGCCACCGGAAGCATCGCCGGGAGTCTCTCCCTCGCGTGATCTCTCCTTCCTGCGTCGTCTCCCTCTCTTTTCCTTGAGTTTTCAGCAAGAAAAACTGATGGGTAAGTCTCATACTCCCTCATTTCTAGTCTTTAAGGTTCGATCTAACTCCCCCGTGTCTGTATTGGTTAGATTTTGCGCGGATAGCAACTCGAAATCTCGTCTCCTCCGCGTTTCAGCCTTAAAAATCATGGGTAAGCCTTTTTCCCTTTCCTTTCCATGTGGTTTAAGGCCTGATCTAAGTTTATCTAGGTTCAGTTTGGTTAGATCTCGCGTGCCTAGAAGTTCCAGCAGCGTTTTCGGGTGTTTTCGGCACCGTTTGACTATCCTGATAAGTCTAAACGCTTACCCATGTTCGGTTGGTGCTTAGGATTAAATACCCATTCATTTTAGCCCTTACCCACTCATGTTTAGAGCTTGAAGTAGAATTCCCATTCATTTTCGGTGTCATTCATTCACTATCTTATAGCGGTAGTATTGAGTCTAATTGTAAACCCGAGACTTTCCTTGGAACATTTTCCTTTGTCATCTATTATGGTTTCATGGTTGGATTAAAATTGGTTGGAAGTTATTAATTTAAGAATAAAAGAAAAGAAAAAGAGAAAACAAATCAGCAAAAGTGAAAAAAAAAATGGGAATGGACAGCAAACAACCCACCACTGACAACCCTCTTTATCAGTTCATTTTCACCCCATTTCCTCATACTTTTTCATCCAAAATTTCAAAGATTTCGAGGGAGAGAGTGAGGGAAGAAGAAGAAGAACATTTCGTGGTTTTGAGGTTGAAGAAGATAGGAAATAGCTCAAGGAAAGGCAGCCATAGCAGAATCTGGGTTCAACATGCCAACCTCAGGTTTTTTATTCGGTTTGAGCTACACAGAAGGAACTAAGAGGTGAGGTTTGATTTTATTGAAAGTTAGTCCATTTTCTAACAAATTTCATGCAGCAAGCTTGAGCTAAATCTGATGAGAAGTTAATGGTTTTTGAAATGGAAAACAAAGCACAGGATTTTCTTGCAAACCAGGAGGATCTCTAGTTTTCACTGGTTTTTCGAGCATTCTGGGGTGTACAAGTTGAATCCTAAGCTCTATTGGGTATGGTTGGAAATCTTATTCAATTTCCTACAATGTTTATGAAGAATGCGTGAGCCAAAAATGACTTGAAGTAGGTCTAATTTCAGGAGATAGATAAAGGGTAGCAGAGAACCTCGAATCTATGTTGTCGGTGTTCGGGGCATTTCTGGACAAATTGGTTGGGAATCTCGTTTTCCTATCTTCAGTTACGTTGTAGAGTGTTCGAAACTGAAGCGTTTGATGTGTAGCACATTAATTTTGGTTAAGTATTGAGAAAGTTATGGGTGTTGGAAGTTAGGGTATAGAATCTGGAAAAACTGGAAAAGTAGAATGTGAAGTGTTTTTTTTTATTCAAGTGTTTAGAATTCATGAGCATGGAAAGACAAAGCTATTTATGGTTCTAATGCTCGGTTTTGGTTGTTTGGTAGGCCAAGAGGAGATAGGTCGAGTCTACAGACCAGGGAACTAGCTAAGACAGTGAGTGACAAAACGAATTTCGAAAATTGTTTCAAACGGTTGTTCATGTTTAGATGTTTTACATGTTTTTCTATGGATGATACATGGTTTTTATGAATAGTTTCAAGCTGAAGTTATGAGCTTAGATTTTCTAATGAGGTTTATAAATGAGCACATGATTATTGAGTTTATGAGAAATAGTTGAAACGACATCCTTTTAAGCCAAGCATGTAGCAAGAATTATTTAAAGATTTTCGGTTTTTTTTTCCACGAGCAAGATGAGTAAGCTTGAGTTTTACGAAAGATAACGATAAGCAGGCATGTTCTAATGTTTTCATGTGATTTTCTGAGATCTCTATTGACTACATGACTGAGATATTGAGCCCGAGGCTATATGGTACCGTGTGCACACAGGGTATATTCCGTTGTTGACGTTAAGTGTACTCTGTGACAACGTTGCTGTCGTGAGTGCTGGGCGGGCCCCACTACGACAAAGACGATGGGAGTGCTGGACGGGCCCCACTACATTGTAGGACTAGTAAACATTGGTTGTACTGGGCGTGCCTGATAACTTCCCAAAAGGTAGTTATTTAGGCCTCAATTATATAGGGATTTTTGTGTCCTTTATGCTTATTAGGGTTGGTTTTGGATAGATATTACATGTTTTAACCCACTTAGAAGAATGGAAGCTTTGGAAATCATTTTGTGCAGATTATGCTACTGAGCGACTAGAGGGAGCAAATTCTGTGTTGCAGCAAAACTGGGAGCAAAATCTGCCACATCACAGCTCGTTAGCCAACTTCATGAACCGACTTCTGTTGAGTAATTTTCGTGATAAAGAAGCAAGGAGGTCCCTACACGTGTCCAAGTTGACCTAATTCAAGTCTCCTCTCCCTCTATAAAAGGAAGCAGCCGTCCAAGTCAAACTCATTCCATGTTTTCCCTTGGAAGCCAAATATTTTAGAGAGATTGAAGATCATCAAGAACACCATCTTCCGCAAGCTGATTAGGGAGTTTATTTTCTTTATTAACTTGTGGTTATGGACATGCATACTCAGATAGTAATTCGTATTCCTATGCCTATTATGAACAAAGTAGCTTAAGGTGTTGGTTAGGAATAATGTGATTAATATGCTTCATCTCTAGTAATAAATTGACTATCGCATTTTGGTTAATTGTTGTGCTTATTTCCATTTTATGCCCGCCTGGCCAGCCGGTGTGAATAGCTCTCTCTAGTTTCAGGGATGATTTAGAGAGTGTGTGAAAATTATCCACACTACGATCATTGTGTATTGGTGAACTCCAGTGACTGAGCTAGGGATAGCCAGTTGCCTAGTGCTTGATCGGTCGCTCTTCATTGGGTTTGAAACATATCCCAAAAGATCCGGAGTTCCGGGAGGAATCCGCTAATAATATTGCGAGAAATGCATGATCAATAATATTGCAAGAGCATATCTTAGAACAACCACTAAAACCTAACCAGCGCCTGTCTTTAATCTGTCTATCTATTTGTTTACTTATTGTTCTGTCATTTATTTTGCTTCAGCATAATTCCGATAAAACCAAATCATTTTACTATTCTTGAAACCATTGGAAAGTTACACAAAAATAGGTAGAGTGGAAACTAATTCATGGCTCGGATTGATAATATTACTTGTTGCAGACTGGGTATACTTGCACAGGAATTCTAGAGTATTTTATATCATATTTTTACTCACTCTAGGAACCCAACAGTGCCCTACACAACGTAGATCGGTCATGTTAGTTAAAACGTTTGATGTCTTGATATGCCTTGCTAGATTTTTAATGATGAACCTGTGATGTTTTAAGGAAGCTTTTATCGTTGCACGTTGATGTTTAACGCCTTGGTTGAGCAGCTTTATGCGCTTAAAGTTTTATCACGTGTTTTGATTTTCAAATTTACAGTTTTAAATTTAGTCACTCGCTGGGCTTCGTAACTCACACTTTTCAAAATGGTTTTCCACTTTTCAGGTAGAGATCGAGCTTCCGGTGCCTGATACACTGCCAACGTCTGCTGAAAGTTCCAGATCAAGCTCCAGTACGTGGGTGGAGTTGTATATTGAGTTTGTCTATATTGTAAATGTTTTGTAAGGATTGGATAATTTAGTCTTAGAGGCCGTGGTTGTATAAATCCCAGTTGTATATGTTTTTGGTGGTGATATTTATATCAGGTTATTTTCCAAACCGAGTTATGTCACGACGGCACCTCGTGTATGTTACAAAGTTTTCAGGGATTCCGCTGTGTTGTATGATGACATGCATAAATGTCATAATTTTCCTATTAATTTTCGCTAGTTTTATGCTTGAATTATGTACTGTAATGCTATTTTATGTTTAAATTTCAGAAAACCAAGCCAAGGAAGCAAAGCTAGAATTTTGAGAGATTTTGGATTATTTTGGAGACTTTTTTAGCAATTTGGAGAAGTCCATTGTAGATCCAAGTCCAAAAGCCCAAAAGGAATGAGTTAAAAGCCCCAATTCATGAATTCCAAGTCTCAAATTATCAACTTGGGTCAAGAAAAGAGCCCAAGATCCATTACAAGTAGCATTTGGGCCAAAGGAAATGAATGAGGCCCGAAGTTCCATGAAAAATTGGGCCATTCTAGAAGATTCAGGGCCTAGGGTCGAGACGCTAAGCCTTGAGCGTCGAGACGCTAGACAGCTATGCGGAAAGATCCAAAAAGGGGGTAGCGTCGCGACGCTGCGACGACTTGGAGCCCAAGAAAAGATGACGTCAGAGCGTCGCGACGCTGTGACGTAGCGTCGCGATGCTGCGCCTACTGGGAGCCTATAAAAGGAGCCATTTGCATCCAAGTTTTGTGTGCCAATTTGTGGGTTTTCACCACATTCTAGAGTCCACACTAAAATTGGGAATTTTTGGGAGAGTTTTGGAGCTTTGTTGAAGATCTTTGGAGCTCGAGATCGAAGGAGGTCGCCGCGGGATCGAGAATATCGACACTTTTATGAGCATTTCTCTTCCCTTTTCCTTTATGTTTTAGTTTCTAGAATTTTTGTGAATAGGAATTATTGAATTTTAGTGATTATGAGTAGTAAATTCCTAAATTCTATGAGATTGATTTAGATGTTGAACATTTGCTTGATTAATGAATTAATTTAGTTTAATTGTCATTATTGTTCATTTGTGCATTTTGTCCTTAATGCTTTTAATCAACTGATCACTGATTAAATGAATCGTTACTAAGTGGAGACTCGACGAAGAGAAGCTTAGACTAGAACTGAATGCATGACTGACGGTTATTTACCCGGGTGACACGGGATAGAATAAATAACGTTAGAGGTTGTATTGAAGGGTCGTAATGCCATGCTAAGTAAATAAAGAAGAGACCGAAAGGAGATTCCTTATTGAAAGGTATGAGATAGGAGGAGACCGATAGGAGAGTCCTTGTCATTAGGCTTCTAGACTTGATTAAGCATTAAAGGTCCAATTGATGAAATCAACCACTCTAGAATTATCCCTCCAAATTGTGTCTCCATTTATCTTTTGCTTTCTAGATTAGCTTTTAGTTTATTCTTTTTGGCCTTAGATTTTGTTCTCTAAATAAAGATAAGCAAGATTATTCGCAGTAATTAATTGAATAAATCCAATCCCTGTGGAGACGATACTCGATACTCAAAATCACTATATTACTTGTGACGACTCGTTCGCTTCCGGATTAAAAATCGTGCAACATTGTGTCTCATGTAGAATATTTTATATCTAAGATTAGTACGTTTTTCAGATTCAACATTACAGGAGGGTCAACGGGTATCGTTAGAGGAGGACGATGTTCTTTGGCTTCACGCCATCTTTCGGACTAAGCTATTAGGTGGTCTGGGAGGGGGTGTGACAACTTGGTATCAGAGCAGTTAGCTCCATCGGAAATAAGACATGGTAGTTAGTGCTAAGAAGAATCTAGGAAGTAAATAGTTGGACGTTGAGTCATTCAGATAGAACTAGCGGAGTATTGTCCAAGTATTGTTGAGAGTGAGTCTAGTCAGGACTAGAATGTGGGTAGAAGTTTAGTATCATGCATCTGAGTTAAGTATCTATATCATGTCTGATGTATTCATATGTTATAGGAGTCATGCCACCACGTACCAGCAGACGACGAAGGCAGAATCAGGACGGGATGCAGGATCCTACCCAAAGTCAATCTGAAACGGGATCCAGTACCCCGAGAGGTCAGAATGAGGTAGGGAGTGAGCGATTTGCTAGATCTGCACAAGAGGTCGGTAGGCCAGAGAGAGTAGGGCCTAGTGATCCGGAAAAGATGTATGGGATAGAACGGCTGAACAAGTTAGGAGCCACTGTGTTTGAGGGTTCCACAGATCCAGCTGACGCCGAGGTCTGGTTAAATATGCTGGAGAAATGCTTCGACGTGATGAGTTGTCCCGAGGAGCGAAAAGTCAGATTAGCTACATTCCTTTTGCAGAAGGAGGCGGAGGGATGGTGGAAGTCCATTATAGCCAGACGTAGTGATGCACGTACGTTAGATTGGCAGACGTTCAGAGGCATATTCGAGGATAAGTACTATCCCACCACATATTGTGAGGCTAAGAGAGATGAGTTTCTAGGGCTGAAGCAAGGGTCACTTTCAGTGGCCGAGTACGAGAGAAAGTATACCGAGCTTTCACGGTATGCCGATGTGATTGTGGCATCTAAGAGTGACAGGTGTCACAAGTTTGAGAGAGGGCTGCGTTTTGAGATACGTACCCCAGTTACCGCTATTGGCAAGTGGACAGATTTTTTCCAACTAGTAGAGACTGCTTTACGTTTGGAGCAGAGTATAATAGAGCAAAAGTCGACAGTGGAGCCTAGTCGTGGAGCTCCAACAGCTAGTAGTTTTCGAGGTCGTGAGCAGCGGAGGTTCACACCTGGAGTGAATGTTTCAGGCCGTCAAGACTTCAAGAGTCAATTTGGTGGCCAGTCATCGAGGCAGATGAGTTTAGGTAGTGCCTATCAAAGGCAGAGTCAGAGAGCCCCCAGTCAGTCTGCGAGTTCAGTAGCAAGACCGCAGACGGGTCAGGAGTCTGTTGCTAGTGAATCCAGGAGAACCCCATGTACGAGTTGTGGCAAGAATCATCAGGGTCAATGTCTTGTTGGTGTCGGTGTGTGTTATCTGTGTGGACAACCAGGACATTTCAAGAGGGATTGTCCACAGCTGAGGGCAGCGGTTCAGAGGGACCAAGGAGTTGAGTCCCACACAGTTGAGCAGCCGAGAGTCTTAGCAAGCGCAGGAGAAGGCACCAGTGGTACAAGGCAAAAGAGAGTTGTGGGGAGACCTAGGCTGAAGGTGTTCATATAACACATGCGGAAGCAATTGAAGATCGAAAGCACTTAACTCTATTAATTCTACTCCTAAAGCATGCTGGTTCTAGAGAAAACAAAATAGAGAGTTAGAGAGCACCAACCTTTTGTAGCTCACTTGTGTTGAACTCCTTGTGGTGTTTTCTTCTCCAATCCTCTTGGACAACCTCTAGAGTCTTCCCTACTATTATTCGGGCCAAGAACGACTTGTGGGAGTCTATAGTGATAGGGAATGGAAAGGGAATGCTTGTAGGTTCAAGCTTTATGAAGATAAGAGATGAGAGAGTGATTGAGGAAGAAATTCAGCAGCATAACACCAAGGTAATTGTTGTGTTTTTCCACAATTTGATTCTTCCTCTACTTATAGAGAGAATCCATGCAAGAAGGGGCTTCAAGGTGCAAGACACATGATGGTCTTAATGGAGAAAATGGAAGTTAGGTGTTCAAGCAACACTACATGCACCATTGTATGAATGTGGTGTAATTCCACTTTGTGTCTTCATGCAAGAGTGGATTTCCAACTTTTTCCACTAAATTATGATTCAAAATCAGATTCTAATTCATCAATTTTGATTTTAATTTCAATTCTAAATTGAAATTAACCATAAAAATCAACCTTGAAGCTTGGCCCACTAATTATGAATCATTAATCAAATTAATCATCTTAATATAGTGCAACTTTTATATATGAATCTCGATTCATGTATATAGCATTAAAACCCCTTTTAAAAACTTTATCTCTCATTTTATAATTTAATTCATAATTAAACTATCGTGTCAAACACGATTTTACGATAATACCCTTTTTCCTGTTTTTGAACGATTCAAAGATTCCTATCAATATGTTCTAGGCTTTAATCCGATATGAGCTAGTATGGGGACCTAATGGACCTATAGATCATGGGCTCCAACGATTCGAGGCTAACTGACTAATCTCATTATCTAAGATAGCCAACATTCATTAACTACCGGGACACTCTACTATAGCCCGATAGTTGCACTCCCCTCACTATAGATATATTTCCGTCCACTTGATTTAACCATGTTCAGTAAGTTGATCCTTCACAGGTTGTTCGTAGCTATAGCAAGGTCAAATGACCATTTTACCTCTATAACACTTCTTGTTCCTTAAGTTCCACTAATCCTCTAATGAACAATCGGTTTGTGGTCCAACCATCAAACCTAAGTCCCTCTCGATCCAATGAGAGGGTGGGGCCCCTTGTTCAAGTCCTGGAGTTAGTACTTAAGGGAACAACCTCTCTACTATCCCTGAAATGGGTAGAAGTGAATTCCGTCTTGCGAGACTATGTCCTCAACTATCTATTCGATCTTATCCCCCAAAATGGTAGGCTTGTTGAGTCGGCGATGCTGGGCACTCTCATCCATGCAGATCAAAGGATAATCTCGTATAAATAGAAGTTCATAGTTAGCTTAGGATTAAGAACGAGTTACCTAGGTCATCTATGAGAAATAGTCAGTTTCTTCAGTAAACGGTGTTATAAAGAGAAAGTGACTTATTTTGTGGTCCTGTCTTATGCAAACTCATCGCATAGGACGCCCCCACTCGCATGTCTCCACATGAACGACTTAGGATCTCATCGTTTGTACTTAATACAAAGTGGGTCGCGTCCATAGTGTCCCCAGGATAAGGCACCCAACCGTATCCTTATACTATAGACTATTTTGACTATAAAATTGAACTTGATCCTACGATATGTCTCTACATATAGTTCGAGTATTCATTTTATAGCCAATGATCTTAGTTTATTGGATTTAGGTTAATCATTCGCAATTTACATATTCAATAACATCTTTTACTGAATAACCTCAATAACGTCTTTATTGGAAATAGAATATGTTTAATGATTTACAAACTACGAGTTTATAGGACATTAAACTCAACAAACTCCCACTTGGACTAGAAACTCTAGTGGGATACAGGAAGTTAGGTGTGAGAGATACATAAAGACAATAAACTAGGGCATCATCCATACCCTTACATTTCTCCCAGTTGCCCTAGTCTAACAAAGCTCGTAAATCTAGATTAACTAGGTGACCCTCAAAAACTTTAGTCGTGAGGGGTTTTGTACACGGATCAACCATGTTGTGCTCTGAAGCAATCTGCGTGACGATCACATCTCCTCGTTGCACGATCTCCCTGATGAGATGATATTTGCGCTCAATATGCTTTCCTCGCTTGTGACTTCGAGGTTCCTTAGAGTTTGCAATTGCTCCACTGTTATCACAATAGAGTGTGATAGGTAGTTTCATATTTGGAACAATTTCCAACTCTGTTAGGAATTTTCTTAGTCATACTGCTTCTTTTGCTGCTTCGCAAGCGGCTACGTACTCTGCTTCCATGGTAGAGTCAGCAATACAACCTTGTTTAATACTCCTCCATACCACTGCTCCTCCATTTAGAGTAAACACCGATCCCGATGTTGATTTTCTCGAATCTATATCAGTCTGAAAATCTGAGTCAGTGTATCCTGTAAGGATCAGATCCTTAGCTCCATACACGAACGTATAATCCCTAGTTCTCCTTAGATACTTAAGGATGTTTTTAACGGCAGTCCAATGCGCATGTCCAGGATTAGACTGATATCTGCTGACAATTCCTATGGCATAACATATGTCGGGTCTGGTACACAGCATTGCATACATCAAACTACCAACTGCTGATGCATACGGAATACGTCTCATTTCCTCAACTTCTTGAGGTGTCTTAGGACTTTGTTCCTTCGACAGGTGAACCCCGTGCCTAAAAGGTAATAACCCTTTCTTGGAGTTCTGCATCGAATATCATACCAACATTTTGTCGATATATGTTGCTTGAGATAGTGCTAGCGTTTTATTCTTTCTATTTCTTATGATTTGAATGCCCATAACAAATTGAGCCTCACCCAAATATTTCATTTGGAATTGAGTCGCTAGCCATTGTTTTACGTCAGTCAGGAATCCTACATTATTCTCAATAAGTAGGATATCATCTACGTATAGAACTAGGAATCCTACATTATTCCCATACTGCCTCCTTAGCTGCTTCGCAAGCTGCTACATACTCAACCTCCATGGTTGAGTCTGCTATGCATCCTTGTTTGATGCTTCTCCACACTACTGCTCCTCCATTGAGGGTGAATATTGACCCTGATGTGGATTTCCTTGAATCCTTATCAGCTTGAAAGTCAGAGTCAGTGTATCCAGTAAGAATCAAATCCTTAGCTCCATACACAAGCATGTAGTCCCTCGTTCTCCGAAGATACTTGAGGATATTCTTAACCGCTCCCCAGTGGTCCAACCCTGGATTAGACTGATACCTACTGACTACTCCCACTGCATAACATATGTCAGGCCTTGTGCAGAGCATAGCATACATTAAGCTGCCCACAGCTGAGGCGTAGGGAATGTGTCTCATGTTCTCAATTTCTTGAGGTGTCTTAGGAGACTGTTCCTTAGACAGGTGTACCCCATGTCTGAAGGGTAGTAGTCCCTTCTTGGAGTTTTGCATCGAATATCGAGACAACATCTTGTCAATATACGTTGCTTGAGACAGAGCTAGCGTTTTGTTCTTACGATCCCTAATGATTTGGATTCCCAGAACATATTGAGCCTCTCCCAGATCTTTCATTTGGAATTGGGTTGCTAGCCATTTCTTAATGTCTGTGAGGTATCCTACATCATTCCCAATGAGTAGGATATCGTCTACATAAAGTATTAGAAAAGCTACTTTCCTTTTGTTGACTTTCTTGTACACACAAGGCTCATCAACGTTTTAGTCAAAACCAAAAGACTTGATTGCAGTATCAAATCTAATGTTCCATGATCTGGACGCTTGTTTCAATCCATAAATGGATCGATTGAGCTTACAAACCTTTTGTTCCTGACCTTGGGGTATGAACCCTTCGGGTTGAGACATGAAGATATTCTCTTCAAGATTACCATTCAGAAAGGCAGTCTTGACGTCCATTTGCCATATTTCATAGTCATAATATGTGGCTATGGATAAGAGAATTCTTATGGACTTTAACATGGCTACAGGAGAAAAGGTTTCCTCATAGTCAACCCCTTCCTTTTGGGTATAATCCTTTGCCACTAGTCTAGCTTTGAAGGTTTGTACCTTTCCAGCTGCATCTCTTTTTCTCTTATAGATCCATTTGCACCCTATGGGTTTTACCCCATTTGGTAGATCTGTAAGTTCCCATACAGAATTGGAGTACGTTGACTCCATTTCCAGGTTCATGGCTTTGACCCATTCATCCTTATCTTCGCCATTCATTGCCTGTCGATAGGACAATGGATCCTCAATGCCATCATTAGGTATGACAACCTGAGTTTCAGTTAAACCCAAGTAGCGATCAGGTTGTAATACAACCCTCCCACTGCGTCGAGGCATTCCAAACGTTTGAGATGGACGGGATGGATCTGAAGAACTAGTTCCTTCATCAACCCTTGTTGAAGTTCCAACTTCATCAGCAACTCTTGATGATTCTTTAGTAGCTTCTCCTAATATTATTTTGCTGCGTGGTTTATGATCTCTCATGTGGTCTTCCTCTAAGAAAGTGGCGTTTGTCGATACAATCACCTTATTTTCTTGTGGGTCGTAGAAATAACCACCTCTCGTTTCTTTAGGGTAACCAACAAATTGGCATAGTTTTGAACGAGGTTCCAGTTTCTTAGGATTTGTCCCAAGCACATGTGTGAAGGTGTACATATTACACTTGCGGAAGCAATTGAAGATCGAAAGCACTTAAGACATTCAATTTTGTACCTAAAGCATGCATGTTCTAGAAAGGGTAGAAAATAGAGTAAATGAGTACCAACCTCTTTGATGCTCACTTGTAAGGAACTCCTTGTGATATTATCTTTTTCCAACTTCTCTTGGACAACCTTTAGTGTCTTCCCTACTATTCTCTTGAGCCTAGAAATACTTGTGGGAGTCTATAGAAGAAAGAAATAGGAAGGGAATGCTTGATGGTACAAGCTTTTGGAAGGAGATGAAATGAGAGAGAATTTGAGGGAGAAA
The DNA here is from genome assembly GCA_036850905.1 of Luffa acutangula. Lineage (NCBI taxonomy): Eukaryota > Viridiplantae > Streptophyta > Magnoliopsida > Cucurbitales > Cucurbitaceae > Luffa > Luffa acutangula. Next base: position 21,860,481 of record CM072095.1, on the reverse strand, counting down.
ATTTTCAGCATAACACTAAATGAAAGCTTGCTCTCTTGAATCTAATTCAAGCCCCTTTTATAGACCTCTCCCATGCAAAGACAAGCTTCATGACACTTAGCCACATGGTCAAGATGCAACTCAAAGTGGATTCTAGGTGTCTACTTTACAACACATGCATCTAATGCATGTTTGTGTTGTTTTCCACTATGTATCATTATGCAAGAGTGGAAAAACCACTAAATCCACTATGAATTGAATCCTAATTGTGAATTTTCAGCTTTCAATTCATTTCAAATTCAATTCAAAATTGAAATTGATTTCTAGGCAAATAATTGGGACATTTCAAAGTAATTTTGATATGATTGATCCAATCAATCTTTATCACCTAATGCCATGAATTATATATGATTCCTAATACATATATATAGTATTTAAAACACTTTTAAATACCTCATCTCTCAATTCCTAATTTAATTCATAATTAAATCATTGTGTCGAACACGTTTTACGATAAAACCCTATTTCCCGTTTTTGAACGATTCAAAGTTTCCTATCAAAATATTCTAGGCTTTAATCCGATATGAGCTAGTAGGGGGACCTAATGGACCTATAGATCATGGGCTCCAACGACTCGAAGCTAGCCGACTAATCTCATTATCTAAACTAGCAAACATTCGTTAACTACCGGGACACTCCACTATAGCCCGATAGTTGCACTCCCCTCACTATAGATATATTTCTGTCCACTTGATTTAACCATGTTTAGTAAGTCGTTCCTTCATAGGTTGTTTGTAGCTATAGCTAGGTCAAATAACCGTTTCACGCCTATAGTACTTCTTGTTCCTTAAGTTCCACTAATCCTCTAATGAACAATCAGTTTGTAGTCCAACCATCAAAACTAAGTCCCTCTCGATTCAACGAGAGGGTGGGGCCCCTTGTTCAAGTCCCGGAGTTAGTACTTAAGAGAACAACCTCTCTGCTATCCCTGAAAAGGGTAGGAGTGAATTCCATCTTGCGAAACTATGTCCCCAGCTATCTATTCGATCTTATCCCCAAAATGGTAGGCTTGTTGAGTCGGCGATGCTGGCCACTCTCACCCATGAAGATCAAAGGATAATCTCGTATAAACAGGAGTTCATAGCTCGCTCAGGATTAAGAACGAGTTACCTAGGTCATCTATGTGAAATAGTCAGTTTCTACGGTAAACGGCGTTATAAAGAGAAAGTGACTTATTTCGTGGTCCTGTCTTATGCAAACTCATTGCATAGGACGCCCCCACTCGCATGTCACCACATGAACGATTTAGGATCTCATCGTTTGTACTTAATACAAAGTGGGCCGCGTCCATAGTGTCTCCAGGATAAGGCAACCAACCGTATCCTTATACTATAGACTATTTTGACTATAAACTTGAACTTGATCCTACGATATGTCCCTACATATAGTTCGAGTATTCATTTTATAGCCAAGGATCTTAGTTTATTAGATTTAGGTTAATCATTCGCAATTTATATATTCAATAACATCTTTTACTGAATAACCTCAATAACGTCTTTATTGGAAATAGAATATGTTTAATGATTTACAAACTACGAGTTTATAGGACATTAAACCCAACAATGTGCTGGACAACCCCAGATGCGAAAGTGATGCAAACTAGGTTTACGCCCCGTCCATAATTTGAAAGATGTTTCAGAAACACTTTTCGAGGGAACGTTGTTCAAGATGTATACTGCAGTCTCCACTGCATACCCCCAAAACGAGTTAGGCAATTGAGCATAGCTCATGATTGATCGAACCATGTCTAACAAGGTTCTATTTCTCCTTTCTGACACACCATTCTGCTGAGGTGTACCAGGGGCTGAGAGTTGAGATTGGATTCCATGTTCTATCATATAATCCTGGAATCTTTGATCCATATACTCCCCTCCTCGATCAGATCGAAGTACTTTAATTGATTTACCTAATAGGTTTTCAACTTCAGCCTTAAACTCCTTAAACTTTTCAAGGGTTTCAGACTTATGTCCCATTAGGTACAAGTAACCATATCTTGAATAATCATCTATAAATGAGATGAAATATTCGTACCCTCCTCGAGCTTTTACATTCATTGGACCACATAGATCCGAATGTATTAACTCTAAGGGTTCTTTGGCTCTATAACCTTTTCCAGTAAAGGGTCTCTTGGTCATTTTTCCCTCGAGACGAGATTCACAAGGTGGTAGTGAATCATCTTCTAACTTACTTAGAAGTCCATTCTTTACCAAACGACCGATTCTATCGATGTTTATATGACCAAGTCTGAGATGCCAAAGATGAGTATTGTTACTTGATGGAGAAATCTTTTGCCTTTTACTTTGAGTTTCAGCAGTTTTAAATAATTCGTGATTTAAAAGTGCTTTGTTTTCAGTTGGTCTTAAAACATACAAGTTATTTTCCAATTTGGCTGAACAAATAAGTACACCATTTTTATAAATGATCTCTTCATTCATATCAAAAGTAACTGTATACGATTGTTCAATCAAACATGAAATAGAAATTAAGTTCCTCTTAATCTTGGGAACGATTAACAAACTTTCTAAAAGTAAGAATCTATTTCTAAAAAATAACTTGGCAGCTCCCACTACTTTAGCTGAAATGACTTCTCCAGTTCCAGCTCTGAGTGTCATTTCCCCATTGTTCAACTGCCGAAAGGAACTATTTTCCTGAAAAGAAGAGCAAACATGATTAGTTGCTCCTGAATCAAGTATCCAGGTTAACTCATCATGTTCTACCAGGCATGTTTCTAAAACAAGTAAATCAAATTTACCTTCCTTTTCCTTTTTTTTCTCAGTAAGGTACTTTGGGCAGTTTCTCTTCCAATGTCCATCTACATTGCAGTGGAAACACTTGCCCTTATCTGCCATAGCTTTGGCTTTTCCCTTGCTTTTAGCAGCAGTACTTGGAGCTTTCCCCTTGTTTCCTTTCTTCTTTTGAGTTTTCTTTGAAGAAGTGGCTACAGATTTAGTTCCACAGGATGAACCCTTCTCGAACTTTCTTTTAGAGTGAACAACGTTTGCCTCTCCTTCTATCTGTCCCTTGTTCTTAAGAAGAGACTGATAGAGTTGTAGCTCATTCAGGAGGCTAGTAAGGTTGAATGTTATTTTATTCATCATTGCATTGCTTCGAAACTGTAGAAAACTCTTCGGAAGAGATTCTATGATGAATGCAACCTGACTACGCTCATCTATGACCGCCCCGTTTGCCTCTGCCACGTTGAATTGGACCATCATATCCAGGACATGCTCCCGAACAGACGTGCCCTCTTTCATGTGACAGCTATAAACGTATTTGAGAGTGTCATGGTGGAGTTGGTAGGACGATTGTCCAAACATCTCCTAGAGAGAGTTCATAATCTCCCTCGCTGTTACCATGCCCTCATGCCTTTTAGCCAAAACTTCAGATAAGTTGGCTAGGATATAGACGTGAGTCTTATCATTGGCCTTTGTCCAGCGGTCATAAGCATCCTTAACTGCTTGGGATGCATTACGAGCAGGGGCTAGAGGACAATCTTCCGTTAAGACGAACCGCAGATCATCGACAACAAGAATCGTATTCAGGTTCGACTTCCACGTAGCATAATTTTCGCCAGTTAATTTCTCATTTTTAAGCAGAGAGACAATTGAGGAAGGCATTGCTAAAATTTAAACAAACAATGACTGTATTAGTTATCTTTGCCTTAACCCATCATACAAGCAAACAATTGCACACAATCCAATCAATTTAGCAAAACAAACAATCATAGAACCCTAAAACTATCGATTTAGTTTTGCAACGATGTTTCAGAGGTTTAGAATATCAGCCACCGAAGGGTGATCAGGTACTCATCCTTTGAAATGAGACACCTCTCAGCTAATTCTAATTCCAGAATAACTCATATTCCTATGGACATTAGCCACCGTTGTTCGGTCAAGGATCTATTAACACTTTTAACTCATCCTCGTAAGTGTAACCCTCCCACTTTCAGATCTCAGAGGCACACACCAACAGGCTACCGAAGGGAAAGACAACTGTTGGTGATTAGCCTAAGAGCTCCTATCCTTTTTCAGGAGTTAACGATGTTCCGAATCCTATGACTAGGCCCTCCAAAGGGATGGTTGCACCAGGACAACCTGCAGGCGGATCATAGGACTCTCACTGTGCGAACTATGGGCGGAGACCAAGGGATACGTTGACACGTGTCCCGCTCCCACTTACTCTAGACATTTTTCCCATTCACCTTGATATTGATTCATGCAAACACTTTCTGAAGGGAGGCCGCTCCTAAGGCGACTCGAAGCCGAGCATGAATCTCACGTTGTGAATATAGGGACATAGGAGCAAAACTTGATTTAAATCTCGTTTTGTAATTTTCCTCCCACTAAAAATGTCCTGTGATTAATATAGGGTTGTTTAACTTAGATAGTATTCGACTAAGTCAATCTATCTAAGTCTGATCCTATTATAACAATTATGGAAAGGATTCAACTGCAATCTTTTGGGTGAATTAAACTTCTTTTAATAAACCCAACATTGCAAGTCAACATTACTATGGTTAATTCAACTCAATGTTCGGGTCAGTTCCCAGGTAGGAGGTGTTCCGTAAATCGTCAACTTAAATACCCCCAGCCTTAGACAGAACTTTACCGAGAGAGTTCCCTTATAACCTCAGTAATGTAAGGTCTTTACTCTAAAGATCTAGGTGCATTAAACACTTTTAGTAAACCTAGTGACATTGCATGCTAACATTTAACCATGATTAATTCAACTCCGGTATTCCAGGTCAGTTCCCAAGTAGGAGGTGTTCCGTAAACCGTCAACTTAAATACCCCCAGCCTTAGACAGAACATTACCAATGGAGTTCCCTTATAATCATAGCAATGTTTTTCCTACTTAGTCAATTAAAACTATTTTTAATTCTAAGTAAGAAAAGATTCTAATCCTATTAGAAATCGATCTAGGTCTAATTAATTTTAAACAATTTAAAATTAATCCAATTTATCCTATGATCTTATGTTTGCATGCAAATCTTGATTATAGATTGACGGTTTCTAATCAATTAATAATAAAGAACTATTTCAAATTTTAATGATTAATCCTATAATCAAGAATCTAGGGTTTAATTCATTTAACAATCTCATTCAAATTAAATAATTAAACCACACTAATTGCATGAATAATATAACAATTATATTATTAACTATGGATGTTTCATGCTTCATGCAATTTTTGATTTTCTTTTAATATAACAATTATAAGTCAATCAAGAAAATCAATCAAGCATGCTTCATTCATCACATTAAACATAACTATTTATATTTAATTTAAGTAATGACATGCTTCATGCTTTCCAATTTTTCATATAATTAATATACACTTATATTAAAAATATGAAAACAATTCCATGCATTTAAACATACATTATAATAATTTATAATATATAAAAAATGCATGAGCATGTTTATAACCTAAGGTGGGATTAAATATTCTATATGACATCCATAAAGCATATAAATAGCAATTGAACCGATTAATTATGGCCCCTAGGATAAAATAAAGCATTAAATTACAATAATTTTAGCTAAATTCTATCCTAAAATCCTTCTGCAGCTTCCAAAATTGGTCTAGACAGCACAAACCTTCGAATGATGTCATTCCCACTTGGGCTCCTTTCTTGCTGCAACGTAAGAAACTTTAAACTTGTTGAAGGAACAGTGATGCATTGCAGTATAAGAGGAAGGACCTTCGAACAACGTAGCGTGAGAACCTTCGAATTTAGAGAAGGAACAACAATGAACCAACGTGAGAACCATCGAACTTGGAGAGAAGGAACAAGGAACTACAGGAGAAATTAACTGCAGCAAAGCAACGTGAAGAAGCAGAAGCAGCGTTAGAACAATCGGAGGAAGGAACTGTAACGAAGCAACGTGAGGAATAAACAGCGTGAGAACCTTCGAACTTGGAGGAAGGTGCTGCATGAGAACCCCTTCGAACTTGGAGGAAGGAACTGGAGCTGTAGCGTAAGAACATCAGAACACGTGAAAACCTTTGAACTTGGAGAAGGAACAATAGCGTAGCGCATGAGGACCTTGGAACTTGGAGAAGGAACAGTGAAACAGCGCAGCGTGAGAACCTTCGAACTTGGAGAAGGAAGCAGCACAAGAGCACAACGTGGGAACCTTCGAACTTAAAGAAGTAGCGCAACATCGCAGACTGAGAATCTTCGAACTTGGAGAAGGAACAACAGCGAAGTAGCGTGAGAACTTTCAAACTTGAGGGAAGGGACTGCAGCGAAGTGCGTGAACCTTCAAACTTGGAGAGAAGGAACTGCAGCGAAATGCGTGAGAATCTTTGAACTTGGAGCGAAGGAACTACAGCGAAACACGTGAGAACCTTCGAACTTGAAGAGAAGGAACTGCAACGAAGCGCCTGAAAACCTTCAAACTTGGAGAGAAGGAACTGCAGCGCAACGCATGGGAACCTTCGAACTTGAGAGAAGGGACTGCAGCGAAGTGCATGAGAACCTTCGAACTTGGAGCGAAGGAACTGCAGCGAAGTGTGTGAGAACCTTCGAACTTGGGGAGAAGGAACTCCAGCGAAGCGTGTGAGAACCTTCGAACTTGGGGAGAAGAAACTGCTGCGAAGCGCATGAGGACCTTCGAACTTGGAGAGAAGGAACTGCAACGCAGCGCAGGAGAACCTTCGAACTTGGAGAGAAGGAACTCCAGCGAAGCACGTGAGAACCTTCAAACTTGAGAGAAGGGACTGCAGGAGGTCCTGAGCTTCAGTCTTCGATTTGGTAGGAGGACTTGAAGAGGATCTAAACTTCGATCTTCAGTTCTGCAGTGAGATTAGAAGATGATCGGAGCCTCGTTCTTCAATTATGCGACAGAATTTGGAGAGGATATGAGCTTTGATCTTCAATTCTGCGGCGGGATTTGAATAGGATCTTAGCTTCGTTCTTCAGTTTTGCGACAGGATTTGAGGATGATCGGAACCTTGTTCTTCAGTTCTGTAGCTGAATCTGACGAGGATCTAAGCTTTGATCTTCGATTCTGTAGTGGGTTTTGAAGAGGATCTGAACTTCGTTCTTCAGTTCTGTGTCGGGATTTGAAGATGATCAGAGCCTTGTTCTTCAGTTCTGCAGCCGGATTTGATGAGGATCTGAGCTTTGATCTTCGGTTTTGCAGAAGGAGCTTCAATCTTCCGTTTCTTCTGAGAGCTTTCTCTTCTTCCTTTCTTTCTTTGACGCTTGCCCTTTTCTTTGATTGTAGCAAGATTTGATTGAGCTACTTCATCAAGGTCGAGCTCAATTTTTCCTTCCGTAGCTAGCTTTAGAATTAAGTCCTTTAGGACGAAACATCTTTCCACTGGATGACCAATAACTCGATGATACTTGCAATACTTGAGATCATCGACTTTCTCCATCTCTTCTGGTCGTTTACACTAAGGAAGCTCTATCAGTTGCACCTTCAATAGTTGTTCCAACATATCAGGGATGTCGGCATCAGGGAAAGGATAGATTTTCTTCTGTCTTTCCTTTAAAGTTAAGTGATACGCTCCATTTGTTTGTCGCTTTTCTTTCGAAGATGACTTGGGAAGGGTTGTGTTGACAACCATAGATTCTTCTATAGCCTCTTCGTCGTTCCTTCCTTCTTTTCTCATGCTAGGGAGGAGAAGGTCTTGGTTTTATCGACTGGCAATACTTAGCTCCATATCGTGGGCGCGAGTTGCTAGTTCTTCAAAGGTGCGAGGCTTTATACCTTTAAGGATGTAGAGGAGTTCCCAGTGCATGCCTTGAATGCACATCTCAACAGAAGAGAGTTCAGTGAGGCGATCTTTGCAATCTAGACTCATGGCTCTCCATCGATTTATATAGTTAACAACGAGTTCACCCTTTCGCTGTTTAGTGTTGGTGAGCTCGAACATGCTAACGGTTCATCTAGTGCTGTAGAAGCGATTCAAAAACTCTCTTTCGAGTTCCTCCCAACTGTCTATTGATTCAGGTTCTAGATCAGTGTACCAGTCAAAAGCATTTCCTTTAAGTGTTCGAACAAACTGTTTGACTAGTAGGTCCCCTCGAGTACTAGCGTTCTCGCATGTCTCAACGAAGTGAGCAATATGTTGTTTATGATTGCCCTTTCCATCAAACTGCTGAAATTTCGGTGGCTGATACCCGATTGATATTCTCAAGTTATCAATCCTCTTAGTATAAGGTTTGGAATACAAGAGGGAATCTTGAGTAGGCCCACCGTACTGAGCTCTGATACAGTTTGTGATCATATCTTGGAGTTGTTGGATGGATAATGAAGCGATCGAAGTAGAACACTATGGCTAATCATCTTGCACTATAGTCTTTCCTTTGTCATGACTTTTTATGACTTGTGTTTGACTTGATTCGGCGATATGTTGGTTCTCAATTTGGCTCTTTAATTGCGCGATTTGAGAATCTTTTTCTTCAATCGCCTTCATCAAGGTGTTGATATGTTCCTGCATCTCAGCCATTCTTTCTTCCATAGTTCTTGTCTCAGATATCATGACAGTCACTACGTCAGAATCAGGTTCAAACAAAGGGTTATACTTAACAAGAAACTTGTCATTGGTATATGCCTCCTGCAAGGTTGTTTCTTGGCCTGCAACGATAAAAGCTTTATCTTTTTGCAACGTCAGTTCATTGAAGCAACAATGGGCAGTAGAACCCATGTATGACTTGTTCATGACAGCGACCATTGAAGAAGTTTTGAACGACATGTTTATACTTGTGTTTTGAGATAAGAGAGAGAGATGAGAGGTAGAGATGGTCCCCCCAGGCGTGTCAATTTGTTCACACGTAACTTCGGAGATGGAGACGCGTGGAATAAACAATATATTTGTATTAATGTTGTATGCGTGTGAGTGTACAATCTCTAATACATAATCCTCTGATTCTCTCTCTTGTGTGTGAATGTGTTTCACTCAAGGGCTGGAACGCTTGATCTCAAGTCTGAAGCTTCAATGGATTCTTGGAGCTTGAAGTCTTTCAGTCTTGAAGAAGTCTTCAGTCTCCCAGAAGTGTTGATGTCTTGAAGAGTCTTTGATCTTCAAGGAATGTTGAAGTCTAGAAGAGTGTTTGGCTTCAAGAGGTGTCGATGTTTGAAGAGTATTTGATCTTCAAGGAGTGTTGAAGTCTTGAAGAGTGTTTGGTCTTCAAGAAGTGTTCAACACTTGAATTTATGGATTGCAGAGAGTCTTCGGTCTTCAGACTTGGTGGAGTCTCTCTGAATTCTCTGGTTCTGCTTGAGAGCTTTAAAATTCTAAACTCTTGTCTTTGTGAGAGTCTAGAATTTCTGAACCCTTGAAATGAAGGAGAACCCCTTATTTATAGAGTTCTCGCTGGATGGGCCCTGGAGACTTTTGGGCCTAACAACTTGGGCGTGGGCTTTTTGGTCTTGGGTTCAACTATTTGGTCTTGGGTTTGGTTCATATTTGACCCAAACCTTATGACCAAAATATTTAAAAGACCAAAATTTGATTCAATTAATTATTTTGTTAATTAATTGGTCAAATTAATTAATTTGATCAAAATAATTTATTTTCTAATTAATTGATCAAATAGAAATTTGACTCTTTAAATTTATAATTGGCCAACTTTGTCTTCAAATTAAATTTGGGACACATGTCAATTTTTAATTGGTCCCAAATTTAATTATTCGTAATTTTGTCATTAATTTTAGATAATGACGTGGCAATTTGTGATTGGACAAAATTTCTCTTTCAACAAGTATTTTTAGTGACCTTGACAAAAACAGTGTAATAACCGCAGAGAAGTGCAAGAATTAGAGCAAACTTTCTTACAAAGCCTTACTCTTTAATATATAATAGATTGCAGATAAAGTCTTTTTATTTTTTTTAAAAGATGTGTATTTTGAAAAAGTACATATGGCTACTGTGTCCTATCTTAGCCTACAAAAATGTCCCATCTTTTTATTTTGTCCAACTCCACATAACTTATCCTTTTCTTTTTTCGTTTTTTTTTTTCTCTATTATCCAAAATAAAAATAATAAATGGACCACGTAAATTAGAGTTGATTTTCGCCTGTTTGCATGTGGGTTTTCTTCTTTCCTCTCTTTTTCCCTCTGCTTTTTTGTTGCTTATTTGGAATTGGATAAGGTTTTTGAAGATCGAGAAAATAAAGTGAAGGCTTTTTAGTTGACTAACTATTTCAAAAGCGCTTTTAATATGACATAGGATCAGGATCCACCAATTTTACCTTTTGAAATTATTATTAAAAAAAAAAAAACTTATAATATAGTATGGACATCACCAATGATGAAGTAATTATTTTTATTTTTGGCCCCATATAAAAAGCCTATATTTTTATGTATCATTTATCTATTAATTTCTCTAATAACGTTCTATTTTGGATGGAAATTAAAAATATTATCACTACAATTCATTTTAATTCTCATTTTTTGCCCCTTATTTTTGTCCTAGAATTTTGTATATATTTCATTTTAGTTGTCGTCCATAATCTTTTTTTTTTTTTTATAAATTATATAATAAAAATGTTAGATAAGCTCGCTTGGCTTTTTCTTGGTCTATCTGCAAACACATTTATGAAATCCCATATGGTAAATCAAGTATTTAGTTTTAAAATAGGTTCAAATTTTGTTTGAAATGAAACATTAATGACAATGACTAGTTTAGACTAGAGACTAAAATAAAATAAATATGAAGGTTTAAGTGGTTAAATAAAATTTAAAGTGGATAATAATTCTACCAAATAGCCATCTTAAATTTTAATGAGATTAGAAAAACATCTTATCATTGGTTAATTAGTTCCAAGTTGTTCCCTTGCACACACAATCTTACCTAAACAAAATGAGGAGGCTTAGATTGTTAGGCAAGTTTGTCTTCTTGAGATGATGGAAAGACTGTGAACTTTTTCTAAGGAAGAGAGAAGGCCTAGCTGGACTGTCAAAACCCTTAAAAAAAAAAAATTATTAGGTGTTTCCAATGCAATGAGGCTCCATTTTTAAAACCGTCAGATGTAAATCTTCAAATTTTGTCTACTCCTAATAACCGTTGGATACAAAATATAGGCATTTTTGTTATTTCTCTTTCTTACATCCAATGGTGCAAAACTACAGGCCTCATTGCACCGTGAACACCTAAAAATTTCTCCATCAGATTTAACCATTTTAAGGAAAAAAGGGAAGAGTTGTGGAGATAAGATTTAAATCCATATGACTTCAAGATTCAAGAAGAATGAGATGTCAATATGTCTTACTTTTAGTGAACTCAGTCCCTAGATTCAAATGATATTCTCCTTGTTTTACTGTTAATATTGAGTGTTATCGGTAAATTTGGACCTAGCCCTAAGGAAGTCAGAATGATAGAAGTCTAGAGGAGAAACAAGCTCACGGAGGCCCAATGGACCTAAATCAATCTCTAGGGCTACTCACTCTCCTAAAAGGAGGGGGAAAACCCTAATTTCAGCTATAAATAGGAGAGGTTCACCCCAAGTCAAGGGGTCTCCACTTGGTATCTATTTTCTTCATAATATTACTTATTTGCTTATGATCCCCCAACTGACTTAAGCATCGGAGTTGGTGTGGCAAGCACCACACGCCGGTGCTTAGTTTTCTCTTGTTTTGCAGGTCACGTCTTCCTCATCCAAATAAATTTACCATTGATGTCACGTGAAGGTGAAGTGAGTCCCTTGGCCAAATTTTGGCATCAACATTGAGAATAAAATCGTGTACTTGTAATTCATGATTTCCATTAGTTTGATACTTGTATACTTTTTATTTCACATTTTAGTCAACTAGTTTTTAACACTGCCATGCACGTGATGTTTCCATCTTTATTTAATTATATATTAAATTAAATTTAATAATGTTCCCATAATTTTATGTTGTATATAGTAAACCTTCAAATTTTAGGCAAAGACAATTGAGAGAGTAAAAAAAAAACACCTAACAAATTTCTTTTCCTTTGTAAAAAGAAGTACAAGAAAGTATTTTTTCTATAGTGGTAGAAGTTGGAAGAAAGTTACACCATTACTATTGAATTTTCAAAACTTTTAAAATTCTATAATTAATTATAATTAAGGAGGTGGTTAACAATTTTAGAATTAATATTCATAAATAAATTGATAAATTTTTGGAATCTTTTCGTATTCCAACTTTTCACATTCTAACGTGAATGATTTTCATTTAAATTATTAATAATTTGGATGTATTTTTATACTTTTAATTTTAAAAATGTTTGAACTATTAAATTTCTACAACTTTTAAGATTCTAATATTAATTGTAACTAAAGGTAAAAGAGTAACTTTTGAAGTTTATTTTTAAAAATTAAATTGACCAAACCTTTATATATACTAGTCTTTCAACACGTGCTCCGCACGTGATATTTCTTTTTATAAAATATTTGAATTAATTTTCTTTTTTAAAAGTTATAAGTTAGAACAAAATACTGAAAGAAAGAGTAAGTTAAAGAAAAAAGATGACATTAAGTTTTTGTTGAAAAAAAAAGTATAAGATAACTATTTATATAGTTGCAAAGATAAAGAGTTTACAAAACTTGGAGACTTTGAACGTTTGAAATTTCATTATTAATTAAAACTAAAGATAAACTCATATATTTTTAGAATTAATTTATAAAAATAAAGGATACATTTTTTATATTCTAACTTTTCATTTTTTTAAGTTCAACCGTTCATGTTCTAACGTTTCACATTCTAACTTTTCTCGTTATTAACTAATAATGTTCTCTAGGGTTAATCATTATTTCTCTCTCTCATTAACCCTAGAGAACATTATTAGTTAATAATGAGAAAGAGAGATCAATTTGAGAGTGTGGGAGGTGGGGAGAAAGCAATTGAAACTCAAATTAAATGAAGAATCTCGAGAGATAAAAGAGAGTATTTAATTTAATTAGTATTTTTTAAAAGTTGAAATAAGGATATATTTTAAGTTCAACATGTTCTTGTTAATCTACATGGACATATATTTAGAAAACCACATGTACCAAAATTATAAAAAAAAAAAATTGTTATATAATTAATAAAAATTAACAATAAAGACAAATTGATACGAAAAAAATTTGAAGCACAAAAAGAAACCAAATGCACAATTTTATTTATCATAATAGACCTTTACATAACTCTATGAGAGCTTTAATCCGAGCTTCTTATTCTTTTTGCTGCATGGCGAGGTTGACAAAAGAATTTTGAGAATTGCTCCCCAAATGCATCTCATAGAGAAACTAATTTGTGTTTGCTCTACTTCTTGAAATTAAGGTACCATCTTTCCAAAGTTACACCACCACTTTTTGTAGTTGCCAACTTGAATTTTATAGTCATCATCGTCGCTGTTGTTGCTATCACTTTTGTCATCCATTTCAAAATCAAGGAGGATATGTGGTTATATTGTGATACCTATGGAATGGATGAATTGTCTTATAGAGTTGTGAAGAATGAGTAAAACGGTTTGTCTATTTATATTAGGTCGAGAATTATACAAATTAGACAAAAAAAATATATAAAAGAGGAAATGAAAAGTCCTGTTTGATTTTGAAACAACTAAAAGAGAAGATGAAAAACTTTGTTATCATGAAAGAGTAATAAAAAAATGAATAAATATTCATAAATGCATGCTAAAAATGTAAAGGTGGGAGAGGAAAGGATGGAGAATGAAGAAAGTATAACCATGGATGAAATGAAGAGTGGAGAGAGAAAGAGATAAATTATAAGGAAGTGGTGGGTGGGAGTGAAAATTAAAAAGGTAATAAAGAATTTTATCTTATAATTGAAAAAAAAAACTCTTCCAAATTCTACAAAATTGAAATTTAGGTCACTCATTCATTTACAAAATTGCTAACAATAAAAAAAGTAATAATTAACTTAGGGACATATTTGGAATTATAAAATTAGTATCAAAACATTATAGTCCAAAAATGATTCTCCAAAAATAAGCCACTTTTTAAGTTAGTAAAATGATATTTCAAATTTCGAGATTTGATATGAGTCGTTGGTTTTACACTTAATTATTACAACTCCAACAATATCTACAAACAATTGAAAGTTAAAAAAGGAAATCTAAGAATGAAACTATTTTTTTTTCTTTTGTAATATGAAAAAAAAATGCTTATCAAAGACTTTAGGGTTGAAATTGTTGTTGATGGAAGTAAAATCCATATGATTACTCTTTCTATTACTAAAAGACATATTCCCGATCTGCTTTCACTACTACTTGTGAAAGTAATCTCAAACTCATCATGGACGTTTAGATATCTACGATTCACTGTACTAATTTTTCCATTCCGAATAATATAGACTTTGTCATTTACAATGTCATTGAATCTTTTAATTAAATCATTGTACAAAGTCATTTGAATCTTTGTTCCCTATAAAAAATGAAATAATTTAATTAAATATTACCATTTTTATAATATTTAAAGGAATCTTTCAATGGAAGCTAAAATATATAATAATTTATATAAAAAAAATATTTGTACATATTCATGAAAGCTAATATAAATATTTTATATATATTCATAAAACATATAGTATAACGTAAAAAAGTATGAATATTTACATTAAATTAAATTAAAAATAAGAAAGCTAAAGTTACATCTTCATCCATGACAATGAGTTTCACTACCTCTAAAATTTCTCCCTTTTAAGTTTGGTATTTCTCAATAATACCTTTACGAACAACACTTGCTTTCAAACTCCAGTTAGTTGGAAAAAGTTCCAAATATCGTTGTTCACACGAGATTTCAACAAAGAAATTTAATTCGTGGAAATGAACTTGATTTTATTGATTTTGTATGTATAAGTGTTACAATCTCTAATATTTATCCTCTGATGCTTTCTCTCAAAATGTAGAGTCTGATCTGAGGGCTGGCGAGCTTGATCTCAAATGGAGCAAGGTTGAATCTTCAACTTGTATCTTGATGAAGAAACGGTTGATTCTTTAGAGTCTTCCAGTCGTTGGATCTTCTGAGTCTTGAGATGACCGAATTCTGAATCTTGGATCTTCTGAATTCTCTGGACTCTCTGACTTCTGAAGACTCTGGACTCTGGCTTCTCTGACTCTGTCTGAATGCCCCAAATGAATGGTGGCCTCCTCTATTTATAGAGTTTGGTGGACCTCATATGGGCTTGGGCCTGGGCCCAACCTTTGGGCTTTGGCTCTTTTGGGCTTTAATCCAATTCATTTTTTTAATAAAGTTGGATTATTTTAATTTAGCCCAATTTCTTCAATGATCTCGGGTCACCTTAGTCTCGCGTCCAATTGCCACGTGGCATAATTTGGTTGGACTCGACTTACGTCATCTGATGGATCAATGATAAACAAGTGGCATTGTTTGATTTGCCGAATTTTAATGTCTATTAATTTAATTTAGGGACACGTGTAAATTTGTAATTGGTCACAAAATTATTTTATCATTAATTTAAATTAATGACGTGGCCATTTGTAATTGGCCGAAATTTCTCACTCAACAAATGCCCCCTTTTCGAAATTTATGCACCTATATGCGTGCATGGATTTTGAAAAGCATGGTTTGTGAGAAAAATATATGACGTTTAGTCATAACTTTAATTTGTGTCGATAGACGAAATTAATTAGAATATTAATTTATAATTCCAAATAATTTCGTTTTCGCTACCAACATTGATTTTAGGCAAATTTTGAATTTTGATTTCCAATACTTTTTTTTTTTAAATTGGAAAATTAATTTTCGCCAAAATTGCCACAATTTTTTTTCTTTACCTTGGACATGAATTTGGAGGTAGATAGGTACTTTGAACAAGAATTGGAGGTCTCTTGGCTTGTCAATTTTATTAGGCCAAAAATTCTCTCTTGATTCATGTAATTTGGAGGCAATCTTTTCCTAAATAGCAATTGTAGGAAATTCATTGCCATATTTGATTAGGAAAAAATTTCCTCTTGATTCATGTAATTTGGAGGCAATTTTTTTAAAAAATAGCAATTGTAGGAAATTCATTGCCATATTTGATTAGGCAAAGTTTTCCTTAGCCAAAAATCAACTTTTCCTTATGTGTTTGACCTAATTTTTCCCTTATAAATTGAATAAGTTGCATAGGTCAAGACACAAAGCCATTCAAGCAAGAAGTCTAGGTAAGAAAAAAAACAAACCTAACTTTTCTTCAGCCACAAAATTGACTTTTGATATGTACATTTTTTTTTTCTTTTCATGTTCTTTTTTTAAAAAAATCAAAATTTGATTCTTCATTTTTTTTTCACTGGAACTTTTTCTTTTTTTTTTTTTCGCCAGCTTTTTTTGTTTACCAATGCTTTATTTTTTATTCCACTGCATGCCCCCCATTTTTTTTAATATCAAATTGCCGCCGCTAATACATTGTTTTGTCACTGTTTTGTCCCTCTTTTTTTTTTTTTTCTAATTATATTCCTTTCTTTCATAGGAATTGGAATTAACAAATTCATTTGACGATCTCTTGGGACACAACATCAACCTTTGCCCATCATTTGGAAGGTATATACATATTCAAACTCTTTTTTTTTTTTTTTTTTTTTGTTGAGTATGCATATATTCCATTGGCGTCTTTATTGAATGTGCACATATTGCTTTGACCGTTTCATAGAGCTTTTTTTTTCTTTTTTTTTTTTTTTTTGCACATATATTACTGCAATTTTCTTCTTTCTTGTTTGAATGTGTAAACATCTTGCAGCAATCGTTTCCAAATTCACTTGCAGTGATTTCACTCCTGCTAGACCAGTCCCCTATTTCATTGGGTGATTTGAGTAACCTGCAGGGGTAGCCACCAGACTTGCCTTCAGTGATTCACTCCTGCTAGACCAGTCCCTATTTTATTAGGTGATCTGAGTAGCCTGCAGGGGTAGTCACCAGATTCGCCTTCAGTGATGCACTTCTGCTTGACCAGTCCCCATTTTATTGGGTGATCTGAGTAACCTGCAGGGGTAGTCATCGGACTTGCCTTCAGTGATGCACTCCTGCTAGACCAATCCCCATTTTATTGGGTGAACTGAGTAACCTGCAGGGGTAGTCACCAGATTTGCCTACAGTGATGCACTCCTGCTAGACCAGTCCCCATTTTATTGGGTGATCTGAGTAACCTGCAGGAGTAGTCACCAGATTTCCCTACAGTGATGCACTCCTGCTAGACCAGTCCCCATTTTATTGGGTGATCTAAGTAACCTGCAGGGGTGGTCACCAGATTTGCCTACAGTGATGCACTCCTGCTAGACCAGTCCCCATTTTATTGGGTGATCTGAGTAACCTGCAGGGGTGGTCACCAGATTTGCCTACAGTGATGCACTCCTGCTAGACCAGTCCCCATTTTATTGGGTGAACTGAGTAACCTGCAGATTTGCCTACAGTGATGTACTCCTACTAGACCAGTCTCCATTTTATTGGATGATCTGAGTAACCTGCAGGGGTAGTCACCAGATTCGCCTACAGTGATGCACTCCTGCTAGACCAGTCCCCATTTTATTGGGTGATCTGAGTAACCTGCAGGGGTAGTCACCAGATTTTCCTACAGTGATGCACTCCTGCTAGACCAGTCCCCATTTTATTGGGTGATCTGAGTAACCTGCAGGAGTAGTCACCAGACTCACCTAAAGTGATTCCACTCTGTCTGGACCAGTCGTTTTGATGACTATAGTGTCTTATAGAGTTGATTATATTTTTTTTTGTATGATTGATTATTCATGCATCACTTTCTTGCCTTCATAACTTCTTGGATAAAACTGTCATTTTTTTTTTGTGTAGAGAAATTTATCTCCATCATGGTGTATTTCACTGAGCACCCTGATCCTGAGAAGAACTGCTTAGTCATCTTGAAGGATAGAGATCAGCCTGTTGAAAATGGCGTTATTTTTCCCATAGGAGAGACAATATGCAGTAATTTTAGGGGATCACAACATTGCCTGGATAATTCAACCTCCTTGTCTAGATGGTTAGAAGAAAGACTTTTGAGTCACGACTCTTCATTGAAGGCGTGGTTTTTAGAGTCTCCAATACATAGCAAGGTGCCGGGTGAAAATCCAGAATCAACTTTAGGTCGTCGAATTATTGGAGACGAACAAGTTCGTTTGGGTAATTCAATAAGAATTCATGGAGAATTCTTTTATATTCCTGATTATTGGGAATGGTTAGAGGTCGTAATTTCTTTAAATACGCCGATACTGAAGAAGGCTCGTTTGTTTGATGCTGTAATGGCTTCCCTATACACTTATGATCGCAATAATGATATAGTTCGAGCTTTTTGTGAAGCATGGTGTCCATCCACAAATACACTTCACACATCATCAGGAGAGTTGTCTATCTCTCTATGGGACATGTGGAGATTAGGAGGTCTTTCCATCAATGGTAGGTTTTATGATGAAGTTGTCCCTTGCTGTAAGGAATTATTAGGCTCGCCTGATCGAGAGGATGAAGATTTCCCGAAAAGTTGTGAGTACCTTTTTTCCGCGTACTATCACATTGCATCTCAACAACGCGATCGCCTTCAAATTCCTATCAAATCGTGGATTTCTTTCTAGTTCAAAGGAGATTTGAAATATGAAAAACCTCATTCCCGAAAGTCGAAGAAGACTTCTCGTCCACGTCAGACCCATAATCCGAATGGGGCTCCTATCAAGCGTCACAGTTGGTCCGATAAAGAAATGGATCTATTTTGCATGTTGGGCGTAGAAGATGAATTGAAAGATAAGACATACTTGGCTGCCTTTCTTTCTTGTTGGTTGTGCGCATTTGTATTTCCCGACCAACGTGCTTCTCTTCGTCCAGGAGTTTTTAAAGTCGCCAGTCTTATGGCTGAAGGTTACGTTTTCAGTCTTGATGTTCCTGTTTTGGCCAATATTTATCATGGACTTGGCCAGATTCACAGTGCATCTCCTTTTGCTGGATTTTCAAAGGCTTGTTTCCCTTTGCACTATGTCCATGCTTGGCTGGCTTATTATTTTAACACGCATTACAAAGTCCCAGCACCTGTCATTGGCCCGATGATGGTTGAGTTTTCTGGCGAGGGTGGGGCTGAAGGATTGGAATTCCCAATTCCATTACAGCGGAAGCAATTGGACCGTTCGTAAATTAATTTTGTTCTACAAAAATACCAATACATTGGCAAAAGGTTAAGCGATGAGAAACATACCTCCGTTGACGACTCTGAATACTTCAACGGATGATTCTTGATTGCTCTGCAACAACGAAGAACACCACCATTTGATCTTCCCCGCTATAACTCTGAGATTAGGAACGTAGTTGTGGGACTACCTAATCTTGAATGGGAAAAAACTCTTGAGAGAAAATTCTCCCTAGAGTTATTGAGTTGAGAGAATATGAGAGGGCCTTATGGTGGCCATATGTTGTGGTACCTAAACCCTAGGGTTAATGTTCTATTTATAGGAGAAAGGCCATGAATAAAATATTCATTTAAAATCAATTATTTCCATAACTGATTTAATCTTTTCCATTAATCAATTCCATGACCAATCAATTCCATAATTGATTAATCTTTTCCATAAATGATTGATCACTTCCATAAGTGATTAATCATTTCCATAATTGATTAATTTTCAATTAATTAATTCTTTAATTAATTAATCACCAATTAAATATCATATATTTAATTTCAGACCTTCTATTAGTTAATTAATTAATTACCCAATTAAATATCATATATTTAATTTCAGGCCTTCAATTAATTAATTCTATAATATGAATCAAATTCATATTAAAATTTGAACTCCTTCAAATTCTCTTATATCCTATAAATTTAATATGAATCAAATTCATATTAATATTTGAACTTCTTCAAATATTTATTTCTCTCATAGACTATAGTTTAATTAAATCTCATTTAATTTAAACTAAATTGATTAATTAATTAATTCATAATTAATTCATCTTCTAATTAAATACCCTATATTTAATTAGACATATATTTGAACTCTTTCAAATATATCAATCTCTCAATTTAATAAAGTTTAATCTCAAATTAGACTTTATATTTTAATGCATCATTATACATTATATTAATTTGTATCTCATACAATTAACTTAATTCCCAATATGAATTTGAACTATTCAAATTCTCTCAAGATATATTTGTTCCTAATTACTCTTTACGAGCTAGCAGGGGGACCTAATGGACCTACAGATCAGAAGCTCCAATGATATGAGGTTAATAGATTAAACTCATTAATCAGGTTAACCAATATTCATTAACTGTGGGTCATTCCACTAAAGACCCACAGCTGAACTCTTCTCACTGTAGAACATTTCTGTGTCCATGGATGTAGACCTATACCGGTAAGTCAATCCTTCACGAGTGTTCGTAATCACGGATGGGTCAAATTACCGTTTTACCCCTGTGTTACATCTGTCTCCTTAAGTACCAGCGCTCCTCTAATGAACAACCTGTTTATGGTCCAACCATTAAACAGAAAGTTCCTCTCGGGCCAGTGAGAGGACGGGATCCCTTTGTTCAAGTCCCGGAGTCACCTCTTAAGGGAACACTCATCTACTTCTCCTAGAAGTGGGAAGGAGTGAATTCCTTCTTGTGTTGTCATGTCCCCAGCCTCCCACTCGGTCTTGTCCCCAAAAAGGAAGGCATATTGAGTCGGCGTATTGGCCACTCTCACCCATGCTAATGAAAGGACAATCCCTCATGAAAAGGAGTTCATGACACACTCAGGATTAAGACTGAGTTACCTAGGTCATCGTATTGAAACAGTAACCTAACTAGTTAACGGTGTTACATCTAGTGGTTTACTATTTCGTGGTCCGGTCTTATGCAAACTCATTGCATAGGATACCCCCGCTTGCATGTCTCCTACATGGACGCCTTGAATTAATACGTCTGTATCGAATACAAAGCGGGCCGTATCACATAGTGTTACCAGGATAAGGTATCCAGCCTTATCCTTGTACTATAGACCTTTTAGGTTGTTACTTGAACACCAATCCCCGTATGTCCCTACATACTAGTTCAAGTCACATGTAAACAACCTTGGATCTTAGTTTATTGGATTTGGGTCAAATTGTGCAATATTTAACAACAACACTTTATTGAAACAAGTATACAATTTGTTCACATTCACTATCTACGAGTTTTAGGGCATAAAACCCAACAAACTCCCACTTGAACTAAAACTCTAGTTTAGTGGGATGTACAATAATCTATACAGCATTGGGTGTATAAATACATGTATAAAACATATACAATGTACAAATACAATAAACTAGGGCATCACTATACCCATTACACAATGGTATCACTATACCAATTACATTTCTCCCACTTGCCCTAGATTACACTTTTGTACATATCTCGTAGATCTAGACCTTCTAGATGACCCTCAAACACTTTAGCCGAGAGAGTCTTTGTAAATGAATCAGCAATATTTAATTCAATTTAATGTGTCTGCTTGTCTTAGGCTGCGATGTTCTTTTGAATTTGCCACAACACCACTATATCACTATAAAGTGTGATGGACAAGTTCACATTTGGAACACATTCCAAATCTGTCAAGAACTTCTTAAGCCATACAGTCTCTATCGTTGCTTCACAAGTAGCTATATTTTCGGCCTATATGGTCAAGATTGTAACTATGTCATACTATAGCTCCATCGTAAAGAGTGACCACAAATACTGATGTAGATTTCCTCAAATTCTTATCAGTCTTAAAACCTGTGTCAGTGTATCCTGTAAGGATCAAATCCTTAGTCCCATACACGAGCATATAGTTCCTCGTTCTCCTTGAATACTTGAGGATACTCTTAACGGTTTTCCAATGATTAAATCTTGGATTAGATTGATATTTACTGACAATCCCTACTGCATAGGGCATCCGTCTCATGCCCTCAACCTCTTGAGGTGTCTTAGGAAACATTTTCTTAGACAAAAGAATTCCATGTCTGAAAGGTAGTGAACCCTTATTGGAATTCTGCATCTTATATCTAACTAACATCTTGTAGATATAAGACACCTGAGACAATGCTAGCCTTTTGTTTTTACGGTTCCTAAACAATTTGGATCTCAAGAACAAACTCAGCTTCTCCCAAATTTCCACTTGGAAATGAGCTGCTAGCTCCTTTAATGTCAGTAAGATAACCTACATCATTCCCAATGATTAGGATATCAATCATATACAATACTAAGTAAGCTACTGAACTATTGATGATTACTTGTAAACACAAGACTCATTAATGTTCTGATTAAAGTCAAAAGATTTGGTCTCTTTATCAAATCTTATATTTCAAGATCGAAATGCTTAGGTTAATCCATGAATGGATCACTTAAGCTTGCAAAACCTTTTGCTTTCGATCTTGTTGTATGAACCCTTCTGGTTAAGACCTTCAATGTCTCGTTTTCTCTTATAAATCCACTTGTAACTAATAGGTGTTACCCATCAAACAGATCTACAAGATTCCATATGGAAGTGAAATACAAAAGACTTCATTTCCAGGTCCATGACTTTAATCCATTGGTCCTTGTCAACATCATTCATTTTCTTTCTAAAAGATAATGAACTCACTATACCATCATCAGGTATGATGACCTAGGCTTCAAACAAGCCCATGTAACGTTCAGGTTATCAAACAACCCTCCCACTACATTGAGGCAATCTCAACTATTGAGATGGATGTGACTGACTAGATGCACTGATCCATCAACAACTTTTGTTGAACAGCCAACCTCATCAACAACTCTTGTGGATGTTACTGTAGCTTCATTAGTTAACTTACTTAAATCGACTTTACTCTGTGGTTTATGATTTTTTTTTTATGTGAACTTCTTCTGAGAATTTAGCATTTGTCGATACAAATTCTTTATTCTCTTGTGAATTGAAGAAGTATCAACTTCTCGTTTCCTTTGGGGTTGCCTACTACAGTATGCAATGCAGTCAACACTACATGACCCCAAAACGAGCCAGACAATTGAGCATAGCTCAACATGGAATGAACCATATCCAATAGGGTTCTATTTCTCCTAAATGAGATTTAGGGTGTGATCCCATGTACTATCAAATAGTCCTGGAATCTCAAATCCCTATACTCAACACTTTGATCTGATCAAAGTGTTTTTATCATCTCACCTAACAAGTTTTCAACTTCAGTCCTAAGCCCCTTCGAATATCTCAAGAGCTTCAGACTTAAGTTGCATTAGGTAAAGATACTCATACCTTTGAATAATCATCCAAAAGAGATGAATTATTCATGCCCTCCCACTGCTTTAACATATTGAACCACAAGGATCCAAATGTACAAGCTCCAAGGGCTCTTTGGCTCTTAGATCTTTTCCAGTAAAATATCTATCAATCATATTGCCCACAAGGCATGACTTACAAGGTAGTAGAGAGTCATCTTCTAACTCGCTTAGAAGTTCACTCTTGACCAATCTCCCAATCAAATTGAGATTAATATGGTCTACCTTAGAACCAAAGAAAGGTATTTTTCCTTTAAGAGAAATCCTTTGCCTCTTTTCACATTGAGTAGTAGCGGTCTTAAACAACCCAGTGTTCATGACTGCTTTACTCTTGATTAGTCTTAAAACATTTAGGTTACTTTACAGTAAAGCTAAACAAATGTCAACTCCCTTTCTTGAAATAAAAATGCGTTAGCAGAGAAAGGTAAAAAGTAACATTGTTCCAGCAAATAAGACACAGAAATCAAATTTCTTTTGATCTTACATACACATTATCTAATAATATGTATTTTCTCCCACTGAGAAAAAATAACTTAATGTTCCCCACTGATATAGCTAAAATAACCTCTCTAATTCTAACTTTGAGAGTTATTACACAAGCAGTAAGCTCTTGCCAGGAACTTATTCCTTTAAAAGAAGAACACACCTGATTTGTGGTCCTTGAATCAAGTATTCAGGGAGAATCACTATTCTTCACTAGTCACGTTTTCAAGACAGGTAAATGAAAATTACGGTCTTGAAGAAGTTCTCTTTTTGCTAAGCAGAGTTCTATGTCATATTCACCAAGAACAATTCTTAATGAATTAAACATATGGGGCATGAGGACATTCCTCAGTTAAGAATAATCCTAAACTTATTTACCACAATTTATCGTTTAAGCTTGTTGTATTACCGTTATTTATAAAATGACATAAGACAACACACATAAAATTATTATATAATTGCTGAAGTAACAAATTACTTGTATTATTAATTGCACTAACCCATTACAAATAATCCAATCAAATTCTGCAAAAACAAATAAGCAATCAAAGAAACCCTATAAAACTATTGATTTGGTTTTTGCAACGGTACTTCAAAGGTTTAGAACAACAGCCACCGAAGGGTGGTCAGCTACTCCTCCTCTGAATTGAGACAATCTCAACCAAACTCTAACACCAGAATAACTCATATTCAGTTAGCGTTTAGTTACCGTTGTTCGGTCAAAGGTTAGTTAACACATTTAACTCATCCCCGTAAGTGTAACCCTCCCACTTTCAGATCTCAGAGGCACGCACCAACAGGCTACCGAAGGGAAAGACAACTGTTGGTGATTAGCCTAAGTGACCCTATCCTATTCAGGAGTTCACGGTGTTCCGAATCCTATGATCAGGCCCTCCGAAGGGATGGTTGCGCCAGGACAACCTGGAGGCGGATCATAGGACTCTCACGGTGTGAACTAGGGGTGGAGACCGAGGGATACGTTGACACGTGTCCCGCTCCCACTTACTCTAGACATTTTTCCCATTCACCTTGTTATTGATCCATGCAAACACTTTCCGAAGGGAGGCCGCTCCTAGGGCGACTCGAAGCCGAGCATGAACCTCACGTTGTGAATATAGGGACGTAGGAGCAAAACTTGATTTAAATCTCGTTTTGTAATTTTCCTCCCACTGAAAATGTCCTAAGGTTAATTTAGGGTTGTTTAACTTAGATAAAATTCGGCTAAGTCAATCTATCTAAGTCTGATCCTATTATAACAATTATGGAAAGGATTCAACCACAATGTTTTAGGTGAATTAAACTTCTTTTAATAAACTCAACATTGCAAGTCAACATTACTGTGGTTAATTCAACTCAAGTTTCGGGTCAGTTCCCAGGTAGGAGGTGTTCCGTAAACCGTCAACTTAAATACCCCCAACCTTAGACAGAACTTCACCAAGAGAGTTCCCTTATAACCAAAGTAATGTAAGGTCTTTACTCTAAAGATCTAGGTGCATTAAACACTTTTAACAAACCTAGTGACATTGCATGCTAACATTTAACTATGATTAATTCAACTCCGGTATTCCGGGTCAGTTCCCAGGTAGGAGGTGTTCCGTAAACCGTCAGCTTAAATACCCCCAACCTTAGACAGAACTTAACCGGTGGAGTTCCCTTATAATCATAGTAATGTTTTTCCTACTTAGTCAATTAAAACTAATTTTAATTCTAAGTAAGAATAATTCTAATCCTATTAGAAATGTGATCTTAGATCTAATTAATTTTAAACATTTTAAAATTAATTCATTTATCCTAAGATCCTATGTTTGCATGCAATTCTTTGTTATAGGTTAACGGTTTCTATTCATTAATATTATAACTATTATAAATTTTAATGAATTAAACCTATAACATGCTACTATGGTGAATAAATTAACAATCAAATTCTAATTAATTTATAAAACCATACATTAGCATACATGACATACCAAAAATATAACAATTATATTAATCTAAGGTAATGTCATGCTCAATGCAATTTAATTTCCTTTTAATTAACCTAACTCTTAAATTAATTATACAAGAAAATAAAAATTAAGCATTACCACTTTCATACATTAACATAACATTTATATTAATAGCTTATGAAAAAATAAGCATGTTAATTACTAATATAACTCTTATATTTTTAAACTAAAGTAATTTCATGCTTAATGCAAATTAATTTTCTTCAATTAATCTAACTCTTAAATTAATAACCCAAGAAAATTAAAATAAGCATTCACATTTTCATACATTAACATAACACTTTATATTAATTGCTCATGAAAATAAATAAGCAAATAAATTACTTTCATAAATATAACTTTTTATATATTTACTAAAGTAATTTCATGCTGAATGCTTCTCAATTTTCATCTATTTAATCATAAAAATTTATATTAAATACTCATGAAAATAAACATTGATATTTTATTTCCATCCATAATATAACTAATTATATTAATACTCATGAAAATAAACCTAAGCATGCATGCTTCATTAATATAATATAACACTTTATATTTATCTAATTAATGACATGCATGATGCTTTTCAAATTTCATATATTTAATATAACAATTATACTAAATTACTCATGAAATTTAAATTCATGCATAATTATCAAATATTATAACATTTATAACATAAAAATGCATGAAACATGCTTAACCTATGGTGGGATTTTAAATACTATATGACATTCATAAAGCAATAAAATAGCTAAGTAGACGGGTTTTGGCATCCTAGGACTCAAAACAATAGAAAAATTACATTAATAGATCTATTACAGCCCTATCATGCCGTGAATCAGCTCAAAACAGCCTTGAACCGCGTCCAAACTCTTCGAACCGACAAGAAATTGAGCTGAACCAGCTGAAATTAGCTTGAACCATCCAAAATTGCACCAAACCGGACCCAAAATAGCCATAACCAGCCCAAAATAAAGTTGAACCGGCCCAGAAAACCGCTAGACCGCACGAATCGGGTCAAACACCACACGAACCAGTCAACTAATGCCTGAACCGCGATGAACCGGTCATAAACCGGTCAAAGTTCACTGAACCGCGCCTATCTTTACCCAAACCGGACCGAACGCAGATTTCTAAAAAAATTGCGGATACTGCTGCTCGAACTCACGCCCAGACAATTGACAGACGCACGCCCCACCGCTGAAACAAATCCTGGGTTCGAGTTCTAAAGTTCGTGGTTTTTATTTAGTTAATTTCGTGCACGAATTTCTTCCTTTTTCTAGGATTTTCCAGCAGCTATCTTCTTCGTTTTTGTCTCAAATCTCAGCAAATTGCTCCGAATTTCTTCCTCAATTGATATAAAACAGCGACACGGACTTACAGACTCGATTGCAATTAAAATACCCAAAACAAAGGGTCCTTACATTGATCAAATCAACTTAAAATTGCAAAAACTAATGCCAAAAACCCTAAACATCTACTAGCAAAATTTCATACATCAAATGCATAAATTAATCCCACCAATCAACCAATGTAAATTTTGTTAAACAAAATTGAAATTACGATTGGCTCTGATACCAATTGAAGGATTGGAATTCCCAATTCCATTACAGCGGAAGCAATTGGACCGTTCGTAAATTAATTTTGTTCTACAAAAATACCAATACATTGGCAAAAGGTTAAGCGATGAGAAACATACCTCCGTTGACGACTCTGAATACTTCAACGGATGATTCTTGATTGCTCTGCAACAACGAAGAACACCACCATTTGATCTTCCCCGCTATAACTCTGAGATTAGGAACGTAGTTGTGGGACTACCTAATCTTGAATGGGAAAAAACTCTTGAGAGAAAATTCTCCCTAGAGTTATTGAGTTGAGAGAATATGAGAGGGCCTTATGGTGGCCATATGTTGTGGTACCTAAACCCTAGGGTTAATGTTCTATTTATAGGAGAAAGGCCATGAATAAAATATTCATTTAAAATCAATTATTTCCATAACTGATTTAATCTTTTCCATTAATCAATTCCATGACCAATCAATTCCATAATTGATTAATCTTTTCCATAAATGATTGATCACTTCCATAAGTGATTAATCATTTCCATAATTGATTAATTTTCAATTAATTAATTCTTTAATTAATTAATCACCAATTAAATATCATATATTTAATTTCAGACCTTCTATTAGTTAATTAATTAATTACCCAATTAAATATCATATATTTAATTTCAGGCCTTCAATTAATTAATTCTATAATATGAATCAAATTCATATTAAAATTTGAACTCCTTCAAATTCTCTTATATCCTATAAATTTAATATGAATCAAATTCATATTAATATTTGAACTTCTTCAAATATTTATTTCTCTCATAGACTATAGTTTAATTAAATCTCATTTAATTTAAACTAAATTGATTAATTAATTAATTCATAATTAATTCATCTTCTAATTAAATACCCTATATTTAATTAGACATATATTTGAACTCTTTCAAATATATCAATCTCTCAATTTAATAAAGTTTAATCTCAAATTAGACTTTATATTTTAATGCATCATTATACATTATATTAATTTGTATCTCATACAATTAACTTAATTCCCAATATGAATTTGAACTATTCAAATTCTCTCAAGATATATTTGTTCCTAATTACTCTTTACGAGCTAGCAGGGGGACCTAATGGACCTACAGATCAGAAGCTCCAATGATATGAGGTTAATAGATTAAACTCATTAATCAGGTTAACCAATATTCATTAACTGTGGGTCATTCCACTAAAGACCCACAGCTGAACTCTTCTCACTGTAGAACATTTCTGTGTCCATGGATGTAGACCTATACCGGTAAGTCAATCCTTCACGAGTGTTCGTAATCACGGATGGGTCAAATTACCGTTTTACCCCTGTGTTACATCTGTCTCCTTAAGTACCAGCGCTCCTCTAATGAACAACCTGTTTATGGTCCAACCATTAAACAGAAAGTTCCTCTCGGGCCAGTGAGAGGACGGGATCCCTTTGTTCAAGTCCCGGAGTCACCTCTTAAGGGAACACTCATCTACTTCTCCTAGAAGTGGGAAGGAGTGAATTCCTTCTTGTGTTGTCATGTCCCCAGCCTCCCACTCGGTCTTGTCCCCAAAAAGGAAGGCATATTGAGTCGGCGTATTGGCCACTCTCACCCATGCTAATGAAAGGACAATCCCTCATGAAAAGGAGTTCATGACACACTCAGGATTAAGACTGAGTTACCTAGGTCATCGTATTGAAACAGTAACCTAACTAGTTAACGGTGTTACATCTAGTGGTTTACTATTTCGTGGTCCGGTCTTATGCAAACTCATTGCATAGGATACCCCCGCTTGCATGTCTCCTACATGGACGCCTTGAATTAATACGTCTGTATCGAATACAAAGCGGGCCGTATCACATAGTGTTACCAGGATAAGGTATCCAGCCTTATCCTTGTACTATAGACCTTTTAGGTTGTTACTTGAACACCAATCCCCGTATGTCCCTACATACTAGTTCAAGTCACATGTAAACAACCTTGGATCTTAGTTTATTGGATTTGGGTCAAATTGTGCAATATTTAACAACAACACTTTATTGAAACAAGTATACAATTTGTTCACATTCACTATCTACGAGTTTTAGGGCATAAAACCCAACAGGGGCTAAGTACTTTAACGATTTTGACGCTCGTGTACATATTTACAAAGGTAAATATGTGTCATGGTATGCGAGTCTTCGGGCCAGAAATACAGGCGAGCTTTTGAAAGATGACGGAAAATTATCGTTTTGGCTTTCTTCATTCTTCATAAGCATTCGGTCGTGTTTCTTGTCTTCACGCTGTGGATCGTTGATGGTTATTGAAGCTTATAGTCCTTGTCGATTTAGTCGACAACTAGAAGTTGGTGGTTAGCCAAGCATGAGAATTATCTTCAAGAAGACATACAAAAGTTGGTGGACAACGCTTCTCCTTTTCCCTCTAAGCCCAAGTTTCCTAAAAAGGTTGGTAATGACAACGGAGGCAAAAGGATTCGCATGTTTGAACCTGGTGAATTTTGCTCTAAGGATAATGATGGTAGTCAGAGCAGTAGCAGCGATCATCATTGGAAAAGGCCTAAAAAGTACAATCAACCCTCAGTATGTGAAGATGAACTTTTTGATGGAGTTCCCAGCGCCTCACAATTTCCTGCACTCCCTACACTCCTGGTAAGTGTTTTCATTCCTTCTTCGTTATAATATTTTACTACTATTATTATCATTATTGCTTAGTAATTTTTTTTTTTTGCAGTCACCTTTAAATGATCACTTTATAGAAGCCGAGGGGCATCACAGTCCTCCTTCTTTTGTGAGTCCAGACGTTTTTAATTCTGTAGCTGCGCGTGTGAGCAATTTCAAAGCGCCAACGGATAGAGTCGTGATTGTTGGTCAATATCCGCAAGCGCACGGGCCACAAGTAATATAAAACGGAAAGTATTCCGAGTATCGAATCCTCAGGGAGGCGAAGCGAAACTTAAGCAATTAATTAAAATTCTCTTGAGCACTGAAAATACTTAGGTGAAATAATATTTAGGGACCAAGTTCATGTAATAAAAAAATTTAATTTAAAATGACTTAATTAAAACAAATTGATCAATCAGAATTAAAATGTGGAGAAAGAGTTTTTCTTGAAATGGGAAGAGGGGTCTTGAAAATCAATGATTAGCTAAATAATTGCTATAATTATCCTATCTCATTGCCCAACTAATTATAAACCTAGAATCTCCGTTAATCACATAGGTTCTCCTGTCGGTTTCCCCTAATTGTAATTAATTCATTTTAACAACCTAAGTGTCCTTAGCGCTATTAAAAATCATTAATTATTACGCTCTGATTCATTTTAGGAATCTATGTTTAATCAACTAATCCCGGTGTCACAACGGGCAATTAAACTAGTTGCATGGATTATGATCTATCCTAATTTCTCTCCGTCGAGTTTCCATTAAGAATCGAATCATTACACAATTGGCCAGATTGAGTAAAGCATTAAGCACATCCATACAAATAATTAGGACATGGGCAAGAGACAAGAAATTATAACAATATTGCAACTATCATTTCATTTCAAGACCCCAAATTGGGGTTTAGCTACACATAATATCTACAATAATTACAAGGGAAAGCATATTAAAAGGCATAAAGGAAAAGGAATTGACCGTCGAAAAACCCCTTGCTGACGCTTGGAGCCCCCGCTGACTACTCCTCGAGCCTCTAGAATTGCTCCCCAAAATTCCCCAAAAATTCCCACTAGAAGAACCCTCTCAAAAAGGCTCAAAAGCCTTGAGAGGGGCTCCAAAAAAGGAGTCTTAAGAAAGGAAAGAAAGGAATGAGTGATGATTGAGTGAGTGATGATTGATTGATGATCCAAATGAGGCACCAAGGGCTCCTATTTATAGGCCTGGAAAAGGGGTAGCGTCGCGACGCTGCCTTGCCAAGCGTCGCGACGCTGCTGCGCACGCGGCTTGGGCAACAAGAAAGGGCAGCGTCGCGACGCTGCCTTGCTAAGCGTCGAGACGCTGTCCAGATTTTCCAGAAAAATCAGCTTCTTTTTGGGCTGATTTTTGGGCCTTCTTCTTCATTTCTCTTGGACTTTTCCTCATGGATGTCTTCTTTGGGCTTCATACTTTGATTTGGGCTATAATTCCATCAATTTTGGCTCTTTTTCTCCCAAAATCATCATTTATGCTCCTAAAGACAAAATAACAAAATTCATTAAATATATTCATTAAAATCACGATTAAAGCACCAAAAAGCTTAATAATTTGAGACTAAAATAGCGACATTTCTGCTCGCTATCAGTGATTCAATCTTGTCATCCTGCAATTGATGAAATTCCTGAACAAAAGAAGACAACGACTCATGCAGCTGCGTCTGAGATCTCTGATTACTGTGCTGACGATGCTATTTCCAACTATAGGAAACAGTCTGCCCTTGCCCTGTGGGAGAGCATACACCCGAAGATCATACGCGCTCCGTTCGACAAAATACCTCGCCTTAAACAAGAGGCAGTCAAAATATTTCATACAATTTCTGAGATTCGTGTACCCAGCTTGGATTCTCTTAAAGAAATTGTAAGTGCGTATTTTAAGAAGGTAGAGAAGTATAACTAGCTGCAGTCGTCATTTTCTTCTCAATTAACTTTGGAGAGTAAGAATCGTCAACTGGAAGAGACTATGTTTAGCTTGGAGAAGATACTATACAGTGAAAGTGAACTACTCACCGCGAAAGGTTCACTTCAGCAACAACATCTGCAAGCATTGCGAGAAGAAGAAGAATTGGAAGCTAGGCTTGAAACTGTGAAAGCTAAGCGAGTTGAGATTTCTAAGTCAATTATCGAGAATGAGGATCTTTTACAACAAAATCAACTCGAGGCTTCCAAACTGCGAGGAACTATAAGTAGTATTGAAGATGCCCCTGTTCTTACTGATGTTGATGCTATAACTTTGACGATACTTCGTGGCATGTTGGAAGATGCACAAGAAGAGTTGAAGAACTACAAGTGGATGCCGTGATCAGACTTCAATTTCTTTTTGTAGCAATTTTTTATTTTTTTTTTATTTTTTTTTTGATATCGAAGATGTATCCTTTTTTTTTTTAATTGGAAAACGTTATCATTCAATATCAGACTTGTTTCTCATAATAATTCACTTACCATTTTGTTTTATTATTCAAGAATGAATTTTCTTTTTTTACCAACATGGGATAATGATTTTTTTTATTTTATGAACTGAGCTTAAAGTTTCATTTAAGTTGCCTACGTACCCATTAATAAACGGGATCAAGTCATAACGTAGTTAAGAGTACAAATTTGATTTTTTTTTTTTGTTTGGCCATTCACCTTTTTAACTCATGCGGGCCAGGAGTATCATGTAGTTTATACTTTTACGATAAGGAGTATTACATTTTAAGCATAATATTTCTTGAGAAACTTGCCGTTGATTGGGCCAATTTTGAGTCCGTCTTTGTCAACTATCTTGTATGCTCCATTTGTGTAGACTTCTTTCACAACGTAGGGTCCGTACCATTTAGGTGTAAACTTGTGTCCTGTATGTCGAGTCGTGATGATAGGTCTTCGAACCGCGAGTACGAGCTCACCAACTTGAAATGAACGAGGTCGTACCTTTTTGTTGAAAGCTTTAGACATGCGCGCTTGATAGCATTCTAAAGCTTGTTGAGCATCCAGTCTTTTCTCATCTAATGCTTCTAACTCTTGAAGACGTAACTTAGCATTGTCTTCTACAATCAAACCTTCTTGCACCGCCATTCGCAACGATGGGATCTCTCTTTCCAGAGGGAGGACAGCTTCTACTCCATAGACAAGAGAGTAAGGTGTGGCTCCTGTTGGAGTACGATAAGTGGTCCGGTATGCCCATAACGCTTCGCCAATTCTTTCTTGCCGGTCTCTCTTCGTCTTGGAGACTACTTTCTTCAACAAGTTGCATAACGTCTTGTTGAATGCTTCAGCCAAACCATTCGTAGCAGCATTATACATAGACGAATTATATTGTTTGAAGCCAAACTTTTCACATAACTTGTCCATCAAACTGTTAGAGAATTGTCTTCCATTATCTGTCACGATGCGATGAGGAATGCCATATTGATAAATGAGATGATTACGAACAAAATCTGCTACATTTTCTTTCTTTGCTTCTTTTAATGCAACAGCTTCAGCCCATCTTGAGAAATAATCAGTTCCTGCAAGGATATAAGAGTGTCCTGTCGATGATTTGGGTGTTATAGGACCAACAAGGTCAAGTCCCCAAGCTTCAAATGGCCATGAAGCTACAGTTGGGTAGAGCGGCTCTGGCGACTGATGTATGAAGTTGGCGTGAAATTGACAAGCTTCACACCTCTTTGCATATTGCATCGAATCCTGAACCATCGTAGGCCAGTAGTAGCCCATTCTCTTTAGTTGAAAATGAAGCTTTGGCCCGGATTGATGAGCTCCACATGCAGGGTTAAAATCCCTTGCGCAGCGGAAAAGGTCAGAGATCCAAGCCCAATTAAATTTGTGATTCGAATACTAATACGAAGGCAAAAAATCAGAACCAATAATCTAATTAAAACATGTTGCACATGGCTATAAAACATGCTAATTATTAATAAGAAAACCTAGATCTAATCTAGATTAATTTAAGGTATTCAAAAGAAATAAAGAATACTTACTTCCGTTGACGATCTTGACCGAAATCACCAACCTTTTTTAAGATATTCTAGCGAATCTTTGTGAACACCACCACGAGAATGACACCGGTATTCTCTAAGGATTGAAAAGAGGCTTGCTTGTGGGAGCAAAAACAATTCTCTTGAAGAAAATTTTTTGGGAGAGAAAACACACTGAGATCCTTCGAGAGAGTTATCGGAAAAAACTAGTAGTCAGAAGATACCATCTCTCACTCTCTTAACTACTGGAGTAAAAGAAGGAGACTTAATCATGTAACCACCCACGATCAAGCACCCGTAAAACTGATCAAATCAGTTAATTCTCCTTTTGTTTTATTATTATTTTTTCTTTCATTTAAATTTAATTTTAAAATTAAATTTAAACTAAAACTAATTAAAAATAATAATAATTAAATTGATCATAACTAATTAAAATCTCATTTAATTAGTTAATTCATTTAAATTATCATTTAAATGAATTTCCTTCCTTTACCTTATAGTTTTAATTAAATCAAATTTAATAAAACTAAAATGATTAATTAATCATCAAATTGAATATCACATATTCAATTATTTTTCTCTCACATATACTATAGTATTAATGTGCATCCAATGGACATTAATTTTTAACCTATAGTTTTAATATGAATCCAATTCATATAAATTTTCCTTAGTAAATTTACCTGAATGCCTTACACGAGCTACCGGTGGGACCTAATGGACCTACAGATCAGAAGCTCCAACGATATGAGATTAATTGGCTAAACTCATTAACCAAGTTAATCAATATTCGTTAACTGCGGTTCACTCCACTATAGAACCACAGTTGTACTCTTCTCACTGTAGATATATTTCTGTGTCCATGGATATTGACCAATACCAGCAAGTTAGTCCTTCACATGTGTTCGTACCCCAGCTAGGTCAAATTACCGTTTTACCCCTGGGTTACCTCTACATCCTTAAGTCCCAGTGCTCCTCTAATGAACAACCTGTTTGAGGTCCAACCAACAAATAGAAGTCCCTCTCGTGCCATAGAGAGGGCAGGGCCCTTTGTTCAAGTCCCGGATACACTACTTAAGAGAACATACCTCTACTTACCCTAATATCGGGAAGGAGTGAATTCCTTCTTGTGTGATTATGTTCCCAGCTCCTCACTCGGTCTTGTCCCCAAAATGATAGGCTTATTGAGTCGGCGTGAGGGCCACTCTCACCCATACAAATCAAAGGACAATCCCTCGTGAACAGGAGTCCATAATCCACTCAGGATTGAGACTAAGTTGCCTAGGTCATCCTAGTGAAATAGAAACCTACCTAGTCAACGGTGTTACGGCTAGTGGTTAACTTTTTCGTGGTCCGGTCTTATGCAAACTCATTGCACAGGATACCCCCACTCGCATGTCCTCTACACGAACGCGTTAGATCAATGCGTTTGTATCATAATACAAAGTGGGCCATATCCATAGTGTCAACAGAATAAGGTACCCAACCTTATCCCTATACTATAGACCCTTTAGGTTGTAAATTGAACAGCGATCCCCGTATGTCTCCACATACTAGTTCAAGTCTCATACTAACAACCTAGGATGTTCTGTTTATTGGATTAGGGTTATTTAGGCAAGATACAATACAAACAATAATAATACAAGAAATATTATTTTATTAATGTTCGGTCAAATGTTTACATTTACTATCCACAAGTTTTAGGGCATAAAACCCAACAAACTCCCACTTGAACTAAAACTCAAGATAATGGGATGTATATTAGAAAATAATCCAAAGCTGGAAATGATACATGTATACTGTACATTACATGAAAAGTAAATATACAAAATACAATAAACTAGGGCATCCTTCATACCCATTACACATCTCCCACTTGCCCTAGATTATACTATATACATGTCTCGCAGACCTAGACTCTCTAGATGACCCTCGAACACTTTAGCCGAGAGAGCCTTCGTAAATGGATCAGCAATGTTGTGCTCCGAAGCGATCTTGGTAACGATTACATCTCCTCGTTGCACAATCTCCCGTATCAGATGATACTTCCTCTCGATGTGCTTTCCTCGTTTGTGGCTGCGAGGTTCTTTAGAATTGGCTACAGCCCCACTGTTGTCACAGTATAATGTAACGGGCAAGTTCATATTTGGAACGACCTCCAAATCTGTCAAGAACTTCCTTAGCCAAACAGCTTCCTTAGCTGCTTCACAAGCAGCTACATATTCTGCCTCCATTGTGGAGTCTGTTATGCATCCTTGCTTGATGCTTCTCCAGACTACAGCTCCTCCGTTAAGGGTAAATACTGACCCTGACGTGGATTTCCTCGAATCCTTGTCAGTCTGGAAGTCAGAATCCGTGTATCCTGTAAGAACTAACTCCTTAGCCCCAAACACTAGCATGTAGTCCCTCGTTCTCCGAAGATACTTGAGGATTCCTTTTACGGCAGACCAGTGGTCTAACCCTGGATTTGACTGATATCTGCTGACTATCCCTACTGCATAACAAATGTCAGGCCTAGTGCATAGCATAGCATATATTAAGCTGCCCACAGCTGAGGCGTAGGGAATGCGTCTCATATCCTCAATTTCTTGAGGTGTCTTAGGACATTGCTCCTTAGACAAATGAACCCCGTGCCTGAAAGGCAATAAACCCTTCTTGGAGTTCTACATCGAATATCGTGACAACATCTTGTCGATATACGTTGCTTGAGACAAGGCTAGCGTTTTGTTCTTTCGATCCCGAATAATTTGAATCCCAAGAACATATTGGGCCTCTCCTAAATCCTTCATTTGGAATTGGGCCGCGAGCCATTCTTTGACTTCAGACAGATACCCTACATCATTCCCAATGAGTAGGATGTCATCAACATATAGCACCAGGAAAGCTACCTTATTTTTGTTGATTTTCTTGTAAACACAAGGTTCATCAACATTTTGATCAAAGCCAAAAGATTTGATCGCAGTGTCAAATCTAATGTTCCAAGATCTGGAGGCCTGTTTCAACCCATAAATGGATCGATTCAGTTTACAAACTTTTTGCTCCTGACCTTGGGTTATGAACCCTTCGGGCTGAGACATAAAAATATTCTCTTCAAGATTACCATTCAAAAAAGCAGTCTTGACATCCATTTGTCATATTTCATAGTCATAATATGTGGCTATGGATAAGAGAATTCTTATAGACTTTAACATAGCAACAGGAGAAAAAGTTTCCTCATAGTCAACCCCTTCTCTTTGGGTGTAACCCTTTGCTACAAGTCTAGCTTTGAAAGTCTGTACTTTCCCAGCCGCATCTCTCTTTCTTTTATAGATCCATTTGCACCCTATGGGTTTTATCCCGTCAGGTGGATCTACAAGATCCCAAACTTGATTGAAGTACATAGACTCCATCTCAAGGTCCATTGCTTTTACCCATTGGTCTTTATCCACGTCATTCATTGCCTGACGATAAGACAATGGATCCTCAACACCATCATCAGGTATGACGACTTGAGTTTCAATTAAACCCAAATAACGGTCGGGTTGTTTTACAACCCTCCCACTGCGTCGAGGCTCACTCACTATGTGAGGATGAGATTGACCAGAAGAGCTGGCTCCTTCATCAACTCTTGTGGAAGGACATGCTCCATCACAACTCTTGTTTTTTCTTCCGTAGCTTCTCCTAATACTAACTTACTTCGTGGTTTATGATTCCTCATGTGGTCTTCCTCCAAGAAAGTGGCATTTGTCGATACAAAGACCTTGTTTTCTTGTGGGTCGTAGAAAAGACCACCTCTCGTTTCTTTTGGGTAACCCACAAACTGGCATAATTTTGAACGAGGTTCCAATTTCTTAGGGTTTGTCATAAGTACATGTGCTGGACAACCCCAGATGCGGAAATAACGCAAGGTAGGTTTACGCCCCCTCCATAACTCGAAAGGAGTTTCAGAAACACTTTTCGAGGGAACATTGTTCAAAATATGAACTGCAGTCTCTACTGCATACCCCCAAAACGAGCTAGGCAATTGAGCGTAGCTCATCATAGAAAGAACCATGTCTAACAAGGTTCTATTTCTCCTTTCTGATACACCATTTTGCTGAGGTGTACCAGGTGCTGAGAGTTGAGTTTGAATTCCATGTTCTATCAAATAATTTTGGAATCTCAAATCTAAATACTCTCCACCTCGGTCTGAACGAAGTGTTTTGATTGTTTTACCTAATAGGTTTTCAACTTCAGTCTTAAACTCTTTAAACTTTTCAAAAGCTTCAGACTTATGACTCATTAGATATAAGTAACCATATCTTGAATAATCATCTATAAAAGAGATAAAATATTCATAACCTCCTCGAGCTTTTACATTCATTGGACCACAGAGATCCGAATGTATCAACTCTAGAGGTTCTTTGGCTCGATAACCCTTTCCAGAAAAAGGTCTCTTAGTCATTTTACCCTCGAGACATGATTCACCGGGTGGTAATGAATCATCTTCTAATTCAGTTAGAAGTCCATTCTTTACCAAACGACCGATCCGATCGATGTTAATATGACCAAGACGTAAATGCCAAAGATATATGTTACTTTTTGGAGAAATTCTTTGCCTTTTATTTTGAGTTTCAGCAGTTTTAAACATTTCATGATTTAAAAGTGTTTTAGTTTCGGTTGGTCTTAAGACATACAAGTTGTTTTCTAATTTAGCAGAACAAATAAATACTCCATTTCTAAAAATGAACGCTTCATTGAATTCAAAAGAAACAGAATAACATTGTTCTAATAAACTGGAAACAGAAATAAGGTTCCTTTTTATCTCAGGAACTATATACAAGTTTTCTAAAAACAAATATCTGTTTCCAAAAAACAACTTGGCCGCTCCCACTGCAGAGGCTGAAATGACATCTCCCGTTCCGACCCTGAGCGTCATCTCACCTTCCTCAAGAAGCTTGAAAGAATCATTTCCCTGAAAAGAAGAACAAACATGATTAGTTGCTCCTGAATCTAATATCCAAGCATACTGATCATGCTCTACAAGGCATGTTTCTAAAACAAGTAAATCAAATTTACCTTCCTTTTCTTTCTTCTTCTCTGCAAGGTATTTGGGGCAGTTCCTCTTCCAATGACCATCAACGTTGCAATGGAAGCACTTCCCTTTGTCAGCCACCTTGGCCTTACCCTTGCCTTGAGGAGCAGCAGGTGCCTTTCCCTTACCCTTCTTCTTCTTCTGAATCCTTTTGGAGGAAGCAGCTTGAGACACAGGCTTAGTCCCCGAGGATGAACCCTTGAGGAACTTTTTGTTGGAATGGGCGAGATTCGCCTCTCCACTAATTAATCCCTTATTCTTCATAAGAGATTGATAAGCCTGTAACTCATTAAGAAGAGTAGTCAGAGTGAATTTAATCTTGTTCATCATGGCATTCGTTCTGAATTGCAAAAAGCTCTTCGGAAGCGACTCCATAATGAACGTAATCTGACTAGTCTCGCAAAGGACCGCCACGTTTGCCTCCGCCACATTGAATTGGACCATCATATCCAGGACATGATCCCGAACAGAAGCGCCCTCTTCCATGCGGACGTTGTAGACATACTTGAGAGCCTCATGTTGGAGCTGATAGGACTGTTGTCCAAACATCTCCCTAAGAGATTCCATAATCTCAAAGGCAGTCTCAAGGGGTTCGCATTTCTTGGCTAGCACGTCAGACAGACTCGCCAAGATATATGCCCGGGCCTTATCGTTGGCCTTGACCCAACGATCATGCGCGTCTTTTTCAGCCTGGGACGCTTCGAGACCGAGAACTAGAGGACATTCGTCCGATAAGACAAACCTCAAATCATCGACTATTAAAATCATATTTAAAGTCGATAACCACGACGAGTAATTTTCTCCCGTAAATTTGTCATTTTTTAGCAGAGTTATAATTGAGGAAGACATTGCTGAAAGAAAACAAACATTTACCGTATTAGTTATCTTTGCCTTAACCCATCACACAAGCAATACAAACAATTGCAAACATCCAATCAATTTTGCAAACAAGCAATCAAAGAACCCTAATAAACTATTGATTGAGGTTTTGCAACGATGCTTTAGAGGTTTAGAGGAACCGCTACCGAAGGGTGAACAACTACTCCTCTAAAATGAGACTTATCTCAGTCAACTCTAATTCTAGAATAACTCATATTCCTATAGACATTAACCACCATTGTTCGGTCAAGGACTTGTTAACGCACTTAACTTATCCCCGTAAGTGTTACCCTCCCACTTTCAGATCCCAAAGACACGTACCAACAGGCTACCGTGAGGAAAGACAACTGTTGGTAATTAGCCTAAGAGACCCTATCCTTTTTAGGAGTTCACGGTGTTTTGAATTCTATGATCTTGCCCTCCGAAGGGGTGGTTGCTCCACGACAACACGCAGGCAGATCATAGTATTCTCACGTTGTGACCTAAGGGTGGAGACCGAGGGATACGTTGACACGTGTCCCGCTCCCACTTACTATGGTCACTTTTCCCATTTACCTTGTTATTGATCCATGCAAATACTTTTCCGAAGGGAGGCCAAGCTAAAAGCGACACGAAGCCGAGCATGAACCTCACATTGTAAATATAGGGACGTAGGAGCAAAACTCGATTTAAATCAAGTTTTGTAATTTTCCTCCCACTAAAGTAACCTACGGTTCATTTTAGGGTTTATTGACTTAGATAAATCCGGCTAAGTCATTTATCCAAGTCTATTCCTATTATAACTATTATAATAAGATCTAACGTCTAGGTGAGTTAAACAAATTTTAATAAACCCAGTGACATTATTCTAACATTAACCTGTGATTAATTCAACTCCGGTGATCCAGATCAGTTCCCAGGTAGGAGGTGTTCCGTATACCGTCAACTTAAATACCTCCAATCCTTAGACAGAACATCACTGGTAGAGTTCCCTTATAATCACAGGAATGTTGGTCCTACTTAGTTCATAAAAACTATTTTAAAAACTAAGTAAGAATTTCTAATCCTATTAGAAAATGACCTTAGGTCTAATTAATTTTAACTCATTTAAAATCAATTCGATTTTAACCTATGGCCCTATGTGAGCATGCATATCTTTATTATAGATTGACGGTTTCTAATCATAAATTTTAAACTATTTCAAAATTTTAATGATTAGTCCTATAATCATGCATACTATAGTTTAATTTAATTAACAATCATATTCGAATTAATAAAATTAAACTATACTATTTTGCACAGCATGAATATTAATATAACATTTATATTATACTATGGATATTTCATGCTCAATGCAACTTTGATTTCCATTTATAAAGGAATTAACAATTAATTATCGGCACAAACGGTAAATCATAGTCGCATGCTGCAAACAATTCCATTTAAATATAACTATTATACTTAAACTATGTAATTGCATGCATCATGCTATTCCATTTTCATGATTTTAATATAACTCATCTATATATCAAAACACTCATGAAAATAATCCATGCATTTCAATCATATATTATAATCTAATTATAACATACATAAATGCATGAGCATGTTTTATAACCTAAGGTGGGATTATATGATTATATGACATCCATAAAGCATATAAAATAACATATGAACCGATTAATTGGCCCCTAGGATAAAATTAAAGCATAAAATTACATTAATTTTACAAAATTCTATCCTAGAAGTCTTCAGCCGCTCAGAACCGGACCAAAAAAACTTGAACCAGGTCCAAAAACGTGTGAACCAGATCAAAAACTGCCAAAACCGGTCCCAAAATTGATGAACCAGCGCCAGAAACTCGCGAACCGGTAAAAACCTTTGGCCTGGTCAACGAACCACCTGAACCAAACGTGAACCGCGCGCAACCAACTGAAGCAGTCAACGAACCGGTCAACGAGGCTGAACCGCGCCTTTGTACGAACCGAACCGCTGACGTCGTGGACCGCGCGCACTGACCCCTTTGAACCGCGCCTCGCTGACGTCATCATCGCGTGTGATGACGTCAGCCCTACCCCTGATGCCTCTTTTTTTTTCAGATTTTCTGCGTTTCCAGCCGCTGTTCTTCACCGTTTTTGGCCAAATTTGGCTTCGATCTTCATCGATCTTCGATTTAAACCAGACCCGGACTTACAGAGACTCAATTTACAATTTAAATGCCCAAAACGCAGGGGCCCTTACATGATCAAATCACATAATAAAGTAAATCTAAGGCCAATTAACCTCCAGTTCATAGCAAATTAACATTCACAATGCAATTTAATCCCACCTAATTAGCCAATCGCAAATTCTAAATCAAAAATTTAAAATTGGGATGGCTCTGATATCAATTGCAGGGTTAAAATCCCTTGCGCAGCGGAAAAGGTCAGAGATCCAAGCCCAATTAAATTTGTGATTCGAATACTAATACGAAGGCAAAAAATCAGCAACAACAATCTAATTAAAACATGTTCCACATGGCTATAAAACATGCTAATTATTAATAAGAAAACCTAGATCTAATCTAGATTAATTTAAGGTATTCAAAAGAAATAAAGAATACTTACTTCCGTTGACGATCTTGACCGAAATCACCAACCTTTTTTAAGATATTCTAGCGAATCTTTGTGAACACCACGACGAGAATGACACCGGTATTCTCTAAGGATTGAAAAGAGGCTTGCTTGTGGGAGCAAAAACAATTCTCTTGAAGAAAATTTTTTGGGAGAGAAAACACACTGAGATCCTTCGAGAGAGTTATCGGAAAAAACTAGTAGTCAGAAGATACCATCTCTCACTCTCTTAACTACTGGAGTAAAAGAAGGAGACTTAATCATGTAACCACCCACGATCAAGCACCCGTAAAACTGATCAAATCAGTTAATTCTCCTTTTGTTTTATTATTATTTTTTCTTTCATTTAAATTTAATTTTAAAATTAAATTTAAACTAAAACTAATTAAAAATAATAATAATTAAATTGATCATAACTAATTAAAATCTCATTTAATTAGTTAATTCATTTAAATTATCATTTAAATGAATTTCCTTCCTTTACCTTATAGTTTTAATTAAATCAAATTTAATAAAACTAAAATGATTAATTAATCATCAAATTGAATATCACATATTCAATTATTTTTCTCTCACATATACTATAGTATTAATGTGCATCCAATGGACATTAATTTTTAACCTATAGTTTTAATATGAATCCAATTCATATAAATTTTCCTTAGTAAATTTACCTGAATGCCTTACACGAGCTACCGGTGGGACCTAATGGACCTACAGATCAGAAGCTCCAACGATATGAGATTAATTGGCTAAACTCATTAACCAAGTTAATCAATATTCGTTAACTGCGGTTCACTCCACTATAGAACCACAGTTGTACTCTTCTCACTGTAGATATATTTCTGTGTCCATGGATATTGACCAATACCAGCAAGTTAGTCCTTCACATGTGTTCGTACCCCAGCTAGGTCAAATTACCGTTTTACCCCTGGGTTACCTCTACATCCTTAAGTCCCAGTGCTCCTCTAATGAACAACCTGTTTGAGGTCCAACCAACAAATAGAAGTCCCTCTCGTGCCATAGAGAGGGCAGGGCCCTTTGTTCAAGTCCCGGATACACTACTTAAGAGAACATACCTCTACTTACCCTAATATCGGGAAGGAGTGAATTCCTTCTTGTGTGATTATGTTCCCAGCTCCTCACTCGGTCTTGTCCCCAAAATGATAGGCTTATTGAGTCGGCGTGAGGGCCACTCTCACCCATACAAATCAAAGGACAATCCCTCGTGAACAGGAGTCCATAATCCACTCAGGATTGAGACTAAGTTGCCTAGGTCATCCTAGTGAAATAGAAACCTACCTAGTCAACGGTGTTACGGCTAGTGGTTAACTATTTCGTGGTCCGGTCTTATGCAAACTCATTGCACAGGATACCCCCACTCGCATGTCCTCTACACGAACGCGTTAGATCAATGCGTTTGTATCATAATACAAAGTGGGCCATATCCATAGTGTCAACAGAATAAGGTACCCAACCTTATCCCTATACTATAGACCCTTTAGGTTGTAACTTGAACAGCGATCCCCGTATGTCTCCACATACTAGTTCAAGTCTCATACTAACAACCTAGGATGTTCTGTTTATTGGATTAGGGTTATTTAGGCAAGATACAATACAAACAATAATAATACAGG
The DNA here is from genome assembly GCA_036850905.1 of Luffa acutangula. NCBI lineage: Eukaryota > Viridiplantae > Streptophyta > Magnoliopsida > Cucurbitales > Cucurbitaceae > Luffa > Luffa acutangula. The sequence goes on along the minus strand of CM072095.1, from coordinate 21,816,413 downwards.
AAATATTATTTTATTAATGTTTGGTCAAATGTTTACATTTACTATCCACAAGTTTTAGGGCATAAAACCCAACACCACAAACACCTGAATGTGCTTCCTCTAATGCCTGCACTGATTCATCTTTTCCCAAACATCGAAGATAAAGGCCTTCATATGAGCGACGATATAGGGTATCTTTGTAGTAGATAAATCGGGATGCTCTTCTTCGTATCTCAGTCTTATGACGCGTCTCGACAGGAAGCTTTCCATGCTGTAGGTAATCTATAATCGGCTGTCGCCAATCTTCTTCTTCAATCACATAGACAGATATTGCATTAGTTTCTTGATTTTCCTTTTCAGTTGGAGGCACGACCCACCTTTGGCAGAGTGGAATGTTTAGAACTTCACCTTCTGAAATCGTCAGAGCAGTGGCTAAATTTGCCAATGCATCAGCCTTTGTATTTTCAGATCTTGGAACATGTTCTATCGTCACACTCTCGAAGTTTTCCAATAATTGTCTGGCGTAATTGAAGTAAGGTATCAAATCTTCATGTTTTGCCTCATATTGGAGCAACAATTGATTGACTATCAATTTTGAATCTCCAAAAATTTCAATGTACGTCACCCCGATCTCTTTGGCTATTCGAAGACCAATGATGAGCGCTTGATATTCAGCGACGTTGTTCGAGCACACTTCTCCAAATGTGAAGCTATATGGCAACATATGTTTTTCAGGCGAAATGAATATTACTCCTGCCCCTGCGCCATTCCTTCGAGCTGCTCCGTCAAAATACATAGTCCAAGGCTCGGCCAATTCAATGTAGAATATCTCCTCGTCAGGAAAGGCTTCAGATAATTTCCAGTCTGACGGTACCGAGTGGTCGGCTAAGAAGTCTGCCAAGGCTTGCCCCTTCACCGCCTTTTGCGAAACATAGACAATGTCGTATTGCTGAAGTAAGATCGCCCACTTAGCCAACCTCCCTGAGATAATTGGTCTAGACAAAACATACTTGATCGGATCAACCCTTGCCACCAAGTGTACCGTGAAGGCTTGCATGTAATGTCTCAGTTTGTCAATGGCAAAGAAAAGTGAAAGGCACATCTTTTCGATGGGTGAATAATTTAGCTCTGCCCCATTCAAAGTTCTACTTAGATAATACAAAGCACATTCTTTGCCTTTCTCTCCCTCTTGAGCGAGCAATGCCCCAAGTGATCTTTCTTGTGCAGCAATGTACAATATCAACGGTTTTCCTGCAATTGGAGCGCTTAAGATGGGAGGATTAAGCAAATACTTTTTAATGCTATCAAAAGCATTTTGACAAACTTTATCCCATTCAAAGGTTGTGTCTTTTCTCATCAGTCTTTGAAATGGCTGACATCGACCTGCTAGATTGGAGATGAACCTTCTGATATAGGCCAGGCGTCCTTGGAGACTTCTTAATTCTCGCAAGTTTCGTGGTTCTGGCATTTTCTGAATGGCGTCAATCTTTGATTGGTCGATCTCAATTCCTCGATGCCTTACTACGAAACCAAGAAACTTTCCTGATGTCACACCGAAGGCACATTTAAGAGGATTCATTTTCAACTGGTACTTTCTCAAACGGTCAAAAACTATCTTCAAATCTTGCAAGTGGCCCTCTCGTTTCTTGGATTTGACCACGAGATCATTAACATAGCACTCAACGCGTTTGTGGAGCATATCATCAAAGATCTTCTGCATGGCTCGTTGGTAAGTTGCCCCGGCGTTCTTTAATCCAAAAGGCATCACCTTGTAACAGTATATTCCTTTTGGAGTCTGAAATGCCGTCATCTCTTCATCTTCAAGGGCCATTCGAATTTGATTATATCCTGATGATCCATCCATGAAAGATAAGGCTTCATGACCTGTAGTGGCATCAACCATAAGTTCAGTGATGGGTAACGGAAAATCATCTTTGGGACATGCATTATTCAAGTCGCGGAAATCCACACATACACGCAGTTGTCCGTTCTTCTTTTTTACTGGCACAATGTTTGCGATCCATGTTGGATATTTCACTTCTCGAATGAACCCTGCCTCTATCAACTTGTTGACTTCAATTTCAATTTGAGGAACGAGCTCCGGTCGGAAACGCCTTTGGGCCTGCTTAATAGGTCGATATCCTTGTTTAATCGCAAGATGGTGGACTGCTATTTTTGGATCGAGTCCTGGCATCTCTTTGTACGACCAAGCGAAGACATCTTTATATGTAACGAGCAAATTCAAGTATTCATGTTCCTCTTCAGCACTAAGTGACGCACTGATGAATGTCGGACGCGGTTCTTCTGTCGTACCCAAGTTTACCTCTTTGAGTTCATCAATCGTTGATTGACTGCCATCTTCTAACGATGCAGGTGCTTCTTCAGCATCATCTTCAGAAATTTCAGTATCTGGCATTTCTTCGAAAGAAATATGGCAACAATTGACATGCTCTTCTTCAAGCTCTTGGTTCACCTTCAAAGGGTTAGTTAGAATGACTAATTGTCGCTTTACTTTTAAAGAACCTTCTGTATTTATGAGAACAAAAGGCTTTCTCTTCATCCGTGAAGGAACAGTACTGGAAAATCCGTTGTTGTCATTCATCTCGTCGGATTCATATGTTTCAAGACTTTTCAACTTTCCCTTGCATTGGCCATAGGTTGCTTGAAGGCGATCGAACACGGATCTCGGCGGTTCATCTACTTTCTTCGATGTAGACACACTCAAACGCTGAAACACTGAACGTCGGGTAGGAGTAGAAGTTTTGCTCTGACCTTCCTTTTCTGAAGATGAATATTTCAGCCGCTGATGAACTGAAAGACGAGTAGTCGACGCTTTAATGCGATCGAAGACAGAGATTTTCTGGCTATCATCATTCTTTTTATCTTCTGAATCGCCCATCTCTTCTACCGTTATGTGATGTGCATCTACAACTTTCCATTTTCTGGTTATACGAACTGGTTCTGGGGGATTGTACCCTAGTCCGGCTCTCGAGGATTGTATGGCATAACCTTATTTCTGGAGCTTCTTCTGTGTCGGAGAAGGCTCATATCTCCCATCGAAGATTTTTAGACTTTTAAACTCAGTATGAGTTGTAAAGTCGTATCCTGCCTTTTCTAGGAGTTTGTATGCATTTGGGTCAAATCCAGCCTTCGTTCGTCTTTTCGACAAAGTCACTTTGGTACGATCCGTCTTTGATTCCTGAATCTCTTGCTTGGTGATTGCTGTCAGAGGCGTGGTGAAATTTTCTTTTAGAATCTCCACATCACCAACCTTCAAAATTCCTGAACATTCTGTGAATGGTGATTCCCCTTTCTTGCGTCGAGATAAAGGAACGTAGCGCAATATAGGGACGTTTGACGATGCCTCCTCCTTTGGAGCTTTTGATTCTGCAGGGTCAGTGGATGTTTCCTTTGATTGAACTTCACAAGCATCTACTTCTTTGATCGACTCCTTCTTCGCATTCTTTGGATGCTCTATTTTCTGACTTTCAATCAGAGGAATCTCACCTGGGATGATCTCTCTTGCTTTATCATTCTGCATATAAAACTTTGCATCTGCAAAGTGGGATTCTGCCTCTGAGAATGGATTAGTATCGACTTCAACTTTCTTGACACCTTCTTGATAGAACTTGAAACACTGATGAAGTGTAGAAGATATTACTCCATTTCCATGAATCCAAGGACGACCTAACAATAACTTGTAAGTGGTCTTGGAATCTATGATATGGAATAAAGTGTTGGCCTTCAAATCTCCAATAACAAGCTCCAAACGGATCATACCGATTGCTCGTTGGCCGCCTTGGTTGAAGCCTTGAATAACCAACCTACTATTTGATAGTTCGTCCATTGAAATTCCTATCTGTGTCATGGTTGACTTAGGCATTATATTCACCGCAGATCCATCGTCGATAAGAATTCGGCCAACTTTTTGCTCTCGAATATATCCGGAGATGAATAAGGGCCTATTATGAGGCTTCGATCCCAACATCAAGTCTTCATCTGCGAAGCTAATGGACATATAACACGAGGCACGTTTGTGTTCTTGCAGGCCTGGGACGTCTGAAACGTTAGAACTTATCAATGTTTCAACAATAGCATCTTTGGTTGCTTGAGGAAGTGACAACAAATCATCTATTGTAAATGAAGGTGAATCTTCTGGCCTTGTCATCACTTGAGATGGACTTGAGGAAGAATCACCCTCTTCGAATGCATTGACAGCATGACATGTGACTATCTCAGGGACGTTCTCATGATCGTCATTAAGAAAGTTCTTCGGGAAGAAATCTTTAAGGGTCACTGGTTGTCGAGACATAACAAAATCTTGATTCTCTTCGACAACTAGTTTAGGCTTTCTCAAACCTTTTATCTTTCTTTTCTGTTTTTGTGACATGTTCTTTCTCCTGTAGTTTCGGAACATGTGAGGCTCTCTTTGAGCGGAATGTTTCTTTTGCTTCTTTCGACGAGTTACCAAAGTCCATCCTTCGTCTTCATTTTCAACAGACTCAAGTTGGTCTTGGCAGATGTCTCTTGCAGATTTTTGCTGAAGCCAAATAACAATCGGCTCTAATGTCCCGAATTGGATCAAACTTGCTACTGAATCATGAACCGGGCTTGGAGCTACTCGGTTGTTCAGATTCGTTGCTATCGTCGCATGATTTGATTGAGCTACCTCATCAAGATCTAACTCAATCTTCTTTTCTTTAGCTAATTTCAAGATTAGCTCCTTCAGGACGAAGCACTTTTCCACCGGGTGACTGATGACTCGGTGATATTTGCAGTAGTTGGGATCATTAACTCTCCCCATCTCTTCTGGTCGCTTGCATTCTGGTAGATCAATAAGTTGTTTCTCCAGTAGTTGTTCTAACATATCTGAAATGTCAGAATCTAGAAAAGGGTAAACTTTCTCTTGCCTTTCTTTCAAGGTCAGACGGCGTCTTTCACCTCCCTCTTGTTGTTTCTCTATCTTCTTTTCTTTTCCTTTCGACGAAAACTTGAAAGGAGCTGCATTGACTACCATTGACTCTTTCGTAGTGCTTTTGGTAGCTTTCTCAGTATTTTTAACTTCTTTCTTTTCTTTCCTGCCTTCGGGGACAATAGAATCTTTGTTCCCTCTAGTAGCAATGCTCAATTCCATGTCATGAGCGCGAGTTGCCAACTCCTCGAAAGTGCGAGGTTTTATTCCTTGCAGGATATAGAGGAGTCCCCAATGCATGCCTTGGGTGCACATTTCAACAACAGACAATTCGGTAAGCTTGTCCTTGCAATCTAAGCTCAAAGCTCTCCAACGGTTGATGTAGTCAAGAACCGGTTCACCTTTCCGTTGTTTAGTGCTAGTGAGCTCCGTCATACTAACGGTTCGTCTTGTGCTGTAGAAGCGGTTGAGGAACTCCTTCTCAAGTTGTTCCCAACTATCGATAGTCTCAGGCTCAAGATCGGTATACAAGTCGAAAGAATTCCCCTTCAGTGTTCGTACAAACTGCCTGACTAGTTGGTCTCCTCTAGTACCAGCGTTTTCACATGTCTCGACGAAATGAGCAACGTGCTGCTTGGGATTGCCCTTCCCGTCGAATTGTTGAAACTTTGGTGGCTGGTATCCATGAGGCATTCTCAGATTGTCGATTCTCTTGGTATACGGCTTGGAATACAAGAGAGAGTTCTGAGCCGGTCCACCATATTGAGCTCTGATGGAATTCATGATCATATCCTGGAGCTGCTGAACGGACAATGAAGCAATAGAAGCGGAATGTTGTGACCAATCTTGTGCAATGATTTTTCCCTTGTCTTTGATGGCAGGGGTCTGACTCGATTCAGCAACATCCCGACTTTCCATCTGGTTCCTGAGAGAGGCGATTTCTTGGTCTTTCTCTTCGACTATCTTCAGTAACATGCTGATTTTCTTCTCAACTTCAGCCATCCGTTCTTCACTAGTTCCAGCATCAGTCATCATAACAGACATCACATCAGGACCGGATGTTTCGTTTGGTTGCTGAGAAGAAGAGATGAATTTGCCGAGCATCAGATTTTCTGCAGCGGCGATTTCAAGTTGAGCAGATTCTGTCATGCGTCTCAGCATCTTGTTTGTAATGACAGGAGTTTGGCTGTCTTCGTGTTGGGTTTCCTTGGAGCGACTACGAGTAATTGGCCCCACATAGGGGTTGCTTGAAGCAGCGATCTTTGAATAAGCTTCTTCGGAAGTCATGATTTCTTTGCGAGAAAAAGAGATGAGAGGTAGAGATCGTCCCACTGGGCGTGCCAATTTGTTCACACGAGATTTCAACAAAGAAATTTAATTCGTGGAAATGAACTTGATTTTATTGATTTTGTATGTATAAGTGTTACAATCTCTAATATTTATCCTCTGATGCTTTCTCTCAAAATGTAGAGTCTGATCTGAGGGCTGGCGAGCTTGATCTCAGATGGAGCAAGGTTGAATCTTCAACTTGTATCTTGATGAAGAAACGGTTGATTCTTTGGAGTCTTCCAGTCGTTGGATCTTCTGAGTCTTGAGATGGCCGAATTCTGAATCTTGGATCTTCTGAATTCTTTGGACTCTCTGACTTCTGAAGACTCTGGACCTTGGGAGAATGCTCTGGACTCTGGCTTCTCTGACTCTATCTGAATGCCCCAAATGAATGGTGGCCTCCTCTATTTATAGAGTTTGGTGGACCTCATATGGGTTTGGGTCTGGGCCCAACCTTTGGGTTTTGGCTCTTTTGGGCTTTAATTCAATTCATTTTTTTAATAAAGTTGGATTATTTTAATTTAGCCCAATTTCTTCAATGATCTCGGGTCACCTTAGTCTTGCGTCCAATTGCCACGTGGCATAATTTGGTTGGACTCGACTTACGTCATCTGATGGATCAATGATAGACAAGTGGCATTGTTTGATTTGCCGAATTTTAATGTCTATTAATTTAATTTAGGGACACGTGTAAATTTGTAATTGGTCCCAAAATTATTTTATCATTAATTTAAATTAATGACGTGGCCATTTGTAATTGACCGAAATTTCTCACTCAACAATCGTACTAACATATTCTCCATGACACCTGCAATTATTAAATATTTAAGATTGAAGTTATAATCTTACAAATATAATAGAATGAGAACAAAAAAAAAAAATAATAATAATTGCAACAATTTTAAATCTTCAAAGACACATACCTCTAAAATAAATCAATTCTAAATTTGTCACAATCAGAAACCAACGATCTTTGCTTATCAGTTGCATCACAAATGATGCAACTATTTATAGAGAATGAAATATGTATGTTACAATGGATAATTTACTTTTTGGTTATGGAATTTGGAAAGTTTAATAAACATTTATAATTATAATTAACTATTTATAATTTAATTTGGAATGCATCTAAAAAAAATCGGAATGTGAAGGGGTAAACATATAAATATAATTATGTTAATTATATGACTAATTATAATTTATTTTTTAGTTTAATAAACATAAATATAATTTTGTCAAAAAGAAAAAAAAAACGTGAATGTAGTGAAAGAGAGAGAAAATACTAATTATAGTGGGAGAGAATAGGAATTTGGAGGGGTCTTAGGTATGTTACACTATTTAGTTTAATAAACATAAATAAGAGAGTGTGAATGTAATGAAGAACTAATTATAGTGAAGGAGAGAACTAATTATAGTGGGAGAGAGAGGGGGAAGTTACGTGAATGTATTGAGGGAGAGAACTAATTATAGTGGGAGAGAATAAGAATTTGGAGGGGTGGGATGGGGGACAAAATTGAGAATAATAGAGCAAGTGTTTGGACAAAATTGTCCAAAAATGATTCTTTTGGTAAGCCACTTTTAAAATAGTAAGATAAGATAAGATAAGATAAGATAAGATTAAAACTCTTCTTATTCTAATAGTTAGTGCTCTAGATTTGTATAAAAAATTATTTGTCGGTATGTTATTTATGTTTCCAAATCTATACAATATAATATATTTCATACTTTAATTTTTCGAATTTCATTCATTCTAAAAGTGTATTTGACTTTATAAGAAAAAACTTTTTGAAACTGTATTTTTAAATTTTAAAAAGAAATTAACAAAAAAAATTAGATACAAACCTTTCATAAACTGGAACAAAATAAGCATTATAAAATAAAATCAAAGAAAATGAAATAAATTAAAAAAAAAAAAACTTTATAAAATAATCATCAATATGAAAAAAAAACAAATACATTGAACATTTTCCTCGTTCATTCTGATACAATAACATTTACTATAATAAACAACGTTATTATGACGGGTGGACATCCAAACATCGACGATCATGGAGCACTTGGTGTTCTTTCTAGCTTGAGACTTTTTGTGATTGTGTCGTTGTGGTTGGAAAAGTACCCAGCATTCTGTTAAGACAGTTCGAATCTTTATCTGTCTTTAAAAAACAAGGAGAAAAAGTACATACATGCATATAAAAAAATGCACAAAAATAGAAAGTAAGAGAATATAAAAATGAATAAAGAAAATGCATTTGTAAATGGTTTTGATACTCTACTTGAAGTTTCATGTATATAGAAATATAGGGAAAAAAAAAAAGGAAATAAGGAAATCAAAATGAAATGGGTGGTAATTTGTTTATGGCCAGTGTGGAGAGATTTTAGGGTGGTGATGGATGTCATTCTCTTAAAGAGAATAATATAAGAATGAGAACTTGTTGAAAATGTGTAGATCTAAGAGAGAGTGTTTTTATAGTTTCAGAAAATGAAAAAGTGAGAGAGAAAAAAAATATAAAAAGAATAAGTTGATCATGAGCTCTAATTGTTGTTGAGAATGAATAGAAGGGAGTCTTTTTATAGTTGTAGAAAATGAAGGGATTAAAAAACCTTTGAGATTCTACAACTCTTGATCTTCGATAATTAAATGATAAAGATTTTTTTTTCATATTCCAATATTTCAAATGACATTAGCAAAATTAACGTGATTGAACTCTTGGAAAATTAGAAAAACTAACTCATTTAAATGTGGGTGTGAGAAAATTGATATTAAAAAGAGAGAGGAAAAATGGAATAAAGAAATTTTAACTCATTAATTTTCAGGTAGAAATGAAGGAATAAATTTTAATAAATTCAATTCAACCTTTTAATGTTCTCAAAAAAAAAAATCAACATTTTAAATACGTTGTTGAAATTGAGAGTTTTCTATTATTAAATAAAAAGTAATTAAATAAATGACCATTTATTACTCCTAAGAGCCTTTCAATTTCGTTATTGAAAAACCTTTTACATTCCTTAGCTTTTACATTCCACCATTTTAATAGATAATTATAATTATAATTATAATTATTAATTAATTTTTTATGGCATATTTTGTAAATTAATAAATAAAAGAAAGGACAAGAAGAGTTTTAAATGATATAATAAATGAAAAATGGGTTTTCAATACAATTTCGTAGATGTACCATGAAGGTTTAATTTGTAATTTTCAAAAAAGTTTTAAATGAAGGACAATGTAGGTATTAAGTAATAAATCAAGGATATTATTGTCTAAAAAAAATTTCTTCCACATATGTACTTTTATATATATTATAGAGAGATATATACTATGGTTAAATCTTCTCAATAACCTTTACTGAATGAGTTTAATTTTCATAAAATTTTAATGTTAATGAAAAAAAAAAAAGAGTATATATCAATTTGGTAAATGCTAAAAGTAGCATAACTAAAAGAAGTTGACGAGTTTAGATAAACTTTTTATCAAATTTTAATACTATTAACCAACGGTTTCTTTTTTCTTTTTTTTTTTTATAATTCAGATTTAATAATCAAAGTACAAAAACTTTGATAAACAAAAAATAGTAATCAATTTGGTATAGTTGTCAAAATTACTATGGAGTGCAAGCTAAAATTGAAAAAGATGGACTACATCAGCCAAATCAATTTTGTTTAGAGTATGAAATATTTACTTTTAGTTGTGCCCGTTTAATAACCTATTTGGTTTTTGGTTTTTAAAACTTATGCACATTTTTTCCTGATTTCCTTACCATGGTTTTCATTTTTGTCAATGACACATTTGAATTTTTAACCAAATTCCAAAAATAAAAACTACTTTTTGAAAACTACTTTTTTTTAGGCATTGTTTGATAACCATTTGGTTTTGTTTTTAGTTTTTGAAAATTAAGCCTATAAACATTACTATCACCCATAAGTTTACTTGTTTCATCATCTACCATCTTACCATGTTTTCAAAAACCAAGTTAAGTTTTAAAAATTAAAAAAAAAAAATAGTTTTAAAAAACTTGTGTTTGTTTTTGAAATTTGGTTAAGAATTCAAGTGTATGTTTAACAACTATAAAAACCATAGAAAGAAATTTGGGAAAAAAACAAACATAATTTTCAAAAAACAAAATGGTTATGAAACGGGGCCTTAGTTTTACAAAAAAATTGGCTTGGTTTTTTAAAACATGAGAATAATATTGTTGATGTCAAAATTTGGCCAAGCGATTCACCTGACCTTCACGTGACATCAACTATAAATTTATTTGAAGGGGAAAGACGTGGCCTGCAAAATAAGAGAAAACTGTGCACCGGTGTGGTGCTTGCCACACTGACTCCGATGCTTAAGTCAGTTGGGAGATCGTAAGTGAAGCAAATAAAATAATAATATAGAGGAAGAGAATAGATACTCCGTTGAGTCCCCCTATTTTGATATTTGTCTCTTTTATTTATAACTGAAACTAGGGTTTTCCCCTTCCTTTTAGGGGAGGGAATAACCCTAGAGATTAATTCGAGCCCAATGGGCTTTCGTGGGCATGTTTCCTCTTTGGACTCTCGTAATTCTGACTTTCTTAGAGCTAGGTCCAAATTAACCCATAACAAATATAATGTTCTAAACAAAAAAAGAAAGGGGAATTGTAGTAAATGGCTAGAAAAAATACCCCCTCTTGTTTTTTGGCCAAGGAAGTTCAATAATTGCAGACATGGCTTCCACCTTTTTAGGAACTGATTTTCGGATTTACGTCTATACACAAACACCGTTAACAGCTGCATACAGATTTTCCTCCATTTTTCGGGTGGATGCACCCTGATTTACAGGGATTTCGGGTTTTGATATCCCTCCAACCGTCAAACAAGATTTTCCTATATTTTAGGCTTCTTCTATCTCTCCAACCGTAAATAATATATGTATATATCAGTACATACCACTCTAACGGGACCAACTTCTTCAACATCTTTCTTAATCTGTTTGTTTGTTTTTTTCCCTTGCAGAGTCCTTCTTAACAGCATCCTGAGGTATTTTCACAATAAAAAACAATCAAATTATAACATGTCACAAGGGGTGGATGTAGTTGGAATTTTTCACATAAATCACGAAATATTGCCCAAAAAAAAAAATCCCTAAAATCAATGAATTATCTATAAAGTAGGGGGAGGCACACAACTTATACACTGACATGACTAATATGCATGTATATAAGAGTACAGACAGACAACAGAGTGTCATTTAATAAACATTCCAGCACACTTTCACCCTTCAATACACAGAACAGAGTTATATCCAGATACATACATCTCAATTTTAGGCTCCAGTACACACAAGCAGGTTATAAATGGTGTATATCGCTCTGACGGGGTCAACTTCTTCAACTACATCTTTCTTAATCCGTTTGTTCTTTTCTTTTTTTTTTTCCTTGCAAGGTCCTTCTTAACAGCATCCTAGAGGATTTTTACAATAAAAAACAATCAAATTATAATAACATATCACAAGGGTTGAATGTAGTTGACATTTTTCACATAAATCACGAAATATTGCTAAAGAAAAAAAACAAATCCCTAAAATCAAGGGATTGTCTATAAAGTAGGGGGAGGTCGTTGCAAACATAAGGGAAGGGAAATGAAGTCGTTACCTTAGTTCAAATTTTTTGGTACAGTCCTCGCGTCGAAGAAGAATCGATTGAGCATGCAAGAGATGGTCATCGACGCGGCAGGGGAAGGTCGTCGGCACGGCGGAGGTGGGTTGTCAGCGTGATGTGAGAGGTAGGTAGCGATATACACTCTGTTTGGCGGTGAGAAATGGTAGGGAATGGAGGTTTTTGGCTATCAAGGGTTTCGAGGTGTGGAATACGAATATGGACCGACAGGATGGAGCGAATGCATGAGGGTGGTTCTGGTGGGAGGTTGAGCGGTGTTCTGACATGTCATAATTACAGCGCTTAAGGTATCATAATTATTGTGTTCTTATTTGTTTTTTTAATTTTCAGGTTTTCTTAGTTGCAGGTAGTATATCTTCCTATTGACAGTACTGTTTTTCCAATTAATGCATTCCGAATGTGTTTCTCTCTACGGAGGGAGGTTGAACTTTGTACTCATTCCCCAATAAAGGTATTGATTTCTTTTTCTGATAAACAATTTTTTTCCAGTAGATCTAAATTTTCAAAATAGTTTTGTTTTTTGGATTTTTGAATTTCAAACTTCCTAAAATGTCTCCAACTTATTTTTAGGGGTATATTTTATCTCTCTTAAACTCTAATTTTTGTTTTAAACGTTAAGAACAGGTTGAGCAGTTTGTTGGAGGCATTGTTGTCTTTTTCAAATATGGATTTATTAATCAGTAAATCGTTTAGCTATCTATTTAATTTATAAATGTTTGTAGCCATTTTTCAAACCACCTATTTATTTTTAGCCATATTTCTTGTTGCCCAAAAAGAAACTTGCAAGTGATAATAGTGTTTATAAGTTTAATTTTCAAAAACCAAAAACAAAAAAAGACATGAATGTTTGATTGTTTATGGATTCTGGTCAATTAAGTAGGTCTAGCAAACTATTTAGTTCGTTCTATTTTCAAAATAGGTAGGTCCAAGGTCCAAACGTTGATTTTAATTTTTCTACAAAGTGCACACGTCTGGAGTCTTCGTGGGAGAGAAGAGACACGTGTCGAGATCCAAAAGGTGTGGAACAAGACTTCGATGAATCAAAAAGCAATTGTGCATTATAATTGGCTCGAAGAAGTAAAATCAACATCCTTAAAAATAAAAAATAAAAAATAAAAATCAATCAAGTCACACTTCGAAAAATTTTAAAAAGAAAAAGGAAGAGTTAGATTGAGGCAGTCACTTTAATGGGAGAGAGAGGAGAGAAGAGTTGTAAGCCATTTTTAAGTTGGTGTTTAAAATACTTTTCAATTTTAAAAAGTGTCTAATAGATTATTAAACTTTAAAAAATGTCTAATCAATTTCTTGACCATTCAATTTTATATGATATAGGTCTAATCAAGTTCTATCAATGTAACTTTTGCCTAACTCGATATGATTATTAAAGAAAAATAGACTATTTAGTTCTTTAAAAAAGAAATATTGGATATAACATAATGTAAAATTAGTATATATTATATTGTTAGCAACTCATTTTTTAAACTTATTTAAATAACGAAATACAAAAGAAGATATGAACTATATAACACAACACGTGTTACATAGTTCAAACATTGAGATGACAATTAATGTCTTATCTATCAAACTATGTTTGAATTGGTGTCTTCAATTATGAGTTGTAAAATTGAATTTGTTCTTCTCTTAATATTAAAGAATATCTCACATACAAATTTAAAATGATTTAACCATGATAGTTTGAAACTCTATCAAATAAATTTGAATTATTACTATAACTAATAATAACAAGAATTATAATAAAGTTTTTTTTTTCCCAAAAATCATTAACTAAAACATAACATAAGAGCCAAATTAGATGAAGTAAAAAAAAAAAAAAAAAAAAAACAAAAAATCTATAGATTATAGTAAAAATTTAACATATATATGTTAGCAAACAAAATAATCTAAGGGGTCGTTTGGCCCACTGTGTTGGTTATAATAGCTCCCGCTATTATAACCAACCCAGTGTTTGGGACACCAACAAAAATAAGGGACGGAGTTGGCTATTTTTCCCCTCCGTGTTGCTACAATAATCACTATTCAACTCACCTCAATTATTCTATCCATTCTCTACAGTAACTCTTTTCTCCCTTCTTCCATGTGACTCATTGACTTTTCCACCGACGACCGGCCGACGACCACCGACAACTTTTCCGACGACCGCCGTCGACTTTCCAGCCACTTTTCCGGCAATCACCGACGACTTTTCCAGTGATTTTTTTTTAAAGAAAATATTCTGCTCATTTTCATTTCGAAAAATATAAAAAACGAAAATAAAGAAAAAAAAGAGGTAGAAGAAAATGAAAGGAAAAAAGAGGGAAAAATTTTAGATCGCCGAAAAATTTTTTGGTGGTCGTCGGAAAAATCATAAAATTTCTAGGGAGAGTTAGATTACTAGGTTGTCTTTGTACATATATATAAATATGGAGTTTTATTACATAATTACTTTTGATAATGAAGTATATGAATGTTTACCTTCATCGTACCATATTTTTCATTCCAAATTATACTTATCGTATTTAAGTTTACCGTGATAATAATAATTTAAAAAAAATACTACTCAAGTTTTTATTTTATGTGATTTCTATTTTATTTGATTCTTTTGATAATAAAGGTAAAATGAGTTTTGAATAAACATTTACCATTTTTATGTTGGAAATACATAAATGAAACAAATATGGTTTTTCTATATGAAATCATAAAATGACTTATTTTGTGAAAAAACCATGACTCTAAAACAAAGAAAATCAACCTTTACGTTAGGTTATTTTTGTTTCCTTTTAAGCTAGACACATAATTTAACCCTTGTACCCAAAACTTTTATTTTTTTTACAACTAAACCCTTTTTTTTTATTATTAATATTTGAAGTACGAAGTTGTATGAGGAAAATAAACAAAAAAAAGTCAAGAAAAAAAAAAATCAGCTTGAAACATATATTATTTGAATCCAGACTAAAATAATTTGCATCTCAAAACACTGCACCCAAAAGCATACTATTTTATCCCAAACTATAATAATCTGCACCCAAACACAGACTATTTTATTCCAGACTACAATAATCTGCACCCCAAACACAGACTATTTTATCCCAGACTATAATAATCTTCACCCCAAACACAAACTATTATAACCCCAAATTATTATAATCCTCCAGCCATTATAACCCCCAGCTACTATAACTAATCCAACGCCCTAAACAGCCCCTAAGAGTATAGATAGCTAACCTAACTAAAGGCAATTTCTTGTAGAGAGTAAGTGGCAGGGTTGATGAATGAAAAGAAGATGCTTTTAGGGTTTTTTTTTTCCCCTCTAAATAGAAAATAAAAAGAATATGAAAGGTTAGGTTTGGAAATTAGGGGAAAGGGGGGTGGTTTTAGAGGGAAAAAAACAAAAAGCATGCACAACAGTTATAGTTTTCTGTGCCCACAGTGTAGAGTGAAAACAGCATGTGAGTTTGTCCATTACTTTTTTTTTAGTCCCCAAACTTTCATGAAAGTAACATTTTAGTCCCTGAATTTTGATTTGTAACGATTTAGTCCCTATACTTTCAATTTTGTAACGATTTAGTCCCTGTAGTTTCAATTTTGTAACAATTTAGTCCCTAAACTTTAATAAGTAACAATTTAGACCCTGTACTTTTCAAATTTGTAACGATTTGGTCCCTGTACTTTTCAAATTTGTAACGATTTGGTCCCTATCGTGAAAAATTAATGTAAAGATTTAATGAAATTTTTTAGCAAGATAGATCAATAAACTAATTTGGGATCCAATATGTTAATAAGCTACAAAGTCTAATCATTAAATAATAAAAATCGACATTTAATTTTGATGATTTTTTTTGGAACAAGGATTAAATTGTTACAAATTTGAAAGTATAGGGACTAAATTGTTACAAATTTGAAAGTTTAGGGACTAAATTGTTACAAATTTGAAAGTACGGGGACTAAATTGTTACTTATTAAAGTTTAGGGACTAAATTGTTACAAAATTGAAAGTACAGGGACTAAATCGTAACAAATCACAGTTTAGGGACCAATTTGTTACTTTCATGAAAGTTTAGGGACCAAAAGTGATTTTTAACCTTGCTTATTTGTGTTAACCCAATTTATCCATCTTCCATCACTCAATCTCTCTCTCAATTGGGAGTCATCAAGCTTTGTACTTTTTTGTAATTCCACTTTTATTTTGAAATTTAGTATAGTAACTTTCTTTATATCATACCATCTTAACAAGTGATTTATTTGGAGAATCGTTTTTGGACTATTTTTTTTAAATAATAGACGTATTATTATAACGCCACAAGGGCAAAATCAGAACGGTCATTCTCGAAAGGATCCAGAATATATTTTATGAAATTTTAGTTTCGAGTAAATGTAAATTTAAGTACGTCATGAATTTTTCATAAATATATTGAAGGAGTGAAGAACACTCGAGCAGAAGCGTTAACAGATCTTAGACCTTGATTATCATTAATTTTGAAGATTAAAAGCATGCTGGATGTTGATGCCAAAATCCGGACAGAAGACTCACCCGACCTTCACGTGACACCAACAGTGAATTTGTAGGAACTGGGGAAGACGTGACCTGCAAGACCAGCAAAAACCGCTGCACACCGGCGTGGTGTAGGCCACACCGCCTCCGATGCCTAAGTCAGAAAACTGAGGAGAAGCTACAGATAGTAAAGGGGAGAGTAAAAAATTGAGTTTCGGAACCCTTCTTCCGTGGTGAAGAGGGGGTTTTATACCTGTTCGTCCTCCTAGGGTTTTTAGGAATTCGGTGGCGTTTCGGGGCGAACCAGGCGAAACCGGGGCGATTCGGGGCATTAGGGACCGAAAAGAGGTCACCGGGCTCGGCCCGCGCAAACGGGCCGAATGGTCGGCCTCGGCCTTTTGCCGAGGCCGACCATATGGGTCGGGCCATTTTGGCCCGACCCTTTGGTCCGGTCTTCCTCTGGGTCGGTCTTTTGATCCTACCTCTGCCCGATTGTCATCGTCAGCTCCTTGTCCATCTGTGTGGTCCAAAATCACCTATAACATTAAGCCCCCACTCTTGAATTGGGATTCAGGTGCGACTTTAATGCTATAGGTCGAGCTCCTTAAGCCAAATTTAAGAGTACAACTCTCGTCTCGTGCTGACTTTTGTATGACTTCTTTGTTATCCTGCAAGAGAGGGCGGGCTATGCAAAGTAAAAACTCCCTGAGTAGGGGTTAGGTGAAACGGAAATGAGAAGAGTGATAAGTTACAGAAGTGGCCGGAGGGCCTCTTTGGTCAGCCTCGGCCTCGGGAAGAGGCCGAGCACAACATTTTTCATTTTAGCTTAGGGGGCGTTGCCCCCGAACCCCCACCGGGCGCTTCGCCCCTGGACCCCGACTCGCTGACCGGTCAGCGAGACCCCCGTACTGGGTCGTTCGGAGTGCTTCATTCCATAATTAACAATAGGAAAAACAGAAAACTTCACAAACCTGCATTGAAAAGTTAATTCCTGCAAAAGAAAAACAGGGGAGGAGGCCCGGATCGGCCTGGGCCTCTAGCTCCTGTTAGCTCAGTGCTTAGCCCCCTGCATTCATATGTCAGTCCTTACTGGAAAATAATGGGAAAGTTGCATGATGATTACAACATAGGAACGGAATAGCCTTAACCTACCCCTTATTCCCAGCCTCCACTCGACATGGGCATTTATTACCTCAAGCGTTGCATTTTTCGAGCGAGAAGGACTAGTTCCATACCTGGCCTTTTCGAAGGTGGATGGTCGGCCTCGGCCTTGGCATGAGGCTGACCAGCAGCTCTGTACTATTTGCTCGCAGACGTCCAGGCTTATGTGCAGATTTGCCCGATTCTACCTTAAGCATCTCCCTGCGGCTTTGAGCGCCTCGACTGTGCCAAAAAGTAAAGTGACTGTGCTAAAGTCACGCTGCCTTGAATGTGTGCCTGATGGTTGGCCTTGGAGTTGGGATGCTTGGCCTTGGCATGACGATGCGTACACTCTTCTGGGGAAAAGCTTGGGGAGGCCCAGGAAATTTCCGAGCCTCTCTTCAAGCGTCATGGTCATCCCAGGGGTGCGTACACTCTTCTAGGGAAAGGCTTGGGGAGGCCAAGGAAATTCTCGAGCCTCTCTTCAAGCTGTTGTATTCATCCCGAGGGTGCATACACTCAGTCGGGGGAAGTGCGGAAGTCTGGCCTCTACAAGGATCATTCTCGTTTGGCCACACGCGTTACATCCTATGGAAAAAGCACTTTATGCGAAACACAATGCAAAGAACTTCATTAAATTCGCAAGTGTCGACATCGTACCACGAAGAAGCGCCATGGACATGTGTTATACAAAACGAAAGGAAAATCAAAACTGTCGCCACGTGACCGTGGACTCGACCTGTCTTTACCCCTACCCCCACTCAAAATGTGCATTTAATATCTTGGACATGAATTTTTTGAGTAAGGAAAAACTAACTTCGTACCTGGGCCTCTAAGGGTAGAGCTCGGCCTTGGCCTCTGGATGGTCGGCCTCGGCCTTGGCATGAGGCCGACCAGCTCCTCTGTGCTGTTCGTTTGCTTGTTTTCCATCCCAAGGGTGCATGCACTTAGTCGGAGAAAACTTGGGGAGGTCGAGGAAATTTTCGAGCCTCTCTTCAAGCTGTTGTATTCATCCCAGGAGGTGCATACATTCTTTTGGGGACCCTGGGAGGTTGAGGGCATGCGTCAACCTCTCTGCAAGAATTTTGTCTCTGCAAGAATCATTCTTATGCAAAACACAATATAATAGTTTTTATTGAATTTGCAAATGTTTGTGTGTTTTACAATGAGATAAATGACAGACAGTTTCTATGTAAAGTAAACATAAAGAAAGTCATTGTTCCTGGTCGGCCTCGGCCTCGGCCTCCTCTGGTCGGCCTCGGCCTTCCTGTAGTGGTGGCGTTGCCTGCCACTTTTTCCTGCTATTGCTACTGATAGTAAATCTTCAAGTGTTCTGCATTCCATGGGTGTGGAGTTGGTTTCCCGTTTTCATCAACTAAGGCATAGGTGCCGGGGCGGACCACTTTGCTAACTTGATAAGGTCCTTCCCATGCTGGTCCCAACGCACCTGCATTGGGATCTCTGGTGTTTTGCATGACTTTCCTCAGTACTAGGTCTCCTTCTTTGAAGGTGTGCCTTTTCACTCTTGCGTTATAATATCTGGCAACTCTGTTTTTATACTCTGCGACCCGGAGTTGAGCCATTTCACGATGCTCGTCTAGGAGGTCCAGGTTCAACCTCATTGCTTCATCCTTCCCTTGCACACTAAACTGTTCTGTCCTGGGGGAGGGGATGCCGACCTCCACTGGGACTACCGCCTCTGCCCCGAATGAAAGGGAAAATGGTGTTTCTCCTGTTGAGGTTCGTGCTGTTGTCCGATACGCCCACAGTACACGTGGGAGCTCTTCGGCCCATGCCCCTTTTAGTCCTTCAAGCTTCGTTTTAAGATTCTGCTTGATTATTTTATTCACAGCCTCCACCTGGCCGTTAGCTTGCGGATGGGCTGGGGATGAACAACGATGTGCTATGCCCAAATCTGAGCAGAACTTCCTGAAAGCGGCATTGTCGAACTGCCTACCATTATCTGATATAATGGTGTTTGGAATCCCAAAACGGCACACAATATTCTTCCATACAAAGTCAGTGACCTTCTTTTCAGTTATAGTTGCTAGTGGTTCTGCCTCTGCCCATTTTGTGAAGTAATCCACAGCCACAACTGCATACTTGGTCTGCCCTTTACCTTGGGGGAGAGGTCCGATCAGATCGATTCCCCATTGCGCGAACGGCCACGGGCTGATAATGCTCGTTAAAGGCTCAGGTGGTTGCCTTGGAGTGGGTGCAAACCTTTGGCATTGATCGCAAGATCTAGTGAAGTGCCTAGCGTCTTGCAACATGGTTGGCCAATAGTAACCTTGCCTGACTATCTTGTGACACAACGATCTTGCTCCTGAGTGATTTCCACACACCCCCTCATGTATCTCTCTCATAACGTAGTTAGCATCACTAGGGGGAAGGCACCTCAACAACGGCATCGAGTAGCCTCTTTTATACAGTCTCCCTTCCCTTAACACAAAATGCGATGCTCGCCTCTGAACCTTTTTAGCCTCTGTCCTCTCTGTTGGCAGCTCGCCTTTCCCTAAGTAATCAAGGATCGGATCCATCCATGAAGCTTCCCCTGCTTCTGGGGAGGGCTTAGTTTCAATTGATGGGATACCCTCCCCATCTGCAGGATCACCGACCTCAAGCCTCGGATCTTCCGCCTCGGCCTCGGACTTATCCTCAGGCTCGGCCTCGGACTTATCCTCAGGCTCGGCCTCGGCCTCGGGCTTGTCCTTAGGCTCGGCCTCGGCCTCTGCTCGACCATCTGTCTCGAGAATCTCCTCTGCACATACTGCAGGCTTTGACAAAACCTCAATTGGCACAGTCCTGCTCAACTCTGTATCATAGGCAGCCGCCAAGCGAGCCAGTGAATCTGCGTTGGCGTTCTGAGACCTCGGGATTTGTTTGATCTCCCACTTCTCAAAGTGGGACAGCAGTTGCCTAGCCTTGGATAAGTACCTGCTCATTCTCTGTTCCCTAGTCTGGTATTCTGCCAACACCTGCTTCACGATTAGCTGTGAATCGCTTTGAACCATGATGTCTGAAACTCCGATCTCCCTTGCCAACTTCAATCCTGCCAGGAGGGCCTCGTATTCAGCCTCATTATTCGAGGCCTTGAAATTGAATCTCAGGGCATACTCAAATCTTCCTCCATCAGGGGATTCCAGCAAAATTCCTGCTCCATAACCCTTGGTGTTAGAAGACCCGTCTACAAAGAGTGTCTAAGTCTGTTTCACCTCCCTTACACTCAGCATATTGACCTCTGTGCCTGACTTGCTCTGCTCGGCCTCGGACCTCTGAGGGTCGGCCTTCTCCTCAACAGTCGTTAATTTTGCCAGGAAATCTGCCACAGCTTGCCCTTTCATGGCAGTTCGAGGTTTGTAATGGATGTCGTACTCACTCAGCTCAACTGCCCACTTCATGAGGCGACCCGAGGCTTCTGGCCTCTGCAACACCTGTTTTAGAGGAAAGTTGGTCAAAACTGTTACCTTATGGGCTTGGAAATACGGACGCAACCTTCTGGCCGACGTAACTAGGGCCAGAGTGAGCTTCTCCACTTGGGGGTATCTAGTCTCTGCTCCAACCATCGACTTGCTGGTGTAATACACAGGTCGTTGGAGCTTCTCTTCTTCTTTGATCAGTGCAGAACTTACAGCCGTGTCCGAGGCCGCGACATAGAGCAACAGCTCGTCGCCAGGAAGCGGCTTGGCCAAGAGCGGGGCCGAGCTCAAATAGCCCTTCAGCTCCTGGAAAGCCTTTTCGCATTCTCCAGTCCATTCGAAACGTGATCCCTGTCTCAAAATTTTAAAGAAGGGTAAACACCTGTCAGTTGATCTACTAACAAACCTGTTCAAGGCGGCGATCTTCCCGTTCAAGCTTTGAAGTTGCTTGAGATTGGTCGGGGAGGACATTTGCATGATTGCCCTGATCTTGTCTGGGTTTGCTTCTATCCCCCTCTGATGCACCATGAACCCTAGGAATTTTCCTGATGTCACCCCAAAAGCGCACTTACTCGGGTTTAGTTTCATTCGATACTTCCGGAGGATCTGGAAAGCTTCATTAAGGTCAGACTCATGGCATTGAGACTTCAAGCTCTTTACCAGCATATCATCCACGTACACCTCCATGTTCTTTCCCAGTAACGGAGCAAACATGCGGTTTACCATTCGCTGGTATGTCGCCCCAGCGTTCTTCAAACCGAATGGCATGACCTTATAGCAATACAACCCTCGACTGGTGATGAACGAAGTCTTTTCCTGATCGGGCTCGTGCATTCTAATCTGGTTGTACCCTGAATATGCATCCATAAAACTCAGCATCTCGTGCCCTGCTGTTGCGTCAACCAACTGGTCGGTCATGGGCAAAGGATAGCTGTCCTTTGGGCACGCCTTATTCAGGTCGGTGAAGTCGATGCACATCCGCCACTTCCCGTTAGCCTTCTTTACTAGTACCACATTGGACAACCATTGGGGATAATGAACTTCTCTGATGAACCCTGCTTTAAGCAGCTCATCTACTTGTCCGGCAACAACCTCATTCCTCTCCGAGTTAAATGCCCTTCGCCTCTGCTTTACTGGCTTGAAATCCCTATCCACATTCAACTGGTGAACCATCACTCCCGGGTCAATTCCTGGCATATCCTCGTGCGACCACGCAAACAGATCCGCGTTAGCCCTCAAGAAACCAACCAGTCTGCCCCTCTGCTCAGCCCCCAATTTGGTGCCGATGTTCACTCTCCTTTCCTCAGACGTTAGTGGTACAGATTCCAGTTCCTCCGCGGGCTGTCCCCTTGGGTCAAGTCCAGCAGCATCTCTGACATACGGAATCTCGCAACAGCCGCCGGGGTTAGGGTCGGCCTTTTCCATACCGAGGCAGACCTCAATCTGATTCG
Source organism: Luffa acutangula (assembly GCA_036850905.1). Lineage (NCBI taxonomy): Eukaryota > Viridiplantae > Streptophyta > Magnoliopsida > Cucurbitales > Cucurbitaceae > Luffa > Luffa acutangula. Next base: position 21,794,049 of record CM072095.1, on the reverse strand, counting down.
GCGCTTTCTGCTCGCAACAGCCTTCGAGGTTAGGGTCGGCCTTTTCCATACCGAGGCCGACCTCAATCTGATTTGGCGCTTTCTGCTCATACCTGAGGTTTCCTTCTAGTTTCTGAACTCGATTCATCCTACAGAACACCACCGATGCGCGATCTGAACTGGCAAACACTCTTCCCCACAGACGGCGCCAACTGTTGATGCCAAAAACCGGACAGAAGACTCACCCGACCTTCACGTGACACCAACAGTGAATTTGTAGGAACTGGGGAAGACGTGACCTACAAGACCAGCAAAAACCGCTGCACACCGGCGTGGTGTAGGCCACACCGCCTCCGATGCCTAAGTCAGAAAACTGAGGAGAAGCTACAGATAGTAAAGGGGAGAGTCAAAAATTGAGTTTCGGAACCCTTCTTCCGTGGTGAAGAGGGGGTTTTATACCTGTTCGTCCTCCTAGGGTTTTTAGGAATTCGGTGGCGTTTCGGGGCGAACCAGGCGAAACCGGGGCGATTCGGGGCATTAGGGACCGAAAAGAGGTCACCGGGCTCGGCCCGCGCAAACGGGCCGAATGGTCGGCCTCGGCCTTTTGCCGAGGCCGGCCATATGCTCGGCCTCGGTAAAAGGCCGAGGCCGACCATATGGGTCGGGCCATTTTGGCCCGACCCTTTGGTCCGGTCTTCCTTTGGGTCGGTCTTTTGATCCTACCTCTGCCCGATTGTCATCGTCAGCTCCTTGTCCATCTGTGTGGTCCAAAATCACCTATAACACTGGAAAATAGCGAAAAACAGAACATTTCATAAATACCTCTTGGAGCTCCGAATTGAAACGATTCATTGGAAGTTTCTTTACATGATCGAGTCATGGACGACCACCGAGATCTTCCCCGCTATTTTCTGGTCTTAGAACGGACTTGTGAGAACCCAAGCATGATAAATTTGAGGAGAAAAACATGGGTTTTGAGAGAGTTTGTTCATGGGTAGTTTTTGGAGAAAAACTTCCGACATTTCTTTTCCTTCTTAAGGCTGCCTCTGAGAATTCAAGCTTTTAAAGATCATGAAGATGCTGTGTATCTCCCAAAAGCTTACAGCAAGAAGAGATTGAAAGCTAGTCACCTAGTCATGTGGCAAAGCCACAATTTTTCAAGGCTTTTAACTTCAAAATTTGATTTTCACTTAAAATCAAAATTTCAATTAATTTAACTTATTTAAATAAACTTTCAGCAATTATATTTAAATTAGATAAATGTTAATTAATTAAACAATTATAATTAATTATATTTATTTAATTTGTGTATCAAATACAAAATTTAATAATTGCATCAATTCCGACTTTTCTCAATCCCGATGAATATGAATCGATATTCAAATTCAAAACCGAGCATGTATCGAATACATTTTTACAATATTTAAGTCATATTTAAATAATAATAACTCTCTCAAAATATAGTTTGATACACAATTAAACCAAAGCGTTAAATTATATCGAACATAATTAATAATATCTTCTAAAATCGAATTTGAATGTGTTTCAAATTCTTTCATCACTTTGTTTTAAGGTTAGATCCGATTGAGCTAGTAGGGGGACCTAATGGACCTACAGATCATGGGCTCCAACGATCCAAGATTAACCGGTTGAACTCTTTCAATCCTAGTTAACCAACATTCATTAACTGACGGGATACTCCACTATAGCCCATAGCTGAACTCCCCTCACTGTAGATATATTTTTGTCCACCCGATATAACCGTGATCAGTAAGTCAATCCTTCACAGGTTGTTCGTTACTATAGTTAGGTCAAAAGTCCGTTTTACCCCTATAGCACTTCTTGTTCATTAAGCCTTCACTGAGTCCCTAATGAACAATTGGTTTGTGGTCCCACCACTAAACCTAAAACCTCTCGGGCCAATGAGAGGGCAGTGCGCATTTGTTCACGTTCCGGAGTCAGCACTCAAGGGAACAACCTCTCTACTATCTCTAAAGATGGGTAGGAACGAATTCCATTTTGCAGGACTATGTCCCTAGTTATCTACCCGGTGTTATCCCCAAAGTGACAGATTTATTGAGCGACGCTTATGGGCCACTCTCACCTATGCAAATCAAAGGATAATCCCGAATAAACAGGAGTTCATAGTTAGCTTAGGATTAAGATCGAGTTACCTAGGTCATCGCTTGAAATAGTCAGTTTCACAGTAAACGGCGTTATAAAGTGAAAACGACTTATTTCACTATCTGGTCTTATACAAACTCTTTTGCATAGGACGCCTCCACTTGCATGTCTCTACTTGAACGATATTAGGATCACATCGTTTGTATTAAAACAAAGTGGGCCACAAGCCCACATCACATAGTTTTTCCTAGGATAAGGTACCCAGTCTTATCCCTATACTATAGTGATGGATTTGGAATTCCCCAATTCCGTTAAAGCGGAAGCGTAATTGGGACCAATTTGTAGTTAATTTTGTTTATCCAAAAATACTATTACATTGGCAAAAAACATAGAACAAATTCTATACAAACTTAAGGCTAAACATTCAAAAATTATTATATCTAAATCTAAAGGGGAGAAGCAAACATATCGTCGTTGTTGTCTCTGAAATATCAAGAAATGCGTTCTTGATTTCATAGGGACAAAACGTCAACAATTGGGACACCACCAATTGATCTTCCCCATTATGACTCTGAGATTAGAAACGTAGTTGTGAGACTACCTAATCTTGAATGAGAAAAACTCTTAGAGAGAAAATTCTCCCTAGAGTTCTTGGGTTGACAGAATATGAGAGGGAGGCTAGAGAGAATGCAAGAGTGCATTTTTTGTGGCCTTATGTTGTAGTACCTAAACCCTAGGGTTAGTGTTCTATTTATAGGAGAAAGACCATGAATAAAATATTCATTTAAAATCAATTATTTCCATAACTGATTTAATCAATTCCATAACCAATCAATTCCATAATTGATTAATCTTTTCCATAAATGATTGATCACTTCCATAAGTGATTAAATCATTTCCATAAATTATTAATTACTTCCATAAGTGATTAATCATTTCTATAATTGATTAATTTTCAATTAATTAATTCTTTAAATTAATTAATCACCAATTAAATATCATATATTTAATTTCAGACCTTCTATTAAATAATTAATTAATTACCCAAATTAAATATCATATATTTAATTTCAGACCTTCAATTAATTAATTCTATAATATGAATCAAATTCATATTAAAATTGGAACTCCTTCCAATTCTCTTATATCCTATAAATTTAATATGAATCAAATTCATATTAATATTTGAACTTCTTCAAATATTTATTTCTCTCATAATAATAAAGTTTAATTTAAATTAGACTTTACATTGCAATATATCATTATACATTATATTAATTTGTATCTCATACAATTAACTTAATTCCCAATATGAATTTGAAATATTCAAATTCTCTCAAGATATAATTGTTCTTAATTACTCTTTACGAGCTAGCAGGGGGACCTAATGGACCTACAAATCAGAAGCTCCAATGATATGAGGTTAACCGATTGAACTCATTAATCAGGTTAACCAATATTCATTAACTGTGGGTCATTCCACTAAAGACCCACAGCTGAACTCTTCTCACTGTAGAACATTTTTGTGTCCATGGATATAGACTTATACCGGTAAGTCAATCCTTCACGAGTATCCGTAATCACAGCTAGGTCAAATTATCATTTTACCCCTGTGTTACATCTGTCTCCTTAAGTACCAGTGCTCCTCTAATGAACAACCTGTTTATGGTCCAACCAATAAACAGAAAGTCCCTCCCGGGCCAGTGAGAGGGCGAGATCCCTTTGTTCAAGTCCCGGAGTCAAAACTTAAGGGAATGCTCATCTACTTCTCCTAGAAGTGGGAATGAGAGAATTTCATCTTGTGTTGTCATGTCCCCAGCCCCCACTCGGTCTCGTCCCCAAGAAGGTAAGCTTATTGAGTCGGCATGCAGGCCATTCTCACCCATACTAATCAAAGGACAATCCCTTGTGAGAAGGAGTTCATGACACACTCATGATTAAGACTAAGTTACCTAGGTCATCCTATTGAAACAGTAACCTAACTAGTTAACGGTCTTACATCTAGTGGTTTACTATTTCGTGGTCCGATCTTATGCAAACTCATTGCATAAGATACCCCCGCTCGCATGTCTCCTAGATATATGGACGCAACTAAGCGGGTCGTATCACATAGTGTTACCAGGATAAGGTCCCAACCTTATCCCTGTACTATAGACCTTTTAGGTTGTTACTTGAACACCGATTCCCGTATGTCCCCACATACTAGTTCAAGTCACATGTAAACAACCTTGGATCTTAGTTTATTGGATTTGGGTCAAATTGTGCAATATTTACCAATAACACTTTATTGTAGAAACTCAATAACACTTTATTGAAACAAGTATACAATTTGTTTACATTCACTATCTATGAGTTTTAGGGCATAAAACCCAACATATAGACCATTTTAGGCTATGTACTTGAACCTGATCCACTTTTATGTCACTACACAAAGTTCAAGCATTCATATCATAGCTAAGGATTCTAGTTTATTGGATTTGGGATAATAAATACATAGTTAAACTAACCTTTTGACTACCTGTTACTGCTCACCGCAAGCGCACGGGTCGTCACAAGTAATATAAAACGGTAAGTAATACCGAGTATCGAATCCACAGGGAGGCGAAGCGAAAATTAAGCAAAAATAAAATCTCTTGAGCACTAAAAGTATTTGGGCGAAATAATATTTAGGGAACAGCTCATGCAATAAAGAGGAAATTGAAATTCAAAGCAATTAAAAAAAAAGTTGATCCAAAATAAATAAAATATGGAGAAAGAGTTTTCTTTTAATGGGAAGAGGGGTCTTGAAAATCAATTATTAGCTAAACAATTGCTACAATTATCTTATCTCATTGCCCAACTAATTATAATCCTAGAATCTCCGTTAATTACATAGGTTCTCATGTCGGTTTCCCCTAATTGCAATTAATTCATTTTAACAACCTAAGTGTCCTTAGCGCCATTAAAATTCATTAATTATTACGCTCTGATTCATTTTAGAAATCTAAGTTTAATCAACTAATCCTGGTGTCACGACGGGCAATTAAACTAGTTGCATGGATTACGATCTATCCTAATTTCTCTCCGTCGAGTTTCCATTAAGAATCAAATCATTATACAATTGGCCAGATTGAATAAAGCACTAAGCACATCCATACAAATAATTAGGACAAGGGCAAGAGACAAGAAATTATAACAATATTTGAACTATAATTTCATTTCAAGACCCCAAATTGGGGTTTAGCTACACATGGCTAAAATATCCACAATAATTACAATAGAAAGCATAATTAAGAGCATAAAAGGAAAGGAATTGACCGTCGCAAAACCCCTTCGCTGACGCTTGGAGCCCCGCCGACTACTCCTTGAACCTCCTAAGATGCTCCCCAAAACTCCCCAAAAATATTTCCCACTAAAGAATTATCTCAAAAAGGCTAGAAAGCCTTGAGAGGGGCTCCAAAGGAGCCTAAGGAAAGAAGGAAAGGAATTGATTCCTTGATGGATTGTTGGATGATAAATGAGGCACCAAGAGGTGCCTTTTATAGGCCTGGAATGGGGGTAGCGTCGCGACGCTACATTGCACAGCATCGCGACGCTGCTATGCACGCGTCTTATTGCCCAAGAAATGGGTAGCATCGCGACGCTATCTACACAGCGTCTCGACACTGACCCAATTTCCAGAATTTTTCAGCTTTGATTTGGGCTGATTTTTGGGCATTCTCTTCATTTCTTTTGGGCATTTTCATCATGGTTGACCTCTTTGGATCTCCTTTTGATCCAAGCTTGGTTTTGAGCTTCATTGGTTTCATTTTTGGCACTTTTTCTCCCAAAATCACCAACTTTGCTCCTAAGGACCAAATAACGGAATTAATTAAATATTTTCATTAAAAACACGATTAAAGCACAGAAAAGCTTAATAAATTGGGACTAAAATAGCGACATTTCTGTTAGCTATCACAACCAGAAAATGAACTATTTCAATAACGTTTTATATTTAACTTTGTTATATTTACTATCCACAAGTTTTAGGACATAAACCCCAACATATATGAAATTTAAAAAGCTTTGAATATGAAAAAAAAATCAGTCTATATCATTTTCAAAAATATTTAAGATTTGACTTTTAATTATAGTTAATTATATGATTTAATGATTTAGAATTTCAAAAGGCTTTGCAATTTTTCCATCAACTTCAACTATAAAAATAAAGTTTCTCCGATCATTTTTTTCATTACCAACTTAAAACTTCTTTTTTATGTTATTGTGTGTATGAATTGAGACAACTTGAAGATAGAAAAATAAAGTTGTTGATGGTCGATTTTGGTCAGAGGGAACTCACTTGACCTTCACGTGCCACCAACGGTAAATTTGTAGATGAGGGGGGAAGACGTGACCTACAAGACGGAAAACTTGCACACCGGTGTGGTGCTAGCCACACCGACTCCGATGCTTAAGTTAGAAAACGGAAGTACGAGGGCTAGAGAGTAAGAGAAGAGAGTAGAGAGTTCGGGTCCCCTTCTTCAGTGGCAAAGAGGGGTATAAATACCTGCTCATCCTCTTAGGGTTTCCATCAACTTCAACTATAAAAATAAAGTATCATTGAGTTGTCGGTCATCCAGTGGAAAGATGCTTCGTCCTAAAGGACTTAATTCTAAAGCTAGCTAAGGAAGGAAAAATTGAGCTCGACCTTGATGAAGTAGCTCAATGAAATCTTGCTACAATCAAAGGAAAAAGCAAACATCAAAGAAAGAATGATCCTAAGAAATTTCAACCCAAGAGGAAACGAAGTAAAAAGTTTTCTCAACCTCCACAACTGGTGATGTTGAATAAATCCTTCTCCAAAACTTTCCGCAAGAAGGAAAAAGAAAACTTTGCAACTTCCTACTGCATCAACGTAGAAGAAGTTGACAATTCCAAGAAGGGTGAACAAAAGACTTCCGTGTTTGATCGCATCAAGCCTTCAACTACTCTTCCTTCGGTATTCCAAAGAATGAGTGTGGCCGCGACAAAAGAAGAAAATCAATGTTCGATGTCCACCTCCACTCGACCTTCAGCTTTCCAAAGGCTAACTGTCTCCACATCGAAGAAAAGTCAATCTTCAACATCTGTCTTTGATCGCCTCAAAGTAACAGACGATCAACCTCAAAGAAAAAATGGACAACTTAGAGGTCAAACTGTTCGATGAAGTAAGCAGTGACAAGAAGCTTCAAAGTATTGTCCCATCACCTATGAAAAGGAAGTTCTCTATTCTCATAAATACAGAAGGTTCATTGACGGTGAAGTCAAATCTCATTATCGTGACCAATCCTACAAGTGAAGGATCTGATCCAGACAATGATGAAGATAAGAGCTTTTAAAATTTAAAGGCTTCTGATCGCAAGAGCCTAAACTACATGATGCTCTTAGCCCACACGAGCTTAAAAGGTGAGTACAATTTTTTTTTAACTACGTTATGACCTTGATCCCATTTCTTCAAAGGGTACGTAGGCAGCTTAAAGAAAACTTTAAGTTCAGTCTCTACAAACAAAAAAAAAAAAAAAGAAAGAAAGTGCAACAAATATTGAAACACGACAATATAAATTGAAGAAATTCATCACTATTGGGGGCAACATAACAAATTGAAGTTGTGTACCATTATGAATGTGAAGCTACGAGTTGGATGAATAAGAGAAGACTTTATTCCTCCAAATTCAATGTCTCGCTAGCCTCAAGTTCGGTGTTTCATTCACCCTAAGTCCGTTGTTCCCTCTTCTTCAAGTTCGAAAGTTCGCACGTTGCTTCGTTGCAGTTCATTCTCCCCAAGTTCGAAGGTTCTCACGTGCTTAGCTACAGTTCCTTCTCTCTAAGTTCGAAGGTTCTCAAGCTGTTTCGCTGCAGTTCCTTCTCTCCAAGCTCGAAGGCTCTCATGCTGCTTCACTTCAGTTCTTTTTCTCCAAGTTTGAAGGTTCTTACGCGCTTGGCTGTAGTTCATTCTCTCCAAGTTCGAAGGTTCCCACGTTGCTAAGCTGTTTGTTGTTTCTTCTCCAAGTTTGAAGGTTCTCACGCTGCTACGCTGCTTTGTTGTTCCTTCTCCAAGTTTGAACTTGTTCCTTCTCCATGTTTGAAGGCTCTGACACGCTCGGCTGCAGTTCCTTCTCTCCAAGTTCGAAGGTTCCACGCTGCTACGTTGTTTCTTGTTCCTTCTCCAAGTTTGAATGTTCTCACGCTGCTATGCTGCTTTGTTGTTCATTCTCCAAGTTTGAACTTTTTCCTTCCCCAAGTTTGAAGGTTCTCTCACACTGCTATGTTACTTTGTGTTCCTTCTCTAAGTTTGAAGGTTTTCACACTACTACGCTGCTAGTCCCTTCTCCCTCCATGTTTGAAGGTTCTCACTGCTAGTCCCTTCTCCCTCCAAGTTCCCTCGAAGTTCGAAGGTTCTCACTACTAGTCCCTTCTCCCTCCAAGTTCCCAGGTTCTCACGTTTTCCCTTCTCCCTCCAAGTTCCCTCCAAGTTCAAAGGTTGTTTGAAAGTTGTCACGCTGCTAGTCCCTTTTCGTCCCAAGTTCAAGTTCGAGTTTTCTTCATTTCAAGTACTTCAAGTTCAAATTTGGGGCTTCTCTCGTATCAAGTTCAAGTTCGAGCTTTCTTCACTTCGAGAACTTCAAGTTTAAGTTAAAGCTCAAGCTTTCATCAGTTCATGTACTCTAAGTTCAAGTTTGGGGCTTTGCTCGTTTCAAGTTACAATTCGAGCTTTCCTTGTTCCGAGTACTCCAAGTTCAAACGTCACTTGTTCCAAGTTCAAGTTCGAGTTTTCATCACTTCAAGTACTTACAAGTTCAAATTTGGGGCTTCGCTCGTTTCAACTTCAAGTTCGAGCTTTCCTCACTTCAAGTACTCCAAGTTCAAGTTCGGGGCTTCGCTCGTATCAACTTAAAGTTCGAGCTTTCCTCACTTCGAGTACTTCAAGTTCAAGTTCAAGCTTTGCTCAATTCTAAGTTCAAGCTCGAGCTTTCATCAATTCAAGTACACTAAGTTTAAGTTTGGGGCTTTGCTTGTTTCAAGTTATAGTTCGAGATTTCCTCGCTCCGAGTACTCCAAGTTCAAGCGTCACTCGTTCCAAGTTCAAGTTTGAGCTTTCATCACATCAAATACCCTGAGTTTAAATTTGGGGTTTCACTCGTTTCTAGTTCAAGTTCGAGCATTAATTTCCTCACTTAGAGTATTCTAAGCTCGAGCTTTCATCACATCAAGTACTCTAAGTTCAAGTTTGGGGCTTTGCTTGTTTCAAGTTCAAGTTCAAGCTTTGCTCGTTTAAGTTCAAGCTTTCATCACTTCAAGCACTTTAAGTTCAAGTTCAAGGTTTCGCTTGGTTTCGATTTTAAGGTTGGAAGCTAAGCAGATAATGAACACTGAGGGTTATAGCCCTACCTCATAAGTGTCATTCCCCTCTTTCGCTTGGTTTCGATTTCAAGGTTGGAAGCTAAACAGAGAATGAACACTGAGGGTCATAGCCCTACCTCATAACTGTCATTTCCCACTTTCACTCGGTTTCAACAATCATGTGATTTTCAGTACCTTGGTGGTGAAATCACTACAAATGAAGTTGAAGACGACCGGTGTAGATGAGTCTGGTGACCACCCTTGCAGAAAACTAAAGTCATCAAAGTGATTGGTCTAGACAGGTGGTGAAATCACTGTAAATGAAGTTGATGAAGACCGTTGTTGACGAGTCTGGTGACCACCCCTGCAGGAAACTACAGTCATTAAAGTGACTGGTCTAGACAGGTGGTGAAATCACTGCAAATGAAGTTGATGACGACCGTTGTAGACGAGTCTAGTAACCACCCCTGCAGGAAACTACAGTCATCAAAGTGATTGGTCTAGACAGGTGGTGAAATCACCGCAAATGAAGTTGATGACGACCGTTGTAGATGAGTCTTGGTGACCAGCTAGTTCGTGTTCAGCTGAATGGATGGAAGTGAGATAAAATGATAAATGAAATAATAAAGAATAATTCAGCCAACACTTAAGTGCAAGTATACACTGTCGCACGTAGTAATAAAAAAAATCTTCGAAGTACTCCAAGGGTATCGATCCCATGAGGACTAAATTGGAAATTTAGATTTGAATAAGAAACTGCTCAAATGATTGCTTTTGAAAAAGGTAACCAAAGAAAATAAGTTGATTGATTGGGTTTTTGAAAAGATAAATAAAGCAAGCAAGTAGATAATAGAAAATAACAATAATAAACAAACGAGGTATTCAACATGGATTCATCCCTTAGGTAACAACCATACTCATGCAATATCTAACTTAAGCATATTTAATGCATTGGGTCAGATTTAACTCCTATTTGGCCCTTGTTTCCAAAAACCGTTAGAAGGCTAAACGAGTACCGTTATGCACATTTCTGTGACTCGACTCTGACATAGATAATTCACTTATGCAACCTATAACCCTATAGTCGATATAGGGTGCCTTAGGCAGCTTGCCCTATACCACCAAACAATCTCTTTCAGGCTTTTTCACCTTTATCACCTTTATGAGAACCGATATCGTTTGTCCCTTTCGAGATCAAACTCACGTAGCATGCAAAGTCTAAATGATCAAATTAAACTCAGCAAGATTAGAGTGATAATCAATAAAGAATGACATGCATTAAACACAACTTAAGCAAATAAAACACTTTCAAGCCATTAAACCATAAGGGAATTCACCACATTGAACCCCTCAATGGGATTTAGCTACTCATAATGGGATAAAAAGCAATTGAACACATTTTCATTGAAATAATGATGTAAAGAATACAGAATAATGAAAATATTCAAGAGTCCGAAATAGAGGAAATAACTAAATATTATGGGTTTTTCTATTTACTCAATCCTTCTAGAGTTCGCTAAGACACTCAACTCTCTCACTTTTACAAGATAGGAATTGGTGAAACTCTCTACAAACCACAAGGTTTGATGTCTAACTATTTCTCGGGTTAGAATTTGGTCATCTAAGAAGGACCTCGGGCATCCTTACACATTGGCGTCGAGCCAGGGTTCTGTCACCACCCTTTTCTTCCAAGTGAGTTCTGCTTCAATTTGACTTCGAATCCCGAGCTTATATAGTGTAGAAATTGGTTGAGGAGCTGCGAAATAGGTGCTGGAAGGTTGCCCAGTTAATTTCGGGATAAAAAAAACCGGTTAGGTACGAAGAAGACTCGTCAACAACGACCCGCGGACAACTCGTAACGACCTCTGTTTTTCCAGAAATACGGTCCCATTTAAATTTTTCCTTCCCAGAAATGCGGTCTCATTTATGGGGAATTCCAACTTTTCCTCTGTTTTTCTGCACAACAGCAAACTAAGTCAAATTTGCTTCAAATCAAGTCTTTTTAAGCAAAAATAAGCATAATTCAACAACAGTGACTCACAACACCCTAACTTAGCAACTTTAACATATTTTGAGCTCGGAAATAGTAAAATTGACCTAAACACTCAATATTTGACCAAGAAATGAGCTAAATATAAGGGTAAAATAGGTATATCATTTACCCTTATCATACCCCCAAACTTAACTCATTGCTTGTCCTCAAGCAATTGCTAATCAAAACGTTAGAGATCAACTTTTTATAATGCAAATCAGAACATAAGAGCTCAATATTAATTGTGAATCAAAATATTAGAGTTCATGCATAGTAATGGATCATGGTACTAGTATAACTTTTTATTTTAAATCAAGTGACATGGAATCAAGTAAACATGTTTTTTCAAGATCGTTTTCTAAAAGGTTTGCCTTTCAGGAGAGGGTTCTACTCTAGTGCCAGTCACAACGTCTGAGTTTCCTAGGCATGAAGATTTCTATTGTTCTTTTTCAAAGCAAAACTCTCTCTAATCCATCCTAACCAATGTGCTTAAACTACCTAACTTCTACTCATAGAGCCTAGTGTAGTCCTTTTAGTTTAAGAAAACAATCTTTAGGAAAACAAAAACATACATGAATTACTAGACCTTTTCCATCTCCCCCAAACTTATTTGACTGGTGGTGCTCCTTTTTATTCAACTTCTTTTTCTCCCGAGAGTATCCTTGCTATCATCTTTACCTTCGTTCTAGCTTATCGACACTTTGTGGTGAAGATATCTAGCTACGAGCAAAGTTCACGAGCTCGGAGTGATACTCACTTCCTTAGGTAAACCTTTCATGCAGAGGCAAACCATGGGTGTCATGAATGCCCCTGGTTACTCAGTAAACCCTGGGAAGGAGGAGTAACTCTCGGTTCTTTTTATTTTTTTTTCATTTTTTTTTATATAAAAAGCACATATGCTTTCCAACAGTACAAATTTACAAAATATATTTACATTAATTTGTATCTCATACAATTAACTTAATTCCCAATATGAATTTGAGCTATTCAAATTCTTTCAAGATATAATTGTTCCTAATTACTCTTTACGAGCTAGTAGGGAGACCTAATAGACCTGCATATCTGAAGCTCCAATGATATAAGGTTAACTGATTAAACTCATTAATCAGGTTAACCAATATACATTAACTGTGGGTCATTCTACTAAAGACCCACAGCTGAACTCTTCTTACTGTAGAACATTTCTGTGTCCACGGATATAGACCTATACTGGTAAGTCAATCCTTCACGAGTGTCCATAATCACAGCTGGGTCAAATTATCGTTTTACCCCTATGTTACATCTGTCTCCTTATGTACCAGTGCTCCTCTAATGAACAACCTTTATATGGTCCAACCAATAAACAAAAAGTCCCTCTCAGGCTAGTGAGAGAGCGGGATCCTTTTGTTCAAGTCCCGGGGTCACCACTTAAGGGAACACTCACCTACTTCTCCTAGATGTGGGAAGGAGTCAATTCCTTCTTGTGTTTTCATGTCCCCAGCCTCTCACTTGGTCTTGTCCCCAAAAAGGAAGGCATATTGAATCGACGTATTGGCCACTTTCACCCATGCTAGTCAAAGGACAATCCCTCATGAGAAGGAGTTCATGACACACTCAGGATTAAGACTGAGTTACCTAGGTCATCCTATTGAAATAGTAACCTTACTAGTTAACGGTGTTATATCTAGTGGTTTACTATTTCATGGTCCGGTCTTATGCAAACTCATTGCATAGGATACCCCCGCTCACATGTCTACTACATGGACGCTTTGGATCAATACGTCTATATCATATACAAAGCGGGTCATATCACATAGTGTTACCAGGATAAGGTACCCAGTCTTATCCTTGTACTATAGACCTTTTAGGTTGTTACTCGAACATCAATCCCCGTATGTCCCCACATACTAGTTCAAGTTACATACAAACAACCTTGGATCTTAGTTTATTGGATTTGGGTCAAATTGTGCAACATTTAGCAATAACACTTTATTGTAATAAGTATACAATTTTTTTTTACATTCACTATCTACCAATTTTATTTTTCAAAAAAAAAAAAAAAAAAACTATCTACCAATTTTAGGGCATAAAACCCAACAACAATTTCAGTAGAGAGGGTCATGCTTCTTTACAGTATAATGAAGGGGCTGGAAATCAACATTGGGAGCATCATTCGAGAAGAGATTCTTTCTTGTGGAAGAAAGAGAGCAGGGAGGCTATTCTTTGGGTCACTCATAACCCAATTATGTCAGAGGGTCAAGATTGTTCCTGGGAAGGATGAGGAACGACATTTTTACAGACCTACGATTGACTTGCCTCTAATAGGGAAGCTGCAACAATACAATGCATAGAGAAAAGATAAAGCTTCTGCCTCGCATGATACTCCTTCCTAGGGCTGTAGCCTGCTTCACCATCGCCACAAACTCCTGTTTCAGGGCCTACCCCATCACCTGAGGCCCTTGCATTCGCTTTCCGTCAGCTAGACCGAATTGAGGATCGTTTAAAAACTTATTGGGTCTACCGAAAGGAGCGGGATGAAGCAATTAAAGAGTTTTATCTCTCTACCACCCCGAGCATAGCTCCTGTTTTTCCTGATTTTCCTCAAAGCCTGCTGCGTCAAGATCAAGAAGAGTCTGACGATGAAGAAGAAGAAATTGAAGAAGGTTCCTCAGAGGAGGAATAAGAGAATTTTCAGATCCCCTTACACTTTTAAACTGCTTTTTTTATGTTTTGTTTATAGTTTAGTTGGTGTTTTTATTTTCCAACATGTTAGTTTACTGTTTTTATAGGTTAGTTTTTATGTTATATGCTGTTTTATTGTTTTGAATGAGTGATTAGTAGTTTAGTTTATGTTTTTAGGTTAGTTTAGTGTTGGTTTGCTCTTAGAATAGGTTTTGAATAAGTTGGGTTTTTAAGTTTATGAAAAAATCTGCTGCTGTCACTACAGGAAATAACAAATATGATAGCTAACGAAAAACGTTATAAAAGGTCTTTTATAGCCTTTTTGCGAAGGTCCTACAACCCATGTTATTAAAAGTCTAAGACTTTTTATAGGGTTTTTATATAGCGTTTTTATATAGCTATAACAGATGCTATAATAGATTATGGAGATATAGCTTACATGCGTTGCTATGAAAACATTTTAGAGTGTTTTCTTATTAAAGCTATAATATATTAATATAGCTAAAATTTTGCGTTATCTTTAACTTATAATAGCATTTTCGTAATGCTATTATATTGTATCAGTAGCTTCAATCGTGTGCTACAATAAACTTATTAAATCTCATAATAACTTTTTCATAGTGTTTTATTTTCGTTATATAAATTTTGTTATAGTTTTTACTTATGGCTATAAAAAGTATTAACCTTTTTTCTCAACATTAATTTTATATACATAAATAATAAATTACTTTTAGTGGTTCAAACGAACTCATTGTATTATTTGAATTTGTTCAATTTTAATAAAATATACTTTAAGCACTTGTTTCTAGCTAAACCCACACACATAAAATTCATAACACATTAAATACCTTGATTTCCTTTCATCATTGAAATTTCACAATCTATTTACATTACAAAATAAAGTATCAAATAGCTTCCTAAAGTATAAAATCTAGTTACCAACAAAAGATAAAATATTCACTTAATCCTAGTTTCAAACAAAGTTAGTTCACAAAATAGAAAATTCACAATATGTTGAAGATGCTACCTTTGATAAGTTAGCTCACAAAATAGAAAATTCACAAAATGTTGAAGATGCCATCTTTGATCCTTTTGCTTGTGTAAAAGTATCGTTTCATTCACCTACATAAATCTATAAAACAAAATGTATGAATACCATTATAATTAAACTAAATAAAGAGATTATTTCTTAAATATAAATAAACAGACCTAGAAAATAACATACAAATTGTCACTTTGTTAGATGGCCATGCAATTGTACTACCCATAGCTTCTTCAATACATGTCATTTATGATGTAGGCCTCCACAAATATGCATTGGGGGGTTTTTTGTACATCAACCCATACTCTCACTGCATGTGGTCCAAGAGGAATATGCTGAACAAGAGCAATTGGATGATTAGAAGACCATCGTCCTTCTGCAACTATCTCTCCTGAACCATGCCAATCTAATAACTTGCACTTAATAATTTGAGTATTATTATTAATACTCTTTATAAGAAAAAAAACATTGTAAGATATGAAAATTGGATAATAAAAAAATCAATAACATTATTCATCACATTACAAAAATAAGTTTACCGGTGGAGAAGTTATGGGAAATGTTGAAGGAATATTTGTTGGCTTAGGCACGTTTGCAATGGCATTTGAAAGTTCTTCACTTTGTTCGGCCTATAATAATTTGACATGAAAAATTTGCTAAACTAGTGAGAATTATGGAAAAAGGAACTTTTTGAAACTCTTTGCTTGAAAAATGGATAAATATGTTTTGATGAGAGTTTTCTTTTAAGCCCTTGATGATGATAAATACAGCATATTTCTATCTCAAAAAGTGTCGTCCTCACAACCAAATTGTTTTCTAGTCATAGGCTTTCCATTAGTCTTTTTCTTTACAAAATTTTCTTAAGTCTAAATTTCCTCATGTTTAACCTTTTCTAGCACACTTGGAGAGTTTAGCCTTGAGGTTTTGAAAAACAAAAAGCTTCAAGTTAAGCCCATGCCTAAAAAACAAAAGTCAATGATGGCATTGCCTATCTCAAGTTTTGGGGGAGGGGGTGCTTTACTTTGTAAATATGCATTTTGGTAAGTTTGTATTGTTGAAAAAATATGTGCTTCTGTGTAAGTTTGTATTGTTGAAAAAATATGTGCTCAGGGTAGTTGTAACGCCTACATTAGAGGTAAATTATATTTTCTCTAATTTGAGCCTAATTTCATGAAGTCGGTGGGACATATAGGTTTTATTTTAAGGATTTTCCTTTTATGATTTTTTTGTAGGTTTTTTATGAGAGGGAATTTTGGTAAATAACCAAAATTTGAAGTTAGCCCTAAGTTCCCTTCCTTGTCTTTGAGCCACACGCAAGAAACCCTTCTTTCTCCTCCTTCACGCCAAAACCAACCCTCAACCACCTCCCTCTGTATTTTTCTTCTCTACCGCCAATCGCACCCTATATCTCCAGCGTCGTCAACAGCTTGCTCCGGTGATGTTCGAGATCGGCGGCAGACCGTGCAGCTACTGCAGTGCGCACACGAAGGGTGATTTTTTTGGTAAGTTCTGAGGTGTTTTCCGCTCGATTCCTTGTGGTTTTTTTATGCCTCTCGTGTCGCTCCCTCTCTTCATCCTTCTCTCCCTCACTTTCAGTGTCTTTTCCCTGACCTCAGTGTAGTTTAAGCGTGGTTTGGGTTTAAGCTTGAGTTTTGTCTTTGGTGTAAGTAGCCAATGGACTCAATTCTCAAACTTTAGACCCATTATAGATCTTTTTACCCCCTATTATAAAACATGTTTTTTCTTAAAAATAAAATGTAAACGAGCATATGATTTTTCTTTTCAAGCTCGCACTCATTTTTTATTTTCTTTTTCTTTCTTTTTTTTCTTTTCTCTATTTTCTTTTTCTTAGGCATATTTTCTTTCTTTTCTCCTAGGCAAGCTATTACATGCTAATTTGCAGGTATTTGACTCTCTAGCTCATCCCTACACCTATCGAGGTGACAACAAGCATATGGATTCTATAATTCGCTCCTAAACTTTCAAACTAATCCTAGGCATGCTAAGGTTTACTCTTGCAAGAAAAGTACTAGAGAAGTTTTAAAAAGGCTCAATTTCTGGGCACATGCTCATCATTCAATAAAAGCAATAAAGTTGACAGGATGACACATCGTTGATTTTCGTAATCAGAGAAAAAGCAACCAGACCATCCATACATCAACACTCAATCATCTAAAACTTACTTGAAAACAGGACCAATGCTCAGATGCATGACCTCAATCTAGAATACATAAATTGTTAAAAATAAAGCATGCATAATAATGTATCCCCTTTCAATGAATCTAGTCAAGAAAAAGTAAAAGGGACAAAGAGTAATGGAACAGAAAATCTCCCTGCTTCATGCTCAATGGTTGGAAGGGAATGATTCACCATGACAAGAAAGAGAGCCGCTTGTTGAAATAGGGTCACAAAATCCTAAAGACAAGAAAGGAAAACAAATATAAATAAAAACTAACTAGAAGGAAACAAATAGAAAACAAAGAGAAGTAATAGAAATAATTTGAAATCTGGGTTGCCTCCCAGGAGCGCAAATATTTAACATCGATTGCTCGACAGGATTTCCAGTCTTCAACCGAAATCCACTTCTTTGATCCACAAAGGATCTTTCTTCTTTTTCTTTATCAGCTCCTGCACAGAAAACTCAACTTGCACACAGAGTGCACAACGTAAGAAAATTTAAACAGTATATCCTCATCCGCCCAATTAAAGCTAATTCTAAGCACCCTAGGCTTAACTTGGTCAGTCGCTTGATTTTCTAGGCCTAAATCATGTTCTATAGATACAAAGACATTAGACATAAAGGAATTAGGTGTGTAATAATAAAAGTTTAGCTTAGCATTCCTAACCTTTAACTCTCCTAACATGCTCGAAATGCTAATTAAATTAGTCCTAGAATTAAGGGAAAAATTAAGTTCAGGCTTACTGACATCTTCAGGAAATGATGAAATGAGAAACAATTGAAGATTTACCCAAAAGCTTGGTGCGTGGTTCGTTGGATGAATATGTTAGTAAAAGATGATGGATAATGAAATGAAAATAGTTTAGCCAACCTTAGTGCAAGTATACACTATCGCACGTAGTAATAAAAACCTTAGACGTATTCCAAGGGTATCGATCCTGTTGGGTTTTATGCCCTAAAACTCGTAGATAGTGAATGTAACTGTTGACCGGATATTAATGAAATAATATTGATATATTTTTCCATGAATTTTTATTAGTTATTTTATATTTGTCTTTGCCTAAAGATAACCCTAATCCAATAAACTAGACATCCAAGGCTGTAATATGAGTCTTGAACTATATGTAGCGACATATGGGATCATTGTTCAAGAAACAGCCTAAAAGGTCTATAGTATAGGGATAAGACTGGGTGCCTTATCCTGGTGACACTATGGATACGACCCACTTTGTATTTGATACAAACGCCGCGATCCAAAGCGTTTGTGTAGGAGACATGCGAGTGAAGGTATCCTATGCAATGAGTTTGCATAAGACCAGACCGCGAAATAGTAACCACTGGTTATAACACCGTTAACTAGTTGGTTTTCTATTTCACTAGGACGACCTAGACAACTTAGTCTTAATCTTGAGTTGATTATGGACTCCTGCTCATGAGAGATTGTCCTTTGATTTGTATGGGTGAGAGTGGCCAATACGCCGACTCGATAAGCCTACCATTTTGGGGACAAGACCGAATGGGGAGCTGGGAACATAATCGTACAAGATGGAATTCACTCCTTCCCGACTTTAGGGAAGCAGATGAGTGTTTCCTTAAGTGGTTACTCCGAGTCTTGAACAAAGGGCCCTACCCTCTCAATGGCACGAGAGGGTTTTCTGTTTGATGGTTGGACCACAAACAGGTTGTTCATTAGAGGAGAACTGGTACTTAAGGAAATAGAAGTAACCCAGGGGTAAAACGGTAATTTGACCCAGCTGGTGTTACGGACACTCGTGAAGGACTAACTAGTCGATATTGGTCTAGACCCGTGGACACAGAAAATATGTCTGCAGTGAGAAGAGTGCAACTGTGAGTCTATAGTGGAATGTACACACAGTTAACGAATATTGATTAATATGGTTAATGAGTTTGACCAATTAATCTCACATCGTTGGAGCTTATGATCTGCAGATCCATTAGGTCCCACTGGTAGCTCATAAAGTAATTTGAGGCAACTAAGTAATAAAAGTAAATTGAAAATGTTCAATTTACTAAGGGAAACAAATATAATATATATTGATATATTATTATGAGAGAAATTAATATTTGAAGAAATTCAAATATAAATTTATGAAAGTTTGAAAGAGTTCAAATAATGAATTAATTAATTTAAGGCCTAAAATCTATTTAGGCGAATTAATTAATTCAAGGCCGGAAATTAAATATGTGATATTTAATTGGTGGTTAATTAATTAAAGAATTCATTAACCGGGAATTAATCAATTATGGAAATAATTTATCACTTAAGGAAGTGATTAATCATTTATGGAAATGATCTAATCACTTATGGAAGTAATTAGTCATTTGTGGAAAAGATTAATCAAGTATGGAATTGATTGATCATGATTAATTAAATAAGGAATAAAATTGAATCAATTTTGGAAAAGATTGATTTAATTGAATATTTTATTCATGACCTCTCTTCAATAAACAGAACAGTAGACCTAATTGGTCCATGACACTCTGCTCTTGCCTTAGACTCTCAAGACAAGACCTAGAATTCTCTCTAGCCTCCCTTTTAGAGAAAGACTCCTACAAGTGTTTTGCCTCCTAGACTTAGAGACATACCAGTGTAACATCTGTGGTTATTGTGTCATTCAAGAAGGATTTTCCAGCGAAGAAACTCAAAGGAGGCTGCTGCGTTTTGTTCGTTGGAGCGTCGTTAGCGAAGAACGGTCAAGTCTACAACGAAGGTTTGTAACGGTTCTTCCCCTTTTCTTTAGAAAAGCATGAAAATAAATTTAGATTTATTTTTCAGCATGTTTAAACTGATTTTCCAGAAACTTTAAAGTGTGTTTAAAGTTTGTTTGAGTTTTCGTAACGGTATTTTAATGTTAATTAATATACGGCGTAAGGTCCAATCGATGCGCTTCCGCTGCGTGAGGACTTTTATTCTCTTCAGATCCCACGAGGACTAAATTGGAAACACAGATTTGAAGAAGAAACTGTTCAAAGATTGCTTAAAATAGGTAACCAAAGAAATAATTGATGATTGAATTTTTTTGGAAAATAAACAAAACAAATAAGTAAAGAAATAACAATGATAAATAAAATGAGGTGTTCAATATAGTTTCATCCTAAAGGCAAATAACTTTAATCATAGATTATTCAACTTAAGCCTATTCAATGCATTGGGTCAGGTTTAACTTCTATTTGGCCTTGCTCCCAAGAACCGTTAGAAGGCTAAGCGAGTACCGTTATGCACATTTCTGTGACTCGACTCCGACATAAATAAAACAAGCATGCAATCTATAACCCTATAGTTGTTATAGGGTGCCTTAGGCAGCCTCGCCCTATAACACCGAATACACTCTTTCGAGGCTTTTCTCCCATATCACCTTTATGAGAACCAATATCATTCGTCCCTTTCGAGAAGAAACTCACATGGCATGCAAAGTCTAAGTGATCAATTTAAACTCGGCAAGATCA
Source organism: Luffa acutangula (assembly GCA_036850905.1). NCBI lineage: Eukaryota > Viridiplantae > Streptophyta > Magnoliopsida > Cucurbitales > Cucurbitaceae > Luffa > Luffa acutangula. The sequence continues at coordinate 21,773,226 of CM072095.1, read as the reverse complement.
GAATGATAATCAATAAAGAATGACATGCATTGAATAAAACTTAAGCAAATAAACACTTTCAAGCTATTGAACCATAAGAGAACTCACTATATTGAACCCCTCAACAGAATTTAGCTAAGCATGGTGGGATAAAGTGCAAATGAACAAATTTCTATTGAAATAAAATAATAAGAATACAAATGAATGAAAAGTGACAAGTGTTGAAAATAATGGGCAGTAGCTAAATACTAGGGTTTTTTCTCATATCCAATCCTTCTAGAGTTTGCTCGACACTCTACTCTCCTTGTACAATGGGAATAGGGTGAAAATACCTACAAACACTCAGGTTTTATGTCTAACTAAGGTTAGAATTTAGTCATCTAAGAAGAACCTCGGGCATCCCTACTCATGGGCGTCTACTAGGGTTCTGTCACCACCCTATTATTCCTTCAAAATTTCTCTTCTTTCTTTTTCTTCCTCAAGGAGTTGCTAGTCAGCAGCCACTCAACTAAGTTCCTCATGTTGTTTCCTTTCTTTTTCAGCTTCAATGGCCCTCTCGGCCTCTTGCTTTTCTTCTTCCTTCTTTCTTTCGACTTCTTTTTCGTCTTCAAAATCGATTCTTCTCGCAAAGTCATCCTCTTTCCTCATGCTCTGATTTTCCATCACTCTTTTAGCCCTTATCTCCCTCAATGCATCTTGCTCGGCCCTATAACTTTCAGCAATAACAAGGGCTTGTGCCACGACTTGGCAGATCATGTCCTCGAACACATTCGAAGGCATTCTTGCTACTTTGAGGGGTTCAATAAAAAGCGGCTGTTCAGGTGCAACCTTCTTTGGACTCTTCTTCCTTGCACTGTAAGTAAAAAAAGGCCTATTCCTACAAGACGAAGAAGGGTTAGTGGAGGGTTTAGAACTTTTACCCGTAAGAGTCACTCCTTGCCAAGAGCTCTCTCCAGCCTTGGCGGCTTCTTCTTCATCACGCCGTCTTGTTTCTTCTTCAAGAGTCGCACGCCTTTGGGCTCCCATCTCCCTAATCATTGCAAACCACTCCCTCGAGCGTTTTCTAAGATGTTGGCTAGTGGGTTTTACGATTTTGTGGATGGAATCGGTGTGTGTGGACCTTATTGGGCGAGATGAACTCCGATTGTCCCTCGATGTAGCCGACATTGTCGAGGAAGAAAGAGTTTGAGTGGTGGTTCCTTGTTCCACGATCGCTAGCGAGAAATCCATAGGTCTCGCGCCTCTTGTGCCGTGCATGGTGGGTTAGGGTTGCCCTTCTTGACGTCGAGCACTTGCTTCAACACCTTGGGCAGATTAATTACTCTGAGATCGAGTAATCTTGCAGGATGAACATGATTTCGACGTGTTCTTCATTGTTCTTCCTTGTGGGTTTCAGTTTCAAGAGAGTGAAGATGGAGAGTTAGGTGTTTGACTTAAATACCGAAAGTCTAAGTGGTTGGTGAAGAGGGAAAACACTTAAAGTCAGCTATTTATAGTTTTCTCAATTAGGTCACGTGATGGTCATTTAAAGTGACGTCACTGCCCTATGACTTTTGGCATATGCGGTCGCATTTCCAAATGTACTGGGGGAAATGCGGTCGCATTTCTCCCAGTACTCTACCTTCTTTATTTTTTTTCTAACTTTTTCATTTTCCTTTGTTTTTCTTTCTTTCTTTTATTTGCTGAAACAATCACAAACGTGTTAGAAAGTCACATGCTTAAACATGGTTATTTCTTTCTTTTTCTTAGACGGAGACAAAATAACTTGGACTTTCCAAACTGCCATGTCAATCCCCAGGAAAAGGTGTTCCCTATAGTCAATTGAAGTACCTTTTCCTAGACAGAGTTTTTACTCTTGTCCATATATTTTGTGATCCTATCTATTTTATTTTTGTTTATCAATTATTATAGATCCACATAATGTACAAAAATTATTTCAAGAATAGAATTCATACCAGATCAATCACAGAAACAGGGGCTTCTTCATCTTCAAAGTTCTTCCCCCAGTCGAGTTTGATTCTTTGTCCATTCACTTTGAAATGCATGCCCTGATTATCCATCAGTTCCATGGTCCCATAGTCGAAGATTCTCACGATCTTAAATGGTCCCGACCATCTTGATTTTAGTTTTCCCGGAAATAACTTGAGTATGGAATTAAAGAGTAACACTTTCTTACCCTTGTAGAACTCCTTTGGATGAATTCTTCTATTATGCCATCGTTTGACCTTCTCCTTGTACTGTTTTGCATTCTCATAGGAGAAATGTCGAAGTTCTTCCAGCTCATTAAGTTGTAACTTCCTCTTGATCCCGACTTTGTCCATGTTGAAGTTAAAACTTTTCAATGCCCAGTAAGCTTTGTGTTCTAACTCGAGTGGTAAGTGTTAGGCTTTTCCAAATATGAGTTGATACAGAGACATTCCTAAGGGCATCTTGTATGCAGTTCTGTGGGCCCATAATGCCTTGTCTAGCCGTAATGACCAATCCTTTCGAGAAGGGTCCATCGTCTTTTCCAAAATAGCTTTGATCTCCCTATTAGAAAACTCTGTTTGACCATTTGTTTGAGGATGGTATGCAGTAGCTACTTTATGTCTAATATTGTATTTGGAAAAACAATTGGCTATCATCTTGTTTAAGAAGTGATATTCTTTATCACTTATGATGAGACGAGGGTTTCCGTATCTTGTGAAAATATTCTTCATGAAAAACTTTCTCACCACCTTTGAATCATTTGTTGCTGTAGCTATGGCCTCGATCCATTTCGATACGTAGTCAACTGTAAGCAAAATGTAAATGTTCCCAAAGGACGGCAGGAATGGGCCCATAAAGTCTATCCCCCACACGTCGAAGATTTCCACTTCGAGTATGAAATGTAGAGGCATTTCGCTCTTAGCTGTCAGATTCCCTGTCCTTTGACATTGATCGCAGTTCTTTGTGAAAAGGTTTACATCTTTGAAGAGACTTGGCCAAAAGTATCTGGATTGGAGGAATTTGGCTGCTGTCTTTAGACCAGCAAAATGTCCTCCATATGGAGCCGCATGACAGGCTTCCAATATGAGCGGTATCTCTTCTTCTGTTTTGCACCGGCTTAGTATTTGCTCTGGCCCTAGCTTGTACAAGTATGGCTCATCCCAGTAGTAGTCCTTGACATCTTTCAGAATCTTCTTAAGCTGTTGAGAGGTTGCTTCTGGTGGTTTTAGTCCTCTGACTAAGTAATTTACATAATCTGCAAACCATGGAAGTTCAAGAACCCTAATCGCCAAAATTTTCTCATCTCCAAACGATTCTTGAATATCCAGCCGTTTCTCTATTTGTGCTTCCTCTCCAAGTCTTGTTAGATAGTCTACTACCTGATTCTCGGTTCCTTTTCTGTCCTAGATTTCAATGTCAAACTCCTGCAAAAGAAAAATCCAACGTATTAATCGGGGATTGACATCCTTTTTAGAAAGCTAATGTTTGAGAGCTGAATGGTCAGTATGAACTATGACTTTAGTTCCCACTAAGTAGGATCTAATTTTGTCAAAGCAAAATACTACTGCAAGTAATTCCTTCTCCATGACAGTATAGTTCAACTGAGCCTCATTGAGCGTTTTGCTAGCAAAGTAAATAGGTTGCACTATTTTTCCTCTTTTATGACATAGGACTGCACCGACTGCAAAATCGCTAGCTGATAGCGAGCAGAAATGTCGCTATTTTAGTCTCAATTTATTAAGCTTTTTGGTGCGTTAATCGTGTTTTTAATGAATATATTTAATGAATTTTGTTATTTGGTCCTTAGGAGCTAAGTTGGTGATTTTGGGAGAAAAAGAGCCAAAATTGAAGTAATTATAGCCCAAATCAAAGCTTGAAGCAATTGGAGGCCCAAAGAAGACAACCATGAAGAAAAGACCAAAAGAAATGAAGAAGAAGGCCCAAAAATCAGCCCAAAAGGAAGCTGAAAAATCTGGAAATTTGGGGCAGCGTCGCGACGCTACCCTTTCGTGTTGCCCAAGCCGCGTGCGCAGCAGCGTCGTGACGCTTAGCAAGGCAGCGTCGCGACACTACCCCTATTCCAGGCCTATAAAAAGGCACCCTTGGGTGCCTCATTATTCATCAATCAAATCATTCCTTCTCCATTCCAATTCCTTTCTTAGGCTCCTTTGGAGCCCCTCTCAAGGCTTTTGAGCCTTTTTGAGAGGATTCTTTTAGTGGGAAAATTTTGGGAATTTTGGGGGAGCATCTTAGAGGCTCAAGGAGTAGTCAGCGGGGCTCCAAGCGTCAGCGAGGGGTTTTTCGACGGTCAATTCCTTTCCCTTTATGCTCTTTATTATGCTTTCCTTTGTAATTATGGTGGATATTATGTGTAGCTAAACCCCAATTTGGGGTCTTGAAATGAAATGATAGTCCAAATATTGTTATAATTTCTTGTCTCTTGCCCATGTCCTAATTATTTGTATGGATGTGCTTAATGCTTTACTCAATCTGGCCAATTGTGTAATGATTCGATTCTTAATGGAAACTCGACAGAGAGAAATTAGGATAGATCATAATCCTTGCAACTAGTTTAATTGCCCGTTGTGACACCGGGATTAGTTGATTAAACTTAGATTCCTATAATGAATCAGAGCGTAATAATTAATGATTTTTTAATAGCGCTAAGGACACTTAGGTTGTTAAAATGAATTAATTACAATTAGGGGAAACCGACAGGAGAACCTATGTGATTAACGGAGATTCTAGGATTATAATTAGTTGGGCAATGAGATAGGATAATGATAACTACTATTTGGCTAATCATCGATTTTCAAGACCCCTCTTCCCATTTTAAGAAAACTCTTTCTCCATATTTTATTTTTGATTGATCAATTCGTTTTCGTTAATTGTCTTGAATTTAAATCCTTTTATTGCATGAAGTGGTCCCTAAATATTATTTCGCCTAAGTATTTTCAGTGCTCAAGAAAATTTTAATTATTTGCTTAAGTTTCGCTTCGCCTCCCTATGGATTCGATACTCGGTATTACTACCGTTTTATATTACTTGTCACGACCCGTGCACTTGCGGATAATCGTATCATCATCAACAACAAGTTTTTGGCGCCGTTGCTGGGGAAGCTAGATTTTTAAGAAAAAATCAATTTTTTTTGACATCGAAAAGAAATAGATAAATGGTAATTTAGGTGTAAATTTTTTTTTTCTTTCATCATTTTGTGAATATTATTTTAATTTTATTGGTTTGTTTGGTTCTTTTTGTTATCTGGGAGCATTGTATGCAAAGAAACAAGGTGGTTGATTTGTTTCCGCTAGATCTTGAGATTAACAGGACTCTTAGATTCATTAGAAGAGAAAAAAGATTAGCAGAAGCAATGGCCCACCAAGAAGAAGCTCCTAAGGCAATTAGAGATTTTCTGCAGCCAGTTCTTCCCACTGAGAATTCTGGAATTGTCTACGCCCCTATCCAAGCTACAAATTTTGAGCTAAAAACAGGGTTGATTCAGATGGCGCGCGATAACTCGTTCAAGGGACATCCTTCCGAGGACCCCCACTCACATCTGCGATCATTCCTAGAAATATGTGGGACGGTAAAGATGAATGGAGTTCCGGCCGACGCGATCAGATTGAGGTTGTTTCCATTTTCTCTACAAGATAAAGCAAAAGATTGGCTCGAATCAGTCGAGACGGGCAACATCAGTACTTGGGACGAGCTTGCCCAGGCTTTTCTGACAAAATTTTTTGCACCGGCTAAGACTACCAAGCTTCGGACTGAAATTGGAACATTCAGGCAGCTTGACGAGGAGCAGTTGTACGAAGCGTGGGAAAGATATAAGGAAATGCTTAGGCGATGCCCCCAACACGGATATCCTGATTGGCTTCAGGTACAGTTATTTTATAATGGATTAAACCCCTCCACAAAGACAGTCCTAGACACATCAGGAGGAGGGAGTTTTCTTTAAAAAACAGTGACAGAAACCAAAGACCTGCTTGAGGAAATGGCGGCAACAAGTTATCAATGGTCGACGGAGAGAGGAATAGTTACAAAGAAGGCTGGATTATATGAATTGGATGAGTCAAGTTCACTGAAAGAGCAACTGGCATCTCTGACCAATGCACTAAACAAATTGACTTCATCTGAGGTGATTAACTCCATTTCCACCTTAGCTGAAGGACATTCAAAGAAGGAAGGTCAAGATGTGGAAGAAGTTCAATACATAGGAAATAGACCATATGCTCAAGGAGTACCAAACTTCTACCACCCCAGTATGCGCAATCACGAGAACTTCTCATATGCGAATACGAAGAATGTTTTGCAGTCACCCCCAGGTTTTGCATCATCTAGTACTCCTGAAAAGAAAAATAATCTGGAGGAGATGGTGGCTCTATTCATCAAAGAACAAAGAATATTGAATGTGAATCTCCAGACATCAGTAAACAACCACGACGCAGCTCTAAAGAATATGGAAGTGCAGATAGGTCAGATCGCTTCAGCAGTAAATGCCCTTCAAAAGGGAAAATTTCCAAGTGATACTGAGCCTAACCCGAAAGAGCAGTGTAAGATGGTAGTTCTAAGAAGTGGCAAAAGACTGGAGGACAGTTCAGAGAAGAAAAAGGAAGAAGAAAAGAGAAGAGATGAAGATGAAGGGACTGAGGCACAAAAAGCCTCCTCTGAAAGGTTCCAACATCCTCCCAACTCTATTGAATTAAAATGTGATTTTGCTAACAACATTGCAGGTATAAAAGAAGATGAGAGGCAGAATGACAATAAGAAGCTGACTGAGGAAAAAGTGGTTCCATGCAACCACCGTGACAGAGGTTCGCATATTAGCCCGCCCAAGCGGAGGGGCGAATGTCCAACCTTTGATTTCAGGGAGTTACCTTTTCCACAAAGATTTCAAAAATGTCAAATTAGATGAACAGTTTCAAAAATTCTTAGAAATGTTTAAAAAGTTGTCTGTGAATATTCCATTGGTAGAAGCCTTGTATAATATGCCAAATTATGGAAAATTCATGAAGGAAATGCTTTTTAAAAAGAAAAGTCTGAAAAAAGAAGTTTTTAATTTATCTGAGAGTAGCAGTACCATTATTTCTGGTAGGATACCCTCTAAGCAGAAAGATCCAGGGAGTTTTACTGTTCCCTGCACCATAGGAGAAGTATCCTTCGATAGGGCTTTATGTGATTTAGGAGCAAGTATAAATTTGATGCCCTACTCTGTTTACAGGAAGATTGGTTTATCAGGTATGACAGATACCGACGTCACTCTTCAGCTTGCTGACAGATCGATTACCCACCCGATGGGTGTTGTGGAGGACGTGTTGGTGAAAGTCAACAAATTCATCTTCCCTGTAGATTTCGTGGTACTGGATATGAAGGAGGACAAAGAAGTGCCAATTATCATAGGCAGACCTTTCCTAGCCACTGGTAAGGCTGAGATTAGCGTGCATACAGGTAAACTTACCTTGAACATTGATGATGAAAAAGTCGTGTTTAGTATTTTTGGCCAAGATGAATCTGTTTGTAGTTTGCATACATGTAAGATGGTAGTTCTAAGAAGTGGCAAAAGACTGGAGGACAGTTCAGAGAAGAAAAAGGAAGAAGAAAAGAGAAGAGATGAAGATGAAGGGACTGAGGCACAAAAAGCCTCCTCTGAAAGGTTCCAACATCCTCCCAACTCTATTGAATTAAAATGTGATTTTGCTAACAACATTACAGGTATAAAAGAAGATGAGAGGCAGAATGACAATAAGAAGCTGACTGAGGAAGAAGTGGTTCCATGCAACCACCGTGACAGAGGTTCGCATATTAGCCCGCCCAAGCGGAGGGGCGAATGTCCAACCTTTGATTTCAGGGAGTTACCTTTTCCACAAAGATTTCAAAAATGTCAAATTAGATGAACAGTTTCAAAAATTCTTAGAAATGTTTAAAAAGTTGTCTGTGAATATTCCATTGGTAGAAGCCTTGTATAATATGCCAAATTATGGAAAATTCATGAAGGAAATGCTTTCTAAAAAGAAAAGTCTGAAAAAAGAAGTTTTTAATTTATCTGAGAGTAGCAGTACCATTATTTCTGGTAGGATACCCTCTAAGCAGAAAGATCCAGGGAGTTTTACTGTTCCCTGCACCATAGGAGAAGTATCCTTCGATAGGGCTTTATGTGATTTAGGAGCAAGTATAAATTTGATGCCCTACTCTGTTTACAGGAAGATTGGTTTATCAGGTATGACAGATACCGACGTCACTCTTCAGCTTGCTGACAGATCGATTACCCACCCGATGGGTGTTGTGGAGGACGTGTTGGTGAAAGTCAACAAATTCATCTTCCCTGTAGATTTCGTGGTACTGGATATGAAGGAGGACAAAGAAGTGCCAATTATCATAGGCAGACCTTTCCTAGCCACTGGTAAGGCTGAGATTAGCGTGCATACAGGTAAACTTACCTTGAACATTGATGATGAAAAAGTCGTGTTTAGTATTTTTGGCCAAGATGAATCTGTTTGTAGTTTGCATACATGTTTTTCTGTTGGGCCTGAATACTTGACTGATGACGATGAAGAGGTAGACTATAATCTTGGCCTAGGCTTAGGAGAAATGCTTATGGATAATGAGGATTTTTATCATGATGCATATATGGATAACCCTATGTTTGAAAATGATTTGGATCTGCCTGACTTTGAAAATTAATTAGACTTGCCTGCTTGTGAAAACGAAAGATCTGCAGTTGATGATTTACCTTCCTTTGAAAATAAATTAGATTTGCCTGAAATGAATAATTTTGATGATGATATTGAATTGCCTGACATTGAGCATGAACATAAAAGGCATAAAAAAGATTGCTCGATAGATGATTTTGAGTCTGACCATGATTACAGTGAATCTATTGAGTCTGATCTTGACATTCCTGAATGCATGAATCCTGACAATGTGAATACCTTTTTTTCATGTCCTGATGATGTGTATAGCATAGAATCTGACCCAGAAGAACTCGAATCTGTGCATAGTATAGAATCTGATCCTGAAATTCTTGAATTCTTTAAGTCTTCTGATGATGAGTAATGTGACAGCTTAGTTGAATCATTTTTTAATTTTGAGTCTGAAGGATCTGCTGAACATGTAGATATTTTTTCTGATGAATGGACTGGCATGATTGATAGGCCATCTCTAGATCCTAGACTAGTAGATATTATAACGCTTGATGACTCTGTTAACAATTGTTTTGAGAATAGAGATTTAGAAAAGAGATTTGATGCAGCTGATTATTTTCTGAAATGTTATTATGAGAATCTCTTTAGTGAAGATGGGCCAGGGGAAAGTTTTTTTTCTCCCCTGTTTGTAGTATGCAATTCGGTGCGTGATTTCTTGCAGGGCCCGGAGGATGATGAAAATTTTTATTTTGAGCCTCCGTAAGCGTGCCGAGCCTAGTCTAGCTAAAGACGTTAAAGAAAGCGCTGCTTGGGAGGCAACCCAAGGATTAAAGTTTAGTTAGCTGTTTTTGCGGTAAATAATTTTCTTTGCTCCGTGATCCAATTTTGTTTTACAGGATCACCTTAGCAAATCCCAAAAGTCCACATTTCCCATTTTTCATGGATTCAAAGGAAGAGGATGAAGCGCTCCTAGCTCAGGGAAGTCTCAATATCTCTCTTTATGCTTTTCTGTTTTGAAACATTGGGGACAATGTTTAGTTTAAGTTTGGGGGGGGGGAGGCTTCCGCTGTGTTGAGCATATTTAAATTCTGTTGGATGCATGAATAGCTAGCCATGATAGCCAAGGATGTGATTTTTGAAATTTTGGGAGAAAATGGTTTATATGTTGTGGAATCTGGGAGCACGACAGAAATTGTGAAATTTTAAAATTTTTTGATACTTAGTTTTGATGTCTAAAGCATGCAAAAGTCTTATCTAATGACGTCTTTGAAAATCTAGATTCTTATTATGGTTTTCAAAGTTGTTGTCACCCCGATAGGCTTAGTTTCTAATATTAGGAAGTTCCTGCTTGATTGCTCTAAAGAACTAGGTAGGAAAAAATGCTATGCCTGTTGAGAGAAAAGCAAAAGCAACAAAAGAAAATGTGAGAAAAAGAAAATCTGTTGAAAAAGAATTTTTGCTTGCTCAAAAGAAAAAAAAAGCCTAGGGGTAAAAAGAGCTACCTGCGGTGTGATCAGTTAGGCCAACCAGAGAATAAAATTCGGGTTAAGGGTCCCTGCATCGTAGTGTGAAAGCTAGTACCACTAGATATCAAAATGCAAGTTTGGGGGAGGAGCAAAAGAAAAAGAAAAGAAAAAGAAAAGAAAAAATTCATGTGAGAATTCTGCTCCCCCATGAAAAAGAAAAGGATAACAGGCACCCTAGTTTCTTTTTTTTTTTGCATGATAGAAGGACTCCGACGTATTAGGGGCTTTTAGCCAGTGTAGGGGGAAAACAAATGGAGAAAGCCATAAGACTAATCTAGGTTAGTAAAAGAATCAATAGATAGGTCTTGAGCATGCTATTCATTAATCTTAAGTTCAAACTAGTTTAAGATTTCTTCAAGAGTATGTGGTGCTTGCTTATTCCACTTGCATGTTTTCCATTCGATCCTAAGAATTCCAAAATCATTGAGGGTTGAGCGATTCTATTTCATGCATCTTTAGAATTTATTTTGCTCGTGACTAGCAAAAGCTTAAGTTTGGGGGTGTGATAGCGAGCAGAAATGTCGCTATTTTAGTCTCAATTTATTAAGCTTTTTGGTGCGTTAATCGTGTTTTTAATGAATATATTTAATGAATTTTGTTATTTGGTCCTTAGGAGCTAAGTTGGTGATTTTGGGAGAAAAAGAGCCAAAATTGAAGTAATTATAGCCCAAATCAAAGCTTGAAGCAATTGGAGGCCCAAAGAAGACAACCATGAAGAAAAGACCAAAAGAAATGAAGAAGAAGGCCCAAAAATCAGCCCAAAAAGAAGCTGAAAAATCTGGAAATTTGGGGCAGCGTCGAGACGCTAAGTAAGGCAGCGTCGCGACGCTACCCTTTCGTGTTGCCCAAGCCGCGTGCGCAGCAGCGTCGCGACGCTTAGCAAGGCAGCGTCGCGACACTACCCCTATTCCAGGCCTATAAAAAGGCACCCTTGGGTGCCTCATTATTCATCAATCAAATCATTCCTTCTCCATTCCAATTCCTTTCTTAGGCTCCTTTGGAGCCCCTCTCAAGGCTTTTGAGCCTTTTTGAGAGGATTCTTTTAGTGGGAAAATTTTGGGAATTTTCGGGGAGCATCTTAGAGGCTCAAGGAGTAGTGAGCGGGGCTCCAAGCGTCAGCGAGAGGTTTTTCGACGGTCAATTCCTTTCCCTTTATGCTCTTTATTATGCTTTCCTTTGTAATTATGGTGGATATTATGTGTAGCTAAACCCCAATTTGGGGTCTTGAAATGAAATGATAGTCCAAATATTGTTATAATTTCTTGTCTCTTGCCCATGTCCTAATTATTTGTATGGATGTGCTTAATGCTTTACTCAATCTGGCCAATTGTGTAATGATTCGATTCTTAATGGAAACTCGACAGAGAGAAATTAGGATAGATCATAATCCATGCAACTAGTTTAATTGCCCGTTGTGACACCGGGATTAGTTGATTAAACTTAGATTCCTAAAATGAATCAGAGCGTAATAATTAATGATTTTTTAATAGCGCTAAGGACACTTAGGTTGTTAAAATGAATTAATTACAATTAGGGGAAACCGACAGGAGAACCTATGTGATTAACGGAGATTCTAGGATTATAATTAGTTGGGCAATGAGATATGATAATTATAACTACTATTTGGCTAATCATCGATTTTCATGACCCCTCTTCCCATTTTAAGAAAACTCTTTCTCCATATTTTATTTTTGATTGATCAATTTGTTTTCGTTAATTGTCTTGAATTTAAATCCTTTTATTGCATGAAGTGGTCCCTAAATATTATTTCGCCTAAGTATTTTCAGTGCTCAAGAAAATTTTAATTATTTGCTTAAGTTTCGCTTCGCCTCCCTGTGGATTCGATACTCGGTATTACTACCGTTTTATATTACTTGTGACGACCCGTGCGCTTGCGGATAATCGTATCATCATCAACAAAACTAGCATCACACATCAACTCGAATTGTTGGGTCCAATAAGGTTCAATCATGATTGGTGATGTGCTAAATGCATTTTTAGAGTCTTGAAAGCTTGCTTACAATCTTCATTGAACTCGAACGGTCTATCTACTTCAAGTAACTTGCACAAAAGTTTGGAAATTTTAGAGAAATCTTTAATGAATCTTCTATAAAAACCTGCGTGACCTAGAAAATTCTTGATATCTCGAACTATTTATGGGAAGGGCAACTTGGATATGTGATGGAAGAGATTGTCGAGGTCTCTTATCAAATAAATTTATAACCCACAACCTCTAAAGCTAACTTGTACCAGTAGTGGCCGGGGTCGAACACAGGGAGCACGATTATAACTTGTTTATCTTAGATTTATTATGATGACCGGACTAATGGAGGGTTTTTATATTTGGAAAAGAAAGTAAACAAGGAAAGAAAACTAATTATGGAAAATGTTGTAATAGGAAAGTAAGAGAATTAAAGAAAGAAGAAATAACAATACCTCAAAAGTCATGCAACCGGGATAGTCATGGTAAGTTCAATTCAATTAAATCATCAATTTCACTAATAAGTCAAAACAAGTTTAAGTCCGGCGTATTCCAACAACAAACTGAGAATCATGATCCACTATCACAAACATGCAAACGCTAAGTTTGATTCTAATTTAAACTAATTAATTATCCAATTAACTAATCTAAACCGCATTGGGATCTAGCCGAATTAATTCACATGCAACGGGCAACAAACCACAATTACAATTGATTAAATCATTTAGTTCTAGGGACGCATGCGTATGGACATAACGTTAACCTATATGCCACTAAGAATTAGCAAGTAAATATAGAGAGGGTGCGGTCAAGGTTGTCAGTCTTTCCTACCACAAACTAAATTTATATAAATAGAACTAAAATCACATAAACATGCTTTGATAATTCAAACAAGAAATTTCATTAATAGAATATGAACTTACTCTTGACTTCCCAGTTACATGAATGAAGAATCTAGCCTCTTATGGAGCAAGAACAAGCTTGATACATAAAGGAAAGCAAGAAAAACTAAGAAGAATGGTGGAAAGGGGGAGAGAGATGGACTACAATGTTGTAGTGAATTGTGTATTAAGGGATGATTTTAAAACTACACCAAAGGCCTCTATTTATAGGGATTCTTGGCCTTCAATTCATGGTAGAATGGTGTTGAATTGGGTCTTCAAACATGGAAAAAATCCCAGCCAAATTTGGAAAATTTCAATTCTGGAAATTGCCTAGCGTCGCGACGCTGTGCAACAAGCGTCTCGACGCTGTCCCTTCAATTTTGGAAAATATTTCTTGGATTGCCCTAGTGTCGCGACGTTGTGCGACAAGCGTCTCGACTCTGTGAGGCAAGCGTCTCCACGCTGTTGAAGCTCCAAGGGTAGAATGGTCATTTTACGCTCCGGTTTCGCTCGTTTAAGCCCCGAATTGCTTCCAAAGCTCCGGTGAGGACCTATAGACATATTATACTCATTTTAAAGCATTTTTTTGCAAGGAATTCAACTAAGATAAGCAAATTGGGAGCTTCTAAGTGTATAATAAATTGGACTAATCAAACACCCCCAACCTAAACCTTGCTAGTCCTCGAGCAAGAATAGAACAAGATCAAGAATAATTGAGATTTATTTAATTGCAATTCATATAGCTCCAACCTTAACATTCAAAAGAATCATTCAATTTATTCGAAGCATGCTAACACATTTAAGCAATAATTAAACAATTAAATATTTTCACGAATTTCTCTTGCGTGTGTGTGTGGGGAGCTTTCCTAAGGTTCTTTTACTAACCTGGGATAACCATATGAGAACCTCAACTCCTCTTCCCCCTACACTGGTCAAGGACCTAACCATTAAGTAATCCAAATAGTCAAACGATTAATACATTACTAGACGCTTGAAAATAGAAACAAATTATATTTTGCAATTATAAGATGGCACTAACTTTCACACACCTATAGCAGGGACCCATAACCCTTTTGGTTGGCCTAACTGATCACAACAGGGGTAGCTCTTTTTGCCTTAACATTTTTAAATATTGCAGAGCGCTCACAAGACGTCTTTTCTTTTCTTTTATTTTTCTATATAAGAATGATTTTTCTTTTAAGCACACCAGGCATATTTTCTTTTATCATTCCTAAGTAAGGCATTACAAGCAATCATTTTTGAAATTACCATCTAGTTAGATCTAGCCTATCGAGGTGACAACGAACATATGAAACCCATAAGATGACCCTAAGCTTTTAAAACTTCCTAAGGAAAAGCCAAGTGCTCAATACATGCAGAAAAATCTAGAAAAATTTTAAAAATTGGTCAATTTTTGGTAAATGCTTCACAATGCTTAAAACAAATAGAATAGTTCAAAAGAATGTCTCATTGATCTTCGTAATTATACTTCAAGCAACCTAATAAACTCAACGATTCATCTCATTTTAAATTGCTCGAACTCTGATTCAGATCAGTTCCCAGGTAGGAGGTGTTCCGTAAACCGTCATCTTAAATTCCCCAACCTTAAACAGAACTTCACTGGTTTGAGTGAGTTCCCAGGTAGGAGGTGTTCCATAAACCGTCAACTTAAATACCTCCAACCTTAGACAGAACTTCGTCGATTCAGGTTCTAATTTATTTTTAAATTGCTTAAAATAATAGGGCAATAAAAGCATAAGGCAAACATGTGTATGTTTTCCACCCCCAACCTAAACATTACATTGTCCCTAATGTAAATTAAACATGAAAAAAGTAAGGGACAAAAAGGTAAAAGGGAACAGAAAACCTCATCTTTTTAAGATTTGGTTGGCAAGGATGGAAACTTCCACGGTTGGCAAAAATTGAAGAGATTTGGTATAGGGGTCCTATAGAACAATAAAGAAAGACAATTAAGAAAACATCAAATGAATAAACTACTAAATTGAAAAGAAAGGGATAGAACTAATTGGGTTGCCTCCCATAAGAGCAATTTTTTTAGCGTTGTTATGCTCGACGGGGTTCTTATCTTTCTGTTAGGGTACATACAAATTCTCATATTTCTTTGGGCCTTTCTTTCTCGAATCCACGAAACCTGCAAACAGAAGTAGGCTTGCCCATTTTTCATGGGACCTAGAAGATGCATTGTATTTTTTTAAATTTTGAATATATGAAAAAGAGGAAAAATCAAAAGATAAAGACTCAAAGGATAAAATTTTGTGAGACAGCATAGAAGATAAATCAAATGAAGGGAAATCAAGGGGAAGAAAAAATTCAGACTCGTCAGCCTGAAACTCTATCACCTGAATTTCCTTGCAATCTAATTCAAACTCTTCTTTAACCTCACATGATCGATCGAGAGATGGCAATGGACATCCAATTTCTTCATCATAAACCTTTGTAGCGAAGGGAACTTCTGTTGTAAGGATTGTCTCTTGGGTCAGTTGTGCTTGTTGCTCTACATGCTTCTCCAGTTTTGTCACATATATTTCTGGTCTATTTATAGGCCTCTATTTATAGGGATTCTTAGTCTTCAATTCGTCGTAGAATGGTGTTGAATTGGGTCTTCAAACATTGACAAAATCCCAGCCAAATTTGGAAAATTTCAATTCTTGAAATTGCCTAGCGTCGCGACGCTGTGCATTAAGCATCTCGACGCTGTCCCTTCAATTTTGGAAAATATTTATCGGATTGCCCTAGTGTCGCGATGCTGTGCGGCAAGTGTCTCGACTCTATGAGGCAAGCGTCTCGACGTTGTTGAAGCTCCCGGGGCAAAATGGTCATTTTATGCTTCGATTTTGCTCGTTTAAGCCCCAAATTGCTTCCAAAGCTCTGGTGAGGACCTATAGACATATTATACTCATTTTAAAGCATTTTTCACAGGTAATTCAACTAAGATAAGCAAATTTGGGGATTCTAAGTGTATAATAAATTGGACTTATCAATATGATCTCAATTTTTGCCTTGTCTACCTCAATTCCATTACTGGAAATGCGGTGTCCAAAGACTATGCCTTTGCGTACCATGAAATGACACTTTTCCCAGTTCAGTACCAAGTTGGTTTCTTCACATCTTTCTAGCACTTGGTCTAAATTCTGTAAACACGCTGCAAATGTTTCATCGAAGACAGAGAAGTCATTCATAAATACTTCCATGGTTCGTTCTACCATATCGGAGAATATAGTCATCATACACCTTTGAAAGGTGGTTGATGCATTTCATAATCCGAATGGCATTTTTCGAAAGGCAAATGTCCCGTACAGGCATGTAAACGTAGTCTTCTCATGGTCTTCTGGGGCGATTTTTATCTGATTGTAACTTGAGTAATCGTCTAAAAGCAGTAATAATCCTTCCCTGTAAGTCTGTCCAGCATTTGATCTATGAATGGTAACGGGAAGTGGTCTTTCCTGGTTACTTTATTGAGGCTGCGATAGTCTATGCAGACTCGCCATCCTGTGGCTGTCCTTGTAGGAATCAATTCATTTTTCTCGTTCTCCACTATAGTTATCCCACCATTTTTTGGCACACATTGTACTGGGCTGACCTAGTTACTGTCTGCAATTGGATAAATGACTCCTGTGTCCAACCATTTTAAGATTTCTTTCCTAACAACTTCTTTCATAATGGGATTTAGTCTCCGTTGACCTTCAATGGAATTCTTAGCTCTTTCTTCAAGGTTGATCCTGTGCATGCAGAATGAGGGGCTGATTCCTTGAATGTCTGTAATTGTCCATCCGATTGCCTTTTTATGTTTAGAGAGGATGTTGGGTTCCTAGAGTGAGTAAAATATGATATAAAATACTCTAGAATTCCTGTGCAAGTATACACAGTCTGCAGCAAGTAATATTATCAATCCGAGCCCTGAATTAGTTTCCACTCTACCTATTTTTGTGTAACTTCCTAATGGTTTCAAAGATAGAAAAATGATTTGGTTTTATCGAAATTTTGCTGAAGCAAAATAAATGACAGAACAATAAGTAAACAAATAGATAGACAGATTAAAGACAGGCGCTGGTTAGGTTTTAGTGATTGATCTAAGATATGCTCTAGCAATATTATTGATCATGCATTTCTCGCAGTATTATTAGCGGATTCCTCCTGGAACTCCGGATCTTTTGGGATATGTTTCAAACCCAATGAAGTGCGACTGATCAAGCACTAGGCAACTGGCTATCCCTAACTCAGTCACTGGCGTTCACCAATACACAATGATCGTAGTGTGGATAATTGCCACACACTCCCTAAATCATCCCTGAAACTAGAGAGAGCTATTCACATTGGCTGGCCAGGCGGGCATAAAATGAGAATAAACACAACAATTACCCAAAATGCGATAGTCAATATATTACTAGAGATGAAGCACAGTAATCACATTATTCCTAACCAACACCTTAAGCTACTTAGTTCATAACAGGCATAGGAATACGAATTACAATTTGAGTAGGCATGTCCATAACCACAAGTTAATAAAGAAAATAAACTCCCTAATCAGCTTGCGGAAGATGGTGTTCTTGATAATCTTCAATCTCTCTAAAATATTCGGCTTCCAAGGGAAAACATGGAATGACTTTGACTTTGACGGCTACTTCCTTTTATAGAAGGATGGGAGGCTTTGAATTAGGTCAACTAGGACACGTGTAAGGCTCTCCTTGATCCTTTATCACGAGAATAACTCAACAAAAGTTGGTTCATGAAGTTGGCGAACGAGCTGTGATGTGGCAGTCTTGTTCCCAGTTTTGCTGCAGCATAGAATTTGCTCCCTCCAGTCGCTCAGCAGCATAATCTGCACAAAATAATTTCCAATGCTTCCATTCTTCCAAATGGGTTAAAACATGTAATATCTATCCAAAACCAACCCTAATAAGCATAAAGGACACACAAATCCCTATATAATTGAGGCCTAAATAACTACCTTTTGGGCAGTTATCAGAGGACCTGCAACAAAGAGATTTCATCCTGGTCAGTAAGATAGGCTTATATAATAACTGGCAATGTCTTGTTTTCTCCAAGGAAACTATATTTATGATGCTCCAGTAGAGGTTTGAGTTATAGATCCGGAGGTTTGATCATAGATGGCTGCAACGACCTGACTTCTTCTTGGTTTAATGCCGAGGAATCCCTCAGTGCTTCTATCCTTGCTACTGCAGAATCATATGTGGTCGGTTCTTCTACTCCTTCAATCCTTTTCCCACCTTGTGCTTTTTGTTCCTCCTTTTCAAGCTCGTTTCCTTTTAGTGGTTCTCCCTTTAATATTTCCTTCAAAGTAGATATGGAAAGATCATCAATCTCTTCAATCATAAAGCATTCCTCAAGATATCCTAGATGTTTTATTGCACTCATCACATTGAAAGTGGCTTGTTGGTCATTGAGCCTCATAGTCAACTCTCCTTTCTGAACATCAATTAAGATCTTGCCAGTTTCTAAGAATGGTCGTCCTAAAATAATTGGCACTTCCTTATCAGCTTCACAATCTAGAATGATGAAATTTCTTGGGAATACGAATTTATCAACCTTGACTAACACATCTTCAAATTTTCCAAGAGGTTGTGTTAGTGATCAGTCGGCCAACTGTAAAGTTACTGTTGTTGGTCTTGCTTCTCCTATCCCCAACTGTTGAAAAATTGAGTATGGCATCAGGTTTCTACTCGCTCCTAGATCGCATAAATCCCTGCCTACATTCCTTCCTCCAATGGAGCATGGAATGGTGAAACTTCCTGGATCCTTTAGCTTAGGAGGGATCTCATTTTTTACAAGAGCACTAGAACATGCAGTAAGTGCAACTGTTTCATATTCTCCCAATCTTCTTTTCTTGGATAGAATGTCCTTCAGAAACTTCATGTAAGTAGGCATCTGTTTGAGCGCTTCTACCAACAGAATGTTGATATGTAACTGCTTTAAAACATCTAAAAACTTTTTAAACTGTACATCCCGTGAAGCATATTTAAATCTTTAAGGGTATGGAGGTGGTGGTATGTATTCTGGATCTGTAACATGTTTTTTCTCTGAACTTGAACTTTCATTTTTTTCTTCCAAGGCTTCATACTCGGTATTTTCTTCATTTTCTTTATTTTGTATAACTTCTGAGGTAAGTTATGACTTCTTTTCTAGAAACTTTTCTTGAGCTTCTTCTGGGACCTTCCTTACTTCTTGATTCACGGGATATTTTGGACCATCATACTCTAGTCCACTACTCAAGGTGACTACCTTGCACTCCTCTTTTCCTTCTCTGTGAGGGTTCTCAGTCTTGCTAAGCCACATCCCTTGTGGTCTATTTTTTATTTCTTGAGCAATCTATCCAATCTGTACTTCTAAATTTCAAACAGCAGCATCATTTCTTGCCATGTATTCTTTCATAAGACTCTCTAGATTTCACTCCTGATTCGACACTTGGGTTGGTTGGAAGTTCTTTTGCGGCTGCTGTTGTGTAGGAGGTTTCCCAAACTAATTTGTATTGGAATTAAAAGAGCCGACTTATCCCTAGGTTATATTTAGTCGAGTATGGATTCCATCTGTTCTGGTTCTAGTTCCCTTATTGACCTACATACAAGACAGACGCGGGATTTAGTGGAAAGTTGTCAGTAATGTGTTCCTCACCACAAATTTCACAGCAGGGAGAAGAAATATCCCGCATTAGCAGGGGCTATGTTCGTTTGATTACCCATAGTCATGCCCATCATCATGCTGTGGATAGCGTTGATTTGAGCTTGCATTGTAGAATTAACCTTTGTCTCTGCTGCTTTAGTTGGATTCTTCAAAATTGTTGTTGGCTCAGTTTTTGTTGGGTTTAATGTCCTATAAACTCGTAGTTTTGTAAATCATTAAACATATTTTATTTCCAATAAAGACGATATTGAGGTTATTCAATAAAAAAATGTTATTTAATATGTAAGTTTCAAATATTAAACCTAAATCCAATAAACTAAGATCCTTGGCTATAACATGAATACTCGAACTATATGTAGAGACATATCATAGGATCAAGTTCAAGTATAAAACCAAAACTGTTTATAGTTTAAGGATAGGGTTGGGTACCTTATCCTGGGGACACTATGGACGCGGCCCACTTTGTATTAAGTACAAACGATGAGATCCTAAAATCGTTCATGTAAAGACATGTGAGTGGGGGCATCATATGCAATGAGTTTGCATAAGACAGGACCACAAAATTAGTCACTTTCTCTATCTAACGCCGTTTACTGTATAAACTAACTATTTCACAAGATGACCAAGGTAACTCGAGCTTAATCTTGAGCTAACTATGAACTCTTGTCTATACGAGATTATCCTTTGATCTGCATGAGTGAGAGTGGACAGACATCACCGACTCAACAAGCCTACCATTTTGGGGATAAGATCAGATTGATAGCTGGGGACATAGTCTCGCAAGACGGAATTCGTTCCTACCCATTTCAGGGATAGTAGAGAGGTTGTTCCCGTAAGTACTAACTCCAAGACTTGAACAAGGGGCCCCACCCTCTCTTTGGCCCCAGAGGGACTCAGGTTTGATGGTTGGACTACAAACTGATTGTTCATTAGAGGATTAGTGGAACTTAAGGAACAAGAAGTACTATAGGGGTAAAACGGACATTTGATCCAACTATAGCTACGAACAACTTGCGAAGGATCGACTTACTGAACATGGTTATATCAAGTGGACGGAAATATATCTACGGTGAGGGGAGTGCAGCTACTAGGCTATAGTGGAGTGTCCCGGTAGTTAACGAATGTTGGTTAGCTTGGTGAATGAGATTAGTCGATTAACCTAGAATCGTTGGAGCCCATGATCTGTAGGTCCATTAGGTCCCCCGGCTAGCTCATATCGGAATAAAGCCTAGAACAATTAGATAGGAAACTTTGACTCGTTCAAAATCAGGAAAGGGTTTATTGTCAATTGTGTTTGACACAATAATTTAATTATGAATTAAATTATTAAATGAGAGATAAAGTATTTAAAAATGTTTTAAATACTATATACATGAATAAGGATTCATGTATAATAGATTCCACAAGGTTAGATTGATTAATTTGATTAATCATGGGAAATTAATTAGACGAGCTTCAGATTAATTATCAAAATTAGTTTCAATTTGAAATTGAAATTAAAATTAAAATGCAAGCTTAAAATCTGATTTTGGATCAAAGATAGTGGATTTTGTATGAATCCCACTTTTGCATGGTGATTCAAAGTGGAAAAACAACTCATCCATGCACTATTGCATGTAATGTTTGATTGGTTGTCAGAGTGATTGGTTTAGTAGTCGTAGATTTAAATCAATCCAAGTATAAACTGACTAAATCAAGTAGTTCCTGGTGAGTCCAGGGTCGAATCCACAGGGAAACGAAACAAAAGTGGTCAAAAAGATTTACTGATTTAATCTCTTACTTCGTGACGTTGGTTTTAAAAGGGGAGTGGTATAGTTCAAACAATAATTAAATTGCAGAGAAAAACAAAATGAATAATAAAAACTGAGGAAAAAGGAGTTTAATGCGAAAAGTATCAAGGCTGTTGCGGTTGCAACCTCATGCGATTACAAGAGACTTGTAGCGCTAACTTTGGTTAATTGATCTATTAATGCCTAAGTGAGAAAAAATCATTAAGTTTCCCTTCCGGTAATCCTTATGCGTTTTAGCAATAAACTAACAATTGATTCTTTGACTAGTTTATGCGTGAAGTTTAGTTCTCTAATACTTACAAGGGATTGCGTTAGTCACAACACAATCAAAGCTCAAGCATGCAATATCTTTTTGCGGTAATAATTTAATGCTACCAAGACTACATTACATGCGCTAACTTGTCCTACTTAGAGAGATCCATATGCGTTACCTGTCAAGGATTTATCATACTGTTACCGCATTCGGCTGGCCAAGCGGGAATTAGCAATGAAAAGATTAATGCAACTAAGTAGAAAGCAATCAATGTTTCAATTAAACCAAAATATGCGCTTATAGGTTGTGCTTAAAGCTACATGAGGCGCTTGCGCTAAGCCTTGAAGAGAAGAATTAGCTCATGTGAGCAAAACAAAACTTTATGAAATAACACATTACACACAAGTTTGCTCCCATTTACAATTTACTACCGTTCCTTCTTGATTTTCTTCTACTCTTCTCCACTCTCCCTCTTCCCTCTTTGCCTCTCTTTGGGCTTCTATTTATAGGCGAAGAAGATAACTTCACAACAAGTAACAGCCACTTGTTTGATCATCATTAGGCAACTTGCGCCTTTCTATTCTCCTTTTTCGCCCACTTGCTCTGGCTGCGCCGGTGCTGTCTTTTCATCTATCCTTATCTGTCTCTTGATCATTTTGGAATGTGTGCCTGCGCTGAGAAGATACTTAAAAACAGCTAGATTAAGTTGCGTTAGTGCTATATATTTTATAATTTCTTATCGCATACTTAAATATAACTTTCTGTTTATAACAAAACGCTTTTCCTTTTCTTTATGCGCTAAGATAACGCATCAGAGGTTCTTTTGGCCTTCTTTTAGCCTATGTTTAGAGGATAAATAACTTGCATTTCGCAAGCTATCAATGTTATATGAACACCTAGAATCCACTATTGCTTGACTATCCACCATGTGTCTTGCATCTTGAGGCTTCTTGATGCATGGATTCACTTTATAAGTAGAGGTTGAATCAGATTTAGAGCTAAGAAAGCCATTTTCCATACTGTTATGCTGCTGGAATTTGGTCTCAAACTCATTCACCTTCATATATCTCTCTAGAGCTTGATCCTTCAAGCATTCCCTTCTCATTCCCTATCTCTATAGAATTCCACAAGTCGCTCTTGACCCAGAGAATAGTAGGGAAGACACTAATGGTTGTCCTAAGTAGATTGGAGAAGAAAAGAATCCACGGAGGTCTACCTATTGAGCTGGAAAAAGGTTGGTAGTTCTACTTGTTGACAATATTTTTACACCGCAAGCGAACGGGTCGACACAAGTAATATAGTGATTTTGAGTATAGAGTATCGTCTCCACAGGGATTGAATTTATTCAATTAATTACCACGAATAATCTTGCTTAACTTTATTTAGAGAACAAAATCTAATGCCGAAAAGAATAATAAAAAGCTAATCTAGAAAGCAAAACATAAATAGAGACACAATTTGGAGGGATAATTCTAGAGGGTTTATTTCATCAATTGGACCTTTAATGCTTAATCAATTAACTAATATGGATTAACTAATCATTTGATTCATAAGTCTAGAAGCCTAATGACAAAGACTCTCCTGTCGGTCTCCTCCTATCTCATACCTTTCAATAAAGAATCTCCTTTCAGTCTCATCTTTATTTACTTAGCATGGCATTACGACCCTTCAGTACAACCTCTAACGTTATTTAGTCAATCCCGTTAGAAGCCTAATGACAAGGACTCTCCTGTTGGGCTCCAAGATGTCTCAGCGTCGAGACGCTATCTGGACACCGTCGCGACGCTGTCGCGATTCCAGAATTCTCCACGCGGCTGCCTAGAGTCGGGACGCTCCAGGCTTAGCGTCTCGATGCTAGGTCTTGAATCTTCAATAATGGCCCGATTTTGACTCCATTTTTGGGCCTCCAACTTTCTTTTGGCCCAAATGCTTCTTGTAATGGATTTTGGACTCTTTTCTTGACCCAAGTTGATAATTTAAGACTTGGAATTCATGAATTTGGGCTTCTAACTCATTCTTCTTGGGGTTTGGGACTTGGATCTTTTAATGTAATTCTTCAAATTGCTCCAAAAAGCCTCCAAAATCATCTAAAATCTCTCAAAATTCCGATTTTGCTTCCTTGGCTCGATTTTCTGAAATTTAAACATAAAATAGCATTGAAACACACAATTCATACACAAAACTAGCAAAAATTAATAGGAAAATGATGACATTTTTGCATGTCATCACTACTCTCTCTGTTTCTAGATGTTTAGAACTTGCATGCTTTAGGAGTAAAATTGATGATGTTAAGTGCCTTCGGTCTTCAATTGTGTCCGCATGTGTTATATGAACATCTTCAGTTTCTCCCCAATGTTTATTGTTTGTGGCTATGGTGTCTAAGATAACATGTGCCTCGTTTGTAGACTTCTTTAAGAAATATCTGTTTGCTCTAAGATGATGCAAGCTGGCAATCCGTGATGTGGACACTTCCGAATCAGCCTTTGAAATCTTTCCCAGGCTGCATCCAGAGGTTCATTATAAGATTGTCTAAATGCAGTAATTTCAGCTCTATATTTGGCATTTTTATTAGAAGGAAAAAATTTCTCTAAAAACTTCTCAGCCAAGTTGTTCCAAGAAGTGATGGAGTTTGGAGGGAATGAGTCCAACCAAGCTTCAACATCTCCCTGCAAAGAAAATGGAAAAAGTGATAACTTGCAAAAAACAAGTTATTTCTCCCTTAAATAAAACTAAATAAGGCTAAAAAGATCCAAGTTGCGTTGATCCGGTGCATATTAGTGAGGAAATTACGATAGTTAATCTTGAAAGGAAGTATTTTTAGACGCGGTAGGAAATTGTGTGATTTTAACCTCTAACGCATGGAATTTGTAGTTGTTTCGTTGCCCAAGTTTTCTCCAACGCAGGCGCAGTTCCCAGAGTAGGTTGTACGATGAAAGCTGGAAAAGATGATCGCATTGATGTGTGACTGATGTGCAAGCTGGCAAAAGATGATTGGGGCATGCAAGCCAATTTCTTTGAGAAGTCAACCTCCTTAGCCTATAAGAAGCAGCCAGCTGCCAGAAGAAAGAGGCGGAGAGAGAAGAAGGAGAGCACACAAGTAAAGCAGGTAGCCAACAAAGAAGAAAGATTCTCTCAGCACAGGAACATCATTGCAGTAACATGTATTGCGTTATGTTTTTTTGTTTTGCCATGAGCTAATTCACTCTTAACAAGGCTTAGCTTAGGCACCCATGTGGTGATAGGTTTATTCTGTATGCGTACATTTTGAATGAATGATAAATTAATGCTTTCTATTTAGATGCGATAATATTTTCATTACTAACTCTCGGCTGGCCAGCCAGATGTAGGAGCAACATGATAAATCCCTGACAGGTAATGCATGTGGAAATATCTAAGTAGAGCAAGTTAGTGCATTGTATGTAGTCTTGGTCGTGTTAAAACAAATACTGTCACAATAAGATAGTGCATGAATGAGCTTCGACCATTTTAGGACTAATGAAGTCACTTGCAAGTCATTAGAGAAAAAAACTAACGCATGAACTAATTGAATAAAACAGTTGTTAGTTCTACCCCAAATGCATGAGTAGTACTGGAAGGGAATCACATGTTTATTTCTCACTTAAGCATTAATGGATCAATTACTAAAAATATGCGCTGCAAAATAGCTTATTAACGCATGTGGTTGCCGCAGCAAAAGCCTTGATAGCCTTGTTACCTGATATCTCTTCTAATCTCATCGCAAAGTTTATGTTATCGTACATTGTCATTACAACCATTATCACCCTACTATTTTTAATCTATAATGTCATGCGTGCGAGTGTTCAGTAGATAAGTTATTAAAAGTTCTTAGTCATCTTTTCCTTTGGATTTGACCCTAGAGCTCTCTAGGTGCTACTCGATTAAGTTTAATTTATACTTGGATTAATGCATATCAGCGACAATTATGTGTAAAATTAATCAACCCTCTAACAATCGATCAAGTTTTTGGCGTCGTTGTCGGGGAAGGAAACTAAGTTTTTAATACTATTTTTTATCTAAAACTCCATTTGGTATTATTTGCTTTGTTTCCTATTGAGTAATTCTCTCCAGGTAAGAAAGATTGTATGTATGCTGCTCACATTGATATTGAGATCGACCCTGAGATTGACCGAATTTACCACCAAAGACGAAGAAATCGGCATGCCCGAAGACAAGTGTTTGAACAACCAGTAGAGATGGCAGTGCCAAACCCTCAGAATCTGCCAGTGAACCCCATACAAATGGCTGATGATAGAGCAAGATGAATTAGAGATTATGCAGCTTCTGGAAACTGCAATTTCAATCCTGGAATAGTACAACCGACTTTGGAAAATGAAAGGTTAGAGCTAAAGCTAGTGATGTTTCAAATGTTAACTGTTGTATGACAATTGGGAGGAAGTGTGGCAGAAGATCCACACTCACATCTCAAGTCATTCATGGATATATGCAACAAATTCATTATTCTTGAAGTAACTCAAGAACAGTTACAAGTTATCCTTTTTCCTTACTCCCTGAGAGATGCTGCAAAAGTTTGGTTAAATCAACAACCAACAAACTCCATTGCTACATGGAACGATTTAGCTAAAAAGTTTATGGAAAAATACTTCCCACCAACAGCAAATTGTAGACTCAGAAAGGAAATCATGACGTTTCCTCAAATGGAAGATGAGACTCTTAGTGACGCATGCGAATGTTTTAAGAGCCTGTTGCAAAGATGGCCACACCATGGATTGCCACATTGTATTCGGTTTGAGACCTTCTATGTCGGACTGAATAAGAATTCACAAATTTTAGTGGACTCATCTGCTAATGGTGCACTATGAAGTAAAACATACGATGAAGCGCATGCAATCCTTGACCGCAATGCACACAACAATTACGAGTGGGGCACCGTAGAAGACAAAAGAAAAAGACCAGTGAAGACGAGTTCAGGAAGTTTTGAAGTTTATCCACTAACCACAGTGAATGCAAAGATTGATGCGTTGACTTCAAAGAAGGGTGCGTCGACAGCAAGTTCAGCTCTCCTAATAGCGCAACTCAATGCAGTATGATGCAGAATCTGCGGAGAAGGACACATGCATGACTAGTGCCCTTCTAACCCATAATCATTTTTCTATGTGGGACCTCAAGGACCTGCACGCAACAATCCATTTTCAAATACATACAACCCTGGATGGAGAAATGACCCCAATTTTACATGGAACAGTGGCACAAATAAACAACCGCAACAAGGTAATACAAATCCTGAGCCCAGACAGTTTAATGCTAACCATGAGCACACAACGCAGGGAAACAATGATGAAGGATTTCATGGCAAGTCAAAAAGAATACACGACCTAAAATGATGCGGTAATCCAAAGTCAAGCCACATTGTTAAGGAATTTGAAAATACAAGTGGGACAGCTTGCGTCAGAATTCAAGAGCAGACCCGTTGGGACACTACCCAGCAACATGGAGGCTCCAAAAGGAAAGGAGCAATGTCACACATTGACTCTTTGAAGTTGAAAATAGCTCTTATCCAATGATCCTACGCCAGTGCAAGAACGATCAGACGAAGCTGCGATCAGATCCGACCATAATTAGGAGAAAAAAGGTAACACAGAAGTAGCTGAAGTAGTGTCTGACGTGTACAAGCCCCAATACAATTTCCGTAGAGGTTAAGAAAGAAAAATGAAGAAGCACAGTT
The DNA here is from genome assembly GCA_036850905.1 of Luffa acutangula. Classification (NCBI taxonomy): domain Eukaryota; kingdom Viridiplantae; phylum Streptophyta; class Magnoliopsida; order Cucurbitales; family Cucurbitaceae; genus Luffa; species Luffa acutangula. The sequence goes on along the minus strand of CM072095.1, from coordinate 21,745,840 downwards.
CAAGAAGTTTCTTAGTGTCTTGCGAGAGGTTCACATCAATATTCCATTGGTTGAAGCATTGGAAAAAAATGCCCAGTTATGCAAAATTCTTGAAGGATATTCTGTCCAACAAAAGACCCTAGAAGGAATTCGAGACGGTGGCGCTAACAAATGAATGCAGCGCAAGACTGGCAAGTAAAATTCCCCCAAAGCTAAAAGATCCTGGAAGTTTCACCATCCCATGTTCGATTGGAGGAATTGATGTAGGAAGAGCATTATGTGATCTCGAGGCAAGCATAAACTTGATGCCCATATCTGTGTACAAATGCCTAGTAATGGGAGAAGTGCGCCCAACCACTGTCACCCTTCAACTCGTAGATCGATCTGTAGTGCATCCCGAACGAAAGATTGAAGATGTTCTGGTAAAAGTTGATAAGTTTATTTTTCCAGCTGATTTTATTTTTCTTGACTATGAAGCAGACAGGGAGGTTCCAATCATTTTGGGATGACTATTTTTAGCAATTGGCCAAACACTGATTGATATTCAGAAATGAGAGCTAACCATGAGCATGAATAACCAGAAAGTGGTGTTTAATTTGTTCAATGCATTAAAATACCCGGATGAGCCGAAAGAAAGCGAGACAGTTGCACGCATAGATATCTGCTCACCAATGGAGATTCTTCGAATGAATGCGCTAAAAGTGGCGCGAGAAGAAGAAAAAGAGAACCAAAGCGTATGTGAAGTAGAGGATTGTTGCATCATGGCACAATCCAACGAAACCATTCGTGCGTTGGATCTCGAAGACATAGAGTTCACTTTACCCTTTATCTTACACCCTCCTGCGATAGAACTAAAACCCCTCCCAGCACATTTGAAATACAAGTTTTTAGGCGAAGGCGAGTCTCTACTAGTGATTATTTCTTCAAAATGAAATCTAACGCAAGAAACATTGTTAATGCATGTTTTGAAAAGACACAAAGGTGTGATTGGATGGAGTCTTTCCGACATCAAGGGAATAAGCCCCTCGTACTGCATGCACAAGATACGATTACTTGATGAATCTGATGAGTTTGTTGAGCGTCAGAGGTGGTTGAACCCTACAATTATGGAGGTGGTGCGCAAGGAAATTATCAAATGGTTAGACACATTAGTCATTTACCCCATCGCAGATAGTAGATGGGTAAGTCCAGTGCAGTTTGTGCCAAAGAAGGGAGGAATGACGGTAGTCACCAACACAAAGAATGATCTAATCCCAAGCTGAACGCAATCACTAAGAAGGATCATTTCCCTCCCCCTTTCATTGACCAAATGCTTGACCGACTTGTTGGGCAAGCTTATTAATATTTTCTAGATGGATACTCAAGATATAAAGAAATTTCCATTGCTCCAGAAGACAAGGAGAAGACTACATTTACTTGCTCGTACGGTACATTTGCGTTCTGAAGGATGCGATTTGGATTATGTAATGTGCCAGGAACATTTCATTTGTGTATGACGACTATTTTTTCAGATTCGTTGGAGAAATCAGTGGAAGTTTTCATGGATAATTTTTCCGTTTATGGAAATTCCTACGCAGACTGCCTAATGCAGGTGGAGCGAGTTCTTGTGCGATGCGAATAACCAATTTGGTGTTAAACTGGGAAAAATGCCACTTTATGGTAGAAGAAGGAATAGTGTTGGACCATCGCATATCAAAAGCTGGAATAGAAGTTGATAAGGCGAAAGTAGATGTAATTGAAAAGCTGCCGGCACCACATCTGTTAAAAGAATTCGTAGTTTCCTAGGGCATGCGGGCTTCTATCGCCGGTTCATTAAAAACTTCTCGCACATAACGAAGCCCTTGTGTGCATTATTGAAGGCCAACAAGAAATTTGAATTTTTAAAAGAATTCATGACGACCTTCTACGATTTGAAGCATGTGTTAGTATTTGCGCCCATCCTTACAATGCCAAATTGCGTTGAACCATTTGTTCTTATATGCGACGCAAGTGATGTGGCGATTGGTGCAGTGCTAGCACAAAAGAAGAAGTCAATTCATCCCATTTATTATGCCAACGAGACATTAAACGAGGCGCAGACTAATTACACGACCACCGAGAAAGAATTATTAGTTGTCGTTTATGCGTTCGATAAATTTCGAGCGTACTTAATTGGCTCTCTGGTTACTGTTTATACTGATCATGCGACCATCAAGTACCTAATCGCAAAGAAGGACGCAAAGCCACGACTTATTAGATGGATTCTGTTGCTCCAAGAATTTTATTTGGAAATCAAGGACAAAAAGGGGAGTGAAAACTAAGTGGTTGACCATCTGTCGCAGATGGACAACCTTGAAAAGGTGGATGCGCCTGACACTCTCATCAGAGAAGAATTCCCAGATGAAAAGCTGCTAAAAGTTTATAGTGAAGTGCCTTCGTTTATGACGTGGCAAACTACCTCGCCGCAGGAATAGTGCCCGAAGAATATTTAGCGTAGCAGGGTAAGAAGTTTTGTTTGAATTAAAATTTTATTTTTGGTGTGGCCCTTTTTTGTACCGCAGGGGACCAGATCAAATAATTCAAAGATGCGTTGGAGGCCATTTTTTGGGGCAAGAATGCCACGAATCACCCTATGGAGGCAATTTTGGAGGGCAACGCACTACAACCAAGGTTGTAGAAAGTTCAGCCTAGATCTCGTGACAAAGCTCTGTCGTATGGTCGGCCTATTGCCCACCGCATGTGATGAAGTAAGGGCCATTCGACAGCTAAAGTAGGGAGCCAGCAAAGAAGAAAGATTCTCTCAATGCAGAAACATCATTGCGATAACATTTATTGCGTTATGTTTTTATGTCTTAGCATGAGCTAATTAACACTTATCAAGGCTTAGCTTCGACACCCATGCGGTAATAGGATTATTCTGTATGCGTACATTTTGAATGAATGAGAAATTAATGCTTTCTGCTTAGATGCGATAATATTTTCATTACTAACTCCCACCTGGCCAGCCGGATGCGGTAGCAGCATGATAAATCCCTGACAGGTAATGCATGTGGAATTATCTAAGTAGAGCAAGTTAGCGCATTGCATGTAGTGTTGGTCGTGTTAAAACTAATACTGCCGCAACAAGATAACGCATGAATGAGATTCGACTGTTTTAGGACTAACGTAGTTACTTGCAAGTCATTAGAGAACAACACTAACGCATGAATTAATTGAACAAAACAATTGTTAGTTCTACGCCAAACGCATGAGTAGTAGTGGAAGGGAATCACATGTTTATTTCTCACTTAAGCATTAATGGATCAATTACACAAAATATATGTGCTGCAAGATAGCCTATTAACGCATGTGGTTGCCGTAACAAAAGCCTTGATAGTCTTGTTATATGATATCTCTTCTAATCTCATCGCATAGTTTATGTTATCTTACATTTTCATTACATCCATTATAACCCAACTCTTTTTTATCTATAATAGATCAACATCTCATGTTTGTGGTCGAACCACTATACAGAAACCTCTCTCGAGCCAGTGAGAGGGTAGGGCCCTTTGTTCAAGACCCGGAGACACTTCCTCCCCACTCGGTCTTGTCCCCACTATACAGAAACCTCAAAGTCGAGGAGTGAATTCTATCTTGTGTGATTATGTTCCCAACTCCCCACTCGGTCTTGTCCCCAAAATGATAGGCTTATTGAGTCAGCGTATTGGCCACTCTCACCCATACAAATGAAAAGACAATCTGAAATTGCCGCAGATATGCGTTAACTCAAGTATAAATTAACACAATCAAGTAGTACCTACGAAGTTCTAGGGTCGATTCCACTGGGAAGGATTGTTGGCAAGTTTTATAAACTAAACTCATGCACGAATGGTATTGTATCAATTAAAGAGGGTGATTAATATTTGTAAAGAAAATAATGCGATGAACATAAATTATGCGAAAAGAATTTAAGAGAGTGTCAAATGATAAGGTTATCAAGGCTTTTGCTTCGACGACCACACACGTTTACAAGTACTCTTGTAGCACACACTTTGTCTAATTGATCCATTAATGCCTAAGTGAGAAATAATTATAAGGTTCCCTTCCAGTATTACCTATGCATTTGGCGAAGAACTAATAACTATTTTGTTCAATTAGTTCATACGTTGGTCTGGTTCTCTAATGACTTGCAAGTGACTGCGTTAGTCTTAAAGCAGTCGAAGCTCATTCATGCATTATCTTATTGTGGTGGTATTAATATAACACTACCAAGACTACATGTAATGCACTAGCTTACTCTACTTAGATATTTCTGTCAGGTTTCATGCCCCAAAACTCGTAGATAGTAAATGTACATTTGACCGAACATTAATAAAAGTGATGTATTATTCAATGTTTGTATTATATCTTGTCTTATCAACCCTAGTCCAATAAACTAAACATCCAAGGCTAATAGAATGAGGCTTGAACTAGTATGTAGGGACATACGGGGATCAATGTTCAAGTCTTAGCCTGAAGGGTCTGTAGTATAGGGATAAGGCTGGGTACCTTATCCAGGTGACACTATGTATACGGCCCGCTATGTATATTGATACAAACGTACTGATCCAACGCGTTCATGTAGTTGACGTGCGAGTGGGGGTATCCTATGAAATGAGTTTGCACAAAGACCGCACCGCAAAATAGTTAACCACTAACTGTAACACCGTTAGTTAGCTCGATTTCTATTTCAATAGGATGACCTAGGCAACTTGGCCTTAATCTTGAGTGGATTATGGACTCTTGTCCATGAGGGATTGTTCTTTGATTTGTACAGGTGAGAGTGGCCTATTCGCCGACTCAATAAGCCTACCATTTTGGGGACAAGACCGAGTGGGGAGCTGGGAACATAGTCTTACAAGATAGAATTCACTCCTTCGCGACTTTAGGGTAAGTAGGGGTGTGTTCCCTTAAGTGGTGTCTCCGGGTCTTGAACAATGGGCCATACCCTCTTTATGGCACGAGAGGGACTTTTGTTTGTTGGTTGGACCTCAAATAGGTTGTTCATTAGAGGAGCACTCGTACTTAAGGACAAATAGGTAGCCTAGGGGTAAAACCATAATTTTACCTAGCTAGGGTACGAAGACACGTGAAGTTCTAACTTGCTGTTGACGGTTGATATCCGTGGACACAAACATATATCTGCAGTGAGAAGAGTGCAGCTGTGGTTCTATAGTGGAGTAAACAACAGTTAACGAATATTGATTAACTTGGTTAATCAGTTTAGCCAATTAATCTCATATCGTTGGAGCTTCTGATCTGTAGGTCAATCAGGTCCTACCGGTAACTCTATAAGGGTGTTGAGGTAAATTTCTAAGGGTGAATTGAATTTTCGAAGGGGTTCAAATATTAAATTAAAATATGAATTTGATTCATATTAAAAACTATAGGTTATAATTAATGCACATATGATGTATATTAATTCTATAGTTAATTTGAGAGAGATATATATAATTAAATATATGATATTTAATTGTGATATTAATTAATTGGTCAATTAATTAATATTTTTGTTTTAATTTTTATTAAATCTTATTTAATTATGCTATATTAAAACTATCGGATAAATGAAGTTTATTTTGTATAAATAGGTTTATACAAATAACATTTAATTAAATTAATAGTTAATTTAATTAAAAGATTAATTAATATTATTTAATATTAATTAAATCTTTTCCCATTAGTTAGGTTAACTGATGGGAACGTGTGCTCCATATTTTCCTTAGTTTTGTGTGAATGGGAGGGTTTTAAGGAGGCAGTTGGGCATTTTTACAGTAACTCTCTATTATTCAGTTTTGGCTCTCTCTTTGGAATTCATGCAGAACACTCTCAATCTCTCAATTCCAAGAACGCTCTCTGCAATTCTCTCCCAAAAGAATACAGAGAAATCAACTCACCAAAAACCCTTAGAGATTGCGCTCCCACAAGCCCCTAACGCACATCCTTCAAGAGAATACCGGTGCAACTTTGGTGGTGGTGTTCATGTCAATTTTACAGCGAAATCAAGGTCTTCTTGCTGCTGGTTTTGGGCGAATTCTTAGGAGTATTTGGCGAAACTAATCAAGAATTTCTTCAAAGGTATAGTTTTTCTTGATCTAGGATCAATAGGATCCAAATTAGATGAGATCTAGTTTTCCCTTTTGATTATAACATGTTTTATAACTTTGTTACAACATGTTTTTATTTATTTTCCGCTGTAAGTTGGTTTGCCGTCGTATTGGTATCCCAATCGGCGTTTTAATTCGAAAAGGTTTTTGATGTCTTCTGCTGCCTAGGGTTTTTTATCCCTACAATTGGTATCAGAGCCCTATCGAATTTTAAACGTTGTTTTTGAGATTTGCGATTGGCTTTGATAGGTGGGATTAATTGCATTGTGAATGTAAGGGATTGTGATAAACTGTTTTGATTTAATTTGGCCTTAGATTTACAGTTTTATCATTGATTTGTTCATGTAAGGGCCCCTGCTTTTTGGGCATTATACTGTAAATCGAGTCTGTAAAGTACGGGTCTAGATTAGGCTTGAAGATCGGTGAAAATCGCAACGGGATTGCATCAATTCTGTGAAGAACAGCCGCGGTTTTGCCTAGAAAACAGCTCCAGACGCAACAGCGTCAGGATGCTTGGCGTTGCGCGTCTCGACGCTGTCACGATTTCACGCTACGGATTGTTGAAATCGCGCCAGCGTTAGGACGCTGTCGCGATTTCGTGCGGCAATTGGGATTTACGTGCAGACGTGGGTTGAAACCCTAATTGGCTGGTTCAGTGTGTGTGAAATGGTTGAGATGGGATAGGTTTGGTTCGGTTCAACCCGGTTTGGGCGTGGTTCGAGATTTTCATGTCCGGTTCGAAGCGGTTCGGGTCGACTCGAGAGTTATAGACCGGTTTTGGAGCTGCAGATTTTGGTAATAGGATAGATTTATTGCTTTATTAGTGTAATTTTGCTTTAATCTATCCTAGGGGCCAATTAAATCGATTTATTCACTATTTAAATGCTTTGTGGATGTCATTTAAATTAACCCCACCTTAGGTTATAAAGCATGCCCATGCATTATGTATGTTATAATATGATTATGATGTATAGGATAATGCATGGATTTTCATGATTGATTTATATATATTTGAGTTATATAATTATCATGAAAATGGGATAACATGATGCATGCAATTACATAGTTTTAATATAAGAGTTATATTTAAAATAAATTGTTTGCAGCATGCTACTATGATTTACCATTTTTGGCAATAATTAATTGTTAATTTATTAAAAATGGAAATCAAGTTGCATTGAGCATGAAACATCCATAGGTTAATATAAATGTTATATTAATTTTCATGCAATGCAAAGTTGTGTAGTTTAAATTTGATTAATTTGAATATGATTGTTAATTGATTTAAACTATAGTATGCAAGATTATAGGGCTAATCATTAAAATTTTTAAATAGTTTAAAATTTTTTATTAGAAACCGTCAATCTATAATCAAGATATGCATGCTCACATAGGATCTTAGGTTAAAATGAATTAATTTTAATGAGTTCAAATTAATTAGACCTAAGATCATTTTCTAATAGGATTTGAAATTCTTACTTAGTTTTAAAATTGTTTTGATGAACTAAGTAGGACAAACATTCCTGAGATTATAAGGGAACTCCACCAGTGAAGTTCTGTCTAAGGATTGGAGGTATTTAAGTTGACGGTATACAGAACACCTCCTACCTGGGAACTGATCTGGAATACCAGAGTTGAATTAATCACGGGTTAATGTTAGTATAATGTCACTAGGTATATTAAATTGGTTTAATGCACCTAGACATTAGGTCTTATTATAATAGTTATAATAGGACTAGACTTAGATAAATGACTTAGCCAGATTTATCTAGGTCTAATCAAACCCTAAAATACCCGATAGGTTACTTTAGTAGGAGGAAAATTACAAGACTTAATTTAAATTGAGTTTTGCTCCTACGTCCCTGTGTAGTTCACATAGTGAGATCCATGCTCGGCTTTGTGTCGTTTTAGCGCGGCCTCCCTTCGGAAAGTGTTTGCATGGGTCAATACCAAGGTGAATGGGGAAAGTAACTATAGTAAGTGGGAGCGGGACGCGTGTCAACGTATCCTTCGGTCTCCACCCCTAGGTCACAACGTGAGATTCCTATGATCCGCCTGCGTGTCAACGAGGGCCTGATCATAGGATTAGGAACACCGTGAACTCTTAAATAGGATAGGATCGCTTAGGCTAATTACCAACAATTGTCTTTCCTAACGGTAGCCTGTTGGTCCGTGCCTCTGAGATCTGAAAGTGGGAGGGTTACACTTACAGGAAGGAGTTAATTGTTAACAAATCCTTGACCGAAAAATGGTGGTTAATTTCTAATGGAATATGAGTTATTCTGGGATTAGAAATTGACTGAGAAGAGTCTCATTTTAGAGGAGGAACAATTGATCACCCATTGGTGGCTGTTCTTCTAAACCTCTAAAGCATCGTTGCGAAACACAATCATAGTTTTATTAGGGTTCTTTGATTGTTTGTTTGCAAAATTGATTGGATGTATGCAATTGTTTGTATTGCTTGTGTGATGGGTTAAGACAAAGATAACTAATATGTCAATTGTTTATTTTTCAGCAATGTCTTCCTCTATAATCTCCTTGCTTAAAAACGAACAATTAACGGGCGAGAATTTTCCAACATGGAAATCGAATCTAAATACCATACTCGTGGTAGAGGATGTTAGGTTCATCCTAACGAAGGAATGTCCTCCCGTTCCCCCTCGCACTGCCGCTCAGGCAGTAAAGGATGCCCACGAACGTTGGACAAAGGCCAATGAAAAGGTCAAAGTCTATATATTGGTCAGCTTATCTGAAGTTTTGGGCAAGCGTTATGAGAACGTGGAAACTACCAGGGAGATTATGAATTCCTTGTAGTAGATGTTTGGACCCCGTCCTATCAGCTCCACCATGATGCCTTGAAGAATGTCTTCAACGCCAAGATGGAAGAGGGTCAGTCTGTCTGGGAACATGTCCTGGACATGATTAACCAGTTCAATATTGCTAAGGCGAATGGCGGGGTAGTTTGCGAGCGCAGTCAGGTTGCATTCATCCTTCACTCGCTTCCTGCAAGCTATCACTACAACAAAGTATAGTTTTAATGTCGGACAGAAAAATAGGCGCAGAGGCTTTAATGTCGGACAAAAAAATGCGCAGACTTTTTAATGTCGGATAAACTTTTCAAATTTTTAATGTTGGGCATTGCCCGACATTAAAATTTATTTTCTTATTATTTTTTTAATTTTTAAAAACTGTAAAAATTTAATAGCTTTCTCTCTCCCCGACAACAGCACGCGTCTTCTGCCCTAACTTTCTCTCTGCTCGAAAACGAAAACAAAAACCCACAACCCTCATCGACGACAACTTCCTCCCTCATCGACGGCAGCTTCCTCCCTCCTCGACGACGAGCTATCGGACGGTGACTCATTCTCTCCGACGGCGACCGCCGACGAGCATTTATCCCGTGAGTGGGTTTTTTTTCTTCTACTTTTCTCGACCGAAGACGACCACTTATTCCCTCATCGCCGGTAAATCTAGCAACTTTTCTCGAACATTTCAGATCTAGCAACTTTTCTCGAACTTCTTCCCTCATCGATGGCCAGCATTTCAGATCTGTGGAGAGTTTCAGATCTGTGAGCTCAAACTCAAAGACCGTCGACAAGTGTCGTTTTCGTGAGCTCAAACTCATCTCCAGCAAGTGGGTTTTCTCCAAACTTACAGACCGTCGGCCAGCACTTCTTCGTGGGTTCCAGATCTCTGTTTTTGGGTAACAAATTAGTGGTGTTCGTCATTGTTCATGGGTAGATCTGAGGTGGTCGTGGTCGTGGGTAGCAAATCCGACCCCGAATTTTTAATATTTGAGTGAGATTACTTGGTAAAACTTTTTGCTTCTTTTTAATTTTATAAAAATGTAGAGCTAAATTTAATTGATTAGTTGCTTAGGTTTATTTTTGTCTTGGATTGGATGATGGATAGAAAAGATTGTTGGAAAAATAGTTGAGAAATTATCATGTTGAAATTGTTGGTGTTAGTTTATAAATTTAGTTCCTTTTTGGTCTATAATGTTGATAGTTGCTATAATGTTGTCCCTTTTTACTAAAACTAAAGAAAGGTAGTTTTCAAATACTTGTTTTTGTTTGGGAATGTAAACTTTTTACTAAAACTAAAGAAAGATAGTTGCTATAATTATGAATTTTTGTTAGGGAATCATTACAGAAAAGTTGGACATTTTGTCTTTTTTATTTCTTTCTTTCCTCAATCTTTTTTTTTTTTTCCCTTAAGAATTCTTCCCACTTTCTATTACAAAATATAGCCCATAAGAAATAAATATCTAACTAGAAAAGTTTGGATAAACTAACTTACATCACAAACTTATATGTTTAGTTGAGTTGGGGGTGGGGGTGAGAAATACTTGTGTTATGGTTTGAAGGTGTTTGTGAGTTTATGTTTTAGTTGAATTTATTTGGAATTTGATGGATACTTAAGTCATGCTTTGAAATGGTTTGTTTGAGTTTAGTTTTATGGGAAGTTGATTGATACTTAAGATATCTCTTGATATTGTTTGTTATAATTCGTTATTTTACATGAGTTTAGTGGAGGAGAAGTTGAGAAATGCTTTAATTAAGATTTTAATGTTGGTTGTTTTAGTTTATGGTTTTAGTTGAGTTTAGGTGGAAGTTGATAAATACTTGAATTAAAATTTGAAATTGTTGGTGTTAGTTTGTAAGTTTAGTTAAGTTGAGGGTTGAGAAATACTTCTTTATGGTTTGAAATTGTTTGTTTGTGTTGGTTTATAAGTTTAGTTGAGTTGGGGGGGTGTGAGAAATACTTGTGTTATGGTTTGAAGGTGTTCGTGAGTTTATGTTTTAGTTGGATTTATTGGGAATTTGATGGATACTTAAGTCATGCTCTGAAATGGTTTGTTTGAGTTTATGGTTTTCGTTTAGTTTTATGGGAAGGTGATTCATACTTAAGATATCTCTTGAAATTGTTTGCTATAATTTGTTATTTTACTTGAGTTTAGTGGAGGAGAAGTTGAGAAATGCTTTAATTAGGATTTTAAAGTTGGTTGTTTTAGTTTATGGTTTTAGTTGAGTTTAGGTGGAAGTTGATAAATACTTGAATTAAAATTTGAAATTGTTGGTGTTAGTTTGTAAGTTTAATTAAGTTGAGGGTTGAGAAATACTTATTTATGGTTTGAAATTGTTTGTTTATGTGTGCTTATAAGTTTAGTTGAGTGGGGGGGGGGGGGGAGAAATACTTGTGTTATGGTTTATGTTTTTAGTTGGATTTATTGGGAAGTTGATGGAAACTTAAGTGATGCTTTGAAATGGTTTGTTGAGTTATCTCTTGCAATTGAGATGTTATATCATGATGTTGACTTTTATTGTCAAGATCGTGGACTTGAGTGAACAAGGAACTCGTTAGTAGTTCAAATTTCACTCATTTTCTTCTTAATGGCCTCAAAAGTACACAACTTTAAATAATAATTGTTCTTCTTTGTAGATTAACTTCCCAAGCAACAAAATTATAGTAATGGATAAGTCGTGGATGACAAAAAGTCAAATGTCAGAAGAATATAGCTTTTGAGTTGAGATGTTTATTGAAAATGGATTACGACATTCGAATAGACCGAATATCATTCGTTGTCTATGTTTGAAGTGTGTGAATGTAAAGTTTCAAAATGTGAATATAGTAAGACACCATTTGTTTGTTCATGGTATTGATCAAAGCTATAAGACATGGATTTGGCATGGTGAATCACCATCGAATAAGGAAGACAATGGAAATGCGTCTATTAGTGGAAAAGTTGAAGATGGTGATGATGTTGAGGACACAATAGGAATGTTTGAGGCTGCACATGATTATTTTAATGGCAAATCTAAGGTTTTTGAGGAGATATTAGAAGATGCCAAAAAACCATTATATCCGGATTGTAAGAATTTTACCAAGATATCTACTTTGGTAAAGTTGTATAATTTAAAGGCAAAATTTGGATTGAACGATAAAAGTTTCACGGAGTTATTGACAATACTCCGTGCCATCATACCAAGCCCTAATGAAATTCCAACTTCAACATATCAAGCAAAAAAGATTTTGTGTACTCTAGGAATGAAGTATGAGAAGATACATGCGTGTATTAATGATTGTTGTTTGTTTAGAAAGGAACTATCTGATGCAGAAGTATGCCCTATATGCGGAACATCAAGATGGAAACTTCGAAAAAATTCAAACCATGTGATGTAAAATGTTCCAGCAAAAGTTATGTGATATTTCTCACCTGTTGTAAGATTTCAACGAATGTTTCGAAGTAAAGAAATATCGAATTTGTTGAAGTGGCATGCCAAAAAACGAGAAAGTGATGGACACTTACGACATCCTGCGGATGCACTATCGTGGAAACAAGTAGACAATTTGTGGCCAGAGTTTGGTTCAGAACCTAGAAATCTTCGTTTGGCTCTTTCTACGGATGGTGTCAATCCACATGGTGATCTTAGTAGTAGATATAGTTGTTGGCCAGTTATGTTGGTGACGTATAATCTACCTCCATGGTTGTGCATGAAACAAAATTTTTTTATGTTAACTGCATTAATATCTGGCCCCAAACAACCAGGAAATGACATTGATGTTTATTTAGCTCCACTAGTTGACGATTTGAAAATGCTTTGGAATGAGGGTGTAGAATGTCATGACATACATGAAGAAAAATTTTTCACTCTCAAAGCTATTTTATTGTGGACTATTAATGATTTTCCTGCGTATGGAAATTTGAGTGGTTGTACAGTAAAAGGATATCATGCATGTCCAATTTGTGGGGAGAAAACTACATCTACTTATTTGCCTAAAGGAAAAAAGATGGCGTATCTTGGGCATCAAAAGTTTTTACCCCATAACCATCCACTTAGAAAGCAAAAGAAACATTTCAATGGTGAACAAGAATTGGGTTTCGTCCCCGAACCATTAAATGGAGAGGAAATTTTTGCAAAAACAAGCGAATTCAGATATTCATTTGGTAAGAAAGCAAGAAAGGAAAAAAAATAATGGAGATCTTGCAAGTAGTTATTGGAAGAAGAAGTCCATTTTCTTTGAGTTAGAATATTGGAAATATTTTCATGTGCGACATTGTTTAGATGTGATGCACATCGAAAAGAATGTTTGTGCAAATATTATTGGTACGCTACTTGATATTCCTGGCAAAACAAAAGATGGATTAAAAACTCGTTTGGATTTGGTTGAATTGAACATTAGATCATAATTGGCTCCTCAGTTGGGAGAGAAAAAGATCTTCTTACCTCCAGTATGTTATACACTATCGCGGATGGAGAAATTGAACTTGTGTAAGACACTATCTGAAATTAAAGTACCTGAGGGCTATTCATCCAACATACAAAATATAGTCTCGCTCACAGATTTAAAACTTTATGGACTCAAGTCGCACGATCATCGCGTTCTTATGCAACAATTATTACCTGTGGCAATTCGTGGCATTTTACCAAAGCATGTTAGACTCGCAATTATTCGCCTATGTTTCTTCTTCAATGCTATATGTAGTAAGACAATTGATTCATCCAAGTTAAAAGGCTTGCAAGAGGATATAGTGGTCACATTATGCTTGTTAGAGAAATATTTTCCACTGGCATTCTTCACAATAATGATGCACCTTGTGGTGCATCTTGTAAGAGTGGTAGAATTTTGTGGACCAGTGTATTTGAGATGGATGTATCATTTTGAACGATATATGAAAGTACTGAAAAGTTATGTACGAAATAAAAATCGTCCTGAAGGATGCATTGGAGAAAATTATATCGTAGAAGAGGCCGTAGAATTTTGTTCTGAATTTATCTCTGGAATTGAAAGTATTGGATTGCGTTCATCGACAAGGAAAGAGAATCCAGAAATTGATAGACCATTGTCTATTGCTTCCTATTTCAGACTGAGTAAGGATCAATTAAATCAAGCTCATCTTTATGTTCTTCAAAATGTAAACGACGTGCTTCCATATGTAGGGTATGCACACTAATCTAAGTCCTTACACAATTTTTTGATTATGTGATGATCTACTAACATTGTTATTTAAACGAATCCAATAGACAACACATGAACACTTTGTCCAGACTCAATCCCAGTAAATCTAAAAACAAAAAATGGCTTCAAGACGAGCATAATCGCACATTTAGTAGTTGGTTGCACACTCGGGTAATTACTTGAGCCATACTCTTTTAGTTACAATACGAAGTTAGTATCTAATCATTTAAATATAAAACTCAGGTTGCACTTGCCCTTGAGGTGCCAAGAAACTCCATACCATCATCTTTAAGATGGATAGCTCATGGGCCTCGTCCAGATGTCGCCACATATGCTGGTTACATGATTAATGGTATTTGCTATCATGCAAAGAAATGTGATGACATTAGAAATGTCCAAAACAGTTGAGTTATGATAACGACAAATACAATGCAAGTTTCTAGTGCAAAAGACAAAAATCCTATCATGTCGAACATGACATTTTATGGTGTCATACAAAAAATATGGGAACTTGATTATCACGATTTAACTGTTATTTTATTCAAATGTGATTGGGTTGAGAACAAAAAATGACTTAAAATAGACGAGTTTGGGTTTACAACTGTAGATCTTAATCGCATTGGGCATAAATCAGACTCAATTATTTTGGCCTCTCAAGTCAAGCAAGTATTCTACGTAAACGATCCCCTAAATCCTCGTTGGTTAGTGGTTTTAACACCTCCTCAAAGAATAGTTGAAGAAGATTTCTATGAAAATGAAGTTGGAGATATTATCAAAGATTGTGGTTATGGGGTCCTAGAAAGAATGGCTAATCTTGATGTATTTCAGGATGACGATGAAATGTCATCAACATATGCTAGAAATGATTGTGAGGGTATATGGGTTGATAAGTAGTGTGTTGAATATGGTACTATCTCAAATTCATTTATTTATTATATTTTTTATGAGTTAATAGATCTTCTAAGTTTATATATCTCATGAATGTATGTTTTGTGTCTTTCTTGCAGATTGTTACAATGAGTGAACGAAGCAGCAGTAGTGGAGATGAAGGAAATGTGTTTATCCAACCACGGGTGCCAGGACGAGGGCCTACTACGATGCATAGATTGACACGCCTTAGAAATAATGGAGAACGCTTGACGATTGTTTACAACAACCAAGGTCAAGCTATTGGAGATAATGCTAACCAGATGCAAAGTTACATAGGGGTTTGTGTGAGACAACAAATGGTATTTTTATTCCTGCTTAATGAAGCTATTATTTCAAGAAATGATATTTTTATTTGTTCTGCTCAGCGTGAGAATAATTTATTTGTGTTAAGACCAACTGACGCTAAGGTTATTTTAAGTCATGAAATGTTTAAAACGACCGAAACGCAAAACAAAAGGCAAGAGATTTCTCCTCTAAGTAACAATACGTATCTTTGGCACCTTCGTCTCGAACACATTAACATCGATCGAATCGATCGTTTGGTCAAAAATGGACTTCTGATTGATTTAGAAGATACATCTGTACCACCCTGTGAATCGTGTCTCGAGGGTAAAATGACCAAGAGGACTTTTATTGGAATAGGTTATAGGGCCAAACAACCACTTGAACTGATACATTCGAATCTTTGTGGTCCAATGAATGTAAAGGCTCGAGGTGGTTATGAATATTTCATCTCTTTTATAGATGATTATTCTCGATACGGTTACTTATACTTGATGGGCCATAAGTTTGAGGCTCTTGAAAAGTTTAAAGAGTTTAAGATTGAGGTAGAAAACCTATTAGGTAAAACAATTAAGACACTTCGATCCGATCGAGGTGGGGAGTATTTGGATCAAAGATTCCAGGACTATATGATAGAACATGGGATCCAATCCCAACTCTTAGCACCTGGTACACCTCAGCAAAATGGTGTATCAAAGAAATAGAACCTTGTTAGACATGGTTCGATCTTTGATGAACTATGCTCAATTGCCTGGCTCGTTTTTGGGGTATGTAGAAGAGACTACAGTACATATTCTTAACAGCGTTCCCTAAAAAAGTGTTTCTAAAACTCCTTTTTAGTTATGGAGGGGGCGTAAACCTAGTTTGTGTTACTTCTGTATCTGGGGTTGTCCTGCACATGTGTTAGTGACAAATCCTAAGAAATTGGAACCACGTACGAGAATATGCCAATTTGTTGGATACCCGAAAGAAACGAGAGGTGGTCGTTTCTACGACCCTCAAGATAATAAAGTATTTGTATCGACGAATGAAACTTTCTTGGAGGAAGACCACATTCGAGATCATAAACCACAAAGTAAGTTAGTATTAGGAGAAGATACAGAAGGATCAACAAGGATTGTTGATGAACCTGATCCTTCAACAAGTGTTGTTGGAGAATCCAGTTCTTTTCGTCAATCTAGTCCTCCTCACGTAGTGGGAGAGCTTCGACGCAGTGGGAGGGTTGTGATACAACCTAACCGTTACTTGGGTTTAACGGAAACACAAGTAGTCATGCCTGATGACGACATTGAAGATCTTATCGTCAGACAATGAATGACGTAGATAAAGACGAGTGGGCTAAAGCCATGGACCTTGAGATGGAGTCTATGTACTTCAATCAAGTTTGGGAACTTGTAGATGAAGGGAATAAAAGTCCCCGAGCAGCGGAAGCGCATTGTTTGGACCTTACGCCGTATATTAATTAACAATAAAATACCGTTACGATAACTCAAACAAAACTTTAAACATACTTTAAAGCCGCTGTAAAATCGGTTTAAACATGCTAAAATAAATCTAAATTTATTTTTAAAACTTTTCTAAAGAAAAGATGAAGAACCGTTACAAACCTCCGTTGTAGACTTGACCGTTCTTCGCCAACGATGGTCCACGAACGAAAACGCAGCAGCCGCTTTAAGGTTTTCTTCGCTGGAAATTCTTCTTTGATTGACACAATCACCACAGAGGTTACACCGGTATGTCTCTAAGTCTTGGAGGCAAAAGACTTGTGGGAGTCTTTCTCTAAGAGGGAGGCTAGAGAGAATTCTAGGTCTTGTCTTTCAAGAGTGTCAAGTGTCATGACCAATTAGGTCTAGTGTTCTATTTATAGAAGAGAGGCCATGAATAAAATATTCAATTAAATCAATCTTTTCCATAATTGATTCAATCTTATTCCTTAATTAATCAATCATGATCAATCAATTGCATAATTGATTAATCTTTTCCACAAATGACTAATTACTTCCATAAGTGATTAGATCATTTCCATAAATGATTAATCACTTCCTTAAGTGATTAATTATTTCCATAATTGATTAATTCCCGGTTAATGAATTCTTTAATTAATTAACCACCAATTAAATATCACATATGTAATTCCCGACCTAGAATTAATTAATTTGCCCAAACACATTTTAGGCCTTAAATTAATTAATTCATTATTTTGAACTCTTTCAAACTTCCATAAATTTATATTTGAACTTTTCAAATATTAATTTCTCTCATAATAATATATTAATATATATTATATTTATTTCCCTTAATAAATTTAACATTTTCAATTTACTTTTATTACTTAGTTGCCTCAAATTACTTTACGAGCTACCAGTGGGACCTAATGGACCTGCAGATCAGAAGCTCCAACGATGTGAGATTAATTGGTTAAACTCATTAACCACATTAATCAATATTCGTTAACTGTGTGTACATTCCACTATAGACTCACAGTTGCACTCTTCTCATTGCAGACATATTTTCTGTGTCCACGGATCTAGACCAATATTGACTAGTTAGTCCTTCACGAGTGTCCGTAACACCAGTTGGGTCAAATTACCGTTTTACCCCTAGGTTACCTCTATTTCCTTAAGTACCAATTCTCCTCTAATGAACAACGTGTTTGTGGTCCAACCATCAAACAGAAAACCCTCTCGTGCCATTGAGAGGGTAGGGCCCTTTGTTCAAGACTCAGAGTAACCACTTAAGGGAACACTCATTTGCTTCCCTAAAGTCGGGAAGGAGTGAATTCCATCTTGTACGATTATGTTCTCAGCTCCCCATTCGGTCTTGTCCCCAAAGTGGTAGGCTTATTGAGTCGGCGTATTGGCCACTCTCACCCATACAAATCAAAGGACAATCTCTCATGAGCAGGAGTCCATAATCAACTCAGGATTAAGACTAAGTTGTCTAGGTCGTCCTAGTGAAATAGAAAACCAACTAGTTAACGGTGTTATATAACCAGTGGTTACTATTCCGCGGTCCGGTCTTATGCAAACTCATTGCATAGGATACCCCCACTCGCATGTCTCCTACACGAACGTGTTGGATCGCAGCGTTTGTATCAAATACAAAGTGGGCAGTATCCATAGTGTCACCAGGATAAGGCACCCAGTCTTATCCCTATACTATAGGCCCTTTAGGCTGTTTCTTGAACAATGATCCCATATGTCGCTACATATAGTTCAAGACTCATATTACAACGTTGGATGTCTAGTTTATTGGATTAGGGTTATTATTAGGCAAAGACAAATAAAATAACTAATACCAATTAATGGAAAAATATATCAATATTATTTCATTAATATCCGATCAACGGTTACATTCACTATCTACGAGTTTTAGGGCATAAATCCTAACAAACTCCCACTTGAACTAAAACACTAGTTAGTGGGATGTAAATGCAATAATCTAAAGCTGGAAATACAATGAACTAGGGCATCCTTATACCCATTATACATTTCTCCCACTTGCCCTAGATTACATGACATACATATCTCGTAGACCTAGACCCTCTAGATGACCCTCAAACACTTTAGCCGTGAGAGCCTTTGTAAATGGATCAGCGATGTTGTGCTCCGAGGCGATCTTAGTGACGATCACATCTCCTCGTTGCACAATCTCCCGTATCAGGTGATACTTCCTCTCGATGTGTTTACCTCGTTTGTGGCTTCGAGGTTCTTTTGAGTTGGCTACAGCCCCACTGTTGTCACAGTATAGTGTTGTGGGCACATTCATATTCGGAACCACTTCCAAATCAGTCAAGAACTTTCTGAGCCATACTGCCTCCTTAGCTGCTTCGCAAGCTGCTACATACTCAGCCTCCATGGTTGAGTCTGCTATGCATCCTTGTTTGATGTTTCTCCATACTACTGCTCCTCCATTGAGGGTGAATACTGACCCTGATGTGGATTTCCTTGAATCCTTATGAGCTTGAAAGTCAGAGTCAGTGTATCCAGTAAGAATCAAATCCTTAACTCCATACACAAGCATGTAGTCCCTCGTTCTCCGAAGATACTTGAGGATATTCTTAACCGCTCCCCAGTGGTCCAACCCTGGATTAGACTGATACCTACTGACTACTCCCACTGCATAACATATGTCAGGCCTAGTGCAGAGCATAGCATACATTAAGCTACCCACAGCTGAGGCGTAGGGAATGTGTCTCATGTTCTCAATTTCTTGAGGTGTCTTAGGAGACTGTTCCTTAGACAGGTGTACCCCATGTCTGAAGGGTAGTAGTCCCTTCTTGGAGTTTTGCATCGAATATCGAGACAACATCTTGTCAATATACGTTGCTTGAGACAGAGCTAGCGTTTTGTTCTTACGATCCCTAATGATTTGGATTCCCAGAACATATTGAGCCTCTCCCATATCTTTCATTTGGAATTGGGCTGCTAGCCATTTCTTAATGTCAGTGAGGTATCCTACATCATTCCCAATGAGTAGGATATCGTCTACATAAAGTATTAGAAAAGCTACTTTCCTTTTGTTGATTTTCTTGTACACACAAGGCTCATCAACATTTTGGTCAAAGCCAAAAGATTTGATTGCAGTATCAAATCTAATGTTCCATGATCTGGTTGCTTGTTTCAATCCATAAATGGATCGATTAAGCTTACAAACCTTTTGTTCCTTAACTTGGCCTATGAACCCTTCGGGTTGAGACATGAAGATATTCTCTTCAAGATTACCATTCAGAAAGGCTGTCTTGACGTCCATTTGCCATATTTCATAGTCATAATATGTGGCTATGGATAAGAGAATTCTTATGGACTTTAACATGGCTACAGGAGAAAAGGTTTCCTCATAGTCAACCCCTTCCTTTTGGGTATAACCCTTTGCCACTAGTCTAGCTTTGAAGGTCTGTACCTTTCCAGCTGCATCTCTTTTTATCTTATAGATCCATTTGCACCCTATGGGTTTTACCCCATTTGGAAGATCTTTATGTTCCCATACAGAATTGGAGTACATTGATTCCGTTTCCAGGTTCATGGCTTTGACCCATTCATCCTTATCTTCGTCATTCATTGCCTGTCGATAGGACAATGGATCCTCAATGCCATCATTAGGTATGACAACCTGAGTTTCAGTTAAACCCAAGTAGCGGTCAGGTTGTAATACAACCCTCCCACTGCGTCGAGGCATTCCCAACGTTTGAGATGGACGGGATGGATCTGAAGAACTAGTTCCTTCATCAACCCTTGTTGAAGGTCCAACTTCATCAACAACTCTTGATGATTCTTCAGTAGCTTCTCCTAATATTATTTTGCTGCGTGGTTTATGATCTCTCATGTGGTCTTCTTCTAAGAAAGTGGCGTTTGTCGATACAATCACCTTATTTTCTTGTGGGTCGTAGAAATAACCACCTCTCGTTTCTTTAGGGTAACCAACAAATTGGCACAGTTTTGAACGAGGTTCCAGTTTCTTAGGATTTGTCACAAGCACGTGTGCTGGACAACCCCAGATGTGAAAGTGATGCAAACTAGGTTTACGCCCCTTCCATAAATCGAAAGGTGTTTCAGAAACACTTTTCGAGGGAACATTGTTCAAGATGTATACTGCAGTCTCTACTGCATACCCCCAAAACGAGCTAGGCAATTGAGCATAGCTCATCATTGATCGAACCATGTCTAACAAGGTTCTATTTCTCCTTTCTGACACACCATTCTGCTGTGGTGTACCAGGGGCTGAGAGTTGAGATTGGATTCCATGTTCTATCATATAATCCTAGAATCTTTGATCCATATACTCCCCTCCTCGATCAGATCGAAGTACTTTAATAGATTTGCCTAATAGGTTTTCAACTTCAGCCTTAAACTCATTAAACTTTTCAAGGGCTTCAGACTTATGTCCCATTAGGTACAAGTAACCATATCTTGAATAATCATCTATAAAAGAGATGAAATATTCGTACCCTCCTCGAGCTTTTACATTCATTGGACCACATAGATCCGAATGTATCAACTCTAAGGGTTCTTTTGCTCTGTAACCTTTTCCAGTAAAGGGTCTCTTGGTCATTTTTCCCTTGAGACACGATTCACAAGGTGGTAGTGAATCATCTTCTAACTTGTTTAGAAGTCCATTCTTTACCAAACGACCGATCCTATCGATGTTTATATGACCAAGTCTAAGATGCCAAAGATTAGTATTGTTACTTGATGGAGAAATCTTTTGCCTTTTAATTTGAGTTTCAGCAGTTTTAAATAATTCGTGATTTAAAAGTGCTTTGTTTTCGGTTGGTCTTAAAACGTACAAGTTATTTTCCAATTTGGCTGAACAAATAAGTACACCATTTTTATAAATGAACGCTTCATTCATATCAAAAGTAACTGTATACGATTGTTCAATCAAACATGAAATAGAAATTAAGTTCCTCTTAATCTTGGGAACGATTAACAAACTTTCTAAAAGTAAGAATCTATTTCTAAAAAATAACTTCGCAGCTCCCACTGCTTTAGCTTAAATGACTTCTCCAGTTCCGACCCTTAGTGTCATTTCCCCATCGTTCAACTGTCGAAAGGAACTATTTTCCTTAAAAGAAGAGAAAACATGATTAGTTGCTCCTGAATCAAGTATCCAGGTAAACTCATCATGTTCTACCAGGCATGTTTCTAAAACAAGTAAATCAAATTTACCTTCCTTTTCCTTCTTTTTCTCAGCAAGGTACTTTGGGCAGTTTCTCTTCCAATGTCCATCTACATTGCAGTGGAAATACTTGCCCTTGTCTGCCATAGCTTTGGCTTTTCCCTTGCTTTTAGCAGCAGTGCTGGGAGCTTTCCCCTTGTTTCCTTTCTTCTTCTGAGTTTTCTTTGAAGAAGTGGCTACAGATTTAGTTCCAGAGGATGAACCCTTCTCGAACTTTCTTTTGGAGTGAACAACGTTTGCCTCTCCTTCTATCTGTCCCTTGTTCTTAAGAAGAGACTGATAGAGCTGTAGCTCATTAAGGAGGCTAGTCAGGTTGAATGTTATTTTATTCATCATTGCATTGCTTCAAAATTGTAGAAAACTCTTCGGAAGAGATTCTAAGATGAATGCAACCTGACTACGCTCATCTATGACCGCCCCGTTTGCCTCTGCCACGTTGAATTGGACCATCATATCCAGGACATGCTCCCGAACAGACGTGCCCTCTTTCATGCGACAGCTATAAACGTATTTGAGAGCGTCATGGTGGAGTTGGTAGGACGGTTGTCCAAACATCTCCTGGAGAGAGTTCATAATCTCCCTCGCTGTTACCATGCCCTCATGCCTTTTAGCCAAAACTTCCGATAAGCTGGCTAAGATATAGACGCGAGTCTTATCATTGGCCTTTGTCCAGCGGTCATAAGCATCCTTAACTGCTTGGGATGCATTACGAGCAGGGGCTGGAGGACAATCCTCCGTTAAGACGAACCGCAGATCATCGACAACAAAAATCGTATTCAGGTTCGACTTCCACGTAGCATAATTTTCGTCGGTTAATTTCTCATTTTTAAGCAGAGAGACAATTGAGGAAGACATTGCTAAAATTTAAACAAACAATGACCGTATTAGTTATCTTTGCCTTAACCCATCATACAAGCAAACAATTGCACACAATCCAATCAAGTTAGCAAAACAGACAATCACAGAACCCTAAAACTATCGATTTAGTTTTGCAACGACGTTTCAGAGGTTTAGAATGTCAGCCACCGAAGGGTGATCAGGCAATCCTCCTTTGAAATGAGACACCTCTCAGCTAATTCTAATTCTAAAATAACTCATATTCCTATAGACATTAGCCACCGTTGTTCGGTCAAGGATTTGTTAACACCTTTAACTCATCCTCGTAAGTGTAACCCTCCCACTTTCAGATCTCAGAGGCACGCACCAACAGGCTACCGAAGGGAAAGACAACTGTTGGTGGTTAGCCTAAGAGCTCCTATCCTTTTTAGGAGTTCACGATGTTCCGAATCCTATGATCAGGCCCTCCGAAGGGATGGTTGCGTCATGACAACCTGCAGGCAGATCATAGGACTCTCACGGTGTGAACTATGGGCGGAGACCGAGGGATACGTTGACACGTGTCCCGCTCCCACTTACTCTAGACATTTTTCCCATTCACCTTGATATTGATCCATGCAAACACTTTCCGAAGGGAGGGCGCTCCTAAGGCGACTCGAAGCCGAGCATGAATCTCACGTTGTGAATATAGGGACGTAGGAGCAAAACTTGATTTAAATCTCGTTTTGTAATTTTCCTCCCACTGAAAATGTCCTAAGGTTAATATAGGGTTATTTAACTTAGATAGTATTCGGCTAAGTCAATCTATCTAAGTCTGATCCTATTATAACAATTATGGAAAGGATTCAACTGCAATCTTTTGGGTGAATTAAACTTCTTTTAACAAACCCAACATTGCAAGTCAACATTACTATGGTTAATTCAACTCAATGTTCGGGTCAGTTCCCAGGTAGGAGGTGTTCCGTAAACCATCAACTTAAATACCCCCAGCCTTAGACAGAACTTTACCGAGAGAGTTCCCTTATAACCTCAGTAATGTAAGGTCTTTACTCTAAAGATCTAGGTGCATTAAACACTTTTAATAAACCTAGTGACATTGCATGCTAACATTTAACTATGATTAATTCAACTCCGGTATTCCAGGTCAGTTCCCAAGTAGGAGGTGTTCCGTAAACCGTCAACTTAAATACCCCCAGCCTTAGACAGAACATTACCGGTGGAGTTCCCTTATAATTATAGCAATGTTTTTCCTACTTAGTCAATTAAAACTATTTTAAATACTAAGTAAGAAAAGATTCTAATCCTATTAGAAACTGATCTAGGTCTAATTAATTTTAAACAATTTAAAATTAATCCAATTCATCCTATGATCTTATGTTTGCATGCAAATCTTGATTATAGATTGATGGTTTCTAATCATTAATATTGAAGAACTATTTCAAATTTTAATGATTAATCCTATAATCAAGAATCTAGGGTTTAATTCATTCAACAATCTCATTCAAATTAAATAATTAAACCACATCAATTGCATGAATAATATAACAATTATATTATTAACTATGGATGTTTCATGCTTTATGAAATTTTGATTTTCTTTTATTATAACAATTATAAGCCAATCAAGAAAATCAACCAAGCATGCTTCATTCATCACATTAAACATAACTATTTATATTTAATTTAAGTAATGACATGCTTCATGCTTTCCAATTTTTCATATAATTAATATACACTTATATTAAAAAATATGAAAAACAATTCCATGCATTTAAACATACATTATAACAATTTATAATATATAAAAAATTCATGAGCATGTTTATAACCTAAGGTGGAATTAAATATTATATATGACATCCATAAAGCATATAAATAGCAATTGAACCGGTTAATTTTGGCCCCTAGGATAAAATAAAGCATTAAATTACATTAATTTAGCTAAATTATATCCTAAATATCCATGTACAGCTCCGGAATTGGTCTAGACAGCACGAACCGCCCCGAACCACCTCGAACCGGCCTCCAAAATCACAAACCATGCCAAAAATTGGCTGAACCAGACCAAATAGGTCCCAGCCCAGCCGAACCGGTCCGAACCGGACAGGTCACACCTTGAACCGCGCCTTTTGAAACCCTGATGCGCGCCTCCATCGTGACAGCGTCGAGATGCTGTGTTGATAGCGTCCCGACGCTGTGCGTTTTCCATATCTGGCGCCTGCGTAATCGAGACAGCGTCGAGACGCTGTTGAGGTAGCGTCCCGACGCTGTGTGCTTTCCTTACCGAGCGCCTTCGGTATCGAGACAGCGTCGAGACGCTGTTGAAGGAGCGTCCCTACGTTGTTGCGTCTGGAGGCAGAATCTGGGCAAAACAACAACGATTTCTTCGGTTTTGGCTTCGATTTCAGCGGCGATTGCTTCAATTTTCATCTCATAAAAACCTATTCTAGACCCGGACTTACATAGGACTCGATTTTACATAATATACCCGAAACACCGGGCCTTACATGATCAAAATCACATAAAAATAAAATCTATGGCCATAAATTAACCCAAACAGTTCAATGCAAACCGAACATACATTATGCATAAATCCCACCTATTAGAGCCTATCGCAACTTTTTAAAATTAATTAATAGGGACAGCGATGGCTCTGATGCCGATTGAAGGGAACAAAAGTCCCCACGCAGCGGAAGCGCATCGTTTGGACCTTATGTCGTATATTAATTAACAATAAAATACCGTTACGATAACTCAAACAAAACTTTAAACATACTTTAAAGCCGCTGTAAAATCGGTTTAAACATGCTAAAATAAATCTAAATTTATTTCTAAAACTTTTCTAAAGAAAAGAGGAAGAACCGTTACAAACCTCCGTTGTAGACTTGACCGTTCTTCGCCAACGATGCTCCACGAACGAAAACGCAGCAGCCGCTTTAAGGTTTTCTTCGCTGGAAATTCTTCTTTGATTGACACAATCACCACAGAGGTTACACCGGTATGTCTCTAAGTCTTGGAGGCAAAAGACTTGTGGGAGTCTTTCTCTAAGAGGGAGGCTAGAGAGAATTCTAGGTCTTGTCTTTCAAGAGTGTCAAGTGTCATGACCAATTAGGTCTAGTGTTCTATTTATAGAAGAGAGGCCATGAATAAAATATTCAATTAAATAAATTTTTTCCATAATTGATTCAATCTTATTCCTTAATTAATCAATCATGATCAATCAATTCCATAATTGATTAATCTTTTCCACAAATGACTAATTACTTCCATAAGTGATTATATCATTTCCATAAATGATTAATCACTTCCTTAAGTGATTAATTATTTCCATAATTGATTAATTCCCGGTTAATGAATTCTTTAATTAATTAACCACCAATTAAATATCACATATTTAATTCCCGGCCTAGAATTAATTAATTTGCCCAAACACATTTTAGGCCTTAAATTAATTAATTCACTATTTTGAACTCTTTCAAACTTCCATAAATTTATATTTGAACTTTTCAAATATTAATTTCTCTCATAATAATATATCAATATATATTATATTTATTTCCCTTAATAAATTGAACATTTTCAATTTACTTTTATTACTCAGTTGCCTCAAATTACTTTACGAGCTACCAGTGGGACCTAATGGACCTGCAGATCAGAAGCTCCAACGATGTGAGATTAATTGGTTAAACTCATTAACCACATTAATCAATATTCGTTAACTGTGTGTACATTCCACTATAGACTCACAGTTGCACTCTTCTCATTGCAGACATATTTTCTGTGTCCACGGATCTAGACCAATATCGACTAGTTAGTCCTTCACGAGTGTCCGTAACACCAGTTGGGTCAAATTACCGTTTTACCCCTAGGTTACCTCTATTTCCTTAAGTACCAATTCTCCTCTAATGAACAACCTGTTTGTGGTCCAACCATCAAACAGAAAACCCTCTCGTGCCATTGAGAGGGTAGGGCCCTTTGTTCAAGACTCGGAGTAACCACTTAAGGGAACACTCATCTGCTTCCCTAAAGTCGGGAAGGAGTGAATTCCATCTTGTACGATTATGTTTCCAGCTCCCCATTCGGTCTTGTCCCCAAAGTGGTAGGCTTATTGAGTCGGCGTATTGGCCACTCTCACCCATACAAATCAAAGGACAATCTCTCATGGGCAGGAGTCCATAATCAACTCAGGATTAAGACTAAGTTTTCTAGGTCGTCCTAGTGAAATAGAAAACCAACTAGTTAACGGTGTTATAACCAGTGGTTACTATTTCGCGGTCCGGTCTTATGCAAACTCATTGCATAGGATACCCCCACTCGCATGTCTCCTACACGAACGCGTTGGATCGCAGCGTTTGTATCAAATACAAAGTGGGTCGTATCCATAGTGTCACCAGGATAAGGCACCCAGTCTTATCCCTATACTATAGACCCTTTAGGCTGTTTCTTGAACAATGATCGCATATGTCGCTACATATAGTTCAAGACTCATATTACAGCCTTGGATGTCTATTTTATTGGATTAAGGTTATTATTAGGCAAAGACAAATAAAATAACTAATAACAATTAATGGAAAAATATATCAATATTATTTCATTAATATCCGGTCAACGGTTACATTCACTATCTACGAGTTTTAGGGCATAAATCCCAACAGTAGATCCACCTGAAGGGGTCAAACCCATTGGGTGTAATTGGATCTATAAGAGGAAAAGAGATGTTGCTGGGAAAGTACAGACTTTCAAAGCAAGACTTGTAGCAAAGGGTTATACCCAACGAGAAGGGGTGGACTATGAAGAAACCTTTTCTCCAGTTGTTATGCTTAAGTCCATAAGAATTCTCTTATCCATTGCCACATTTTATGACTATGAAATATGGCAAATGGATGTCAAGATAACTTTTTTGAAGGGCAATCTTGACAAGAGTATTTTTATGTCTTAGCCCGAAGGGTTCATAACCCAAGGTTAGGAGCAAAAGGTTTGTAAGCTGAATCGATCCATTTATGGGTTGAAACAAGCCTCCAGGTCTTGGAATATTAGATTTGATATTGCGATAAAATCTTTTGGCTTTGACCAGAATGTTGATGAGCCTTGTGTATACAAGAAAATCAACAAGAATAAAGTAGCTTTCCTCATACTTTATGTTGACGACATCCTACTCATTGGGAATGATGTAGGATATCTGTCTGACGTAAAAGAATGGCTAGCAGCTCAATTCCAAATGAAAGATTTGGGTGAGGCCCAATATGTTCTTGGCATCCAGGTTATTCGGGATAGAAAGAACAAAATGCTAGCTCTGTCTCAAGCAACGTATATTGACAAGATGTTGGCCCGATATTCGATGTAGAACTCCAAGAAGGGCTTATTGCCTTTCAAGCATGGGGTTCACCTGTCTAAGGAACAATCTCCTAAAACACCTCAAGAGGTTGAGGATATGAGACAGATTCCCTACGCCTCTGCACTGGGTAGCTTAATGTATGCCATGCTCTGCACGAGGCCTAACATTTGTTATGTTGTAGGGATTGTAAGCAGATATCAGTCAAATCCAGGGTTAGACCACTGGACCGCCGTTAAAGGAATCCTCAAATATCTTAGGAGAACGAGGGACTACATGCTGGTGTTTGGCGCTATAGAGTTAGTTCTCACTGGATACACCGACTCTGACTTTCAGTCTGACAAGGATTCTAGGAAATCCACGTCATGGTCAGTTTTCACTCTTAACGGGGGAGCTATAGTTTGGAGAAGTATAAAGAAATGATGCATAGCAGACTCCACGATGGAGGCTGAATGTGTAGCTGATTGTGAAGCAGCTAAGGAAGTAGTTTGGCTAAGGAAGTTCTTGACAAATTTGGAAGATGTTCCAAATATGAACTTGCCCATTACGTTATACTGTGACAACAGTGGAGCTGTAGCCAATTCAAAGGAACCTCGCAGCCACAAACGAGGTAAACACATAGAGAGGAAGAATCATCTGATTCGAGAGATTGTGCAAAGAGGAGATGTGGTCGTGACCAAGATCGCTTTGGAGCACAACATTACTGATCCATTTACGAAGGCCCTCTTGGCTAAAGTGTTTGAGGGTCATCTAGAAAGTCTAGGTCTGCGAGATATGTATATAGCGTAATCTAGGGCAAGTGGGAGATGTGTAATGGGTGTGAGGATGCCCTAGTTTATTGTATTTTGTATATTTACTTTTCATGTAATGTACAACATACATGTACCATTTCCAGTTTTGGATTATATTGTATATATTTTCCCATAAACTTGAGTTTTAGTTCAAGTGGGAGTTTGTTGGGTTTTATGCCCTAAAACTCGTAGATGGTAAATGTACATTTGACTGAACATTAATAAAAGTGATGTATTATTCAATGTTTGTATTATATCTTGTCTTATCAACCCTAGTCCAATAAACCAAACATCCAAGGCTAATAAGAATGAGGCTTGAACTAGTATGTATGGACATACGGGGATCAATGTTCAAGTCTTAGCCTGAAGGGTCTGTAGTATAGGGATAAGGCTGGGTACTTTATCCTGGTGACACTATGGATACAACCGCTTTTTATATTGATACAAACGTACTGATCCAACGCGTTCATGTAGTTGACATGAGAGTGGGGGTATCCTATGCAATGAGTTTGCACAAAGACTGGACCGCGAAATAGTTAACCAGTAACTGTAACACCGTTAGTTAGCTCGGTTTCTATTTCACTAGGATGACCTAGGCAACTTGGCCTTAATCCTAAGTGGATTATAGACTCCTGACCATGAGGGATTGTCCTTTGATTTGTACGGGTGAGAGTGGCCTATTCGTCGACTCAATAAGCCTACCATTTTGGGGACAAGACCGAGTGGGGAGCTGGGAACATAGTCTTACAAGATGGAATTCACTCCTTCCCGACTTTAGGGTAAGTAGAGGTGTGTTCCCTTAAGTGGTGTCTTCGGGTCTTGAACAATGGGCCCTACCCTCTTTATGGCACGAGAGGGACTTCTGTTTGTTGGTTGGACCTCAAACAGATTGTTCATTAGAGGAGCACTCGTACTTAAGGACAAAGAGGTAGCCCAGGGGTAAAACGGTAATTTGACCTAACTGGGGTACTGATAACTGCCCAAAAGGTAGTTATTTAGGCCTCATTTCTATATTGATTTGTGTGACCTTTGTGCTGAATAGGGTTGGTTTTAGATAGATGATACATGTTTTAACCCATTTGGAAGAATGGAAGCTTTGGAAATCATTTTGTGCAGAATCTGTTGCTGGGTGACTTGAGGGAGCAAATTCTGTGATGCAGCAAAACTTGGTGCAGAACTGCCACATCACAGCTCGTTAGCCAACTTCATGAACCGACTTCTGTTGAGTTAATTTCGGGATAAAGGAGCAAGGAGAGCCCTACACGTGTCCAAGTTGACCTAATTCAAACCTCCTATCCTTCTATAAAAGGAAGTAGCCGTCCAAGTCAAAACCATTCCATTTTTCCTTGGAAGCCGAATAGTATAGAGAGATTGGAGACCACTAGAAGACCATCATCCGCAAGCCAATTAAGGAGATTATTATTTTCTTTATTATCTTGTGATTATTGGACATGCCTACTCTGATTGTAATTCGTGTCTCCATGCTTACTATGAACTAAGTAGCTTTAGGTGTTGGTTAAGGAATATGTAGTTGTCGTGCTTCATCTCTAATAATATTTATTGATTATTGCATCTTGGTTAATTGTTGTGCCTATTTCTATTTTATGCCTGCCTGGCCAGCCGGTGTGAATACCTCTCTCTAGTTTCAGGGATGATTTAGAGAGTGTGTGGAAATTAAACACACTACGATCATTGTGTATTGGTGAACGCCAGTGACTGAGCTAGGGATAGCCAGTTGCCTAGTGCTTGATCGGTCGTACTTCATTGGGGTTGAAACACATTCCAAAAGATCCGAAGTTCCGGGAGGAATCTGCTAATAATACTGCGAGAGTTTGCATGATCAATAATATTGCTAGAGCATCTTTTAAAATAATTACTAAACCTAACTAGCGCCTGTCTCTAATCTGTCTGCCTATTTGTTTACTTGTTGTTCTGTCATTTACTTTGCTTCAGCATAATTCTTATAAAACCCAATCATTTTTATTACCTTGAAACCATTAAAAGATTTATACAAAATAGATAGAGTGGAAGCTAGTTCAGACCTTGGATTGACAAATACTTACTACTTGCTGCGGACTGTGTATACTTGCACAGGAATTCTAGAGTCTTTTTAGATCATAATTTTACTCACTCTAGGAACCCAACAGGTTTTTTTGGCGCCGTTGCCGGGGACTTGAATATGTTTTTATCTGATTTGTTTTGTGTATGTGTTTTAGTGGTTTGGTGCTAGAACTTTTTTATTGTTTCTTTTGTTTTTGCAGGCGTGAGTTTGGTGCATGAGCGATCCGCCTCGGATGAGGTTCAAGCTTGATCCAGAAATCGAGAGGACATTTAGGATAAGAAGGAGAGAGTAGCGCAGAAACCAGATGGAGAACGTGTCGCGTCTTCCGCAGGGTCCTAAAGATCCAGCGAACCCCCAGCAGAATCTGTTGCTGCAGCAAAATCCACCGCTAGAGCAAAATGAGCAGCAGAATAATAGGACTAGAGCCATTCGAGCGTATGTTGTCCCAATGTTTGATGAGTTGAATCTAGGGATTGCACGTCTCCAAATCCAAGCAGCAAATTTTGAAATGAAACCAGTAATGTTTCAGATGTTGCAAACTGTGGGGCAATTCCATGGTTTGTCATGTGAAGACCCTCATTTACATCTTAATTCTTTTCTATGAGTTAGTGATTCTTTTGTGATTCAAGGAGTGCCTAGAGATGCCCTTAGATTAACTTTGTTCCCGTATTCTCTTAAAGATGGAGCAAAGGCGTGGTTAAATTCTTTTGCTCCAGGATCAATTAGGACATGGAATGAGTTAGCTGAAAAAATTTTGAGTAAATATTTTCCACCTAATAGAAATGCTAAATTGAGGAGTGAAATAGTAGGATTTAGGCAACTTGAGGATGAGACTTTTAGTGAGGCTTGAGAAAGGTTTAAGGAGCGCGAAAGTGTCCCCACCATGGTTTACCACATTGTGTTCAAATGGAAACATTTTACAATGGGTTAAATGGAGTAACCCAGGGTATGGTTGATGCTTCGGCTGGAGGGGCCCTTTTGGCAAAAACTTTTAATGAAGCCTATGAAATTTTAGAAAGAATATCTACTAATAGTTGTCAGTGGTCGGATGTTAGAGGCACAAATAAAAAGGTTAAGAGTGTGTTAGAAGTTGATGGTGTGTCCACCGTTAGGGCTGATCTTGCAATGATTGCTAACGCTCTTAAGAATGTGACAATGATTAGTCATCAGCAGCCACCAACCATGGAGCCTGCTGCAGTGGTGAACCAAGTCGCAGAAGAAGCATGAGTCTATTGTGGTGAAGATCACAACTACGAGTTTTGCCCCAACAATCTAGCTTCTATGTTTTTTGTAGGTAATCAGAGGAATAACCCTTACTCTAACTTTTATAATCCAGGTTGGCGCAACCACCCCAACTTCTCATGGGGAGGACAAAGAAGTAATGTGCAAGCACAACAAAAGGTGAACCAGTCGAGATTTGCTAAAGCGCAGGTACTGCCCCACCAAAATAAGCAGGCTTTGTCCCAGCAAAATTCGGGAAGTTCTCTCGAGGCGATGATGAAAGAATTTATGGCTCGTACAGATGTTGCAATTCAAAGTAATCAAGCTTCGATGAGAGCCCTGGAGTTGCAAGTGGGTCAGCTAGCTAACGAGCTGAAGGCAAGGTCTCAAGGGAAACTTCCATCAGATACTGAACACCCTCGAAGGGAAGGTAAGGAGCAGGTAAAGACGGTAACTCTTAGGAGTGGTAAGCCAGTAGAAGAGCCTAGAAAAACTCAGGATATAGAAAAGAATGGTGATAAAAATGTTGTTGTTGAGAAAAAATTTGAGTCTTGTCAGGGTGCTGGAGACAGCAAGAAAGATGCTGGAGCATCTGGTTCTATTCCAGATGTGGAACCACCTTATGTGCCGCCCCCACCTTATGTACCTCCTCTACCTTTTCCACAAAGGCAAAAGCCTAAGAATCAGGATGGTCAATTTAAAAAGTTTTTAGAGATTCTGAAGCAATTGCACATAAATATCCCTTTAGTAGAAGATATTGAGCAAATGCCTAATTATGCTAAATTTCTTAAGGATATTTTAACTAAAAAGAAGTGGTTAGGTGAGTTTGAAACTGTGTCTCTTACTGAGGAGTGTAGTGCTATTCTTAACAATGGGCTACAACCCAAGGCTAAGGATCCAGGATCATTTACCATACCTGTGTCTATAGGTGGAAAAGAATTAGGTAGAGCATTCTGTGATTTAGGTGCAAGCATTAACCTCATGCCTCTTTCGGTTTATCAAAAGCTAGGTATTGGTGAAGCTAGGCCTACCACAGTCACACTCCAATTAGCTGATAGGTCTATCACATATCCGAGGGTAAAATTGAGGATTTCTTAGTGAAAGTGGATAAATTCATATTTCCAGTTGATTTTATTATTTTAGACTATGAGGCTGATAAAGATGTCCCAATTATTCTAAGTCGTCCATTTTTTGCTACTGGTAGGGCGTTAATAGATGTTCAGAAAGGGGAATTAACAATGAGAGTCTGTAATGATGAAGTGAAATTTAATGTGTTTAAAGCCATGAAATATCCAGACGAAATGGAGGATTGCTCCTTCATTAAGATTCTGGAGAGCACAGTTATTGAGACAGCAATACAGGATTCAGCACGCAAGCATTCGGAAGAGCATGGAGAGGTTAGTGTAGAGGATTTGCAGGTTTGTTTGTTAGAAAGAAAAAATGAAAAAGAGTTGTTTAGGTGTGAGGATGTTTTTGAGTCTTTAGATTTAGATCAAAGGAAGGCTCCTCCCATTAAGTCATCCCTGATTGAGGAACCTACTTTAGATTTGAATCCCTTGCCGGATCATCTAAAGTATGTGTATCTTGGGGAAGGTGAGACGTTGCCCATTATTGTTGCATCAGATTTAATGCCGGAGCATGAAGAGACCTTAATAAAGTTGCTGCAGCAATACCGCAAGGCTATAGGTTGGACATTGGCTGACATTCAGGGAATTAGCCCATCTTTTTGTATGCACAAAATTACTCTAGAGGAGGGATCCTTTAGGAGTATTGAGCAACAAAGAAGGCTTAACCCTGCAATGAAAGAGGTTGTTTGTAACGACCCACCTTCTCATGACAAATTCCTAGAGCCGTTACCACATACATATCATTATACTTCTAAGAATAACGATGAAATAACATTTAAAGTAAAATATGCTTAGAAAATACGTGAAACATTTTAGCCTGGGATCCCAGTTAAAACAGAACAAGAAGAAATTTTAGTCATTCAAGCAAAAGACTTTAAGCGGAATAAATCTTAAAACATCACATAACAAGTCCCAAAAGAAGAAATTTGAAAGCATAAAATGCGGAAGTCTATCCTAAGGAAATCCATGGCTCGTCAGCAGCAGTCTGCCACGCGCTCTGTGTGTCATTGCTTGTACCTGAAAGGAAACATTTTGAAAAGAATGAGTATTAAAAATACTCAGTAAGTAACACCACTATTGCAAGACAAGCGTTACATGGATATTTGGAGGTTAGTTGCTATTAAAGGGCCTAATAGTCATTTCATTTCATTTCATCTCATTTCATTTATCATGACGTACGAGTCATTTCATTTCATTTCGTTTCATCTATCATGACGTACGAGTCATTTCATTTCATTTCGTTTCATCTATCATGACGTACGGGTCATTTCATTTCATTTCGTTTCATCTATCATGACGTACGAGTCACGTGGACAATTAACCAACCCGTCACATGCTTACCAACTCACTGGAGGTACACAAGTGGGAATCGCGAGAGATCTTTACTCCTACTGATGGTAGAAGGCACCCAGTCAGTGAAGCCAAGTCTCACCCATCAAGACACCTATGTGTGCATAGCACTATAACTACCAACTCACTGGTGGGGCGTCCATGGGTTTGTAGTCGGAACTTTAATCCCACAGATAGTAGATGGCACCTAGTTTGAGAAGCCGAGTCCCGCCCATTTAGCTCCTCATCTCAGTCTATAAATATTTAAGTCCTAGGTGTTTAATTGTCACGGTCCCTACCGAAATAAGTAATCTATCCTTATTTCGTATTAGGGCCCCTATTAGCAAGTTTCTTTCCCATAAAGGTTTCTGGAGGGCTAATCTAACATGTTCTGACTACCTCGCCTTTCATCTCATTCAAGCATAATTATCGAAACCAACATCCAAACACTAGGTAGACAAGACACATATTTTAACAACCAACAACCAATATTAGCACATCGTAATCCAAGCGATATCATGAAACTTAGCCTCGTTATTCCCTGTAATGCTACCGAAAATTCGACAGCATAACGACATACGTATAGTTGTTCCTAAATTTCTTATCACCTGTAAACAAGAGACTACGCTTCAATATTCAAACCTGCCCAACTACCAACTTCCACCGCACTTCCAAACAAAAGAATTGACTTCGAACTTCCACAAACAAAGCGAGTCAGGTCTCGCATCCACAACCCAACCATATAGAACATCCTATCTTACCCAACATAGTGCATTCAGAGCATTCAAGGTTTACCCAAACAGAATATTTTACACTTACCAACACAAAACATTCAGAGCATTCAATATAGACGAACACACGCATAACCATAAGATTTAATATCGCCATAACACACAATCCAACATTCCATATTCCAACCATACATAATCGATGTCTCCCGCTCTGTGTTATTCAAAGCATGTAACAATTCATAATAAATAGCTTAGCCTAGCCAAGGCTTTCCAAGTAGTAAGGTTACTTACCTAGTGAAGAATATACTTGATTTAAGCACCAACCAACTAATTTAATGCGACACCGCTCACGCCACAAGCAACTCAAATCTAAAAATCACAAGAAAGGTCTAAAAATCAGGGGCATCAGATTCTCATTATTTTCTTTAGATCCACCTTAAAATAAGGAGGCCAAGACTCGCTAAAAAGAGATCGATGCTTGCTGTCCGCGCTCTAAATTTCGCTCCAAATCAATAATCTGCCTCCAAATACAATGGGTACATTAAAAACAATAGCTAAGGTCAATGGGTATTCCTCTAAATTACTTTAAACAACCAAAACTAGGCTTATTTCACTTACCCTCTGCTGAAGGCGTCGAACAGATCTAAAACGAAGGACGAAACCGAGGGTGGCAGTGGCTGCTCCTGGCTGCGACAGCGGTTCACGGTGGCGAGATGGTGACGGTTCACGGCGGCGGACCTACAACTCAAGAGAGAGGGAAACGTGAAGCCGAGAGGAAGGAAGAGAGAGAGAGAGAGACTTTAACATGGCAAGCAACAGCGTCGACGTCGGCAGCTGTAGGTGCACAGATGGGAGAGAAAGCGTGAGGGAGAAGGAGACGAAAGGGAGAGAGAGGGTATCGGGGAGAGAGAGAGAGCGTGAATGGAGAGGGAGAGATCTGGGTTTTTTTTTTTTTTAAAAAGTCCCTTTGACGGAAAATGTGGGGGGGGAAAATCTCCCCCCACTCCCATTTCTTTTTTTTTTAAAAGCTTGTCGTTACATTGTTAAAAAGGAGGTGATTAAATGGTTGGATGCTGGGATCATTTATCCAATTGCCGACAGCAATTGGGTAAGCCCTTTCCAATGTGTTCCTAAGAAAGGTGGTGTCACTGTGGTGAGCAATAAAGACAATGAGTTGATCCCAACCAGGACAGTAACTGGCTAGAGGGTTTGCATGGACTACAGGAGGCTTAATAAAGCCACCCGTAAGGACCATTTCCCTCTACCATTTATTGACCAGATGTTGGATAGATTGGCTAGTCAGGCCTACTATTGTTTCTTAGATGGTTATTCTCGGTATAACCAGATTACTATTGCTCCTGAGGATCAGGAGAAAACCACTTTCACCTGCCCTTATGGGACGTTTGCTTTTAGGCGAATGCCTTTTGGCCTTTGCAATGCTCCAACAACATTTCAGCGGTGTATGTTGGCAATTTTTTCTGATATGATTGAATCCACTGTTGAGGTATTTATGGACGATTTTTCAGTGTTTGGAGGGTCTTTTCCGAGTTGTTTAGATAATTTAGGTAAGGTGTTAAAGAGGTGTGAGGATACACATCTAGTTCTTAATTGGGAAAAATGCCACTTCATGGTGAAGGAGGGCATAGTGTTAGGTCATAGGATTTCTAAGAATGGTCTAGAAGTTGATAGAGCAAAAATAGAGGTTATTGAGAGGCTAGAACCACCGAATTCAGTGAAGGGAATTCGGAGTTTTTAGGACATGCTGGATTCTATAGGAGGTTCATAAAAGATTTTTCCAAAATCAATAAACCTCTTTGTAACTTATTGTGTACTGATCATGTTTTTGACTTTAATGCAGATTGTAGGAAGGCTTTTGAGACTTTAAAGGTTGCTTTAATCTCAGCACCCATTCTTTGTGCACCTAATTGGAATTTACCATTTGAGGTAATGTGTGATGCGAGTGATGCTGCGGTAGGTGCTATGCTGGGGCAAAAGCAGGGCAAATTTATCCATCCTATATATTATGCAAGCAAGGTTTTAAATGAGGCACAAGTCAACTACACAACTACTGAAAATGAGTTGTTAGCTGTGGTGTTCGCTTTTGAAAAATTCCGGCCATATTTGGTTGGATCAAAAGTCACGGTGTTCAAGGACCATGCAACAATAAGGTATTTAATGACTAAAAAGGATGCAAAGCCTAGACTAATTCGTTGGGTTTTATTATTGCAGGAGTTCGACTTAAAGATAAAGGATAAGAAGGGACAGAAAATTTCATTGCAGATCACTTGTCTCGTCTTGATCCATCATCATCTTTGCTGAAGCAATCTGCCATTTTAGATGTTTTTCCAGATGAATAGCTTTTTGCTGTTGAGGTAAAAGTAGTCAGGGATGTCCCTTGGTATGCTGATATTGCCAACTTTTTGGTAAAGGGAGTCACTCCTATTGACATGGATTGGAGGTAGAAGAAGAAATTTAAGCATGATGCGAAATTTTTCTATTGGGATGAGCCATTTATGTATAAGCAATGCTCTGACAGTATTATTCGTAGGTGTGTTTCAGGTGCTAAAGTAAAGGAAATCCTGTAGCAATATCACTCTTCGCCGTATGGAGGTCACTCCAGCGGTCAGAGGACAGCTATGAGGATTCTGCATTGTGGATTTTTCTGGCCTACCTTATTTAAGGATGCCCATTGGTTTTACAAGCAATGTGATGCTTGCCAAAGGAGAGGAAATTTGGGACCTAGAGATGAAATGCCTCTTACTTATATTTTAGAAGTTGAATTATTCGATGTATGGGGTATTGATTTTATGGGGCCATTTCCCCCTTCTAATGGCAATGTTTTTATCTTATTGGCAGTTGATTATGTGTCCAAGTGGGTGGAGGCCATCGCATGCCATCAGAGTGATGCCAAGACAGTAGCAAGGTTCCTTCAATCGCACATCTTTGCACGGTTTGGGACACCTAGGGCTCTAGTGAGTGATGAGGGTACACACTTTGTTAATAACATCTTGACTAAGCTTTTAGCTAAGTATGGGATTAAGCATAGGATATCTACCCCTTATCACCCACAAGCAAATGGTCAAGCTGAAATTAGTAATAGGGAAATAAAGTCGATTTTAGAGAAAGAAATCCATCCATCTAGAAAGGATTGGTCTTTTAGGTTGGATGAGGCTCTTTGGGCTTATAGGACAGCCTATAAGACTCCTCTAGGTATGTCTCCCTATAGGCTAGTATATGAGAAAACTTGTCATTTACCATTAGAGCTAGAGCATAAAATGTTTTGGGCTTTGAAAAAATTGAATTTTGATCTGAGTCGGGCAGGAGCAATAAGAATGCTGCAGCTTTATGAATTGGAGGAATTTCGTCAATTTTCTTATGAGAATGTGAAAATGTATAAAGAAAAGACTAAGCTGTGGCATGACAAGAAAATAAAATCTAAAGAGTTTGTCAAGGGTCAAAAAGTCTTGCTTTATAATTCTAGATTAAAGTTATTTCCTGGGAAGCTAAAATCTAAATGGTCAGGACCGTTTGTTGTGATTGAGGTTTTTCCCCATGGAGCAATTACTTTGCAGGATGAAAAAGATGGGAGAGTGTTCAAGGTGAATGGACAACGTGTGAAGCACTATTGGGGTGAGGAGTTTCAGTCGAAATATCCTTCCCTAAGGATGATTGATGATTGGGAGAGCAGGATTTTTGCGGGAGCATTTCACAGAGCAAAATTTTGAGCTCCCAGTATTTGTATCGATTTTTATTTTTCGCTGATTTGTTTTTAATTTCGAATAGGTTAGATTTGATTTTGCATGGTTTATTAGATTTTATCTTTAAGTATTTGTTTATTTCTGGTAGTTTAGATGTTATCTATTTCTTTTTGAATTTGTTTTGATTTTATTTTCGGGTCATTTATTTGAATTATCTTTGAATTATCTTTGAATTAATTAGATTTTATTCGATTAGATTTAGATTTCATTTTCAGTTATTTTAATTCTGTTTAGTTTAAATTAATAAAGTTTTTCTCTAATTTATCCGACTTCTCTTGAAAATAAAAGATAAGATTTGATTTGATCGGTTAAAGTAATTTGAATTTAAAGGAGTTGATTTGCTTATTTTGAAAATTTGAATTTCGTTTCTAAGATTCTTCAGGTTGTTGCGGCAAAGTTTCGGCTGGAGCAATTTGTCCGAGTAGGAAGGGTTTTGTTGCGAATTAATTACTTTTTACCATTTGGAATTTTGAATTTTCTGTGGCAGGTAGATTGCAGGGATGCGGCCACGTGTCATGCTGGGATGATCCAACGGTCTAGCTGTTTGACAACGCATAATTATTTCCCATGGGCGTTTGAATTCCAAATTTTACCGTTGATGGTTTAATTCTACCGATTGCATGCGATTTTAAACGGTAATTTTAATTTAATGAGAGTAGGATCTTTCTGTTAGGAATTTGGTTTGCTGAAGCCTTATTTATTGGCAATCCTCGGTACGTTTCTCAAACTTCATCTTCTTGCTTCGATCTTCTGCATTCTTTTTCGTTTTCATTCTCTGTAAAACCCTTGAATCCTTCATGGCAAAACGAGAGCTAGAAAAGGGAGGGAAAGTGAGGAGGAAGAGGTACCGATTACCCCC
This sequence comes from Luffa acutangula, assembly GCA_036850905.1. Lineage (NCBI taxonomy): Eukaryota > Viridiplantae > Streptophyta > Magnoliopsida > Cucurbitales > Cucurbitaceae > Luffa > Luffa acutangula. Next base: position 21,705,858 of record CM072095.1, on the reverse strand, counting down.
GAAGTTCAGAAAGTAAAAACGAAGAAAAAAAGAACACCGGAGGAGAAAGAAGTTAAAAGATGAAGACGACAGCAGAGGTCTGCGGAGCAAGAAGCTATCCAAGAAGAAGCAGTGAATGACCCAGATACGGACGAAGTTCAAAATCCTGAGGTAGAACCGATAGTCACAGATACGGTTCAAGAGGAAAATGCTGAGGAGAATCAAGAACATCAAGTTGACATGGTGAGAGACGAGTAGGCAGACGTAGTGCCTGAAAGAGGGAACAAGCAGGAGCAAGAAGCTCGTGTTGAGGTAATCATGCCCGAACCACCAAAACGTCGCTGCATAAAGCGAAAGGTCGGCCACGTTCAGGTGATTCGGACTGATACCCCATCACCACCATCGTCACATTCTGAGAGAGAGAAGGCAAAACGAGAGGAAAGAGAGAAAAAACAAGCTGAGGACAAAGTGCGGGAAGAAGTAGAGAAGGAGGCTGAGGAAGAGCAGTTGCTCGAGCGAAGGGCGAAAAAGGGCAAAAATATTGCTGAAGCATCGGAGGAACATGATGAAATAGAAGAACATCAATTGCCGTACAATTTTGCCAGAGCAAAATATGCTGAGATTTCGAAAAGGGATTTCTTATTTGAGCGAGGATTCAGTAGTGATCTTCCACAGTTTCTGAGGACCGGTATTGCAGACCACGGTTGGGAATTGTTTTGTGCGAAGCCGAAGTCTGTAAATGGTAGGTGGTGCGTGAATTTTATGTTAACATTGATAAGGAGGATGGTTTCCAGGTAATTGTCCAAGGAGTCGAGGTAGATTGGAGTCCTGGTGCTATCACTGCACTGTACAATCTTCAGAACTTCCCCCATGTGGCATATAATGAGATGGTTGTGGCGCAATCTAATGAGCAATTAAGTGATGCTGTGAGGGAGGTAGGTATTGAAGGAGCACAGTGGCAGCTATCCAAGACTCAGAAGAGGACATTCTAGTCGCCTTATTTGAAAAGGGAAGCGAACACGTGGATGGGATTTATAAGACAGAGGATGCTTCCAACAACACACGACTCAACGATCTCCAGGGGACGAATTCTTCTAGCTTTTGCGATCTTGCGGTCACTCAGCATTGATGTAGGGAGAATCCTGGCCAATGAAATTTTTGGATGTTGGAAAAAGAAAGTAGGAAAACTGTTCTTTCCGAACACAATCATGCTGCTTTGCAGAAGAGCAAGGGTTCCAGTGGATGAGGGAGATGTGATTCTGTTTTATAAGGGACTCATTGACATGCCCAATTTGGCACGGCTCCAACGCATGCAGGAGGTACGTCAAGGTGGGCTTATCTACGTCATCAACACGATTCTAGAACAACTGGCACTTTCGGCCAGTAGGCAGGAGTTTGCTGAAAGGCAAACTTTAACCTTCTGGAACTATGTTAAGAATCGTGATGCCAGCTTAAGGAAGGCGCTTCAAGAGAATTTTTCCAAGCCATATCCAACCCTTCCCGTATTCCCTGACGATCTGTTGAACCCCTGGATTCCGCCCCCATCTGTTGAAAGAGGAGAAGAGAATGATGATGAAGAGCAGGGTCAGGAAGAGTGATGGATGAGATGATCTTCGGCGAGCATTATTTTTGTTTGTATAATTTTGATTGCTCGCGCATATCTGACCACACTTACTAATATGTTTTCTTTTTAATTTTTTCTGCTGCTGAAAAATATATCTGCTTTGTAATTTTTTCTTTATGTTTTTAATGGAATTTCTAGATGTTTCAATTCTATGAACACTGAGTAACTCTAACTTAACTAATTTTCTTCTGAATTTTTGAAGCTTGGACTGACTACGCTTAATTAGATCAAGGTATTCTAATCTTAAGAAACCTTTGGCCTGAGCATTTCTTCTAGCCTGGACTATTGTTGCGTCAAAGAAGATTATGGAGGTAGTGTTGACTTATATGATCCACTTTAAGCTCAGTTCTAGTCCCACGTTTAGTTTAAAAATTCAGATAGAAAAATTTAAGTTTGGGGGTATATTTGCAATAATTAATGATTCATTGGGGAAAATGAATAATTCAAGTTTGGGGGACTTTCTGCTACTCCAATTGTTTTGCTCGAGCATTCCTCTCCTTCAAGTAAAAAATTGTTAGGTTATTGAGTAACTGGGGACATTTGTGATACCCACAGTTTGTCTTCGTGTCAAAAGATGACCTAGGAAATGTGAAAAATGAAAAGAATTATTATTTGCTGAAAAAAAATTATTATTTGTTGAAAATTTTGCTGAGAAAATTCATGGAGCAAAAGTTTTGAGGGATGAATGGTGATCCAGCAGTTTTTCTGTCTCCCAGAACTTAGGTGAGCTTCATCATAAAATGTCGCCATTCTGAGGGGCAAGAGATGGAATAACTAAGGAATTTTTTAGCTTTATAAAGAGTATTGAGCCTAGTTGGTGATAAGTTTGAGGCAAGGGTATACTGCACCATATTGTGGGTCATCCCATGCTTAAGAGCTTATGACTGTAGGGCTGCTTAAAGTCTGAAAAACGAAAATAAAAACCCCCTTGAAAATGTGTTTTGAATGTTTGATAATAGAGCTAGGCTGTGGTAAGTTCTTAGAATTAAGTTAAAAGTGATGATTATTTGTCCATGCCGGAGGAATCATTTTGCTACAGCAGAGCTTGGTTTTGCAGAGTGCTCAGGTAAAGGTTAAAGGTAGTGTTGGACTGTCTGGTTTGATTAAGCTATTCTTTGTCTAATGTTTTGAATTCTTGAAGGAAGGTTGGTTAGTATTGCTCAGGACGCGCAAGAGTTCAAGTTTGGGGTATGATAACTGCCCAAGAGGTAGTTATTTAGGCCTCATTTCTATATTGATTTGGGTGACCTTTGTGCTTAATAGGGTTGGTTTTATATAGATATTACATGTTTTAACCCATTTGGAAGAATGGAAGCTTTGGAAATCATTTTGTGTAGAATCTGTTGCTGGGCGACTTGAGGGAGCAAATTCTGTGCTGCAGCAAAACTGGGTGCAGAACTGCCACATCACAGCTCGTTAGCCAACTTCATGAACCGACTTCTGTTGAGTTAATTTTTGGATAAAGGAGCAAGGAGAGCGCTACACGTGTCCAAGTTGACCTAATTCAAGCCTCCTATCATTCTATAAAAGGAAGTAGTCGTCCAAGTCAAAACCATTCCATTTTTCCTTGGAAGCTGAATAGTATAGAGAGATTGGAGACCACTAGAAGACCATCATCCGCAAGCTGATTAAGGAGATTATTATTTTCTTTATTATCTTGTGATTATGGACATGCCTACTCAGATTGTAATTCGTGTCTCCATGCTTATTATGAACTAAGTAGCTTTAGGCGTTGGTTAAGGAATATGTAGTTGTCGTGCTTCATCGCTAATAATATTTATTGATTATTGCATCTTGGTTAATTGTTGTGCCTATTTTTATTTTATGCCCGCCTGGCCAGCCGGTGTGAATACCTCTCTCTAGTTTCAGGGATGATTTAGAGAGTGTGTGGCAATTAACCACACTACGATCATTGTGTATTGGTGAACTCCAGTGACTGAGCTAGGGATAGCCAGTTGCCTAGTGCTTGATCGGTCGTACTTCATTGGGGTTGAAACACATTCCAAAAGATCCAGAGTTCCGGGAGGAATCCACTAATAATACTGCGAGAGTTTGCATGATCAATAATATTGCTAGAGCATCTTTTAGAACAATTACTAAACCTAACCAGTGTCTGTCTCTAATCTGTCTGCCTATTTGTTTACTTGTTGTTCTGTCATTTACTTTGCCTCAGCATAATTCTTATAAAACCCAATCATTTTTATTACCTTGAAACCATTAAAAGATTTATACAAAATAGATAGAGTGGAAGCTAGTTCAGACATTGGATTGACAAATACTTACTACTTGTTGCAGACTGTGTATACTTGCACAGGAATTCTAGAGTCTTTTTAGATAATAATTTTACTCACTCTAGGAACCCAACAGGTACGAACACACGTGAAGGGCTAACTTGCTGTTGACGGTCGATATCCGTGGACACATAAATATATTTGTAGTGAGAAGAGTGCAGGTGTGGTTCTATAGTGGAGTGAACCACAGTTAACGAATATTGATTAACTTGGTTAATGAGTTTAGCCAATTAATCTCATATCGTTGGAGCTTCTAATCTGTAGGTCCATCAGGTCCCACCGGTTGCTGATAGCGAGCATAGCTAGCTATTTTTCCCTAATTAATTAAGCTAGTCTTTTATATTTAATTGGCCAAAATTATGCATTTTTGTGTTCTATTTGTTGGAATCATGTTTTGGAGTTAAATCGAGAAATTGGAGCTAAATATGTGTTCGGGACATGAAAATTGGCTAAAGAACGAAAAAGATTCAAGTTAGAAGAAGTCAAAAGAGAGCCATCTGCAAACCAGCATCGGGACGCTGCTATTGGAGCGTCTCGACGCTGCCTTTCCTTTTCTGAATTAGGCGGCAACAGAGACTGCGTCGAGACGCTGATTGTGCTGCGACGCTATGACCATAGCGTCTCGACGCTATCGACAGATTTTCTATTTAATCTTCTTTTCATGCTACGGATTGGAAGAGTCCAATTGGTGAGATTTTATCCCTAATTTCGACTAGAGACCTTTTGTGGGAGCTAAAGGCGAGGCCAAGGAGCGGGAATCAAGTTGGAAGACAGTGAGATCGTGACGGGGACGTACCGGTTTCAACGGAGTCGAGTTTTTCCTTTCTCTTTCCCTAAACTCTTGTAGTTTTTATGGCCTTTCTTGCAATTAGTGTTTGTGGTTTAAAGACTATGAATTGCTAGTTGTTTGTCTTAGGGTTTGATGTAATTGTTTTAGTTGTTGGATTGATTTTAGGTATGAATGTGTTTTTATTTTATTCATGCATTTTTACTTAATGCTTTCAATTACTTGATCACTAATTGAATGATTTAAGTGTTGAATCTAACTCGGGAGAGAGGATTTGGCCTAAGACTTACCTTGTTTAATTGCATTGCTAGAGTAGAAGTTCTAAGTTTGTGACGGGATTTGGAATATCTCTAGAAGTATAACAAGGACTAAACCAAATAATGTCTTGCATGTTAATGAACTTAGATAGGGATATCAAGTTAGTTATATGCATGAGAATCAATTATACTCGGGAGAGGTAATCGTGATAAAAGTTTCTTTGGCTTGTAGAATAATTGCACGATCAATTCATTCCTATTAATCAATTCTCAATCTTAAATAATGAAATCAATTCCCTAATAGTCTTTCCATTTGAGTCACCACCCTTTTATTTTTATTCTTTTAGTCTTTACTTTTATCTTTATCATTGAGTCTTGCTCCCTAAATAAAATTGAACAAAAGTATTCACGATACTTAATTTGCAAGAAAACCAATCTAGAGGACGACACTCGTTTTACACGAAAACACTATATTATTACTTGACTCGTACACTTGCGGTAAGCAATTTGCACATCAAGTTTTTAGCGCCATTGTTGGGGATTGGCATATTTAGTTAAATTAATATTGTGGAAAAATTGTTCAGTCTTTTTTTTTTTTTGCTTCCATATTTGTTGTTTTCCTATTTTAGTGTTTTCCTTATTTGTTTGATTTTTTCCCTTAATTGTTATTTTCCTTATTTTTTTTTGTTTTTCTTTCCTTATATGTTTGAGTCTTAGTCCTTTGTTTTTGTTGGGTTATTATTTGATTGGAAGCCTAATTATCATTGTTGCTTGGATTGATTTGAATGGCTTTTTATTCAACATCATACTCCAATTTTTCATCTTCAAGTTATCCCCCTTTAAAAGAAAATTCTTCCTTGGAAAGCATAGTTCAAAATTACATTGAGGAGTCTAGAGCGAGGAGTTTAAAATTTGATGAAATTATAAAAGGACTTCAAACCCCAAAGGAAGTTAGTGAGGTGGGATTCACTTCCATAGAATGTCTAGTGAGTCATGTGGCCTATGATTCATTGGCACCCATTCAGGAGCTTAGTTCTTTCGATCTTGCTAAGGATGAGCATTTAGGGATGAGTTGCATAAATAATGGAGAAGAATTGGAGAGTTGTAGCACCTTTCAAGAACATGTTTGTGAGGAAGAAAAAGAAAATGAGCTTGAAGTGAAAGAGGAAGTTCGGGAGGTAGAGTTTGAGGTTAAAAATCCCTCATCTGATTTATCTTCTCCATCCTTTGTAGATTTTGATTGTTCCTTTTTCTATTCTCACGAGTCAGTTTTAGAGTCAGAGTCTCTTTATTTTGATATTTCTCATTTTATGCTACTTTTAGTAAAAAATATCAAAAATAATTTTGTTTCAGGGGCCCATGAGAAGCTAGTCAATTTGCTAGCGATCGTTGGTTATATTGATTCAAGAAAGAAGGGCCCAAAGAAATACGAGAATTTTTATGTGTCTTGACAGACTGGACGAGCACGTCGAGCTATTGACGTTAAACAAGCGCTTATGGGAGGCAACCCAAGTAAGTTCAGTTGTGTTTTTCTTTTTCCTTTTGATTTATTGTTTGTTTTTGTGTTGTAGGTCTTGGTTACAGTTTCTCCTTTGCTTGTAAGCTTCCATAGAAGAGGACACCATCATTCCAGGGAAGTATTGTTCACTCTTCCTATTCTTTTGTTGTTCTCATTCTTGTTTATGCCTTATTTGCTTTATACATTGAGGATAATGAATGTTTTAAGTTTGGGGGTGGAATATCATGTTTGTGGAGCCTTTCAGCATCTGAGTTCGGGCTATAGTTTTGAGCTTTCTTTGAATTGAGGATATGGTTCTCTTATGGATGCTATTTTTGCATGACTATGATTTCCCAAGATAGGCTTTCTTGTCAATCTTCAAGCTTTCGATGAGTTGTAAGCATGAGTGCCCAAAAAGGGAGATTTTTTTAAACTTTTTCTAAGAGATGTCTTGCATGAGTAGAGTATTTGTCTTGGCTAGATTTGGATTTGAATGCTTAGGAGCGAATTATTAGGTTCATATGCTTGTTGTCACCCCGATAGGTGTAGGGAAGAGCTAAGAAGTTAATTTTTTGCAAATTAGCATGTTTAACCTTGCTTAGAATGAAAGAAAAGAATATATGTTTATCATGATCATGAAAGAAAAATCATTCTTGTCTGTACATTTGAAAGAAAAAAATTTATTATGCCATGGCCTGTGCACAGTTTGCAATGAGTAATAAAGACTTAGGTAAAAAGAGCGTTGAGGTAAATTTCTAAGGGTGAATTGAATAATCGAAGGGGTTCGAATATTAAATTAAAATATGAATTTGATTCATATTAAAAACTATTGGTTATAATTAATGCACATATGATGTATATTCAATCTATAGTTAATTTGTGAGATATATGATATTTAATTGTGATATTAATTAATTGGTGAATTAATTAATATTTTGGTTTTAATATTAATTAAATTTGATTTAATTAAGGTATATTAAAATTATAGGATAAATGGAGTTTATTTTGTATAAATAGGTTTATACAAATAACATTTAATTAAATTAATAGTTAATTTAATTAAAAGATTAATTAATATTATTTAATATTAATTAAATCTTTTCCCATCAGTTAGGTTAACTGATGGGAAAGTGTGCTCCATATTGTCCTCAGTCTTGCGTGAATGGGAGGGTTTTAAGGAGGCAGTTGGCCATTTTTACGATAACTCTCTATTATTCAGTTTTGGCTCTCTCTTTGGAATTCACGCAGAACACTTTCAATCTCTCAATTCCAAGAACGCTCTCTGCAATTCTCTCCCAAAAGAATACAGAGAACTCAATTCACCAAAAACCCTTAGAGATTGTGCTCCCACAAGCCCCTAACGCACATCCTTCAAGAGAATACCGGTGCAACTTTGGTGGTGGTGTTCGTGTCGATTTTACAGAGAGATCAAGGTCTTCTTGCTGCTGGTTTTGGGCGAATTCTTAGGAGTATTTGGTGAAACTAATCAAGAATTTCTACAAAGGTATAGTTTTTCTTGATCTAGGATCAATAGGATCCAAATAAGATGAGATCTAGTTTTTCCTTTTGATTATAGCATGCTTTATAACTATGTTACAACATGTTTTATTTACTTTCTGTTGTAAGTTGGTTTGTCGTCGTATTGGTATCCCAATCAGCGTTTTAATTCGAAGAGGTCTATGACATCTTCCGTTGCCTAGGTTTTTTTATCCCTACAATTTCCACATGTGTTACTTGTCAAAGATTTATCATGTTGCTACCGCATCTGGTTGGCTAGGCGGGAGTTAGTAATGAAAGCATTATCGCATCTAAGCAGAAGGCATTAATTTCTAATTCAAATAAAATGTGTGCATACAACAATAACTTGTCACCGCATGGGTGCCTATGCTAAGCCTTGATAAAAGAGAATTAGCTCATGTTGGAATGAAAATACATTACGCAATGAATTCTAACACAATACAGATCTACCCTATGACAATATTCTTTCTTCAATGCGTTGGATTCTTGCCTTCTGATCTTCTCTCTCTGTTTTCTCCTCTCACTTCTCGTCTCCCTCCTCTTGGATAGATGGGTACATTTTATAGGCGGAGGAGGCTGACTTCTCCAAGAAATTGGCATACGTGCCCAAGTTAGCTTTTGCTAGCTTTCATGTCAAGTCCACGTCAGAGGGATCCTTTCATCCAGCTTTCATTGTACGAATGTTCTGGGATTTTTGCCTGCGCTGAAAAGAAACTTGGGCAACAAAAAAACTAAACTTTTATGCGTTAGGGCCTGTCGGGTTCCTAGAGTGAGTAAAAATATAGTATAAAATACTCTAGAATTCCTGTGCAAGTATACACAGTCTGCAACAAGTAATATTATCAATCCAAGGTCTGAATGAGCTTCCACTTTATCTATTTTGCGTAACTTCCTAATGGTTTCGAAGATAATAAAAATGTTGGGTTTTATAAGAATTATGTTGAAGCAAAATAAATGACAGAACAACAAGTAAACAAATAGATAGACAGATTAAAGACAGGCGCTGGTTAGGTTTTAGTGATTGTTCTAAGATATGCTCTAGCAATATTATTGATCATGCATTTCTCGCAGTATTATTAGCGGATTCCTCCCGGAACTCCGGATCTTTTGGGATGTGTTTCAATCCCAATGAAGTTCGACCGATCAAGCACTAGGCAACTGGCTATCCCTAGCTTAGTCACTGGCGTTCACCAATACACAATGATCGTAGTGTGGATAATTGCCACACACTCTCTAAATCATCCCTGAAACTAGAGAGAGCTATTCACACCGGCTGGCCAGGCGAGCATAAAATAAGAATAAGCACAACAATTAACCAAAATGTGATAGTCAATTTATTACTAGAGATGAAGCACAATAATCACATTATTCCTAACCAACACCCTAAGCTACTTAGTTCATAATAGGCATAGGAATACGAATTACAATCTGAGTATGCATGTCCATAACCACAAGTTAATAAAGAAAATAAACTCCCTAATCAGCTTGCGGTAGATGGTGTTCTTGATGATCTTCAATCTCCCTATACTATTCGGCTTCCAAGGGAAAACATGGAATGCATTTGACTTTGACGGCTACTTCCTTTTATAGAAGGACAGGAGACTTGAATTAGGTCAACTTGGACACGTGTAGGGCTCTCCTTGCTCCTTTATCCCGAAAATAACTCAACAGAAGTCGGTTCATGAAGTTGGCTAACGAGCTGTGATGTGACAGTTTCTGCTCCCAGTTTTGCTGCAGCATAGAATTTGCTCACTCCAGTCGCTCAGCAGCATAATCTGCACAAAATAATTTCTAATGCTTCCATTCTTCCAAATGGGTTAAATCATGTAATATCTATCCAAAACCAACCCTAATAAGCATAAAGGGCACACAAATCCCTATTCAATCGAGGCCTAAATAACTACCTTTTGGGCAGTTATCATACCCCCAAACTTAAATTATTGCGTGTCCCGAGCAATACTAACTCACCTTCCTTCAAGAATTCAGAATATTAGACAAAGAATAGCTTAATCAACCCAGACAGTCCAACACTACCTTTAACCTTTACCTGAGCACTCTGCAAAACCAAGCTCTGCTGCAGCAAAATGTTTCCTCCGGCACGGACAAATAATCACCACTTTTCAACTTAATTCTAAGAACTCACCACAGCCTAGCTCTATTATCAGACATTTCAAAACATATTTTTACAGGGGTTTATATCATTATTTATCAGACTTAAAGCAGCCTTACAGTCATAAACTCTTAAGCATGGGATGACCCACTTTATGATGCAGTATACCCTTGCCTCAAGCTCATCACCAACTAGGCTCAATACTCATTATAAAGCTCAAAAATCCTTAGTTATTCCATCTCTTGCCCCTCAGAATGGCGACATTTTGTGATGAAGCTCACCTAAGTTATGGGAGATAGAAAAACCGTTGGATCATCATTCATCCTTCAAAACTTTTGCTCCATCAATTTTTTCAGCAAAATCTTCAACAAATAAATTTTTCAGCAAATAATTGTTTTCTCATATTTCTCATTTTTTCACATTTCCTAGGTCATCTTTTGACGCGAAAACAACCTGTGGGTATCACAAATGTCCCCGGTTACTCAATAACCTAGCAAATTTTAATTTGAAGGAGAGGAATGCTCGATCAAAATAATTGGAGTAGCAAAAAGTCCCCCAAACTTGAATTATTCATTGTCCCGAATCTATCATTAATTAAGCAACTATACCCCCAAACTTAAATTTTTCTATCTGAATTTGTAAACTAAACATGGGACTTAGATTAAGCTTAAAGTGGATCATAGAAGTCAATACTACCTTCAAAATCTTCTTTGCCGCAGCACTAGTCCAGGCTAGAAGAAATGCTCAAGCAAAAGGTTTCTGGAGATCAGAATACCTTGATCTAATTAAGCGTAATCAGTCCAAGCTTCAAAAATTCAGAGAAAAATTAGTTAAGTTAGAGTTGTTTAGTGCTCATGGAACGGAACATCAAGAAATTTCATTAAAAAGAAATTACACATCAGATATATTTTTTTAAAGCAGCAGAAAAGTAAAAAAAGCAAACATAACAATAATAGAAAAGGAGGTTAGAAAATGCAAGAGCAATCAAAAATTTAAGAACAAAAATTATGCTCGCCCATGGCCACTTCATCCTTCAGTCCTCTTGGCCCGGTTCATTTTCATCATCCTCTTCTCCTCTTTCAACAGGTGGGGGCGGAATCCAGGGGTTCAACAGATCGTTAGGAAATGCTGGAAGGGCTGGATAAGGTTTTGAAAAATTCTCTTGCAGCGCCTTCTTCAAGCTGGCATCCCGATTCTTAACATAGTTCCAGAAGGTTAAAGTTTGCCTCTCAGCAAACTCCTGCCTACTGGCCGAAAGTGCCAGTTGTTCTAGAATCGAGTTGATGCCATGGATAAGCCCACCTTGACGTACCTCCTGCACACGCTGAAGCCGTGCTAAATTGGGCGTGTCTATGATCCCCTTATCAAACAGGATCACATCTCCCTCATCCACCAGAACTCCTGCTCTTCTGCACAACATCGTGATTGTGTTTGGAAAGAATAGTTTCCCCACCTTCTTTTTCCAAAATCCAGAAATCTCATTCGCAATGATCCTCCCTACATTAATACTGAGAGACCGTAAGATGGCAAAAGCTAGGAGAACCCGTTCCCTGGAGATTGTCGAGTCATGTGTTGTTGGAAGCATCTTCTGTCTAATAAATCCCATCCATGTGTTCGTTTCCCTTTTCAAATAAGCCGACTGGAATGTCCTCTTCTGAGTCTTGGATAACTGCCACTGTGCCCCTTCAATTCCTACCTCCCTTATAGCCTCACTTAGTTGTTCATCAGATGGCGCCACAGCCATCTCATTATATGCCGCATGGGGGAAGTTTTGAACGTTGTACAGTGCATTGATAGCACTTGGACTCCAATCCACCTCGACTCCTCGAACAATTACCTGGAAACCATCCTCCTTGACAATGTTAGCATAAAATTCACGCACCACCTGTGCATTTACATATTCTGGCTTCGCACAAAACAGCTCCCAGCCGTGGTCTGCAATACCGGTCCTCAGAAACTATGGAAGATCACCACTGAAACCGCGCTCGAACAAGAAATCCCTTTTTAGAAGCTCAACGTATTTTGCTCTGGCAAAAATTTTTGACAAAGCGATCAAATGGAACCTGCTGTTCTTCTATCGCCTCGTGTTCTTCCGATGCTTCAGCAACATTTTTGCCCTTCTCTGCCCTGCGCTTGAGCAACTGCTCTTCCTCAGTCTTCTTATCTGTTTCGTCTCTTTCTTTGTCCTCAGCTTCTTTCTTCTCTCTTTCCTCTCGGTCTGCCTTTTCTCTCTCAGAATCTGATGATGGTGGTGATGGGGTATCAGTCCGAATCACCTGAATATGGCCGGCCTTTCTTTTTATGCGGCGGCGTTTCGGCGGTTCGGGAATGATTACCTCAACACGAGCTTCTTGGTCCTGCTCGTTTCCTCTTTCAGACACTGCGTCTACCTGCTCGTCTCTCACTATCTCAGCCTGCTGTTCTTGATTCTCCTCAACATTTTCCTCTCGAGCCGTATCTGTATCCGCAAGTCTCTGATCAGCCTCTCCTGGGGTCTGTTCTTGCAGTTCTTCCAGGTTTTCTTCAACCACTGCAGCAGCCTCATCCTCTGTCACTTTTTCCTGTTCTTCCGCCCTCTGTCGTCGCCTTCTTCTTTTAGCTTCTTTCTCCTCCGGTGTTCTTTTCTTCTTAGTTTTCACTTTCGGAACATCGGGGGTAATGGGTATTTCCTCTTCACTCTCTCTCTCTCTTTCTTTCCTCGCTCTTGTTTTGGCCATGGATAACTCAAAGGGTTTTGCAAAGAATGTAGATGGTAAGATAGAATCAAGAAGACGAAGTAGAACGAAGACTTACCAATGTCTGCAAACAAATAAGGCTCCAGCAATTTGAAATCCTAACCGAAAGGATTTGCTCCGTAATAAATGGTTTTACCGTTCACAATTAAGTTGCAATTCAAATCCCTAAAGGTAAAATTGTGGAACTCCAATCATCTATGGGAAATAACGGCATGCTGTCAACGGATAAACCGTTGGATTGTCCCTTCACGACATGTGGCAACATCCCTGCAATTCACCTGCCCATAGAAATTCAAAAATCCCAACGGTAAAAATAATTACTCATAGTAAAATCCTTCCTATGCATACGAGAAATTTGCTCCAGCATTATCTTTGCTGCAACAATCTTCTGAACCTGCCGAATCTTAGATATGGAATTTAAATTTCAAAATAGGCAAATCAAATCTTTTAAATTCAAATTAAACTTTAACCGATCAAATCAAACTTAATCTGTTATTCTCAAAAGAAGCCGAATAAATTAGAGAAAATCTCAATTAATTAAAACTAGAATTCAAATAACTGAAAATAAAATCTAGATAAAATCTAATAAAATCTAACTAATTAAAAGATAATTGAAAGATAATTTAAATAAATAACCCGAAAATCAAATCAAATTCAAAACAAAATAGATAAGATCTAATCAAATATTTAAAGACAAAATCTAATAAATCTCGCAAAATCAAATCTAACCTAACCGCAATTAAAATCAAATCGACGAAAAATAAAATCAATACAAATCCTGGGAGCTCAAAATTTTGCTCTGTGAAATGCTCCCGCAAAAATCCTACTCTCTCAATCATCAACCAACCTTAGGGAAGGATATTTTGACTGAAACTCCTCTCCCCAATAATGCTTGACACGCTGACCATTCACCTTGAATACTCTCCCATCTTTTTCATCTTGCAACGTAACTGCTCCATGGGGGAAAACCTCAATCACAACAAACGGACATGACCATTTGGATTTTAGTTTCCCAGGAAACAATTTTAATCTAGAATTATAAAGCAAAACTTTTTGACCTTTGACAAATTCTTTAGGTCTAATTTTCTTGTCATGCAACAACTTAATCTTTTCTTTATAAATTTTCGCATTCTCATAAGAAAAGTGGCGAAATTCTTCCAATTCGCTGAGCTGCAGCATTCGCATTGCTCCTGCACTACTTAGATCAAAATTCAACTTTTTCAAAGCCCAAAATGTTTTATGTTCCAGCTCTAATGGTAAATGACAAGCTTTCCCGTATACCACCCGATAGGGAGACATACCTAGAGGAGTCTGATAGGCTGTCCTATAAGCCCATAGAGACTCATCCAACCTAAAAGACCAATCCTTTCTAGATGGATGGACTACTTTTTCTAGAATTGATTTAATTTCCCTATTACTTATCTCAGCCTGACCATTAGCCTGTGGGTGATAGGGGTAGCTATCCTGTGCTTGATTCCATACTTAGCTAAAAGCTTAGTTAAGATATTATTAACAAAATGTGTACCCACATCACTTATTAGAGCTCTAGGTGTCCCGAACCGCGCAAAGATGTGCGATTGGAGAAACCTTGAAACCGTCTTGGCATCACTCTGATGGCATGCGATGGCCTCCACCCACTTGGACACGTAATCCACTGCCAATAAGATAAAAACATTGCCATTAGAAGGGGGACATGGCCCCATAAAATCAATACCCCATACATTGAATAGTTAAACTTCTAAAATGTAAGTAAGAGGCATTTCATCTCTAGGCCCCAAGTTTCCTCTCCTTTGACAAGCGTCACATTGCTTGTAGAACCAGTGGGCATCCTTAAACAAGGTAGGCCAAAAGAATCTGCAATGCAAAATCCTCATAGCTGTCCTTTGACCGCTGAAATGGCCTCCATACGGCGAAGAGTGACATTGCTCCAGGATTTCGGTTGCTTCATCACCTGAAACGCACCTACGAATAATACCGTCAGAGCATTGCTTATACATAAATGGCTCATCCCAATAGAAAAATTTTGCATCATGCTTAAACTTTTTCTTCTGCCTCCAATCCATATCAATAGGGGTGACTCCCTTCACTAAAAAGTTGACAATATCAGCATACCAAGGGACATCCCTGACTACATTTACCTGAACAGCAAAAAGCTGTTCATCTGGAAAAGAATCGGAAATGGCAGATTGCTCCAGCAAAGATGATGATGGATCAAGACGAGACAAGTGATCTGCAATGACATTCTCTGATCCCTTCTTGTCCTTTATCTCCAAGTCGAATTCCTGTAGTAATAAAACCCAACGAATTAGTCTAGGCTTTGCATCTTTCTTTGACATTAAATACCTTATTGCTGCATAATCCGTGAACACCGTGACTTTGGATCCAACCAAATATGGCCAGAATTTCTCAAAAGCAAACACAACAGCTAACAACTCATTTTCAGTAGTTTTGTAGTTGACCTGTGCCTCATTGAAAACCTTGCTTGCATAATATATAGGATGAATAAATTTACCCTGCTTCTGCCCCAGCATTGCACCTACTGCAGCATCACTCGCATCACACATTACCTCGAATGGCAAATTCCAATTAGGTGTGCAGAGAATGGGTGCTGAGATTAAAGCAGCCTTCAATGTTTCAAAAGCCTTCCTACAATCTGCATTAAAGTAAAAAACATGATCAGTGCACAATAAGTTACAAAGAGGTTTACTGATTTTGGAAAAATCCTTTATGAACCTCCTATAAAATCCAGCATGCCCTAAGAAGCTCCGAATTCCCTTCACTGAATTCGGTGATTCTAATCTTTCAATAACCTCAACTTTTGCTCTATCAACTTCTAGACCATTCTTAGAAATCCTATGACCTAACACTATGCCCTCCTTCACCATGAAGTGGCACTTCTCTCAATTAAGAACTAGATGGGTATCCTCACATCTTTTTAACACGTTACCTAAATTATCTAAACAACTCTGAAAAGACCCTCCAAAAACTGAAAAATAATCCATAAATACTTCAACAGTGGACTCAATCATATCAGAAAAAATTGTTAACATACACCGCTGAAATGTTGCTGGAGCATTGCAAAGGCCAAAAGGCATTCGCCTGAAAGCAAACGTCCCATAAGGGCAGGTGAAAGTGGTTTTTTCCTGATCTTCAGGAGCAATAGTAATCTGGTTATACCCAAAATAACCATCCAAGAAACAGTAGTAGGCCTGACCAGCCAATCGATCCAACATCTGGTCAATAAATGGCAAAGGGAAGTGGTCCTTACGGGTGGCTTTGTTAAGCCTCCTGTAATCCATGCAAACCCTCCAACTGATGTGGACTTTTCCTAACCGCAAGCGCACGGGTCAAGTAATAATATAGTGAATAGTAAATTCGAATGTCGTCCTCTGGATTGGATTTTTAAGCAAATCGAGTATTGCGAATTATCTTGCCCAATTTTATTTAGGGATCAAAAAGTGATGAATAGGTGATGATAAAAACAAATCAAAGCAAATAAAAAGAATGGAAATTCAATTGGGAAAACTACTTAGGGAATTGATTTCGCCGATTTCGTTTAGGATTGATTTTAAAGAATAAGTTATTATGCACAATGAAATTATGAGCCAAAGACCCTTTAATCACAACTACCTCTCCCGAGTATAATTGATTCTCATGCAAATTAATCTACTTGATATCCCTATCTAAGTTTATTAACATGCAAGGCAATGAGATCTTTTAACCAATTCTAAAGTTAATCTAAAACTGTCACGAATTAGACAATAAACTTTATTCATGCAATCTTGAGTAAGTCTAAATCAAATCCCCTCTCCCGAGCTAGATTCGAAACTTAAATCATCCAACTAATGGCCAATTAATTGAAAGCATTAAATCAAGATTACAAACACAATAACATTGCACAACTTAAACCATAAATCAATCCATAAACTTAATCAACTACATCAATCCCTAAGCTACAAGTTTAGCTACTCATGATTGGAAATACAAGCTCAACTAAACATGTCAAAGCCATAAATCTAACTAAAGAAAGAAAAGGGAAAAGAAAACTCAATGTAGGCCGAGTCCCGACGTCCCCGTCACGATCCCCACGAACAATGGGTTGATTTCCAAGCTCCTCCTTTGTTTCCAGCTCCAAAAGCCCTCTGTTCTGCCCTCTTTACGGCTCCAAAAGGTCCCAAATTGAACTCCCCTAAAACCTAGCCGAAGTGAAGCTTTTATTCTGATTTTTCGTCTTAGCGTCGAGACGCTTGTCAAGACAGCGTCGCGACGCTACCTCTTATACGCGCGTTCTGAATAAGGAAAAACGGTAGCGTCGGGACGTTTCCTATCATAGCGTCTCGACGCTGTAAGCTTTACGCGCCTAATCTGATATGGAATGTGAGCGTCGAGACGCTCAAGAGCTAGCGTCTCGACGCTAGCCTGCTGTTGACCGAGATTTGACTTTTCTCCACTTTTACTCTTTTCATTCCTTTGCATCTTTTTACGCCCCGAGCACCCGATTAACTCTGATATTGCATTATAGCTCCAATTAACCATTTCCTACAAAATAAACAATAAAGCACAATAAAATGGCCCAAACATCATAAAAGACTAGCTAAATTAAATCAGTAAAAGTAGCTAGCTATGCTCGCTATCACCAACCAGTTACTGTCCTAGTTGGGATCAACTCATTGTCTTTATTGCTTACCACAGTGACACCTCCTTTCTTAGGAACATATTGGACAGGGCTCACCCAATTGCTGTTTGCAATCGGATAAATGATGTCAGCATCCAACCATTTAATCACCTCCTTTTTAACCACTTCTTTCATTGCAGGGTTAAGCCTTCTTTGTTGCTCAATACTCCTCAAGGACCCCTCCTCTAGAGTGATTTTATGCATACAAAAAGATGGGCTAATCCCCTGAATGTCAGCCAATGTCCAACCAATAGCCTTGCGGTATTGCTGCAGCAACTTTATTAAGGTCTCCTCATGCTCCGGCATTAAATCTGATGCAACAATAATGGGCAATGTCTCACTTTCCCCAAGATACACATACTTTAGATGATCTGGTAAGGGCTTCAAATCTAAAGTAGGTGCCTCAATCAGGGATGGTTTAATTGGGGGAGCCTTTCTTTGATCTAAATCTAAAGACTCAAAAACATCCTCACACCTAAACAATTCTTTTTCATTTTTTCTATCTAAAGAACAAACTTCTAAATCCTCTACACTAACCTCTCCATGCTTTTCCGAGTGCTTATCAGCCGAATCTTGTATTGTTGTCTCAAGAACTGTGCTCTCCAGAATCCTGATGAAGGAGCAATCCTCAATTTCGTCTGGATATTTCATGGCTTTAAACACATTAAATTTCACTTCCTCATTACAGACTCTCATTGTTAATTCCCCTTTTTGAACATCTATTAACGCCTTACCAGTAGCAAAAAATGGACGTCCTAGAATAATTGGGACATCTCTATCAGCCTCATAATCTAAAATAATGAAATCAACAGGAAATATGAATTTATCCACTTTTACTAAGACATCCTCAATCTTACCCTCTGGATATGTGATAGACCTATCAGCTAGTTGGAGTGTAACTGTGGTAGGTCTAGCTTCACCAATACCTAACTTTCGATAGGCCGAAGAGGCATAAGGTTAATGCTTGCACCTAAATCACAAAGTGCTCTACCTAATTCATTTCCACCTATAGACACAGGTATAGTAAATGACCCTGGATCCTTAGCCTTGGGGGGTAGCCCATTCTTAAGAATAGCACTACACTCCTCAGTAAGAGATACAGTTTCAAACTCACCTAACCTTTTCTTTTTAGTCAAAATATCCTTAAGAAATTTAGCATAATTAGGCATTTGCTCTATAGCTTCTACTAAAGGGATATTTATATGCAACTGCTTAAGAATCTCTAAAAACTTTTTAAATTGACCATCCTGATTCTTAGGCTTTTGCCTTTGTGGAAAAGGTAGAGGTGGTACATAAGGTGGGGGCGGCACATATGGTGGTTCTACATCTGGCACAGAACCAGATGCTCCAACATTTTTATTGCTGCCTCCAGCACCCTGACCAGACTCCAACTCTTCCTCGACAACAACATTATTATTTCTATCACCATTTTTATCTATAACCTGGGTTTTACTAGGCTCAATTCTTTCTTCTAATGGCTTACCACTCCTAAGAGTAACTGCCTGTACCTGCTCCTTACCTTCCCTTCTAGGGTGTTCAGTATCTGATGGAAGTTTCCCTTGAGGCCTTGCCTTGAGCTCATTAGCTAGCTGACCCACTTGCAATTCCAGGGCTCTCATTGAAGCTTAATTACTTTGAACTACAGCGTCTGTACGAGCCATAAATTCTTTCATCATTGCCTCGAGAGAATTCTCCGAATGTTGCTGGGGCAAAGCCTGCTTATTTTGCTGGGGCATTACCTGCGCTTTAGCAAATCCCGACTGGTTCATCTTCTGTTGTGCTTGTACGTTATTTCCTTGACCTCCCTATGAGAAGTTGGGATGGTTGCGCCAACCTGGATTATAGAAGTTAGAATAAGGGTTGTTCCTCTGATTACCTACAAAAAACACAGACGCTGGATTGCTGGGGCAAAACTCGTAGTTGTGGTCTTCACCGCAATAAACACATGCTTCGTCCGTGACTTGGTTCACCACTGTTGCAGGCTCCATAGCTTGTGGCTGCTGATGACTAATCACTGTCACATTCTTAAGAGCGTTAGCAATCATTGCAAGATCAGCCCTAATGGTGGACACACCATCAACCTCTAATACACTCTTAACCTTTTTATTTGTGCCTCTAACATCCGACCACTGACAACTATTAATAGATATTCTTTCTAAAATTTCATAGGCTTCATCAAAAGTTTTTGCCAAGAGGGCCCCTCCAGCCAAAGCATCGACCATACCTTGGGTTACTCCATTTAAACCATTGTAAAATGTTTCCATTTGAATACAATGAGGTAACCCATGGTGGGGGCACTTTCGTAAAAGCTCCTTAAACCTCTCCCAAGCCTCACTAAAAGTCTCATCCTCAAGTTGCCTAAACCTTACTATTTCACTCCTTAATTTAGCATTTCTATTAGGTGGGAAATATTTACTCAAAAAAATTTCAGCTAACTCATCCCACGTCCTAATTGATCCTGGAGCAAAAGAGTTTAACCATGACTTTGCTCCGTCTCTAAGAGAATACGGGAACAAAGTTAATCTAAGAGCATCTCTAGGCACTCCTTGATTTACAAAAGAATCACTAACTCCTAGAAAAGACTTAAGATGTAAATGAGGGTCTTCATATGACAAACCATGGAATTGCCCCACGGTTTGCAACATCTGAAACATTACCGGTTTCATTTCAAAATTCGCCGCTTGGATTTGGGGACGTGCAATCCCTGGATTCAACTCATTAAACATCGGGACAGCATACGCTCGAATGGCTCTGGTCCTATCATTCGCTATCAAGATAGGATTCTCAGCCTGATTATTTCGCTGCTCATTTTGCTCAAACAGTGGGTTTTGCTGCAGCAACGGATTCTGCTGAGGGTTTGCTGCTGCTGGACCTTCATGAACCTGTGGAAGTTGCGGCACGTGCTCCATCTGGTTTCTGCGCTGCTCCCTCCTTCTGTTCCTAAATGTCCTTTCAATTTCTGGATCAAGCTCAAACCGTACCCCAAGCGGATCGCTCATGCACCAAAATCACACCTGCAAAAATAAAAGAAACAATCAAAAAGTTCTAGCACCAAACCACTAAAACACATACACAAAACATATCAGATAAAAACTTATTCAATTCCCCGACAACGGCGCCAAAAACTTGTCGGGTTCCTAGAGTGAGTAAAAATATAGTATAAAATACTCTAGAATTCCTGTGCAAGTATACACAGTCTGCAGCAAGTAATATTATCAATCCAAGGTCTGAATGAGCTTCCACTTTATCTATTTTGCGTAACTTCCTAATGGTTTCGAAGATAATAAAAATGTTGGGTTTTATAAGAATTATGCTGAAGCAAAATAAATGACAGAACAACAAGTAAACAAATAGATAGACAGATTAAAGACAGGCGCTGGTTAGGTTTTAGTGATTGTTCTAAGATAAGCTCTAGCAATATTATTGATCATGCATTTCTCGCAGTATTATTAGCGGATTCCTCCCGGAACTCCGGATCTTTTGGGATGTGTTTCAACCCCAATGAAGTTCGACCGATCAAGCACTAGGCAACTGGCTATCCCTACCTCAGTCACTGGCGTTCACCAATACACAATGATCGTAGTGTGGATAATTGCCACACACTCTCTAAATCATCCCTGAAACTAGAGAGAGTTATTCACACCGGCTGGCCAGGCGGGCATAAAATAAGAATAAGCACAACAATTAACCAAAATGCGATAGTCAATTTATTACTAGAGATGAAGCACAATAATCACATTATTCCTAACCAACACACCCTAAGCTACTTAGTTCATAATAGGCATAGGAATACGAATTACAATCTGAGTATGCATGTCCATAACCACAAGTTAATAAAGAAAATAAACTCCCTAATCAGCTTGCGGTAGATGGTGTTCTTGATGATCTTCAATCTCCTTATACTATTCGGCTTCCAAGGGAAAACATGGAATGCATTTGACTTTCACGGCTACATCCTTTTATAGAAGGACAGGAGACTTGAATTAGGTCAACTTGGACACGTGTAGAGCTCTCCTTGCTCCTTTATCCCGAAAATAACTCAACAGAAGTCGGTTCATGAAGTTGGCTAACGAGCTGTGATGTGGCAGTTTCTGCTCCCAGTTTTGCTGCAGCATAGAATTTGCTCCCTCCAGTCGCTCAGCAGCATAATCTGCACAAAATAATTTCCAATGCTTCCATTCTTCCAAATGGGTTAAATCATGTAATATCTATCCAAAACCAACCCTAATAAGCATAAAGGACACACAAATCCCTATTCAATCGAGACCTAAATAACTACCTTTTGGGCAGTTATCAGCGCCCTAAAAAATTAAATTTCTTATCGCATTACCAATCTTGCCTTTTGTCGAAAACTATCGCAATTCCCTTATATGCACTGGTTTAGCACAATTGTTCTTTTCTCGGCCTTATTTAGTTTGAATTTACGGGAGAAATAACTTGCTTATTAAAAGTTATCACAATCCCTTGTGAAGAGGAGTCCATAATCCACTCAGGATTTAGACTAAGTTTCCTAGGTCATCCTAGTGAAATAGAAATCTAACTAGTTAATAGTGTTACACCTAGCGGTTACTATTTTGCAGTCCGGTCTTAAGCAAAATCATTGCATAGGATACCCTCACTCGCATGTCCGCTACACGAACGCGTTGGATCATTGCGTTTGTATAAAATACAAAGTGGGTTGTATCCATAGTGTCACTAGAATAAGGTACCAAGTCTTATCCCTATACTATAGACCTTGGATCTTAGTTCATTGAATTTGGGTCATATTTTGCAATACTTAACAGTAACACTTTATTGTAGAAACTCAATGACACTTTGTTGAAACAAGTATACAATTTGTTTACATTAACTATCTACGAGTTTTAGGGCATAAAATCCAACAATTATCTCATATAATCAGGAAAATAACTCAATTAGCTCTTGTTTCACTCGTTTAAGCACCGAATTGGCTCAATTTCGTCAACAATTATCTCATATTATACTCGTTTTAAAGCATTTTTCGCAAAGAATTCAACGAAGATAAGAAAAATATGAGAAGATTACTCTACAAGTATTTGATGCTATCAGCATTGATAACTTGCAAAAAGCAAGTTATTTCTCACTCAAGTTTAGATTAAAAGAGGCTAGAGAAAAGTATTGATGCTCCATATCAATGCATATGAGCATAAAATTGCGATAAATGTGTCTTCAGAGTGAAATTCCTTGATGTAACGGGAAAATGCAAATATTTAGTCATCTAACGCATATACTGTAGCTTTTTCTCTTGCCCAAGTTATTTTGTATCGCAGGCGCTGGAGCTACCACGTGAGAAGGTACATCGACAGCCTGTTTAGGGCTGGTGCTAACATGTGGCAGAGTTGTGAGCTAGCAGTTTTAGAAGTTGAACATGCAAGTCTATTTGTTGGGGAAGTCAGCATCCTCAAATCTATAAATTCCATCCATTTGATCGTGAAAGGGGAGGACGAAGAAGAAGAGAGGAGAAAAAGGAAGAGAAGAAGGATATCCGTTCAGCGCAACATTTTCGGTTTTTAATGTATTGCGTTATGTATTCCTTTAGTAGCTCAACATCTCATGCTTTACACAAGTATATGCATAAAGCAAATAAACAAACAAACATACTTCGGATAGGCAAACAAAACCCAACAAACATAAATTACTTACGTACAAACTTACTAACACCAACGACACAAATCTTGCACAATTAGGCTCCAAATAAACCTCCAGCTACAACAAAAATACCAATCATCAAAGAAAGCCTAAATTAGGAGATAACACCTAAGAACATGCTGCTAAGGGACAAATTTAACCAAGAATGGTCTATTTCTTTGTTGGACAACATGTAAGAATTCCCCAAATTGAAAACCCAAAACCTTTAGACCATGGACAACCACGTCAAAGGTACTACGAGCAATGGATACTCACTGAATGGCCAAAATTATGGCTTTTTCAGCCGATGGGCAACAAGAATAACCTCCATTTATGCATTCTAAGTACCTATAGGGGTTGGGCAATGCTAAAATGGCGTAAATGACTAATGGAGATCGATTGGGTATTTCTTGGATTAGTTTATTTACTCAGTATCATTGTTTGCTCTAAAAGTAGATTTTAGAAATTATTTTATTACACAGAATGCTTCTTGGTTCTTTCGATACTCCACCCACAAAACCTTGAAGGGGTGTATATCACTCAAGCGGACGCAATTGAAGATCTTGAGCTTTTAATTTCTTTAATTTCTCAATTGAAAACATACTGAAAAACGTTTGAAAAATAGAGAATCGGAAACTACTTACCTTTGAAGCCAAATCCGAGCGAATTCTTGGTTGTTTTTCTACACGAACATGTCATGGATGACTATCGAGATCTTCCCCGCTATTCTCTGGCATTAGAACGAGCTTGTGGGAACTCTTATGTGATGAACCAAAAGAAGAACATCTGGACTTTGCGGCTTGAGAACCATGGTCTTTGAGAGAGTTCTCCAATTGGTTTTGCATTAAAAATTCTCCAACAAGTTCAACCAATTCCACACCACTCAGAGTCTTCTTCTAAGTTTATATATGAGGAAACACTTACCTCAAATTACCTCACAAGAAGAGAACAATCAAGAGGTTTGAAATGAGTCATGGAAAGGTGTCAAAAAACTAAGAGGTTTTAAATGAGTCTTGGAAAGGTGTCAAAAAACTTGAGAACCATGGTCTTTGAGAGGTTTGAAATTAATTTTAATTGAACCAATTTCAGTTTTAATTTCTAATTAATTAAACAATTTAATTCATTAAAATTTATTTAATTTAACAACAAATACTTAAATTAAATAAATACAATAATCCCGACACGAATCCTTAACCTTTCTTAAATCCTAATGAATTTGAATCACTATTCAAATTTAAACTGAATATGTACCGAGTACAAATTTATAATATTTAAATCCTATTTAAATATTTCCAAGTTTCGAAATTTATAGTTTAATTCAAAGTTTAAACTATAATACATTTAATAATATCGTATATTATTAACGTTAATTCCATATTATCGTGTTTTAACATTTCAAACTTTTCCATCACATTTGTTCTAAGGTTATTCCGTATGAGCTAGCAGGGGAACTGGATCCACTCTTATGTCACTACATAAAGTTCAAGTGTTCATATCATAGCCAAGGATTCTAATTTATTGGATTTGGGTTAATTAATACATAATTAAAAACAACTATTCGACAACCATAAATTGAATAGCCTCAATAAAACTTTATCGATTATAATTGACTTTGTTTACATTTACTATCCACGAGTTTTAGGACATAAAACCCAACAAACCTGTGTCTAACTAATTTTATTACTGAATAATCCATGAATTTTTTAATTGATTGGTCATTTTAAATGTCGTATGTTGGCTCTCGTGCTTAGCCCGATGACTCCTCAGACTAGATCTAATTAGTAAAATTAATAATCATATGACTCCTTAAAATTATGAATTAACTAACCACATTTCAAACAATTCTTGAAATTAATCGATTAAACTGGGAATTCAATTTCTCTAATTTAATCGATCTAATTTCTCCTAGGTTCTTAGGCCTATCAAAAGTCTACGCTAATCGAACGACACAATTAACAATGGATTTTCCTTAACCCAGTGACTATCTAAAAATAACTGATAAATCATGCTTGAAGTAATCCTAAGTGAAGTCAATACAAAGGAAAAGCATTCAACCACGATTGTTTATATAAGAACACTAGGATATAATAAAGTTCATTCATAAAATAGAGAAAACACCAGCAAACTCAACTAAGTTCATAAACAATCCAAGAAAATCTCCCAATCCAACAATCTAGGAGATATAGCCTAGCAAACTAAAGTTAAAAGCAACAATCAACAAGAAATATGTGATAAAAATCAAACTAAACCAGTTTGAAATATTCAAGAGGGAAAGAAATATAGAGAAAATACAGAGAAGACCTAAAACAGCTAAAAATCGAAATAACACTTTTATAATTTTATCAAAGCGTCAAGATGCTATAAGAGAGCGTCTTGATGCTCCCTCTTCTATCCGCGTGTTTTTTACCATCATTGAGGTAGCATTATGACGCTAAGGCCAGCGTCTCAACACTAGGTGTTTTCCAGCGCTGCCTTCATTCGCCTAGCGTTGAGAGGCTCAAAGCTAGCGTCTCAACGCTAAGCTCTCGGGAAGTTTGGCTTGGCTGCAACAACTTGGGACACTTAGGCACAATTTTGGGCTCTAATCATTCCACTTAAGTCTTTTTGCCTCCTTGTCATCTTGTGGATCCAAGGTAGCTCAAAAACATCTTAGTTTCCAAGAATTAGCGTCAAATTGATATATTGGCCTCGAAAACCTCTTAAGTTTGAATTCCTATAAAATAAACACATTAACGATGAAATGTAATCTAACAAGACCAATTAAAGGTAAATAAATAACATGAATTAGGTGTTATCAACAATCCAAGAATAGGAATTCTACAACTTAGTCCCCTCATTAAGCATAGAAAACTCAACAGCTTAACCGATCTTGCAACCAACGCCGGCTTAAAATTAACGAGCTTTAGGGAGGAAAAAAAATGAATTTAACATAACACAATTCCAAAAATAAGTATCCAACACCTGGTATTAAATTAAAATTCCAAAGTACAAGCTGAATAAAATTTCCTTTCATTTCGACTATTTACATGGAATTAAATAACACCAAAATGCACGGGGCATCACATGAACAACCTGTTTATGATCCTACCATAAAACAAAAGTCTCTCTTGGGCTAGTGAGAGGGTGGAGCCCATTTTTCAAGTCCCGAAGTCAACACTTAAGGAAAAAACTTATCTAGATACACTAAAGTCGGGAAGGAGTGAATTTCATCTGGTGAAGTTATGTTCTCAACTCCCCACTCAGTCTTGTACCCAAAATTGTAGGCTTATTGAGTCGACGTCTCCGGCCACTCTCACCCATACAAATCAAAGGACAATCCCTAGCAGACAAGAGTTCATGACTCACTCAGATTGAGATTGAGTTATAGGGTCATCCTATGAAATAATAATCTGATTAGTATCTAATGATTAATAATTTTGCAGTCCAGTCTTTTAAAAACTCATTGCATAGGTGTTGCAATTCTAAAGTGGTTAAAATTATAGATAGAATTCACCTCAAAATATTGTGCAAGTATACACAATCTAGTAGTAAGTGATAAGCATTTATCGTATCCACAGGGTCTTGAAATTGCATACCTCTATTGATTTAGTTTTCCTTTTTAGTGATTTCAAAAGGTTGGTTAAATTGATTGGGTTTTTTAAAATGCTGAAACAAAAGATATGCGAAAGCAGTAAATGATTACTACTAGAGAAAACAGAATGAAAATAGACACAAGTTAAGACTTCTGTAATAGTTATAAAGATGCTCCAACAATTCTTTTGATCCGTCAATACATGCAGTATTATCAGCGGGATCCTCCCGGAACTCCATATTTTTTGGAATGTGTTTCAACTCCAATGACGTACTACCAATCAAGCACTAGGCAACTGGCTCGCCACACAACTCCTAAATCATCCCTGAAACTAGGAGAAACTATACACATCGGCTAGCTAGGCGGGCACATAATGAAATTGAAGAACAACGATAACTCAAGATGATCATAATCAAATAGAATTTCCAGATTTTATAAATACAACAATCACGTAATTCTTAACCCATGCCTACAAAGAAATTAGTTCGTGATTGCAAACATAAAATACGTTACAATCTCGATAAGCACATCCATAATACGAAATACACAAGAAATACTAATCCTTTTCAGCAAATGGGGATGAAACGACTGCTCCAAACCACCAAGAACATGGAAGAACTTTGTCTTCTTGAGTGGAATCGCAAATGGTCTTCTTAGATCTCCATTCTGCCGTCAATTCGACCTCCAGCCGATTGATTCGGTCTCTAAGTCGTGAATCATCTTATTTTTGACGGCTCCTCCTCTTATAAGATGAGATTTAACCGAATTAGGTTAAATTGGACACATGACAGGCTTTCCAAGCTTCTTAGATCCGTAAATAATTCAGCTAACGCCACTTTATTAAAATAGCTAAGGAGTTGTGATGTGGCAGTTTTGCGCCCAGCTTTGCTGGATCACAGATTTTGCTCCTTCAAGTCGCTTAGCAATATTTTCTGGAGAAAATAACTTTCAAAGCCTCCATTCTTCCAAAAGGGTTAAAACATATAATATTCATCTAAAAGCAACCCAAATTAACATAAATGACACACAAAATACTATAGAACTAAGGCCTAAATAACTCCCTTTTTCAGAGTTATCAATAGGATACCCTCACTCGCATATCTCCACATGGACGATTTGGATCATTTCGTTTGTATCAAATACAAAGTGGGTTGAATCCATGGTTTCACCAAGATAAGGTAGCCAACATTATCCATGTACTATAAACCTTTCGGTTATTACTTGAACATGATCCCCTATTTTTCAACTTCATATTATTCAAGATTCATTAAAACAACCTAGGATGTTAGCTTATATAATTTGTGTTAATTCAATTATAAAATACACCTCAATACCAACTTTATTGAATAAATAAACTTGTTTACAATTACAATCCACGAGTTTAGGGCATAAAATCCACCATAATCGACCTAAAACTAATCTAAACTAAGAATTTACAAAGAAAGACAAAGAAATTGAAGAAGAGCAAGAGGGAAATGGCTAGAAACTAAGATGAATGACCTAAAATCGAAAAAAAAAAAAGCTCTTATATCCCATGCGATAGTGTCTCGACACTGCGACCGTTGTGAGCCCAAAAATGTGAGGTAGAGAGGACATCGACAAGACACTTCAAATACAGAAATGCTAGCTAGGCGCACCTTCAAACTAGTGGTAGCCTTGAGACACACTTAGGTAGCATCTCAACGCTATCCTCTCGGATCAGGCTTGCTTCTCTTCAATTTGTTGGCTTCCAATGATCAGGTTTTGGCTTAATTTCTTATTTTTATGTCTTTTTTGCTCCAAAGTGTTCTTGGGAAGCCCAAACACCAAATACCTACAAAATAATACGCTAGCACAAAATTGAATATAGAATTGGCATTATTAAATCTAAATATATAGCACTAATTTGGTACTATCAACAACCACCCAAGAGCTTTTGGTTTCATCTCCCTCTTGGTCGAGATCTCTCCCTCTCTCTCTCTCTCTCTCTCTCGCCCATCTTCTTCTCGTCGGCGACGTGGACGAAACCCACCCCCAACTGCCATTTCTCTTCCTCGTGTGCGGTGCCTCCCCGATCTCCTTCTTTTAAAGTCTAACCTCGAGCTTAGGCACCGATGACATGATTTCTATCCATGCTGCGAGACCCACAGTTGTTCACATGCGAATCCACGACTGTTTTGCTTCAATTCACAAGACCTATGCAATTCAGTCTATCAAACATGATAATCACACTTCGTCTGCCTCAGATCTACAAGCCCACGTAAAGATCCTCGAGTTTAGCAATACCCACTCGAAATTGAACACAAAATCACTCTGATTTGGTGGCCCAAGGCGCGAGCAGTCCAAAATTTGTTGTGTTTTATGCCCTAAAACTCGTAGATAGTAAATGTAACATTTGACCGAACAATTAATAAAATGATTTATATTGCTTGTATTGAGTGAATCTTGTCTTATTAACCCTAATCCAATAAACAAAACATCCTAAGGCTAGAACTAGTATGTAGGGACATACGGGGATCAATGTTCCAGTTACAGCCTAAAGGGTCTATAGTATAGGGATAAGGCTAGGTACCTTATCCTGGTGACACTATGGGTATGACCCGCTGTGTATTATGATACAAACGCAATAATCCAACGCGTTCGTGTAGTGGACATGCGGGTGGGGGTATCCTGTGCAATGAGTTTGCACAAGACCGGACCGCGAGATAGTTAACCACTAGCTCTAACACCGTTAGCCAGTTACTTTTCTATCTCACTAGGATGACCTCAGCAACTCGGTTCAATCCTGAGTGGATTATGGACTCCTATTCACGAGGGGTTGTCCTTTGATTTGTATGGGTGAGAGTGGCCTCCATGCTGACTCAATAAGCCTACCGTTTTGGGGACAATACCGAGTAGGGAGTTGGGAACATAATCACACAAGATGGAATTCACTCCTTCCCGACTCTAGGGTAAGTGGAGGTGTGTTCCCATAAGTGGTGTCTCCAGGTCTTTAACAATGGGCCCTACTCTCTCTATGGCACGAGAGGGACTTTTGTTTCTTGGTTGGACCTCAAACAGGTTGTTCATTAGAGGAGCACTGGGGACTTAAGGGCAAAGACGTAACCTAGGGGTAAAATGGTAATTTGACCTAGTTGGGGTACGAACACACGTGAAGGACTGACTTGTCGTTATTGGTCAATATCCGTAGACACAAAAATATTCTGCAGTGAGAAGAGTGCAGTTGTGGGTCTTTAGTGGAGTGACCCACAGTTAATGAATGGAGACTAACTTGGTTAATGAGTTTAGCCAATTAGTCTCGTATCGTTAGAGCTTATGATCTGTAGGTCCATTATGTCCCACTGGTAGCTCGTAAAGAGACTTGAGGCAATTAAGTATAAACTGTAAATTGAAAGTGTTCAATTTTATTTAGGGGATTCTGATAGCGAGCATAGCTAGCTAGTTTTCCCTAATTAATTTAGCTAGTCTTTTATAATTTATTGGCCAAAATTATGCATTTATGTGTTGTATTTGTATGAAATATAGTTCTGAGCCAATTGGATGTTCGGGATGCGAAAAGAATTCGAAGAATGAAAAAGAATCAAAGTTGGAAGATTGAAGATAGGCCCATCCACAGACCAGCGTCGAGACACAGCTCCATGAGCGTCTCGGCGTTGACATTCTATATTTGGAGTTTTAAATCTTTAAAAAAAAAATTCACAGCGTCGCGATGCTCGCGGCGAATATTCCAGATTCGCGGTATCGCGACAGCATCGCGACGCTACGAAAAAAATTTTCCATATTTATATTTTGCTATTAGGGCTTTTTGGGGGACATCTTTTGGGATATTTTGAGTCGAAAACAGATAGAAAAACCCTCTTTGGAAGCTGAAGCAAGTGGTGGAGAGCAGGATTGAAGACTTTGTTCGTGGAGAGCGGGATTGAAGACTTTGTTCGTGGAGAGCGGGATTGAAGACTTTGTTCGTGGAGATCGTGACGGGGACGTGCGGTCTCGGCCACCTAGTGTTTAATCTTCTTTCCCTCTTATTTAGTTAGTTTTTAATGGCTTTTTCATGCTTAGTTTATCTTGTAACGCCATGTATGAGTAGCTAAGTTTGTTACTTAGGGATTGATGTAGTCTTTTTTTAGTTTGTGGATTGATTTATGGGTTGAACTGTGCAATTGTTTTATGTTTGCATTCTTAATTTTATGCTTTCAATTAATTGGCCATTAGTTGAATGATCCAAGTGTGGAGTCTTGCTCGGGAGAAGGGATTTAGCGTAGACTTAATTAAGGTTGCATGACTAAAGTAGAATTTCTAAAATCGTGACGAAATTTAGAGTAACTTTATAATTCGTCAAAAAGAACTAAATGCCTTGCATATTAAAGAACTTAGATAGGGATATCAAGTTAGTTAATTTGTATGAGAAACAATTATACTCAGGAGAGGTAGTTGTGATTAAAGGTTCTTAAACTCATAAAACCATTGTGCGTTATAATTCACTCCCTAAAATCAATCCTAGATTAAATTGACGAAATCAATTCCCTAAGTATTCTTTCAATTGAAGTTCACATCTTTAATTTGCATATTCTTTGTTTCCAAAATTCACTACTTTTTGGTCCCTAAATAAAATTGAACAAGAATATTCATGGTAGTTAATCTAACTTAAAAATCCAATCTAGAGGACGACACTCGATTGCAAAATTACTTTATTATTACTTGACATGTGCGCATGCGGTAGGAAAATTCCACATCAGATTCGTATAATGTATGTTGATACATTATAATATAAAGTTTATGAAACTTTATAATATAATTTTTGAATTAATTTCAAAAATTAATTCTTGAGAGAAAATATTTGAAAGAGTTCAAATAAATTTAATATGAATTGGATTCATATTCATTTAAATTTTAATAAAATCCCTAAGATTAAATATGTGATATTTAATTGGGTAATTAATTATTTATTTATTTAAATTAGATGTGAATAAGATAATAGACTTGAACTTATTCATAACCTTTTCCTATTAGGAAAAGGTCTTGGCCTTTACCTATATATAGGACCCCTTGGGTGGGGTGAAAGACATCCCATCCATTCTCCTTCTCTCAGAGATCTCTCCTAAAAGACTCCCACCAGTCTCCTGCTTCAAGAAGTCTTAGAGATATACTAGTGTAACCAATTGGTGGTGTTCGAACAAGAGAAGGTTGCTGGAGTTTTCTCCAAGATCATGAAAAAGACAGTTTTTCGGTCAAGGCTTTTTCAAATAGTAAGTATTCTTGAACCTTGATCATTATGATCATCTAGATTAGATCTAGGCTATTATTAAGCATGTTTATAGCCATTTTACAACACTTTCAACATAGTTTTATTGTTGTAATTGTTTGCAAATTGTATTGTTATTTCAAATAAAAATCAAAGACTATGAGTAGGTTCGGTGATTCTTTCCGCTGCATAGGGTTTTTATCCCTTCAATTGGTATCAGATCCAACTCAGTTGTTCTTGATTTTGAATTGAAATTTTCAATTTTTTCATGCTGGGACTTATGCATTGTGAATGTTATGGTTTGCGTATAAATGGATTCGATTAATTTGGCCATAGATTTACGTTTTCTTGAATTGTTCAATGTAAAGGCCCCTACGTTTTTTGGCATAATTTGTAAATCTATTATCCTCTGTAAGTCCGAGTCTGGAATAGGGTGTTCTATGATGAAGATCGTTGAAAATCACGTCCAAAATCGAGGCCAACCACGAAGAACAGTCGTTGGAATGCAAAGATTCTACCTCTAGACGCAGTAGCGTCGCGACCCTGTTCATCAGGTGTTGCGACACTGTCGCGATTTCGCGAAGCGGAGATCTACGATTGCATAAGCGACGCGACGCTAACGCGATTTCATGTTGCTTGAGGCTAGGGTTTCACGAGGTGCGGCTGAAGGTGTTTTTCCAGTCCGATTCGACTGTTAGGGCTGGTGTGGGGTCGGTTTGGCCCAGTCTAGCACGGTTCAAGCATGTTTTGGCATTTTGGGAGCCGGTTCGAAGCGGTTCGGGTCAGTTCATGCGGTCTAGCCTGGTTCTGAAGCTGCAAAAGGATATTTTTAGGATGAAATAGCTTAAATTATTGTAATTTATGTGCTTTATTTTATCCTATGGGCCAATTAATCGGTTTATACGCTATTTAAATGCTTTATGGATGTCATTTAGATTTAAAATCCCACCTTAGGTTATAAAGAATGCTCATGCATTTTATATATATTATAATTAGTTATAATGTATGGATTGAAATGCATGGTTTATTTTCATGAATTGTTTCATATATAGTTGAGGTATATTAAAATCATGAAAAATGGAATAGCATGATGCATGAAATTACTTAGTTAAATATAAAGAGTTATATTTGATAAGTTGTTTGCAGTATGCTACTCTGATTTACCTTGATTGGTAATAATATAATCGTTATAATTATTTAATAAGGAAATCAAGTTGCATTGAGCATGAAACATCCGTAGCATAATATAATTGTTATATTAAAATCATGCAATGCAATCCATGATATATAGTTTTATTATATTTAACTTGAATTTCATTGTTAATTATTTTAAAACTATAGTATGCATGATTATAGGACTAATCATTAAAATTTGAATAGTTTAAAATTAATGATTAGAAACCGTCAATCTATAATCAAGATATGCATGCAAACATAGGATCATAGGTATATATTAATTAATTTTAATGAGTTAAAACTATAAGACCTAAGGTCATATTCTAATAGGAT
This sequence comes from Luffa acutangula, assembly GCA_036850905.1. NCBI lineage: Eukaryota > Viridiplantae > Streptophyta > Magnoliopsida > Cucurbitales > Cucurbitaceae > Luffa > Luffa acutangula. Next base: position 21,672,437 of record CM072095.1, on the reverse strand, counting down.
TAGAATTCCTTACTCAGTTTTAAATAGTTTTAACCAACTAAGTAGGACAAACATTACTATGATTATAAGGGAACTCTACCGGTAAAGTTCTGTCTAATGTTGGGGGTACTTAAGTTGACGGTTTACGGAACACCTCCTACGTGGGAACTGACCCGGAATACCATAGTTGAATTAATCATAGTCTAAATGTTAGAAGATGGTCGCTAGGTAAATTAAACTTGTTTAATAAACCTAGAAACAAGATCTTATTATAATAGTTATAATAGGATTAGACTAGAAAAAAACAATTAGTTGGATTTATCTAGGTTAATAAACCCTAAAATATACAATAGGTCACTTTAGTGGGAGGTAAAATCAAAACTTTATTTAAATCGAGTTTGTACTCCTACATCTCTATATTCACAACATGAAATCCATGCTCGGCTTTGTGTTGTTTTAGTGCGGCCTCCCTTCGGAAAGTGTTTGCATGGGTTAATAACAAGGGTAATGGGAAATGTGTCCATAATAATTGGGAGCGGGACACGTGTCAACATATCCCTCGATCTCCACCCATAGGTCACACCGTGTGAGTCTTATGATCTACCAGCGTGTTGTCCTGGAGCAACCATCCCTTCGGAGGGCCTAATCATAGGATTCGTAACACCGTGAACTACCAAAAAGGATAGGGTCACTTAGGCTAATTACCAATAGTTGTTTTTCCCTTTGGTAGCTCGTTGGTGTGTGCCTCTAAGATCTGAAAGTGTGAGGGTTACACTTACGGGGATAAGTTAATTCTTTAACGAATCCTTGACCGAACAACGGTGGTCAAAGTCTATAGCAATATGAGTTACTCTGGTAAAAGAATTGACTGAGAAGTGTCTCATTTTAGAGTGGGAGTAGCTGATCACCCTTCGGTAGTTGTTTCTCTAAACCTCTAAAGCATCGTTGCTAAACACAATCAATAGTTTGTTAGGGTTCTTTGATTGATTATTTGCAAAATTGATTGGATGTTTGCAATTGTTTTTATTGCTTGTTTGATGGGTTAAGACAAAGATAACTAATACGGTAAATGTTAATTTTTCCAGCAATGTCTTCCTCAATCACCGCTTTATTAGAAAATGAAAAGTTAACCGGCGAGAACTTTCCTACGTGGAAATCCAACCTTAATATGATTCTGGTTGTTGAAGATCTCTGGTTCGTCTTAACGGATGATTGTCCTCCAGTTTCCCCTCACAATGCATCCCAAGGGATAAAGGATGCTTATGACCTCTGGACAAAGGCCAATGATAAGGCTCGTGTCTGTATCTTAGCCAGCTTATCTGAAGTTTTGGCCAAGAGACATGAAAGTATTATTACAGCAAGGGAGATTATGAACTCTCTTCAGAAGATGTTTGGACAACTGTCCAGAAAACTCCACTATGATACTCTCAAACGAATTTATATCTGCCGCATGAAAGAGGGCACTTTTGTTTGGGAACACGTCCTGGAAATGATGGTCCAATTTAACATGGCAGAAACATATGGGGCGGTCATAGATGAGCGAACTCAGGTTGCATTCATCTTGGAATCTCTTACGAAGAGTTTCCTACAATTTCGCAAGCATATAATGTCGAGCAAGATGATGTACACCCTGACGAATCTCTTAATTGAGTTGCAGATCTATCTGTCTCTTCAGGATATCAAGGGTCAAATAGAAAATGAGACAATAGTTGTTCATTCCAAGGGTTCACCCTCTGGATCTAAAACTGCATCACAGAACGTTTCTTTCAATGAGATTCATGAAGACAAGGGGAATGCTCCCGCAGCTGCTGAAAACAAGAAAGACAAGGAAGATAAATATGATTTACTTGTTTTAGAATCATGCCTTGTTGAACATGATGAGTATGCCTGGATATTAGATTCTGGAGCGACTAATCATGTTTGTTCTTCTTTTCAGGGAAATGATTTCCAGCAGCTTCAAGATGGTGAGATGACACTCAAGGTTGGAACGGGAGATGTCATTTCAGTAAGTCCAGTGGGAGCTGCGAAGTTGTTTTTCAAAAATAAGTTTTTATTTTTATAAAACTTCTATTCTATTTCTTTTGAGTTAAATGAAGCCTTCATTTCCAGAGATGGAATACTTATTCAAGGATTTGGAATTCCCTAATTCCGATAAAGCGGAAGCGTAATTGGCACTGATTCGTAGTTAATTTTGTTTATCCAAAAATACCATTACATTGGCAAAAATCATAGAAAAATTTTTATAGAAACTTAAGGCTAAGTGTTGGGTTCCTAGAGTGAGTAATAATATGGTATAAAAGACTCTAGAATTCCTATGCAAGTATACACAGTCTGCAGCAAGTAATATTATCAATCCGAGCCCTGAATTAGTTTCCACTCTACCTATTTTTGTGTAACTTTCCAATGGTTTCAAGAATAGTAAAATGATTTGGTTTTATCGGAATTATGCTGAAGCAAAATAAATGACAGAACAACGAGTAAACAAATAGATAGACAGATTAAAGACAGGCGCTGGTTAGGTTTTAGTGATTGTTCTAAAATATGCTCTAGCAATATTATTGATCATGCATTTCTCGCAGTATTATTAGCGGATTCATCCCGAAACTCCGGATCTTTTGGGATATGTTTCAAACCCAATGAAGTACAACCGATCAAGCACTAGGCAACTGGCTATCCCTAGCTCAGTCACTGGCGTTCACCAATACACAATGATCGTAGTGTGGATAATTGCCACACACTCTCTAAATCATTCCTGAAACTAGAGAGAGCTATTCACACCGGCTGGCAGGGCGGACATAAAATGGAAATAAGCACAACAATTAACCAAAATGCGATAGTCAATTTATTACTAGAGATGAAGCACAGTAATCACATTATTCCTAACCAACACCCTAAGCTACTTAGTTCATAATAGGCATAGAAATACGAATTACAATCTAAATATGCATGTCCATAGCCACAAGTTAATAAAGAAGATAGACTCCTTAATGAGCTTGCGGAAGATGGTGTTCTTGGTGATCTTCAATCTCTATACTACTCGGCTTCCAAGGGAAAACATGGAATGAGTTTGACTTGGACGGCTACTTCCTTTTATAGGAGGAGAGAAGACTTGAATTAGGTCAACTTGGACACGTGTAGGGCTCTCCTTGCTCCTTTATCACGAAAATTACTCAACAGAAGTCGGTTCATGAAGTTGGCTAACGAGTTGTGATGTGGCAGTTTTGTTCCCAGTTTTGCTGCAGCACAGAATTTGCTCCCTCCAGTCGCTCAGCAGCATAATCTTCACAAAATAATTTCCAATGCTTCCATTCTTCCAAATGGGTTAAAACAAGTAATTTCTATCCAAAACCAACCCTAATAAGCATAGAGGACACACAAATCTCTATATAATTGAGGCCTAAATAACTACCTTTTGGGCAGTTATCATACCCCCAAACTTGAACTATTGCGCGTCCCGAGCAATACTAACTCACCTCCCTTCAAGAATTCAGAACATTAGACAAAGAATAGCTTAATCAAACCAAACAGTCCAACACTACCTTTAACTTTTACCTGAGCACTCTGCAAAACCAAGCTCTGCTGCAGCAAAATGATTCCTCCGGCACGGACAGATAATCACCACTTTTCAACTTAATTCTAAAAACTCACCACAGCCTAGCTCTATTATCAGACATTTCAAAACATATTTTTAAAGGGGTTCATATCATTGTTTATCAGACTTAAAGCAGCCCTACAGTCATAAGCTCTTAAGCATGGGATGACCCACTTATGGTGCAGTATACCCTTGCCTCAAGCTCATCACCAACTAAGCTCAATACTCTTTATAAAGCTAAAAAATCCTTAGTCATTCTATCTCTTGCTCCTCAAAATGGCAAGATTTTGTGATGAAGCTCATCTAAGTTCTGGGAGACAGAAAAACTGCTGGATCATCATTCATCCCTCAAAACTTTTGCTCCATGAATTTTCTCAGCAAAAATTTCAACAAATAATTTTTTTTTCGCAAATAATAATTTTTTTTCTCATATTTATCATTTGTTTTCACATTTCCTAGGTAATCTTTTGACGCGAAGACAAACTGTCGGTATCACAAATGTCCCCGGTTACTCAATAACCTAACAAATTTTAATTTTGAAGGAGAGGAATGCTTGAGCAAAACAATTGGAGTAGCAAAAAGTCCCCCAAACTTGATTTATTCATTGTCCCCAATGAATCATTATATAAGCAAGTATACCCCCAAACTTAAATTTTTCGATCTGAATTTTTAAACTAAACATGGGACTCAGATTAAGCTTAAAGTGGATCATATAAGTCAATACTACCGTCAAAATCTTCTTGCCGGAGCAACAGTCCAGGCTAGAAGAAATGCTCAAGCAAAAGGTTTCTGGAGATGAGAATACCTTGATCTAATTAAGCGTAATTAGTCCAAGCTTCAAAAATTCAGAAGAAAATAGTTAAGTTAGAGTTTACTCAGGGCTCATGGAATGGAACATCAAGAAATTTCATTAAAAAAAAGAAAAGAAATTACATATCAGATATATTTTTTTTCAAGCAGCAGAAAAGTAAAAAGAAAAGCAAACATAACAGTAATAGAAAAGGAGGTTAGAAAATGCACGAGCAATCAAAAATTTAAGAACAAAAATTATGCTCGCCCAGGGCCACTTCATCCTTCAGTCCTCTTGGCCCGGTTCATTTTCATCATCATCTTCTCCTCTTTCAACAGGTGGGGGCAGAATCCAGGGGTTCAACAGATCGTCAGGGAATGCTGGAAGGGTTGGATACGATTTTGAAAAATTCTCTTGCAGCGCCTTCTTCAAGCTGGCATCCCGATTCTTAACATAGTTCCAGAAGGTTAAAGTTTGCCTCTCAGTAAACTCTTGTCGACTGGCCGAAAGTGCCAGTTGTTCTAGAATCGAGTTGATGCCATGGATAAGCCCACCTTGACGCACCTCCTACATGCGCTGGAGCCGTGCCAAATTGGGCGTGTCTATGATCCCCTTATCAAACAGGATCACATCTCCCTCATCCACCGGAACCCCTGCTCTTCTGCACAGCATCGTGATTGTGTTTGGAAAGAATAGTTTCCCCACCTTCTTTTTCCAACATCCAGAAATCTCATTCGCAATGATCCTCCCTACGTTAATACTGAGAGACCGTAAGATGGCAAAAGCTAGGAGAACCCGTTCCCTGGAGATTGTCGAGTCATGTGTTGTTGGAAGCATCTTCTGTCTAATAAATCCAATCCATGTGTTCGCTTCCCTTTTCAAATAAGCCGACTGGAATGTCCTTTTCTGAGTCTTGGATAACTGCCACTGTGCCCCTTCAATTCCTACCTCCCTTACAGCCTCACTTAGTTGCTCATCAAATGGCGCCACAACCATCTCATTAGACGCCGCATGGGAAAAGTTTTGAACGTTGTACAGTGCATTGATTGCACTTGGACTCCAATCCACCTCGACTCCTCGGACAATCACCTGGAAACCATCCTCCTTGACAATGTTAGCATAAAATTCACGCACCACCTGTGCGTTTATAGATTCAGGCTTCGCACAAAACAGCTTCCAGCCGTGGTCTGCAATACCGGTCCTCAGAAACTGTGGAAGATGACCACTGAAACCGCGCTCGAACAAGAAATCTCTTTTCAGAAGCTCAGCATATTTTGCTCTGGCAAAATGTTTGACGAAGCGATCAAATGGAACCTGCTGTTCTTCTATCGCCTCGTGTTCTTCCGATGCTTCAGCAATATTTTTGCCCTTATCTGCCCTGCGCTTGAGCAACTGCTCTTCCTCAGTCTTCTTCTCTGTTTCTTCTCTTTCTTTGTCCTTAGCTTCTTTCTTCTCTCTTTCCTCTCGCTCTGCCTTTTCTCTCTCAGAATCTGATGATGGTGGTGACGGGGTATCAGTCCGAATCACCTGAATATGGCCGGCCTTTCTTTTTATGCGGCGGCGTTTCGGCGGTTCGGGCATGATTACCTCAACACGAGCTTCTTGGTGCTGCTCGTTTCCTCTTTCAGACACTACGTCTGCCTGCTCGTCTCTCACTATCTCAACCTGCTGTTCTTGATTCTCCTCAACATTTTCCTCTCGAGCCGTATCTGTATCCGCAAGTCTCTGATCAGCCTCTCCTGGGGTCTGTTCTTGCGGTTCTTCCAGGTTTTCTTCAACCACTGCAGCAGCCTCATCCTCTGTCACTTTTCCTGTTCTTCTGCCCTCTATTGTCGCCTTCTTCTTTTAGCTTCTTTCTCCTCCAGTGTTCTTTTCTTCTTAGTTTTTACTTTCGGAACTTCGGGGGTAATGGGTATTTCCTCTTCACTCTCTCTCTCTCTTTCTTTCCTCGCTCTTGTTTTGGCCATGGGTAACTCAAAGGGTTTTGCAGCGAATGAAAAGGAGAAAGAAAGAATATAGATGGCAAGATAGAATCAAGAAGACGAAGTGAGGAGAAACGTACCGATGTCTGCAAATAAATAAGGCTCCAGCAATTTGAAATCCTAACCTAAAGGATTTGCTCCGTAATAAATGGTTTTACCGTTCATATATACTTTGCAATTCAAATCCCTAACGGTAAAATCGTGGAATTTCAATCATCTATGGGAAATAACGGCATGTTGTCAATGGCTAAACCGTTGGATTATCCCTGCACGACATGTGGCAGCATCCCTACAATTCACCTGCCCATAGAAGTTCAAAAATCCCAACGGTAAAAATAATTATTCACACTAAAATCCTTCCTATTCGGACGAGAAATTTGCTCCAGCATTATCTTTGCTGCAACCATCTTCTAAACCTGCCGAATCTTAGATACAGAATTTAAATTTCAAAATAGGAAAATCAAATCTTTTAAATTCAAATTGAACTTAACCGATCAAATCAAACTTAATTTTTTATTCTTAAAGCCGAATCAATTAGAGAAAATCTTTATTAACTAACAGAATTCAAATAACTGAAAATAAAATCTAATTCAAAGATAATTTAAATAAATAACCCAAAAAATAAAATCAAATTCAAAAATAAAATCTAAACTACCAATAATAAAATATTGAAGGATAAAATCTACTAAACCATGCAAAATCAAATCTAACCTAACCGAAATTAAAATCAAATCAGCGAAAAATAAAATCAATACAAAGTCTGGGAGCTCAAAATTTTGCTCTGTGAAATGCTCCCGCAAAAGTCCTCCTCTCTCAATCATCAACCAACCTTAGGGAAGGATATTTCGACTGAAACTCCTCACCCCAATAATGCTTCACATGCTGCCCATTCACTTTGAACAATCTCCCATTTTTTTCATCCTACAAAGTAATTGCTCCATTGGGAAAAACCTCAACCACAATAAATGGTCCTGACCATTTAGATTTTAGTTTTTCAGGAAATAATTTTAATCTAGAATTATAAAGCAAAACTTTTTGACCCTTAACAAATTCTTTGGACTTTATTTTCTTGTCATGCCACGACTTAGTCTTTTTCTTATACATTTTCGCATTTTCGTAAGAAAATTGACGAAATTCTTCTAACTCATTAAGCTGCAGCATTCTTATCGCTCCTGCATGACTTAGATCAAAATTTAACTTTTTCAAAGCCCAAAATGTTTTATGCTCAAGCTCTAATGGTAAATGGCAAGCTTTCCCATATACTAACCTATAGGGAGACATACCTGGAGGAGTCTTATAAGTTGTCCTATAAGCCCAAAGAGCCTCATCTAACCTAAAAGACCAATCCTTTCTAGATGGATGGACTACTTTCTCTAAAATCGATTTAATTTCCCCATTACTGATTTCAGCTTGGCCATTTGCTTGTGGGTGATAAGGGGTAGCTGTCCTATGCTTAATCCCATACTTAGCTAAAAACTTAGTTAAGATATTATTAACAAAATGTGTACCATCATCACTCACTAGAGCCCTAGGTGTCCCAAACCGCGCAAAAATGTGCGATTGAAGAAACCTTGCAACTGTCTTGGCATCACTCTGATGGCATGCAATGGTCTCCACCCATTTGGACACAATCAACTGCCAATAAGATAAAAACATTGCCATTAGAAGGGGGAAATGGCCCCATAAAGTCAATACCCCATACATCAAATAATTCAACTTCTAAAATGAAAGTAAGAGGCATTTCATCTCTAGGCCCCAAATTTCCTCTCCTATGGCAAGCATCACATTATATTGCTTGTAGAACCAATGGGCGTCCTTGAATAACGTAGGCCAGAAAAATCCGCAATGCAAAATCCCCATAGTTGTCCTCTGACCGCTGAAATGACCTCCATACGGCGAAGAGTGACATTGCTCTAGGATTTCCTTTGCTTCAGCACCTGAAACACACCTACGAATAATACCGTCAGAGCATTGCTTATACGTAAATGGCTCATCCCAATAGAAAAATTTCGCATCATGCTTAAACTTTTTCTTCTGCCTCCAATCCATGCCAATAGGGGTGACTCCCTTTACCAAAAATTTGGCAATGTCAGCATACCAAGGGACATCCCTAACTACCATTACTTCAACAGCAAAGAGCTGTTCATCTGGAAAAGAATCGGAAATGGCAGATTGCTCCAGCAAAGATGATGACGGATCAAGACGAGATAAATGATCTGCAATGACATTTTCTGATCCCTTCTTGTCCTTTATCTCCAAGTCAAATTCCTACAATAGTAAAACCCAACGAATTAGTCTAGGCTTTGCATCCTTCTTAGTCATTAAATACCTTATTGCTGCATGATCCGTGAAAACCGTGACTTTGGATCCAACCAAATATGGCCGAAACTTCTCAAAAGCGAACACCACAGCTAACAACTCCTTTTCAGTAGTTGTATAGTTGACTTGTGCCTTATTTAAAACCTTGCTTGCATAATATATAGGATGGATAAATTTGCCCTGCTTTTGCCCAAGCATAGCACCTACTGCAGCATCACTCGCATCACACATTACCTCGAATGGCAAATTCCAATTAGGTGCGCAAAGAATGGGTGCTGAGATTAAAGCAGCCTTTAAAGTCTCAAAAGTCTTCCTACAATCTGCATCAAAGTCAAAAACATGATCAGTACACAATAAGTTACAAAGAGGTTTACTGATTTTGGAGAAATCCTTTATGAACCTCCTATAAAATCCAGCATGTCCTAAAAAACTCCGAATTCCCTTCACTGAATTCGGTGGCTCTAGTCTTTCAATCACCTCAGTTTTTGCTCTATCAACTTGTAGACAATTTTTAGAAATTTTATGACCTAACACTATGCCCTCCTTCACCATGAAGTGGCATTTCTCCCAATTAAGAACTAGATGGGTATCCTCACATCTTTTTAACACCTTTCCTAAATTATCTAAACAACTCTGAAAAGACCCTCCAAACACTGAAAAATCGTCCATAAATACCTCAACAGTGGACTCAATCATATCAGAAAAAATTGCTAACATACACCGCTGAAATGTAGTTGGAGCATTGTAGAGGCCGAAAGGCATTCTCCTAAAAGCGAATGTCCCACAAGGACAGGTGAAAGTGGTTTTCTCCCGATCCTCAGAAGCAATAGTAATCTGGTTATACCCAGAATAACCATCCAAGAAACAGTAGTAGGCCTGACCAGCCAATCGATCCAACATCTGGTCGATAAATGGTAGAGGGAAATGATCCTTTCGGGTAGCTTTATTAAGCCTTCTGCAATCCATGCAAACCCTCCAGACAGTTACTGTCCTTGTGGGGATCAACTCATTATCTTTATTGCTCACCACAGTAACACCTCCTTTCTTAGGAACACATTGGACAGGGCTTACCCAATTGCTATCGGCAATTGGATAGATGATCCCAGCATCCAACCATTTAATTACCTCCTTTTTAACAACCTCTTTCATTGCAGGGTTAAGCCTTCTTTACTGCTCAATACTCCTAAAGGATCCCTCCTCTAGAGTGATTTTGTGCATACAAAAAGATGGGCTAATTCCCTGAATATCAGCCAATGTCCAACCTATAGCCTTGCGGTATTGCTGCAGCAATTTTATTAAGGCCTCCTCATGCTCCGGCATTAAATCTAATGCAACAATAATGGGCAACATCTCACTTTCCCCAAGATACACATACTTTAGATCCTCCGGCAAGGGCTTCAAATCTAAAGTAGGTGCCTCAATCAGGGATGGCTTAATTGGGGGAGCCTTTCTTTGATCTAAATCTAAAGACTCAAAAAAATGGACGACCTAGAATAATTGGGACATCCTTATCAGCCTCGTAGTCTAAAATAATAAAATCAACAAAAAATATATGAATTTATCCACTTTTACTAAGACATCCTCAATTTTACCCTCTGGATATGTGATAGACCTATCAGCTAATGGGAGTGTAACTGTGGTTAGTCTAGCTTCACCAATACCTAACTTCCGATAGATCGAAAGAGGCATAAGGTTAATGCTTGCGCCTAAATCATAGAGTGCTCTACCTAATTCTTTTCCACCTATAGACACAAGTATAGTAAATGACCCTGGATCCTTAGCCTTGGGGGGGTAGTCCATTCTTAAGAACAGCACTACACTCCTCAGTAAGAGATATAGTTTCAAACTCACCTAACCTTTTCTTTTTAGTCAAAATATCCTTAAGAAATTTAGCATAATTAGGCATTTGCTCAATAGCTTCTACTAAAGGGATATTTATGTGCAATTGCTTAAGAATCTCTAAAAACTTTTTAAATTGACCATCTTGATTCTTAGGCTTTTGCCTTTGTAGAAAAGGTAGAGGTGGTATATAAGGTGGGGGCGGCACATAAGGTGGTTCTACATCTGGCACAGAACCAGATGCTCCAGCATTTTCTTTGCTGCCTCCAACACCCTGACCAGACTCCAACACTTTCTCAACAACGATATTATTATTTCTATCATCATTTTTCTCTATAACCTGGGTTTTACTAGACTCAATTCTTTCTTCTAATGGCTTACCACTCCTAAGAGTAACTGCCTTTACCTGCTCCTTACCTTCCCTTTTAGGGTGCTCAGTATCTGATGGAAGTTTCCCTTGAGGCCTCGCCTTTAGCTCATTAGCTAGCAGACCCACTTGCAATTCCAGGGCCCTCATCAAAGCTTGATTACTTTGAATTGCGGTATCTGTGCGAGCCATGAATTCTTTCATCATCGCTTCGAGAGAGTTTCCCGAATTTTGCTGGGGCAAAGCCTGCTTATTTTGCTGGGGCATTACCTGCACTTTAGCAAATCCCGGCTGGTTCATCTTCTGTTGCGCTTGCACATTATGTCCTTGACCTCCCCATGAAAAGTTGGGGTGGTTGTGCCAACCTGGATTATAGAAGTTAGAATAAGGGTTGTTCCTCTGATTATCTACAAAAAACACAGAAGCTGGATTGTTGGGGCAAAACTCGTAGTTGTGGTCTTCACCACAATAGACACATGCTTCGTCCGTGACTTGGTTCACCACTGCAGTAGGCTCCATAGCTGGTGGCTGCTGATGGCTAATCACTGTCACATTCTTAAGAGCGTTAGCAATCATAGCAAGATCAGCCCCTAATGGTGGACACACCATCAACCTCTAACACACTCTTAACCTTTTTATTAGTGCCTCTAACATCCGACCACTGACAACTATTAATAGATATTCTCTCTAAAATTTCATAAGCCTCATCAAAAGTTTTTGCCAAAAGGGCCCCTCCAGCCGAAGCATCGACCATACCTTGGGTTACTCCATTTAAACCATTGTAGAATGTTTCCATTTGAATACAATGAGGTAAACCATGGTGGGGACACTTTCGCAAAATCTCCTTAAACCTTTCCCAAGCCCCACTAAAAGTCTCATCCTCAAGTTGCCTAAACCCTACTATTTCACTCCTTAATTTAGCATTTTTATTAGGTGGGAAATATTTACTCAAAATATTTTCAGCTAACTCATCCCACGTCCTAATTGATCCTGGAGCAAAAGAGTTTAACCATGACTTTGCTCCATCTCTAAGAGAATACGGGAACAAAGTTAATCTAAGGGCATCTCTAGGCATTCCTTGAATTACAAAAGAATCACTAACTCCTAGAAAAGACTTAAGATGTAAATGAGGGTCTTCAGATGACAAACCATGGAATTGCCCCACGGTTTGCAACATCTGAAACATTACCGATTTCCTTTCAAAATTTGCCGCTTGGATTTGGGGACATGCAATCCTTGGATTCAACTCATTAAACATCAGGACAGCATACGCTCGAATGGCTCTGGTCCTATCGTTCGCTATCAGGATATGATTCTCAGCCTGATTATTTTGTTGCTCATTTTGCTCAAACAGCGGGTTTTGCTGCAGCAACGGATTCTGCTAGGGGTTTGCTGCTGCTGGACCTTCAGGATCCACCGGAAGTCGCGGCACGTTCTCCATCTGGTTTCTGCGCTGCTCCCTCCTTCTGTTCCTAAATGTCCTTTCAATTTCTGGATCAAGCTCAAACCGTACCCCAGGCGGATCGCTCATGCACCAAAATCACACCTGTAAAAACAAAAGAAACAATCAAAAAGTTCTAGCACCAAACCACTAAAACACATACACAAAAATAAATCAGATAAAAACTTATCCAAGTCCCCGGCAACGGCGCCAAAAACTTGTTGGGTTCCTAGGGTGAGTAATAATATGGTATAAAAGACTCTAGAATTCCTGTGCAAGTATACACAGTCTGCAGCAAGTAATATTATCAATCTGAGCCCTGAATTAGTTTCCACTCTACCTATTTTTTTGTCACTTTCCAATGGTTTCAAGAATAGTAAAATGATTTGGTTTTATTGGAATTATGTTGAAGCAAAATAAATGACAGAAAAACGAGTAAACAAATAGATAGACAGATTAAAGACAGGCGCTGGTTAGGTTTTAGTGATTGTTCTAAAATATGCTCTAGCAATATTATTGATCATGCATTTCTCGCAGTATTATTAGCGGATTCCTCCCGGAACTCCGGATCTTTTGGGATATGTTTCAAACCCAATGAAGTACGACCGATCAAGCACTAGGCAACTGGCTATCCTTAGCTCAGTCACTGGCGTTCACCAATACACAATGATCGTAGTGTGGATAATTGCCACACACTCTCTAAATCATCCCTGAAACTAGAGAGAGCTATTCACACCGGCTGGCCAGGCGGGCATAAAATGGAAATAAGCACAACAATTAACCAAAATGCGATAGTCAATTTATTACTAGAGATGAAGCACAGTAATCACATTATTCCTAACCAACACCCTAAGCTACTTAGTTCATAATAGGCATAGAAATACGAATTACAATCTGAGTATGCATGTCCATAGCCACAAGTTAATAAAGAAGATAGACTCCCTAATCAGCTAGCGGAAGATGGTGTTCTTGGTGATCTTCAATCTCTATACTACTCGGCTTCCAAGGGAAAACATGGAATGAGTTTGACTTGGATGGCTACTTCCTTTTATAGGAGGAGAGGAGACTTGAATTAGGTCAACTTGGACACGTGTAGGGCTCTCCTTGCTCCTTTATCACGAAAATTACTCAACAGAAGTCGGTTCATGAAGTTGGCTAACGAGCTGTGATGTGGCAGTTCTGTTCCCAGTTTTGCTGCAGCATAGAATTTGCTCCCTCCAGTCGCTCAGCAGCATAATCTTCACAAAATAATTTCCAATTCTTCCATTCTTCCAAATGGGTTAAAACATGTAATATCTATCCAAAACCAACCCTAATAAGCATAGAGGACACACAAATCTCTATATAATTGAGGCCTAAATAACTACCTTTTGGGCAGTTATCACTAAGCATACAAAAATTAGATATAAATCTATAATAAAGAAAAAAGAAGCAAATCTCCGTTGACATCTCTGAAAATCAAGAATGATTCTTGATTGCTTTGCAACAACGAAGAACACCCCCATTTGGTTACACTGGTATATCTCTGAGACTAATGGAGGCAGGAAACTGTTGGGAGTCTTTTAGGAAAGATCTTTGAGAGAAGTAGAATGAATGAGATACCTTTCACCTCCACCCCAGGGGTCCTATTTATAGGTAAAGGCCAAGACCTTTTCTTAATAGGGAAAAGTCATGAATAAGATCAAATCTATTACCTTATTCATATTTAATTTAATAAATAATTAATTAATTACCAAATTAAATATCATATATTTAATCTTAGGGATTTTATTAAATTATTTATATTAATATGAATCCAATTCATATTAATTATTTGAATTCTTTCAAATATTTTCTCTCAATAATTAATTTTGAATTTAATTCAAAAATTATATTATAAAGTTTCATAAACTTTATATTATAATGTATCAATATACATTATATGATTCCCCTAAATAAATTGAACACTTTCAATTTAGAATTAATGTAACGCCCCAGGTTCTCTAACCTCTAGCCTAGCGACGCTACTACTCACTCAAGACTTATAAGCAACTAGGATAACTTCTCTAGACCTAATTTACTGAAAATTTCGGCAGTATAACGACGTAAAACAGATTGTCCCAAATTTTTTTAAACACCTGATAAAGAACAATAACACTTCTAAATAAGCATCCAACCAAGCTCCACCAAATTACAGTCAGTTTTCACAACCTATCTCCTTTAACAAGACATACCTCAAGGCAACATACCTTAAACAAAACTCATGCAGCGGAAATCATAAAGACATTCTATTAGCAAAGAGCTAGACCACTAGCTAAAGCATTTATTTCACTTAATCAAAATAACAAGTCTAGTTCATAAACTCGAAAATAGACCTTTCTCAGGTGAATCCCTCACCATCACAAAACTACAAATTTAAAGAGCTCAAACTATCTACTAAAGCAACTAGAAAACATAACAACAAAAAGCAACTCTCTAGGAATATTTCCTCGCAGTTCTCCTCCTCGCCACCAAGTTAGTCCTTCACGAGTGTTCGTAACTCCAGCTGGGTCAAATTACCATTTTACCCTTGAGTTACCTCTACCTCCTCAAGTATCAGTGCTCCTCTAATGAACAATCTGTTTGTAGTCCAACCATCAAACAGAAGCCCCTCTCAGACCAGTGAAAGTAGGGCCCTTTGTTCAAGACCTGGAGACACCACTTAAGGGAACACTCGTCTACTTCCTCAATAATTGGGAAGGAGTGAATTCTATCTTGTGTGATTATGTTCTTAGCTCCCCACTCGGTCTTATCCCCAAAATCGTAGGCTTATTGAGTCGACGTACTAGCCACTCTCACCCATACAAATCAAAGGATGATCCCTCGTGAACAGGAGTCCATAATCCACTTAAGATTCAAACTAAGTTGCCTAGGTCATCATAGTGAAATAAAAACCTAACTAGTTAACGGTGTTACAGCTAGCAGTTACTATTTTGCGGTCCGATCTTATGCAAACTCATTGCATAGGATACCTCCACTCGCATGTCTACTACATGGACGCTTTGGATCAATACGTCTGTATCAAATACAAAGCGGGTCGTATCACATAGTGTTACTAGGATAAGGTACCGAGTCTTATCCTTGTACTATAGACCTTTTAGGTTGTTAATCGAACATCAATCCTCGAATGTCCCCACATACTAGTTCAAGTTACATACAAACAACCTTGGATCTTAGTTTATTTGATTTGGGTCAAATTTTGCAATATTTAACAATAACATTTTATTTCAGAAACTTAATAACACTTTATTTAAACAAGTATACAATTTGTTTACATTCACTATCTACGAGTTTTAGAGCATAAAATCCAACAAACTCCCACTTGAACTAAAACTTTAGTTTAGTGGGATGTACAATAATCTATTCAACAGTGGGTGTATAAATACATGTATAAAACATATACAATGTACAAATACAATAAACTAGGGCATCACTATACCCATTACATAATGGTATTACTATACCCATTACATTTCTCCCACTTGCCCTAGATTTCATTGTTGTACATAACTCGTAGACCTAGACCTTCCAGATGACCCTCATACCCTTTAGAAGAGAGAGCCTTTGTGAATATTCCATTTAATTCAATGTGCTTACTTGTCTTGGGCTGCAAAGTTCTTTTGAATTTGCCACAACACCATTGTATCACTATAAAGTGTGATGGGCAAGTTCACATTTGGAACACATTCCAAACCAGTCAAGAACTTTCTAAGCCTTACAGTCTCTATCGCTGCTTCACAAACAGCTATATTTTCGGCCTATATGGTTAAGACTGTAATTATGCCACACTATAGCTCCTTCGTAAAGTTTGACCATGGATACGGATGTAGATTTTCTCAAATCCTTATTAGTCTTAAAATCCATGTCAGTGTATCGTGTAAGGATCAAATCCTTAGTCCCATACACGAGCATATAGTTCCTCTTTCTCCTCAGATGCTTGAGGATATTCTTAACGGTTTTCCAGTGATCAAATCTTGGATTAGATTGATACTTACTTACAATCCCTATTGCATAGGGCATTCGTCCAATGTCCTCAACTTCTTGAGGTGTCTCAGGAAATAGTTTCTTAGAAAAAAAAATCCACTCGTGAAAGATAGTGAACCCTTCTTGGAATTCTACATCTTATATCTAACTAACATCTTGTAGATATAAGACACTTGAGACAAGGCTAGCTTTTTATTCTTACGGTTCCTAACAATTTGGATCCAAAGAACAAACTTAGCTTCTCCCAAATTTTTATTTGAAAATGAGCTGCTAACTCGTTTTACTAGTCAGTAAGATAACCTGCATCATTCTCAATGACTAGGATATCAATCACATACAACACTAATAAAGCTACTGAACTATTGGTGATCTTCTTGTTAAGACAAGATTCATCAATGTTCTGATCAAAGCTAAAAGATGTGATCATAGTATCAAATCTTATATTCCAAGATCGAATTGATTGGGTCAATCCATGAATGGATCACTTAAGCTTGCAAACCTTTTTACTTTTGATCTTGCTAAATGAACCATTCTGGTTGAGACATGTAGATACTCTTCTCAAGATTACCATTCAAAAGGGTAGTCTTGGCATCCATTCAAAATGGACAAGAGTTCTAACAGACTTCAGCATGGTGACAGGAGATAAGAATTTCTTACAATCTCCTGTCTCCGGGTATAACCCTTTTTCATAAGTCTAACCATAAGATTATGTCTCGTTTCTTCTTGTAGATACATTAGTAATCCATAGTGTTACCCTATTAGATATATCTACAAGATCCTAGTTGCAGTTGAAATCACATATTTTAATTCCGGGTCCATTGCTTCAATCCAATTGGTTCTTGTTAACATCATTCATTGCCTTGCTCTAAGACAATGAATTCTCAAAGCCATCATCAGGTATGACGATCTGGGCTTCAATTAAGCCCATGTAACGGTCAGATTGTAGAACAATCCTCCCACTATATTGAAGCACTCTCAACTCTTGAGATAGATGTAACTAACTAGTTGTATTGGCCCTATCAACAACCCTTGTTAAAGGTCCAACATCATCAACAACCCTTGTTGATTTATCAACAACTCTTGTTGATATTTCTGTAGCTTCATCAGTTAATTTACTTAAAACGACCTTACTTTATGGCTTATTATTTCTCATGTGGTCTTCTTCTAAGAATGTAGCATTTATCGATACAAATTCTTTATTCTCTTGTGGATTGAAGAAGTTTCCACATTTCTCGTTTCCTTGGGGTGGCCTAGGAATAGGTATATTGTTGAACAGTGTTCCAGTTTCTTTTGGGTTAGCCACTAGCACGTGTGTTTGACTCCCAAAAAGTAACGTAAACTACTTTTACGTCTTATCCACAATTCAAAAGATGTTTCATAAACACTTTTGATGGTTGTTGGAAATATGTACTGCAATCAACACTGCATGACCCCAAACCGAGTTAGGCAAATGAGCATAGCTCATAATGAATCGAACCATATCCAATAGGGTTTTATTTCTCCTATCTGATATTGAAAGTTGGGATGTAATTCCATGTTCTATCAAATAGTCTTGGAATCTCAAGTCTCATATACTCTACACCTCGATTAGATGAAGTGTTTTTATCATCTCACCTAACAAGTTTCCAACTTCAGTCTTAAACCACTTTGAATTTCTCAAGAGCTTTAGACTTAAGTTGCATTAGGTTGAGATACCCATACCTTGAATAATTATCTATAATATAGATGAATTATTCATGCCCTCCCACTGCTTTAACATATTGGACCACAAGGATCCAAATGTACAAGCTCCAAGGGCTCTTTGGCTCTATAGTTTTTTTCAAGCAAAAGAATTTATTAGTCATGTTGCCCTTAAGTCATGACCTATAAGGTAGCAGAGAGTCATCTTCTAACTTGCTTAGAAGTATACTCTTGACCAATCTCCCAATCATATTGAGGTAAATATGTCTTAACATTAAGTGCCAAACAAAAGGTATTTTCCTTTAGGAGAAATCCTTTGCCTTTCATTTCTTTGAGTAGTAGCAGCTTGAAGCAACTCAGTGTTCATGGCTGCTTTTACTCTTGATTAGTCTTAAAACATTTATGTTATTTTTCAGTTCAACTGAACAAAAGTTAACTCACTTTCTTGAAAAGAACTGGGTTAGCAGGGAAAGGTAAATAGTAACACTGTTCCAGCCAATAAGATACAGAAATCAAATTTCTTTTAATCTTAGGAATTATATATACACATTAGCTAATAATATGTATTTGCTCCCACTAAAAAAAAAAAAAAAAAAACTTAACGTTCCCCATTGCTACAACCAAGACAACTTCTCTAGTTCAAAATTTTTTAGAGTTATCTCAAGAGCATTAAGCTGTTGCCAGGAATTCATTCCTTTTAATAAGAAAGAACAAACGTGATTTGTGACTATAATCAAGTATTCGGGTACAATCACCATTCTTCACAAATTACGCTTCCAAGACTAGTAAGTCGAATTTACTGTCTTTGGACAAGTCTTTTTTGGCTGAGCAAGGCTCAATGTCACATTCATTAATAACACTTCTTAATGAAGTAAACATTTGAGGCATGAGAACATTTCTCCGTTAAGACTAATCTTAAATTATTCGCCACAAATTAATCGTTTAAGTTTGTTGTATAATCATCGTTATATATTAAATAGGCGTAAGACTATGCACATATTTAATCATTGAATCGCTGAAATAACAAATTACTTGATTATTTATCGCACTAACCCATTACAAGAGCAATACAAACAATTGCATACAATCCAATAAGTTTAGAAAAAACAAGCAATCATAGAACCCTAAGACTATTGATTTAGTTTTGCAACGATGTTTTAGAGGTTTAGAGCAACAACCACCGAAGGGTGATTAGCTACTCCTCCTTTGAAATGAGACACTTCTCAGCTAATTCTAATTCTGGAATAACTCATATTCCTATAGACATTAGCCACCGTTATTCGGTAAAGGATTTGTTAACATACTTAACTCATCCTCGTAAGTGTAACCCTCCCACTTTCAGATCCCAGAGACACGCACCAATAGGCTATCGAAGGGAAAGACAACTATTGCTAATTAGCCTAAGTGACCCTATCCTTTTCAGGAGTTACGAATCCTATGATCGAGCCCTCCGAAGGGATGGTTGCTCCAGGAGAACACGTAGGCGGATCATAAGACTCTCACGGTGTGACCTATGGGTGGAGACCGAGGGATACGTTGACACATGTCCCGCTCCCACTTACTATGGGCACTTTCCCCATTCACCTTGTTATTGACCCATCCAAACACTTTCCAAAGGGAGGCCGCGCTAAAACGACACAAAGCAGAGCATGGATCTCACGTTGTGAATATAGGGACGTAGGAGTAAAACTCGATTCAAATTAAGTTTTGATTTTACCTCCCACTAAAGTGACCTACCGTACATTTTAGGGTTTATTAACCTAGATAAATCCGACTAATTTAATTTATATAAGTCTAATCCTATTATAACTATTATAACGAGAGTTTTACTGTAATGTTCTAGGTGAGTTAAACTCTTTTAACATACCTAGCAACATCGTATGCTAACATGACTATGGTTATTTCAACTCAAGTTCTGGGTCTGTTACCAGGTAGCAGGTGTTCCGTAAACCGTCAGCTTAAATACCTTCAGCCTTAGACAGAACTTAACCGGGAGAGTTTCCTTTTAACCATAGTAATGTAAAGTCTTTACTCTAGAATCTAGGTGTATTAAACTCTTTTAATAAACCTAGTGACATTGCATGCTTACATAATTGTGGTTAATTCAACTCAAGTTCTGGGTCAATTCCCAGGTAGGAGTGATAGCGAGCATAGCTAGCTATTTTTCCTTAATTAATTTAGCTAGTCTTTCATGATTTATTGGCCAAATTTTATACATTTTCATGTTGTATTTGTAGGAAATTAATTTTGGAGCCAATTGGATGTTCGGGGGGCGAAAAGAGGTTAAAGAAGAAAAAAAAGAGTCAAAGAAGAAGAAGTCAAGGCATCCACAGACCAGGGTCGAGACGCTACTCTTGGAGCGTCTCGACGCTGCCTTTCCTTGTTTGAATTAGGCGGCAACAGGTCACAGCGTCGAGACGTTGTGACCCCAGCGTCGAGACGCTCTCGAATTTCCCTAAAAGTGAAGGTGCGGCAGGCGACAGCGTCGAGACTTTGTCTCCTTAGCGTCTCGACGCTACGACTAAATTTCAGCCTATTTATAGTTTTCGATTAGGGCTGATTGGGGACTTCTTTTTGGACACTTTGGAGCTGTAAAACAGAGCAAAGGGATTGATTTGAGGGCTGAAGCAAGTGGAGCGAAAGGGAATTGAAGGCATTGTTCGTGGGGATCGTCTCAGGGACGTGTGGTTTCGGCCTACATAGTGTTTAATTTCCTTTATCCCTTACTTTAGTTAGTTTTTATGGTTGATTCATATTTAGTTTATGATGTAATAAGGATTATGTGTAGCTAAGTTGAATTCTTAGGGATTGATGTAGCCGTTGGGCAGGTTATGGATATATTTTATGGTTTTATGCTATTGATTTCATTTATGCATATTTGTGTCCTTAATGCTTTTAATTTACTGGTCGTAAATTGATTGATGTTTATGCTTGAATCTAACTCGGAGAGAGAGGATTTAGCTAGAAATCGGGAGATTATAGTTAATTCTAGAAATCGTTAAAAAGGTTATCCTTATTGCCTTGTATGTTATTGAATTTAGATAGGGATATCGGGTTCAATTGCATGTGGGAGAATCATGTATGCTCGGGAGAGGTATGTGTGATTTTAGTTTACCAAGATTTATGAATAATAGCATGTTGTTAATCCATTAATTAATCCATAATCCCAATTGGTGAAATCACATCCCTAAGACCATTGTTTCCATTGGATTGTCATTTTCTGCATTGTTTTGTGTTTGCTTTACTTTCATTCTCACTTCATTTGGTTCCCTAAATAAAATTGGGCAAGACTATTTTCGGTAATTAAAATTGATTAGAAACCAATCCTAAGGACGACACTCGTTTTTACGATCACTTTATTATTACTTGACCTGTGCGCTTGCGGTAGGAAAATTCCACATCAAGGAGGTGTTTCGTAAACCGTCATCTTAAGTACCTCCAGTCTTAGATAGAACTTCACCGATAGAGTTCCCTTATAACCAATAGTTATGTTTGTCCTACTTAGTCATATTAAAACTATTTTAAAAACTAAGCAAGACTTAATTCTAATCCTATTATAATTAACATGATCTTAGGTCTAATTAATTTTAAGCATTTTAAAATTAATTCATTTGCCTATGATCCTATGTTTGTATGAAATTTTATTATAGGTTAACGGTTTCTATTCATTAATTTTATAACTATTATAAATTTTAATGAATTAACCCTATAACATGCTACTATGGTGAATAAATTAACAATCAAATTCTAATTAATTTATAAAACCATACATTAGTATTCATGGCATACCAAAAAATATAACAATTATATTAATCTAAGGTAATGTCATGCTCAATGCTATTTACTTTCCTTTTAATTAACCTAACTCTTAAAATAATTATTCAAGAAAATTAAAATAGCATTACTATTTTCATACATTAACATAATATTTTATATTAATAGCTCATGAAAATTAATAAGCATATAAATTACTTTCATAAATATAACTATTTATATTTTTACTAAAGTAATTTCATGCTCAATGCTTCTCAGTTTTCATCCATTTAATCATAACAATTAATATTAAATACTCATGAAAATTAAATTCATGCATAATACTTATATTATAACAATTATAATTAAATATGCATGAATATACTTAACCTATGGTGGGATTTTAAGCTATATGACATCCATAAAGCAAAATAAATAGCTAAGTAGACAGGTTTTTGCATCCTAGGACAAGATACAATAGAAAAGTTACACTAATTAATCTAAAAATGTCCTATCTAGCCGTGAATCAGCTTCAAATCGGGTCCAAACTCTTCGAACCATCAAGAATTGGGCTAAAATTGCATAAACCACTTAAAATGTGCTGAACCGGACCAAAAACCAGCTCAAACTGGTCAGAAACAACATAACAAGTCAAAAATCGATTAAAATTGGTCATATGAATCAAGAATAGGTCAAAAATAGATTAAGACCGGTCAAATAAATCGAGAACCGGTCAAACAACCGTTGAAAACGGTCAAAGACTGAGCGAACCGGTCAAAACTCAGCTGGAATCGATCAAAACTGTCGTGAACCGTTCAAACCAGCATGGAACCGCGTCGAACTGGTCAAAGACTGTTGAAAACCAATCGAACCGGTGAAAGACCGCTGAAAAACAAGTCGAACCGATAAAGAACCGGTCAAACCTCTCGCGAACCAGACCGCAAAACGTTGGACCGTGCCGAACCAATGTCGAAGCTGCTGGACCATGACGAACCTTCGCTAAACTTGTTGGATCGCGACGAACCGTCATCGAAGCTGCGGACCGCTCCGAACCTCAATTTAGGGCTGACGTCAGCTATTCTGTCTTATTTGGAATGCTGACGTCAGGGCCGCCGTTTTTCCCTTCTTCCAGCATCTGTTTTGCTTTGATTTAGGCCCCGATTTCTTCAAACCTTCATGGAATTTCACCAAAAGCCATTGACACGGACTTACAGACTTGATTGCAATTAAATATCCAAAACATCGGGCCATTACATTGATCAAATCAACTAAAAAATTGCAAAACTAATGCCAAAACCTTAAACATCTACTAGCAAACTTTTATACATCAAATGTAGAAAATTTCCACCAAAGAACCAATGCAAATTTTCGGAAATAAAATTAAAATCTATGACCTTTTAGGTTGTACTATAGACCTTTTAGGTTGTACTATAGACCTTTTAGGTTGTTACTTGAACATCAATCCCCGTATGTCTGCACATACTAGTTGAAGTTACATACAAACAACCTTGGATCTTAGTTTATTTTATTTGGGTCAAATTGTGCAATATTCAACAATATCATTTTATTACAGAAACTTAATAACACTTTATTAAAACAAGTATACAATTTGTTTACATTCACTATCTACGAATTTTAGGGCATAAAACCCAACACTTATATGTTCTGCTAAACTAGAAAACAACTTATATGTGTTAAGACCAACCAACACAACAACTCTTTTAAATCATGAGATGTTTAAATCGGCTGAAACACAAAATAAAAGGCAAAAGATTTCTCCAATAAGTAACAACACATATCTTTGGCACTTACGTCTTGGTTATATTAACATCGATCGGATCAGTCGTTTGGTAAAGAATGGACTTCTGACCGATTTAGAAGATGAATCTTTGCCACCCTGTGAATCGTGTCTCGAGGATAAAATGACCAAGAGGCCTTTTACCGGAAAAGGTTATCGTGCCAAAGAACCTCTAGAGTTGATACATTCGAATCTTTGTGGTCCAATGAGTGTAAACGCTCAAGGAGGTTATGAATATTTCATCTCTTTCATAGATGATTATTCTCGATATGGTTACTTATACCTAATAGGTCATAAGTCTGAAGCTTTTGAAAAGTTCAAAGAGTTTAAGACTTAGGTAGAAAACCTATTAGGTTAAACAATTAAAACACTTCGATAAGATCGAGGTGGAGAATACATGGATCAAAGATTCTAGGACTATATGATAGAACATGGAATCCAATCCCAACTCTCAGCACCTGGTACACCTCAGAAGAATGGTGTATCAGAAAGTAGAAATAGAACGTTGTTAGACATGGTTCGTTCTGTGATGAGTTATGCTCAATTGCCTAGCTCGTTTTTGGGGTTTGCAGTAGAGAATGCAGTTCATATTCTAAGAGATCTCAAACTACGTAGTAAACTAGTATTAGGAGAAGCTAAAGAAGAGTCAACAAGGGTTGTTGATGAAGTTGGTCCTTCAACAAGAGTTTATGTAGGAGTCAATTTTTCACGTCGATCTCACCTCCTCACATAGTGGGAGGGCCTCGATGCAGTGGGAGAGTTGTGATACAATCTGACCGTTACGTGGGTTTAACTAAAACACAAGTGGTCATACATGATGACGATGTTGAGGATCCATTGTCTTATCGACAGGAAATGAATGATGTAGATAAAGGTGAATGGGCCAAACTCGTGGACCTTGAGATGGAGTCTATGTACTTCAATCAAGTTTGGGAACTTGTAGATCCACCTGAAGGGGTCAAACCCATAGGGTGTAAATGGATCTACAAGAGGAAAAGAGATGTTGCAGGGAAAGTGCAGACTTTCAAAGTAAGACTTGTAGCTAAGGGTTATACCCAAAGAGAAGGATTGGACTAGGAAAATTTTTCTCCTGTTGCTATGTTGAAGTCAATAAGAATTCTCTTATCCATAGCCACATATTATGACTATGAAATATGGCAAATGTATGTCAAGACTGCCTTTCTGAATGGTAATCTTGGAGATAATGTCTTTATGTCTCTGCCCGAAGGGTTCATAACCCAAGGTCAGGAACAAAAAGTTTGTAAACTGAATCGATCAATTTATTGATTGAAACAGGCTTCCAGATCTTGGAACATTAGATTTGATTCTGCGATCAAATCTTTTGGCTTTAACCAAAATGTTGATGAGCCTTGTGTATACAATAAAATCAATAAAAACAAAGTAGCTTTCATAGTACTTTATGTTGATGACATCCTACTCATTGGGAATGATTTAATATATCTGTTTGACGTAAAAGAATGGCTAGCAGCCCAATTCCAAATGAAAGATTTCGTAGAGGCCCAATATGTTCTTGGAATCCAGATCATTCGAGATCGAAAGAACAAAATGCTAGCCCTATCTCAAGCAACGTATATCGACAAAATGTTGTCCCGATATTCGATGCAGAACTCCAAGATTGGCTTATTTCCTTTCAGGCATGGGGTTCACTTGTCTAAGGAACAGTGTCCTGAGACACCTAAATAAATTGAGGATATGAGACGGAATAGTGTCCTGTGGGCAGCTTAATGAATGTGATGCTCTACACGAGGTCTGACATTTGTTATGTTGTAGAGATAGTCAACAGATATCAGTCAAATCTGGGGTTAGACCACTGGGCCGCCGTTAAAGGAATCCTCAAGTATCATAGGAGAACGAGGGACTACATGCTGGTGTTTGGGACTAAAGAGTTAGTTCTCACTGGATACACCGACTCTGACTTCCAATCTGACAAGGATTCTAGGAAATCCACGTTAGGGTCAGTGCTCACCCTTAACGGGGGAGCTGTAGTTTGGAGAAGCATCAAACATGGATGCATAGCGGACTCAACCATGGAGGCTGAGTATGTAGCTACTTGTGAAGCAGCCAAGGAAGCGGTTTAGCTAAGGAAGTTCTTGACAGATTTGGAAGTGGTTCCAAACATGGACTTTCCCATTACATTATACTATGACAACAGTGGGGCTGTAGCCAATTCTAGAGAACCTCAAAGCCACAAACGAGGAAAAAACATCGAGATGAAGTATCACTTGATATGGGAGATTGTGAGATGGGATCGTCACTAAGATCACTTCGCAGCACAACATTGTTGATCCTTTTACGAAGGCTCTCATGGCTAAAGTGTTTGAGGGTCATCTAGAGTGTCTAGGTCTTCGAGATATGTACATTACATAATCAAGGGCAAGTGGGAGATGTGTAATGGGGTATGAGGATGCCCTAGTTTATTGTATTTACCATTTCCAACTTTAGATTATGTGTACATGTTTTTTCCCTTTATCTTGAGTTTTAGTTAAAGTGGGAGTTTGTTGGGTTTTATGCCCTAAAACTCGTCGATAGTAAATGTAACATTTGACCAAACAATTAATAAAATGATTTATATTGTTTGTATTGGGTGAATCTTGTCTTATTAACCCCAATCTAATAAACTAAACATCTAAGGCTTTTAGGATGAGGCTTGAACTAGTATGTAGGGACATACGGGGATCAATGCTCAAGTTACAGCCTAAAAGGTCTATAGTATAGGGATAAGGCTAGGTACCTTATCCGGGTGACACTATGGATACGACTCGCTTTATATTATGATACAAACGGAATGATCCAACGTGTTCGTGTAGTGGACATGCGAGTAGGGGTATCATGTGCAATGAGTTTGCACAAGACCGGACCGCGAGTTAGTTAACCAGTAGCTCTAATACCGTTAGCCAGTTAGTTTTCTATCTCACTAGGATGACCTAAGCAACTCGGTCTCAATCCTGAGTGGATTATGGACTCCTGTTCATGAGGGGTTGTCCTTTGATTTGTATGGGTGAGAGTGGCCTGCACGCCGACTCAATAAGCCTACCATTTTGGGGACAATACCGAGTGGAGAGTTGGGAACATAATCACCCAAGATGGGATTTACTCCTTCCCGACTCTAGGGTAAGTAGAGGTGTGTTCCCTTAAGTGGTATCTTCATGTCTTGAGCAATGGGCCCTACCCTCTCTATGGCACGAGAAGGACTTCTGTTTCTTGGTTGGACCTCAAACAGGTTGTTCATTAGAGGAGCACTGGGGACTTAAGGACAAAGATGTAACCCAGGGGTAAAACAGTAATTCAACCTAGCTGGGGTACGAACACACATGAAGGATTGACTTGTCGTTATTGGTCAATATCCATAGACACAAAAATATTCTGCAGTGAGAAGAGTGCAGTTGTGGGTCTTTAGTGGAGTGACCCACAGTTAACGAATGGAGACTAACTTAGTTAATGAGTTTAGCCAATTAGTCTCATATTTTTGGAGCTTCTGAACTGTAGGTCCATTAGGTCCCACTGGTAGCTCGTAAAGAGACTTGAGGCAATTATGTATAAATTGTAAATTGAAAGTGTTCAATTTATTTAGGGGATTCGTATAATGTATGTTGATACATTATAATATAAAGTTTATGAAACTTTATAATATAAATTTTGAATTAATTTAAAAAATTAATTCTTGAGAGAAAATATTTGAAAGAGTTCAAATAAATTTAATATGAATTGGATTCATATTAATTTTAATTTTAATAAAATCCCTATGATTAAATATGTGATATTTAATTGGGTAATTAATTAATTATTTATTTAAATTAGATATAAATAGGATAATAGATTTGAACTTATTCATAACCTTTTCCTATTAGGAAAAGGTCTTGGCCTTTACCTATATATAGGATCCCTTGGGTGGGGTGAAAGGCATCCCATTCATTCTCCCTCTCTCAGAGATCTCTCCTAAAAGACTCCCACCAGTCTCCTGTTTCAAGAAGTCTTAGAGATATATCGGTGTAACCAATTGGTGGTGTTCGAACAAGAGAAGGTTGCTGGAATTTTCTGCAAGATCATGAAAAAGGCAGTTTTTGGTCAAGGCTTTTTCAAATAGTAAGTATTCTTGAACCTTGATCATTAGGATCATCTAGATTAGATCTAGGCTATTATTAAGCATGTTTATAGCCGTTGTACAACACTTTAAACATAGTTTTATTGTTGTAATCTTTTGCAAATTGTATTAGTATTTCAAATAAAAATCAAAACTATGAGTAGGTTCGGTGATTTTTTCCGCTCTGTTGGCCTTTTATCCCTTCAAAATTAATCTTCCCATAACCGAAAGAGTTTGGATTTGTGAAATCAGACTCCTTCAAATATCAACCACCATTTGTTCAAGCCTGTTGGGTGTGGTTTGGTAAGATATAGTTTGCTATAAACCCTTTCGAAGCTCTTTAAAGTGTTTCGAAGTTTGTTAGAACGATCTCTAACCTTAGTATTGTTGTTGATTGTAGTTTTGAGCCAATTCATAAACTTTTCAGCAAAGGATTTGGGAATCTCTTTTAAAGTTTTTAAGTTGAGTTTAAGGGTGACTTTAGAGTTGTTAGAATAGTTATGAGCATTAGAGTAAGTAGTTTCTACTTGTTGAATCTGTTTGATTCTGTGAAGCATGTTGCATGTGTTTTTTATTTGATTTATGTAATATATATATATATATATGATCTATTATGCCTTTTGATTAGTATGATGGATTATATTGTGATGTTATGCATGATGAAGTGATAATGAATTGTGGTGATGATCAAGATGCTACATTGTTGTGGTTGTCTTGTGCATATCTGGGTTGTGAGCTTGTTTTGTGGAAAGAGGGTCAAAGGATCTTTAGTTTGAGTAAATATGAGTTTTAGGGTCTCGGGTATAAATGGTCGAGGACTAGCATTGTGACAAAATGAAGTGAGCTAAATATAAGGGCCTCGAGTATAAATGGTCGATCGAGGACTGATGTTGTTTAAAGGAAAGTAAAGTGAATATCATGGTCTCGTGTATAAAGGGTTGGGAGCTAGTATATCACTATTGGATGTTGAAGCCTCGGTAGATGTTCTTGTAATTGGTTTAAGTTGTGATTTGACTTTGATATTAATTTGTTTGTTTACTTATTCAAATGATCTTCATGTAAGCTAGGATCATTTTGTTTCTTAAATTGAATTTGATAATCCCTTTTAGAAGTGTAAGGTCTTTTCCTTAGTTGTTATGTAAGTTGTAGACTTTCATTTGATATTGATTGATGTGAGATCTAACTCGCTTTGATTTTTTGGAGTTTGTATTGGAATTCTATGTCTATAGAAGTGTGCTTGTTGTGTTTAACATGTTAAGGAAAAAAATTGGGTGAGTCCTATGTATGTCATTATGCTGCCGAAATTTTCGAAGCATCCAATTAGAATGAAGATAGAAGTTTGGTAATATCTTTAAATTAGGCTTATAATCTCGGGTGTTCCAGTCAAGCTAGGTCCACTTCACTTTTCTTTTTGGTTAAATCAAACTCTAGTAGTTAGTTGAGGTCCAAGCCTATGTCAAGCTTGATACATTTCACTTTTTTCCTTGGTTAAATCGAACTTTGCTAGGTTGAAACCTATGTCAAGCTAGGTTTATCTCACTTTCTCTTTGGTTAAATTGAACCCTACCTTCGATTAGAGGTAAAAAATTGGGCAAGCTAGGTCCATTTCACTTTTCTCTTTGGTTAAATCGAACCCTATCCTTGATTAGAGGTCTAAACCTTGTCCGATTCAAGTCCATTTGCTTTTCTTTGGGTTAAAACGAACTCTATCCTTGATTAGAGGTGGAAGCCTAGTCGGAGTCAAGTTCATTTCCTTTTCTTTTGGTTAAATAATACTCTATCCTTAATCAGAGATCGAAGCCTTGTCTGAGTCATGCCTATTTCCTTTCATTTTTGTTAAATCGAATCCTATATCCTTGACTGGAGGTTGAAGCTCGGTCAAAGTCAGGTTCATTTCCTTTTCTTTTGGTTAAATCAAATCTTATCCTTAATTAAAGGTCGAAGCCTTGTCAGAGTCAAGTTCGTTTTCCTTTCCTTAATTTTGGTTAAATTTAACCCAATATCATATTAGAGAGATTGAAGCCTGGTCAAGTCAGGTCCATTTCTTTTGCGTAAGCCTTTTCATTTTTAATGAACAAATCTTTGCTTTCCAAATACTTCGTCGTTTTCCTTTGTCTATCCTTTCAGATCTTCGAGGATACACAATGGAGGTAAACTGTAGGCACAATATTTGGTCTGGTTTGATTTTGTTTAATTTGTATTATACTTTTACCTTATCACTTTTATTTTTATATATATATTTGTTATTTGTTAGAAAAAAAAATATAAAAGTTATATATAAATAAATCAATTTAAAAAATTATCCCAAATAATCTCATAACTACTTTTTCAACTAGTCTTTCCCTTCCTTCTCCCTCTCCCCCTTTTTCTCCAACTTCCCAATCTTTCCCTTTTGCTCCAACTCTATTCTCCACATCTCTCAACTATTTCTCCAAGCTCTCAAAAGCTTGTGGAGAAAGTAGGGGATTCATTGGAGAGAGCAAAGAGTGAAGGATTTGAAGAGATAAAAAGATTTGGAGATTTTCCATTTTTCTTTGAGATCTTCGACCACCAATGAAGCTTCGAGTGAACATGTTTAAGATCCTCACGTTGACCCTTGAGCAAAGTCCAATTGTGCTCATATCTGTATTGGGGTATTGAAATCTATTAGTGACTATCATCAATAAGCTTAATTGATCTATGAAATAATATAAATCTACCAATGACTGTCAATGATAGACTTCTATCATTGACAATAGAATTTTATATGTATTGAAGTCCAATGATAATTACTTATATAATTATATTTGTATTAAACTTTTTTAGTGACTATCGACGATAGATTCAATGAAAATAGAATTCTATTTGTGATAGTCATTGATAGAGTTCAACAAATAAAATTTAGTTCACAGTTTGAGCATTACTAATGTTTAGCTGATAGACTATCACTATGAATGAAATCTATTAGTGATAGAAACTCATCGCTGATAGACTTTAATAATCATGATTGCAATTATCAGTGATTAAAGTCTATCATTGAACTCAACTGATAGACTTTCAATACTATCAGTAATTGTCACCGATAGACTTCAATGCAAGTAGAATTCTATATGTGATAGTCATTGATAGATTTTAATACAAAAAAGTTAGTTCACTTTGAGCATTTCATTTTCTTTACATTTGGATTCCTCCATTCGTGTTTTTCATCTATGGTCATGACAAAAAATAAATAAAATTCTAATAAATGATATTAGTTTTTTAATGACTATCGCAATAGAATTCTATCACTGATAGTCACTGATAGAATTTTATCACCGATACTCTCTTATAGACTTCTATTGGTGACTATCAATGATAGACTATTAGCAGTGACTATCATTGATAGAAAAAATGGTAAAATGAGAATAATAAAAATTCAACTTACAAATTTTACATATTTGCAATTTTTTTTCCATTTTTGTTATATTTGCAAATAGGAAAATACAAATTGCTACCCATTACAATTATCCTAATTTTAAATTTGAAATATTCTAATGATTTTTTAATTGGATAATTGTTTTAGAAAATATAATTAAAAAACAAATTTATTTTTTTCATTGAATGGAATCATACCACTCATAATTACTAATTCACATTTTATCTCTAAAATGTGAAATAATAGACATGAGACAATAATGATTCATGTAAAATCTATGACAGAATTGATATAATGAATTTTCTCAAATTTAAAAGAAAATTTCAAAATGATAAGTTATTATTGAGTATATAACTCCACTCGCCATATTATTCCCTTACTTTATTTTTAAAGTTAAGGTAAGATCAAGTGAGACATTTGTCATTTACTTATTTTCTTTCTTTAAAATAAAGGACCATTTTATGATAGGATAAAAGGATAATTTTAAGTCAAATGTGGTAATCGTTTTTAAAATAAGTGTTGTAGGGGGGCTCACACTTTCCCTATACTCAATCAACTCCCGAGCCTACTTTCTGATTTTCTAAGACCGATTTTATTTTAATTAAGATGGGTGATCACCAATCACACCACACGATGATTAGTGACGATTCCAAACCTCTCATCTCGAAAGAGACCTTTTAGGAAGAACGTACGTGATAGCGGGCAGAAATGTCGCTATTTTAGTCCTAAATTATTAAGCTTTTGAGCGCTTTAATTGTGTTTTTCTTGAAGAAAACTAAAATAAGTTACTATTTTGTCTTTATGAGCAATTTATGGTTTTTTGGTAGAAAAAGGCCCAAAATTGAGCAAACCAAGTCAAATATCCATCCGTGGGTCAAAGGGGGAGCCCAAGAGTCAACCATGAAGAAAAGATCGAAAAAGAATTGAAGTTGGTCCAAGTGATCCAAAAAGAATTGAAGTTGGCCCAAGTTTCAAGCCCAAAATCGTGCCTGCTGGATTTGGAAACCGCACAGCGTCGAGATGCTATCGACGCTGTCCCATTTCTTGGCGGACAAGTTGGATGACGTCATAGCGTCACGACGCTGTGCCGATAGCGTCGCTAGGCTGTCCCTATTCTAGGCCTATAAAAGGACCCCCTTAGTTCCTATTTTTCTCATCAATCAATTTTCCATCCTTTCCTTCCTTGGTTCTTTTTGAGCATTCTCTCAAGGCTTTCTAGCCTTTTTAAGAGTTAGAAGTGGGAAAATTTTGGGGAGCTTTTGGGAGCACCCTAGGAGGCTCGGGGCGTGTTTGGAGGGACTCCAAGGGCTAGCAGCGGGGTTCTCGACGGTCATTTCCTTTTCTATTATTTTGTTCCACGTTATTCTTTTTATTGTATATTTTGTGGATATTATAGCCATGTATAGTTAAACCCCAATTTGGGGTCTTGAAATGAAAATACATAGTTAAATGTTATTATAATTGCCTATCTCTTGCCCTCTTTCACTAATTATTTGTATGGATGCTCGTAATGCTGTATGCGATCTGGCCAATTATATATTGATTCGATTCTTAATGGAAATTCGACGGAGAGAAATTAGGATAGATCATAATCCATGCAACTAGTTTAATTGTCCGTAGTGACAACGAGATTAGTTGATTAAACTTAGATTCCCAATAATGAATCAAAGTGTAATAACTAACGAATTTTAATGGAACTAAGGACACTTAGGTTGTTAAAATGAATTAATTATAATTAGGGGAAATCGACATGAGAACCTATGTGATTAACAGAGATTCTAGGAGTATAATTAGTTGGGCAACGAGATAGGATAATTGTAATATTTCTTTAGCTATTAATTGATTTTCAAGACCCCGTTTCTCACTCAAAACTCTTTGTCCATATTTTTTTTCTTTGATTGATCAATTTTAAATCTTTAATTGCTTTAATTTTATTTTTGCTTCATGATTTGGTCCCTAAATATTATTTCGCCCAAGTCTTTTTAGTGTTCAAGAATTAACTGTTTTGCTTAATATTGCTTCACCTCCCTATGGATTCGATACTCAGAATATTTCCGTTTTATATTACTTGCGGCTCATGCACCTGTGGTATTGTGGTCGACAACAAGTTTTTGGCGGCTTTGCGGGGGATGTTTGATTTTTAAGCAAAATAGTTTCTTCTTGACATTAAAAAGGACGGGATAAATATTAATTTAGGTTGTGAATATTTTTACTTTGTTTTTTAATATTTTTTTTTCTCTTGATTTGTTTTGGAGTGTTGCATGCGAAGAGATAAGGTGGTTAAATTGTTTCCTCTAGATCTTGAAATTAACAGGACACTTAGAACCTTTCGTAGAGAGAAAAGATTAACGGAAGGAATGGCCCACCAAAAAGAAGAAGTGATAGCCTGCATAAATGTCATCATTTTCCTATTAATTTAGCTAGTTTTATGCTTGAATTGTGTACTTTAATGCTAATTTATGTTTAAATTTCAGAAAACCGAGCCAATGAAGCAAACCCAAAATTTTTAGAGATATTGGATGATTTTGGGGGCTTTTGGAGCAATTTAGAGAAGTCCATTAAAAGTCCAAGTCCAAAAGCCCAAGAAGAATGAATTACAAGCCCAAATTCATGAATTCCAAGTCTTAAATTATCAAGTTGGGTCAAGAAAAGAGCTCAAGATCCATGTCATTAAGCATTTGAGCCAAAAGAAAGTTGGAGGCCCAAAAATTGAGTCAAAATCGAGCCATTCTAGAAGATCCATGGCCTAGCGTCGCGACGCTAGGTCGAAGCGTCTTGACGCTTGGCAGTTGCGCAAGAAGAATCCAGAAAATGGGTAGCGTCGTGACGCTGTCCATGTAGCGTAGGGACGCTGCGACGACTTAGAGTCCAAGACAATATGACGTCAGAGCGTCGCGACGCAATGCCTACTGAACAACTATAAAAGGGGTCATTTGCATCCAAGTTTGGGGAGCCAATTTGTGGGTTTTCACCCCATTCTAGAGTCCACACTAAAATTGGGGATTTTTAGGAGAGTTTTGGAGCTTTGTTGAAGATCTTTGGAGCTCGGGATCGAAGGAGGTCGCCATGGGATCAAGGAGATCGACACTTTTATGAGCATTTCTCTTCCCTTTTCCTTTATGTTTTAGTTTCTCGAATTGTTGTGATTAGGAATTATTGAATTTTAGTGATTATGAGTAGTAAATTCCAAAATTCTATGAGATTGATTTAGATGTTGAACCTTTGCTGAATTAATGAATTGATTTGGTTTAATTGTCATTATTGTTCATTGGTGCATTTTGTCCCTAATGCTTTTGATCAACTGATCACTGATTAAATGAATCGTTACTAAGTGGCAACTCGACGGAGAGAAGCTTAGACTAGAATTGAATACATGACTAACGTTATTTACCCGAGTGACACGGGATAGAATAAATAACGTTAGAGGTTGTATTGAAGGATCATAATGCCATGCTAAGTAAATAAAGAAGAGACTGAAAGGAGATTCTTTATTGAAAGGAATGAGATAGGAGGAGACTGACAGGAGAGTCCTTGACTTTAGGCTTTTAGACTTATGAATCAAATGATTAGTTAATCCATATTAGTTAATTGATTAAGCGATTAATGGTCCAATTGATGAAATCATCCCTCTAAGAATTATCCCTCGAAATTGTGTCTCCATTTATCTTTTGCTTTCTAGATTAGCTTTTTAGTTTATCTTTTTGGCATTAGATTTTGTTCTCTAAATAAAGCATAGCGAGATTATTCATGGTAATTAATTGAATAAATCCAATCCCTATGGAGACGATACTCAATACTCAAAATCATTATATTACTTGTGACGACCCGTACATTTGCGAAAAATCGCCCAACAAGTTTTTGGCGCCGTTGTCGGAGTTTGGCTAATTTCATTCAATTAATATTGTGAAGAAATTGCTTGCTTTAATTTAGAGGTTTTATTTTGTTTTCTTTGTTTTATTTTATTTGAGTCCTCGTCCATTGTTCTTGTTGTGCATTTTATTGGTGTTTGCAACTGGTTGAGAGCCTGTCTATTGTTGATTTATTGTTTTAAATGGCTTTTTATAATTTTGGGTGGCCCTTGAGGGAATCTGAGCCCGAAGAACCAACACCATCATCCAATTTTTTCTATTCAAACTATTCCCCTGTAAAAGAAAAATCTCCCTTAGATAGCCTACTTCAAGACTATATAGAGGATAATAGAGCCATGAATTTAGCTCTAGAAAAATCCCAAGGGAGATGGCAACCCCAATAAGAGGGAAGTGAAGTGCAATCTGCTTCCATAGAAGAATAGTTTTACTTAGAGAGCTTGCTTTAGAATTTCATTGAGGAGTCTAGATCCATGAATTTAGAATTAGAAAAATCTATGGAGAGATTCCAGACCCAAAAGGAAGATACAGAAGTAGGATCCACTTCCATAGGATGTCTAGTGGGTCATGTTGCCAATGATTCATTAGCGCCAATTCAAGAGCCTAATCCTTTCAATTTTGCTGAGTTTGAGCACATAGGGGTGAGCTGTGAGGAAGAATTGGATAGTCATAGCACCCACCAAGAACAAGTTTGTGAGGAATAAAAAGAAAATGAGCCTTGTTGGGTTTTATGTCCTAAAACTCGTAGATAGTGAATGTTAACGAATTATACACATGTATCAATAAAGTGTTATTGAGGTTTATGCGATAAAATGTTATTGTCATTTTAAGTCTAAAATTGCACAATATAACCCAAATCCAATAAACTAAGATCCAAGGTTGTTGATATGTAACTTGAACTAGTATGTGGGGACATACGGGGATCAGTGTTCAAGTAACAACCTAAAAGGTCTATAGTACAAGGATAAGGTTGGGTACCTTATCTTGGTAACACTATGTGATATGGCCCGCTTTGTATTCGATACAGACGTAATGATCCAAGGCGTCCATGTAGGAGACATGCGAGCGGAGGTGTCCTATGCAATGAGTTTGCATAAGATCGGACCATGAAATAGTAA
The DNA here is from genome assembly GCA_036850905.1 of Luffa acutangula. Classification (NCBI taxonomy): domain Eukaryota; kingdom Viridiplantae; phylum Streptophyta; class Magnoliopsida; order Cucurbitales; family Cucurbitaceae; genus Luffa; species Luffa acutangula. Next base: position 21,636,415 of record CM072095.1, on the reverse strand, counting down.
ACCACTAAATGTAACACCGTTAACTAGTTAGGTTACTGTTTCAATAGGATGACCTAGGTAACTCAGTCTTAATCCTGAGTGTGTCATGAACTCCTTCTCACGAGGGATTGTCCTTTGATTAGTACGGGTGAGAGTGGCCTGCACGCCGACTCAATAAGCCTACCTTCTTGGGGACAAGACCGAGTGGGGGGGCTGAGAACATGACAACACAAGATGGAATTCACTCATTCCCACTTCTAGGAGAAGTAGATTAGTGTTCCCTTAAGTGGTGACTTCGGGTCTTGAACAAAGGGATCCCGCCCTCTCACTGGCCCGAGAGGGACTTTCTGTTTACTGGTTGGACCATAAACAGGTTGTTCATTAGAGGAGCACTGGTGCTTAAGGAGCCAGAGGTAACTCAGGGGTAAAACGGTAATTTGACCCAGCTGTAGTTACGAACACTCGTGAAGGATTGACTTACCGTTATTGGTCAATATCCATGGACACAGAAATATTCTACAGTGAGAAGAGTGGAACTGTGGGTCTTTAGTGGAGTGACCCACAGTTAATGAATATTGGTTAACTCGATTAATGAGTTTAGTCAGTTAACCTCATATCATTGGAGCTTCTGATCTGTAGGTCCATTAGGTCCCCCTACTAGCTCATAAAGAGTAATTGAGAACAAATTATCTTGAAAAAATTTGAATTATTCAAATTCAATTTGGGAATCAGGTTAATTGTATGAAGTACAATTAATATAATGTATGTTGATACATTATAGTATAAAGTTTAATTTGTGATTAAATTTTATTAAATTGAGAGAATTATATATTTGAAAGAGTTCAAATATATAACTAATTAAATATGTGATATTTAATTAGTGAATAAATTAATTAATTGTGAATTAATTAATTATTCAATTAGTATAATTAAATGTGATTTAATTAAACTATAATATATGAGAGATTTATTAGAATATGATTCTAATATGTAATTAATTAAATATGGTTGATATTTAATTAATTATGAAATTAGTTAATTTTGAATTAATTAATTGCTAAATTTAATTTAGTTAAATGTGATTTAATTAAATTAATAACTAGATTAATTTTAATGTGAATATGATTCATATTAAAACTAACTATAGGATATAAGAGAGATGAACATTTGAATATGATTCGAATGTTTGATTAATTAAATATTTGATATTTAATTGATTGAATAGTTAATTAATTATTAATTAATTAATTGTGTGGTTTAATTAATTTAATTAAATGTGATTTAATTAAGATTAATTAAAACTATGTATTATGTGAGGACAATGCATTTAAATATGATTTAAATGCACATATGCTTGATTTATTAATATGATTAATTGATTAGCATTTAATTAATTAGTTGGATTAATTTTCATTAATTAATTTAATTAGTTAGTTTTATTTTATTTAATTGGTTATTGGTTAACCAATTAAATGACTCACAATATACAGGGGCTAGAGATTACGCTCTTGCTGCAGGATCTTGTTTTTTTAATCTCTCTACATCTCTCTCATTCTCTCTCAACAAAAATACAGAGGAGTTCATATTACTCTTCTGTAATTCTCTCCCAAAGATTCAAGAGATCATTCAGTCCCACAATTGAGTTCCCAATCTCAGAGGATAGCGGGGTAATCTCATGGTGGTGTTCAATCTTGAACAATTCAGAGTCGCTCACGATGGTAAGTTTGCTTAACCTTAAATTGTAGAATTATGAATTCGTTATTTGCCAATGTACTAGTATTTTAAGAAACGAAATTAAAATGCGAGTTGGTCCAATTGCTTCCGCTGTAACGGAATTGGGAATTCCAATCCTTCAATATAGTGTTTGAGGAGTTTCAAGAGATAGAGTTTAAGGTTGAAAGGCCTTTGTCTGTTCTATCCTCTCCATCCTCTCTTGATAATGAGTGTTCTTTTTCTTGTTCTCACGAGTCTATGTCAGAGTCAGAGCCCCTTTATTTTGATCTTTCTCCTTTATGCTTTTATTATTAAAAAATACCAAAAATATTTTTGTTTCTGGGGCCCATGAAAAGCTAGTAAGCCTGCTAGCGATAGAATGCTTCATCGATTCAAGGAAGAAGGGCCCGAAGAAATATGAGAACTTTTACATGCCTTGAAAGTCCGCACAAACTCGTCTAGCTAAGAGACGTTAAACAAGCGCTTCTTGGGAGGCAACCCAAGTTTATTTTTCCGTTAATTTTCTTTTCTTTGTTTTTTCAGTTTTTTTTTTTTTTTTTTTTTTGTAGTTAGAGCATGTTGATCTTTTTTTCCTATTGATCAATTTGAAGCAGCTCGAGGCCACGATTTCTTCCAAATCACCCAATGAATGTTGAAGGCTGACATCCATGGTATCTCTCACATTTCAGGGCAGTACCGTTCTCCCTTTATTTTTTAATTGTCCTTATGCATGCTTAATTAGTTTGAATAATTAATACATTGAGGACAATGTATGATTTAAGTTTGGGGGGAGGCTTTGCTGTTCTGATCTGAGCGAACAATTTTTCATGATGATTCTATTGCATCTATTTTGATAAAGACGGTCTGATAATGAATTTTTTTCAATTTCTGTGAAATATCAAAGCATGTTCAAGATTCATGTAAATTTTAATTTTTTTCAATAATTTTCTTGCGCATGTTGAGCACTTAGCCTACTTATATGGTTTTGAATGCTTAGAACTGGATTATATTATCTAGATGTTTGTTGTCACTCCAATAGGCTTAAGATCTGATTTGAAAGTTGAACTGCATGAGAGTTTGTAATGTTTTACTTGGGAGAAAAATCATGATTATTAGCCTGCAAAGAAAAGAAAAGAGGAAGAGAAAGAAAAAGAAGAAGAAAATGAGAAAAGAAAAGTGTGAAAAAAAAATATGTATGAAAAAAAAGGTATAGCGAATAAAAAAGCTTGCTATGTTTAAAAAGCTAGGGGCAAAAAGAGCTACCTGCGGTGTGATCAGCTAGGACAACAAAAAATAAAATTCGAGTTATGGGTCCCTACATCGTAGTGTGAAAGCTAGTGTCATTAGAATCATAAAAATGCAAGTTTGGGGGAGGCCTACCCCGTTGTTTCAGGCACCTTGGTGGGATATTGCTTTCTTGACTGTTGGGAAACTGGATAATTAGAGCTTAGGGCCAGTGTAGGGGGAAGATGAACTGAGGATTCTTTAAACCTTTTCTAGGTCAGTAAAGATCGACCTAATAAGGAGGCTCGCACACCCACACGCAAGGGATGGAGAGTTTAACTATTTCATGATGAATGAATAAGTTTTAATATTTCCTTTAATTGTTAGAGTTCATTATTTTGATCATTGAGCTTAGAGTCATGCATTTGCAAAAGTTGATTCATATATATGGTTTTAGCTTTGCTCGGGACTAGCAAAGGTTTAAGTTTGGGGGTGTGAAAGCATGCATAAATGTCATCATTTTACTATTAATTTTAGCTAGTTTTATGCTTCAATTGTGTACTTTAATGCTATTTTATGTTTAAATTTCAGAAAACCGAGCCAAGGAAGCAAAACCAAAATTTTGAGAGACTTTGGATGATTTTGGGGGCTTTTGGAGCAATTTAGAGAAGTCCATTAAAAGATCCAAGTCCAAAAGCCCAAGAAGAATGAATTAGAAGCCCAAATTCATGAATACCAAGTCTTAAATTATCAAGTTGGGTCAAGAAAAGAGCCCAAGATCCATTTCATGTAGCATTTGGGCCAAAAGAAAGTTGGAGGCCAAAAAATTGAGTCAAAATCGGGCCATTGTAGAAGATCCAGGGCCAAGCGTCATGATGCTAGGCCGAAGCGTCTCGATGCTTGGCAGCTGCGCAAGAAGAATCCTGAAAGTGGGTAGCGTCACGACGCAGTGACAACTTGGAGAACAAGACAATATGACGTCAGAGCGTCACAACGTTGTGACGTAGCGTCGCGACGCTACGCCTACTGAACAACTATAAAAGGGGTCATTTGCATCCAAGTTGGGGGAGCCAATTTGTGGGTTTACACCCCATTCTAGAGTCCACACTAAAATTGGGGATTTTCGGGAGAGTTTTGGAGCTTTGTTGAAGATCTTTGAAGCTCAGGATTGATGACCGCAAAGTGCACGGGCCGCAAGTAATATAAAACGGTAGTAATACCGAGTATCGAATCCTCAGGGAAATTGAATTAATTCCATTAAGTACCAAGAATCATCATGTTTTAATTTTATTTAGAAGATCAACTCGAATGATAGTGCGAAAATTTAAGGAATTAATAAAAATAAACATGCAATAATGAAATGACAATAACCAAATAAGGGAACTTGACCTAGGGTGTTATCTAGTTTTATTGGATTTGTAGCTCAATTACATGGATGTATGTAACTAATAATCTTCAATTCCATAAATCTAGAAGTAATTTTAAGCGGATTTCTCTTTCAAGCTCCTCCACATCTCATACCATCATAACTAATTTATGTGTTCATCTCCTTAGTTAATCATAGTATGGCATTAAGCAACTTCATAATCAATTTCTAACAATTCTCTTTCACTCTCGTGTTCCAAGCAATTGTTAGCCATGCAATTTGGATCTAATCTAATTTCTCTCTGTCGAGTATCAATTTAGACCAACATATCAATTAATCCGTGATCAAGAGATTAAAAGCATTAAGCAAGAATTGCATAGATGAAATATGGAGAATTTCATTACATAATCCAAGTGATTGCGCTACAATATCCAATTAACTAGAATAACGGCCCTAGGTCTCAAGATCTACTCACACATGGAAATAATTTTGCCAAAATGATTTTGATCCATAGGCCTAACTCAAATTACAACAAGGAATTATAAAGAAGTAAGGAAGAAATAACCGATAAGTTGATCCCAAGCTCCCGTCCCGATCATCTCGAATTCCCGAGCCTTGGAATCTCGCTCAATTCCACCTTTTTCCTCACAATTCTTCTCACTTTTTCTCTCTATTGAGCTAGGGGAGAGCTCCCCCAATTTTGGGATGATTTGAACCAAAGGAAATGGACCTATTTATAGCACAAGGGGCTGGACATTTCTTGCTGAGCAAGTCGACAGCGTCGAGACGCTACGTCACAGCGTCTCGACGCTGTGACGTCATGTTGTCTTGGGGCAGAAGTTGTCGCAGCGTCGCGACGCTACGCAGACAGCGTCTCGACGCTGTCGCGATTTTGGCACGCGCTTTTCTGATTACCTAGCGTCTCGACGCTACGGTCCTAGCGTCTCGACGCTAGGCCTTCTAGAAGCCTGATTTGTGGATTTTAGCCTCCTTTCTTTAATCTTTTGGGCTTTTTGGGCCTTCCCACTTCAATTGTCTTTTCTTCTTGGACCTTGGGGCTTGGATCTTCAATGGTTATTCTTTAATTTGCCCATAAAGTCTCCAAATTTACCCAAATTCTCTTAAAATCTCAGTTTTGCTGTCCGAACTCGGTTTTCTGTAAAATCAACATAAAAATACATTAAAGCTCACAATTCATGCACAAAACTAGCTAAAATTAATAGGAAAATGATGACATTTTTGCATGTCATCACACCCCCAAACTTAAAGTTTTGCTAGTCCCGAGCAAAATAAAGTAATACATATGAATCATAACTTGCATGCTAACAACTCTATCTTCAATGCTTCTAGCCATGAATGCAAACTATTGAAACAAATAAGTAAGCATGAACAAACATCAAGAAGTTTTAAAATTTAATCCTATCCTCCCTTGCAAAAATGAATCATCATTTGTTTTATCATAATCTTTACTAGCCCGGAATCATTTATATACTCCTCCATTCATCTTCCCCCTACACTGGCACTAAAGCTCGCCCTTTTAGCCATCATACTTATCTAGCAAGTACTACCTTACTTAGGTGCTCAAATTTCTTGAGGTGTCCCCCAAACCTTTTTTTTTTTTTTTTTTTTTTTTTTTTTTTTGCATAGATGATAATCCTTTTAGATGTAACGCCTTCGTTCTGGCTTGCCAACATTGGTGATGAAAGCATCCAACTACGAGCGCCACATCTTTCAGGATGCCGAAGCATGCTCATTTCTTTCCAGCGTTTTCATGCAAAGGCAAACGATGGGTGTCATGAATGCCCCTGGTTACTAACACTTTCAAGAAAGTGGAGCATTTATTATTATTATTAACCTTTGAGCAATTCATTTTCTTTTTCCCAAAGCTCAGTATTACTGACTATTACGCATGAAAGCTATCTAGACAAACTTTACACCTATCGGAGTGACAACAAACTTCCAAAGCATATAACTTTCATCTAGGCTTTCAAAATCATACTAAAACAAGTGAATCATCATACTTTGCAAGGGGATCAAAGAAAAATTTTAAATTTTCTTGAATTTAGACATGCTTCCAGATTTGCAACAATAAGAGAGAATCATGGCTAAAAGCAAATCATCAGACGTCATCATCATCAACATGCATTTAATTCATCATAAGCATTTCTTTTCTTATGCAAAACCTACGCAGAGCGAATCTCCCCCCCAAACTTAAAATATACATTGTCCCCAATGTATGAACATTTAATCAGATAAAGAGAGATCGATACTGCCCTGAAAAAGCGAGAGAGTCTGAAACGTCTTGAATTTTCGTCCGAATGAGCGGATAGGTGTCATTTCACGAGTTCCCTACATAAGGATCAATCTCAAGGGAGCATTGTGATCAATACAAAAAACAAAAATGAAACCTTCAAAAAAACTTTAAAAGCTTGGGTTGCCTCCCAAGAAGCGCTTGTTTAACGTCCTGAGCTAGACGGGATTCGGTGTTTTCAACCGAAGTCCACTTCCTTGATCCTCAGAGGATCTTTCTTCTTTTTCTTTCTCAGATCCTGCATAAAAAATTTCAACTTGCACATTGGGTGCACAGCATAAGAAATTTTAATCAAGTAATCCTCCGCTTTCTCGAACATATTATTTAGATACCATCTAAGCCTAACAGCAAGGGGATCAGGTACTGCAATCATTAAGCCTAAATCATGCATTTCAGAGTTATGATTCTTAGGAGACAAAGAAATAAGCATGGAATGATATGAATTTTTCTCAATATCCCATTCTCCTAACTTGCATGGATTACTATATGAACAAGGCTCATAGGGAAAATTAAGTTCAAGCTCACTGACCTTGATGGGATTTTCTTTTAATTTACCTTCTTGCTGCTGCTCTGAAACTTGGCATTCTGGCTCATCATGAGGAGTGGCATGGAATTGAGTAGTTTCTGTCAGATTTTCATTGATCTCCCATGCCTCATTGGGTGTCGTAACAAGCACATCACCATCAACAACTGAATCTAGCATCTTTAACCTTTCATAGAAGCTTTCAATCAAAGTCTCCTCGGGTAGTGAGGTATAAGGTTCCATGCAATTTCCACTGGAGCAGTCCACGAACTCATGGGACGTCTTTTCAGGTGGAGATGGCGGCGCTTTCTCCTCCTCTTCTGTGTTTTGATCATCATCTTCATCCAGAATCCTCCTAGTGTTGGTCTGTTTGACTTCTTTTCTCTCTGCTTCCTGCTTTCCACTTCTCCGAGTTATGGCCAGGCATTGTTCTTGTGTGTCCATGGTGATGACATTAGATAAATTTCCTTGCTGGATTTCCTTTATTGCCATTTGATCCATTTTTGCCTCCATCTTATTAATGACAATATCTACTTTGGCTTGCACATTTTCATACAAATTTCTAGTCTCATTCATGATGTTTCTTAGCATTTCTTCCAAAGGGCTTTTCTTTTCTTTAAACTCCTCTTTTAATTCAGCTTTCGGCGAACTTGGAGTTTCTGATCCTGTGAGCTTGTTTAGAGCCTTGGTTAGAGCTTCGACTTGCAACCTTAAAGCACTTATCTCATTATTCTCACATGGTTTCTCCTTAATTTTGGACTCTGGTTGCCATTGGTAACTTGTCAAAGCCAACTCTTCTATTATGGTTCGTGCCTCCTTGACAGTTTTGGCTAAAAAGTTTCCTCCAGCCGTAGTGTCGAGAATTGTCTTTAAATTCCTATTTAACCCACTGTAGAAAAGTTGAATTTGAAGCCAATCAGGATATCCATGCTGTGGGCATTTCCTTAACAAGTCCTTATATCTCTCCCAAGCTTCATATAATTGCTCTTCCTCAAATTGTTGAAATTTTCCAATTTCAGCTCTAAGCTTGGTGATCTTTTCTAATGGGAAAAATTTTGCAAGGAAAGCCTTGACTAAATCATTCCAACCAAGGATGCTATTTGAGGTTAACGAGTCTAACCAATCTCTAGCATTGTCTTGCAAAGAAAATGGAAATAACTGCAACCGAATTGAGTCAGGGCTAACTCCTCCCATTTTTACAGTTCCACAGATATTTAAAAATGATCTTAGGTGATGATGTGGATCTTCTGATGGATGGCCTTTGAAAGCATTCTCTCTTACCATTTGAATGAGACTAGCTTTGAGCTCAAAATTATCGACAGTGACTGGCTCATAAGCTATTCCAGAATAGTTTAATGGAAATTCAGGCAAGAAATAATCTCGAATTGCCTTGTCTTCTGCCATGATTAAATCTCAAAAGAACAGATTATCCAACTTATAGCTAAAAAAATAAAATGCAGAAAAATAAATTTCTAAATTAAAATCAAACACTTAATTCTCAATATTAACGGAAAAAATTACAATTTTCCCCGGCAACGGCGCCAAAAACTTGATGACCGCAAATTGCACGGGCCGCAAGTAATATAAAACGGTAGTAATACCGAGTATCGAATCCTCAGGGAAATTGAATTAATTCCATTAAGTACCAAGAATCATCATGTTTTAATTTTATTTAGAAGATCAACTCGAATGATAGTGCGAAAATTTAAGGAATTAATAAAAATAAACATGCAATAATGAAATGACAATAACCAAATAAGGGAACTTGACCTAGGGTGTTATCTAGTTTTATTGGATTTGTAGCTCAATTACATGGATGTATGTAACTAATAATCTTCAATTCCATAAATCTAGAAGTAATTTTAAGCGGATTTCTCTTTCAAGCTCCTCCACATCTCATACCATCATAACTAATTTATGTGTCCATCTCCTTAGTTAATCATAGTATGGCATTAAGCAACTTCATAATCAATTTCTAACAATTCTCTTTCACTCTCGTGTTCCAAGCAATTGTTAGCCATGCAATTTGGATCTAATCTAATTTCTCTCTGTCGAGTATCAATTTAGACCAACATATCAATTAATCCGTGATCAAGAGATTAAAAGCATTAAGCAAGAATTGCATAGATGAAATATGGAGAATTTCATTACATAATCCAAGTGATTGCGCTACAATATCCAATTAACTAGAATAACGGCCCTAGGTCTCAAGATCTACTCACACATGGAAATAATTTTGCCAAAATGATTTTGATCCATAGGCCTAACTCAAATTACAACAAGGAATTATAAAGAAGTAAGGAAGAAATAACCGATAAGTTGATCCCAAGCTCCCGTCCCGATCATCTCGAATTCCCGAGCCTTGGAATCTCGCTCAATTCCACCTTTTTCCTCACAATTCTTCTCACTTTTTCTCTCTATTGAGCTAGGGGAGAGCTCCCCCAATTTTGGGATGATTTGAACCAAAGGAAATGGACCTATTTATAGCACAAGGGGCTGGACATTTCTTGCTGAGCAAGTCGACAGCGTCGAGACGCTACGTCACAGCGTCTCGACGCTGTGACGTCATGTTGTCTTGGGGCAGAAGTTGTCGCAGCGTCGCGACGCTACGCAGACAGCGTCTCGACGCTGTCGCGATTTTGGCACGCGCTTTTCTGATTACCTAGCGTCTCGACGCTACGGTCCTAGCGTCTCGACGCTAGGCCTTCTAGAAGCCTGATTTGTGGATTTTAGCCTCCTTTCTTTAATCTTTTGGGCTTTTTGGGCCTTCCCACTTCAATTGTCTTTTCTTCTTGGACCTTGGGGCTTGGATCTTCAATGGTTATTCTTTAATTTGCCCATAAAGTCTCCAAATTTACCCAAATTCTCTTAAAATCTCAGTTTTGCTGTCCGAACTCGGTTTTCTGTAAAATCAACATAAAAATACATTAAAGCTCACAATTCATGCACAAAACTAGCTAAAATTAATAGGAAAATGATGACATTTTTGCATGTCATCAAGGATCAAAGGAGGTCGACATGGGATCGAGGAGATCGACACTTTTATGAGCATTTCTCTTCCCTTTTCCTTTATGTTTTAGTTTCTAGAATTGTTGTGATTAGGAATTACTGAATTTTCGTGAGTATGAGTAGTAAATTCCTAAATTCTATGAGATTGATTTAGATGTTGAACCTTTGTTGAATTAATGAATTGATTTGGTTTAATTGTCATTATTGTTCATTTGTGCATTTTTTCCGTAATGCTTTTAATCAACTGATCACTGATTAAATGAATCGTTACTAAGTGGAAACTCGATGGAGAGAAGCTTAGATTAGAATTGAATGCATGACTAACGTTATTTACCCGAGTGACACGGGATAGAATAAATAACGTTAGAGGTTGTATTGAAGGATTGTAATGCCATGCTAATTAAATAAATAATAGACCGAAAGGAGATTCTTTATTGAAAAGAATGAGATAGGAGGAGACCGACATGAGAGTCCTTGTCATTAGGCTTCTAGACTTATGAATCAAATGATTAGTTAATCCATATTAGCTAATTGATTAAGCGATTAAAGGTCCAATTGATGAAATCATCCCTCTAAGAATTATCCCTCCAAATTGTGTCTCCATTTATCTTTTGCTTTCTATATTAGCATTTTAGTTTATCTTTTCGGTATTAGATTTTGTTCTCTAAATAAAGCATAGAGAGATTATTCATGGTAATTAATTGAATAAATTCAATCCCTGTGGAGATGATACTTGATACTCAAAATCACTATATTACTTGTGACGACCCGTACACTTGTGGAAAATCGCCCAACAAGAAGCTCCCAAAGCAATTAGAGACTTTTTACAGCCAGTTCTCCCAACCGAGAATTCAAGCATTGTTTATGCCCCGATTCAAGCAAATAATTTCGAATTAAAGACAGGACTGATCCAGATGCCGCGAGGCAATTCTTTTAAGGGACACCCTTCGGAGGATCCACATTTGCATTTGCGGTCATTCTTGGAGATATGCAGGATAGTAAAGATGAATGGAGTTCAGACCGACGTGATAAGATTAAGGTTATTTGCATTTTCTCTTCAAGATAAGGCGAAAGATTGGCTCGAATTAGTTGAGACGGGGAGTATCAACACATGGGACGAGCTTGCCCAGACATTCCTGACAAATTTTTTCTCGCCTACCAAGACTACGAAGCTCTGGACTGAGATCGGAAAATTTAGACAGTTGGACGAGGAGCAACTTTACGAGGCATGAGAAAGATATAAAGAGATGCTTAGGCAATGCCCGCAACATTGCTACCCGGATCGGCTCCAGGTGTAGTTATTTTACAAATGACTGAATCCTTCCACCAAGACGGTTCTTGATACATCAGCGAGTGGGAGTTTTCTATCCAAGACAGTGACGGAAGCCAAGGATCTTCTAGAGGAAATGGCAGCAACTAGTTTCCAGTGGCCGACGGAAAGGGGGATAATTTCCAAGAAGGCTGACATTTATGAAATTGATGAGTTAAGTTCTCTGAAAGAATAGATGGCACCATTGATAAATGCACTGAATAAGCTTACTTCATTTGAGGTGGTCAAGTTCATCTCCACCTTAGCTGAAGGATATTCAAAGAAGGAAAATCAAGATCTCGAAGAAGTTCAGTATGTGGGAAACAGAGCATTCACTCAAGGAGTACCGAACTTCTACCATCTCAGTCTGCGCAATCATGAGAACTTTCCTTACTCCAACACCAAGAACGTATTGCAGCCACCGCCAACATTTGATTCATCAAGTGTTTCTGAAAAGAAAAGCAACCTGGAGGAGATGGTGGCCATGTTTATCCAGGAACAGAAGGTTTTAAATGTGTATCTCACTACAACAAATTTGGCTTTTAATGTCGGGCAATGCCCGACATTAAATGTCTTTAATGTCGGTCACTGACCGACATTAAAAACACCAACATTAAAAGTTTTAATGTCGGTCACTTTTAATGTCGGTCGCTTTTAATGTCGGGCAATGACCGACATTAAAAGCTCTGTCCGACATTAAAAGTACCCTTTTAATGTCAGTCATTGCCCGACATTAAAAGGGCCCTTTTAATGTCATTCAACAAGCTTTGACCGACATTAAAAGTGTCTTTTAATGTCGGTCAATGCCCGACATTAAAAGTACCCTTTTAATGTCGGTCAACCACTCTTTGTCCGACATTAAAAGTCACTTTTAATGTCGTCAGTTTTTTATGTCGGTCATTGCCCGACATTAAAAATTGTGACATTAAAAATGTCCGACATTAAATGTGCGATATTGAATTAAAAAAAATATATTGTTGGTTACACACGTAGCTAACCAACAATACTATTTTTTCCTTTTGTAAAAACCTGTAAACAAAATAGAATTTCAACATATACACAAAATAAAATCCCGAAAGTATTTTTACACAACAACTAACTCAACCAACATGAATTTAATTGATAAAATATAATAGTGTACATAATACATTAAACTTTCCATCCATCCACAAAACACATCCATGAACCAATTTACAAAGAAAAAGTAAAATTACTAAACAAAATAAGTACACACAACTCCTTAAACGCTCTTTCCTAAGTTCCTCTTCGAGCTCCTTTTCGAGAATATCCATTTCATCGTCTGCAACAGTTAACGCTTAACAAGATGAATTTCAAACCTTATACAAAGCACAACAAAAACAACCATTATGATAAAAATCTAATTCATTGTTTCAAAAATAACAACCATTATGATAAAAATCTAATTCATTGTTTCAAAAATCTAATTCATTGTCTCAAAAATAGCAACCATTACCTGAGATGATTGATTACACTCGAACAAGCACATTGAGAACACAAATTCACAAGAAATGAAGATGGAAAGTTCCTTACCAACTCAAAATCTAATTCATTGTTTCAAAAATATTCCATTAAATTTCACATCCAAAGAGATAATAAATTAGTACTATAAGAAAGATATAAAAAATGACCAGCTGTTATAACCACAAAATAAAAAAGATTGGTACTATAGAAGAAAACTACATGATAGCATTGGCTGCACTTGCGATCCTAGGCCATAAATCTGCATACTCCTTTCCAATAGGACCAGTAATTGCAAAACCTGTAACAACACCAAAAAACCAACTTCATAACCTGAAGAAGTTAAATTAGAATAACAGAAGGTGCATCTTTTTCTTTATGAAAAAATCATACCTTTCATTTTTCTCCTTTTGGGTTCACAAATCACTCCTGCATTATTTGCAGAGACGATATAAATTTCGAAATCAGAAAACCATACTCAAATGCCAAATAAACTAAAATTGGATACAAAAGTACTTTTTTAAAACCAAATTTCTATATGGATGAATCTGTCTATTGGAGTAGATGATCTCATACTAAAAGGAACAACGAGATCAAGAATGGAAGTATTTTAAACCAAAACAATGTACACATTTGCAACGATGGATGAATCTGTCCATTGGAGTAGATGATCTCATACTAAAAGGAACAGCAGATATGAGCATGAAAGCTTCAACACATTTGCAACGATGGGCACTATCAATTTACTAGACTTGTAACTGTATCAACCATTACAGTAAGGAGGATACTTGACTTATGCCTGGAAGATAGATGTGGTTAAATGGCAAATTTAGGTACTCTTAGAGAAACTAAAAAGAAAACAAGTTGCTTTGAATTTATTTACTAAACTTAGTTTCTATTTATTTACCACAGCGAGAGTAAAATAACCCAATACCCAAACATCAGTTGAATGAATAGACAAAAACAAAAAGGAATACGACTGCATAAACTTAATTAATCAAGCTAATCACCAGAAAAACGACTACCTAAAGCTAAAATAAATATGACAATTTCTGTTTGTTATCACCCTCTAACAGGACTCCTATTAGTTCTTGTTCTACGACAAGTATGAATAAAGTAATTGGAAAATCAGAATGTAGACTATACATATTGTACATCAATCGATATTCAAAGTCAGAGAATTGAAGAATATTCTTTAATTTCCACTTGCAACACAAAAAAAAAAAGGAACCAGAAGAAAAGAAAAGAACATAAAATAAAGAAAGAATACAACGATTGCGAACCAAGAATTCAGAGATCAGAATTGAATAGAACACAAAAAACTTCAAACCCAAGAATTCAAAGCCGAGAGAAAAGTATCAAGTTTAGGATAACTTACTTCCCTTTGTGCACTTTGCCATGTGCGCCCTCCCCAATCCTTGGCCCAACAAAGATTTGCTTCGGATCGACAAGTCACTTAGCATCCAAATCAAAATCTGTTTAACATAACCCATTACCGAACCCCATTTCTTTTACTAAACAAGACACTCTAAGACATAATAATAAGAAAAGAAAAGGTTTTTGAAGCAAAGCTAGAACTTCAGAGAAAGAAATAGTTTAATATTAAACAGCAAGCTGACAAAGTCAAAGAACTATGAAAACATATGCTTGATACTACGTGATTCCATCTTGTAACTCGCATCAAACAAGAATCCAAAACTTCAATAACAAGGTGAATAAGACTAGAGTGAAACCAATTGTTAGACAGTTCAATAACAAAGCAAAATAAACACTTTAACTAGAAACCATAAACTTCCCATTTTTCAAGCAAGATGCAAAAGAAGCATAACATCATCCCCTTATCTAGCTAATGTGGGACTTTGGTCGCACTCCCAACAAGTGCTTGGGGTTCAATATTGTAATTTTCCTTCTCGACAGTAATGTAATTTCACTATTTATATCAGAGAAGCCAGTCAACTGCATAAGACTGAGTTGAAGCTCATAACTCAAGGAGAAAAATCCTAAGGATGAGAGATGAACCTTCTAAATGAGATCTAGGAGAGCTCGATTATCAACAAATAGTATGCCAGCTTTGCTCAATTTCTTCTTATCATATGCTTCTTGCTCTGTCTTGAAGAGGTGCTATAAATATCATTGTAACATTCAAAGTTGTCCTTGAATGAGAGAAATTAAAGAAGTGAGAAATATGTGGTTGAAAAGTTATAGCAACTTTACATTTGTGTAATTTATGCATAATTTCTCAAAACTACACAAAACGAAGAATAAGCTTAGTCAAAATAGTGTTATTAATTCTTAGCTAAAGTAAAAAAAAAAAAAAAAAAAAAAAGTAACTTTTCTAATGTCACCCACTTTTAATAAAAATATAACCAATAACAAAATAAATAAACTTCAACAATCTTAAGCTCGCTTGTAGATATCAAATTAACAAAGCAAAGCATACCAAAACAGCAAAAAGATCGCCTTCTCCTAAAAAAAAGACTACAAAAAGATCTACACAATTTTGCACGTACGTATATTCTTCATGGGTACGCAAGTCAATTTCCAATTCAAATTCATCACAAACATCCATATGAAGCATAAGAAAAGAGATTTCCAAATTTTGGTACAACATGAGCAATACAAGACATTAAGGCTGGGAGGTAGATGAAGGTTGGCATGCTTGCAACAGTAACAACCTTATACAATTGCACAAATCAACTCCATAGTGTCATTGACGATGGTCTTGCAAGCTAGTGTATGGACAGAGGTTTTGTACTTTTATAAATTTTACTCCATATATAACTTTTGGAATTGCAGTTGAGAATCAATTGCCGTGAGCAGAACTCCATCAATAACCCTCACATTGCGGACATGAAGTATTTTGACTGGGAGCAAATTAAGCAACCCTTTGAAGTCAGAAATTGAATTAAAATAAAAACAAAAATCCCATCAAATGTGCGACTGCTCGTGGATCATCTCCAAAATCATCACTGTCGCCACACGACTGTGGCCTTAACGTTCGTTGGAGGGTGGCTGGCGACCAGAGGGAGCTGCAGTGAGGGAGAGAGCTAGCAGGAGATAGAGAGAGGGAAAGGAAATCGAGAGAGAGATACCTGTTGCCGTTGTCGAGCCGTTCGCGAGAACACGCCATTGTCGCTGCGTGGTCAATCGGGGCCTCAAAGTTGCAGTCGCCGGAGGACGAGGGGAGAGACGGCCGCTGATGGAGAAGAAGAGAGGGTATTGAGAGAGGGGGAGATCGTGAGAGGGTTTTCAAGTTTTTCAGGGAGAGAGAGCATAAATGGTTCTTTAAAAAAAAACCCTAGAAACCAACAATAAAGGCAACCTTTATGCCCGACATTAAAAGCCCAAGATTTTAAAAAATGTGCGTCCGACATTAAAAATCAAGCGTGTTTTTTCGTCCGACATTAAAAGTCCTCCGCATTTTTTTTTGTCCGACATCAAATGTATTAATTGTTGTAGTGTCTCCAGACAACGATAAATAACCACGACACAACTCTTAAGAATATGGAAGTGCAGATAGGTCAGATCGCTTCTATAGTTAATGCCCTTCAGAAAGGGAAGTTTCCAAGCGACACTGAAACCAATTCTAGAGATCAGTGCAAGATGGTGACACTGAGAAGTGGTAGACAACTGGAGGTCAGTTCAGAGAAAAAGCTGAAGAAAGAAGAAGACAAAGTGAGCAAGGATGAAGATGGAAAGGTTGAGGCGCAAAAAGCCTCCTCTGAAAGGTCCCAACATCCTCCTAACTCTATTGATTTTGATTGTGATTTTTCTAACTCTTTTGCAGGATCAAAGAAAGATGAAAAGCAGAAAGAAAAACTGAATGAGGAAGAAGTGGTCACGTGCAACCACTATGATAGAGGGTCGCACACTAGCCCGCCCAAGAGGAGGGGCGAATGTCCTACCTTTGATTACAGGGAATTACTTTTTCCTCAGCGTTTTAAAAAGGTTAAATTAGATGATCAGTTTCAGAAATTCCTAGAGATGCTTAGAAAGCTATCTGTGAACATTCTCTTAGTAAATGCTTTGTATAATATGCCTAATTATGGGAAGTTCATGAAAGAAATGTTATCAAGGAAGAAAAGTTTGAAAAAAAGATGTTTTTAGATTATATGAGAACAGTAGCACCATAGTTTCAGGAAAGATGCCTTCGAAACAAAAGGACCCAGGGAGTTTTACTGTTCCCTGTATTATAGGAGAAGTATCTTTCGATAGGGCTTTGTGTGACTTAGGTGCTAGTATAAATTTGATGCTTTGTTCTTTATACAGGAAGATTGGTCTGACAGGATTGAAAGACACCGACATCACCCTCCAGCTTGTTGATAGATCAATCACCCAACCAATGGGTATTGTGGAGGATGTGTTGGTGAAGGTCAACAAATTCATCTTCCCTGTAGATTTTGTGGTGCTTGACATGCAAGAAGACAAAGAGGTACCCATCATTTTAGGCAGACATTTCTTAGCCATAGGTAAGGTCGAGATTAGCGTGCTTACTGGTAAGTTAACCTTAAATGTGGATGATGAAAAAGTCGTTTTTCAGTATTTTTGGATATGATGAATCTGTATGTAGTTTGCATACCTGTTTTTCAATTGGTCCAGAATATTTGACTGACGATGATGAAGATGTAGAATATAATCATGGCCTAGGATTGAGAGAGGCGCCTATGGATGATGGGAATTTTAACCCTAATGCATTTTTTTGATGACCCTCTATTTGAAAATGAGTTGATTGATATAGAAATGCCTGCTTTTGAAAATGAACTGGAATTGTCTGCTTTTGAGAATGAAATAGAAACGCCTGAAATAGATGATTTTCCTGATTTTGAGAATGAGCTAAAAATGCATGCGTTAGAAGATTAGCATGCTTTGAATGGAGAGGATTACTTGATAGATGAAAATTTTGAGTCTGATCATGATAATGCTGAATCTATTGAGTTTGATCCTGAAATTGTTGAGTATATAGAGTCGGACCCTGAAATTGTTGATAGTTTTGATTCGGGTTCCGACAGTGTTGATAGTAGCATAGAATCTGATCCTGAAATTCTTAAATTTTTTTATTCTGATGATGAGACCTATGATAGCTTGGTTGAATCATTCTTGAATACTGAGTCTCAGGAATCTCATGAGCATGTAAATATAATATATGATGAATGGATTGACATAGTTGATAGATCATCCTTAGATCCTAGACCAATAGATATCATGACGCTAGATGACTCTATGAATAATTGTTTTGTAAATAGAGACTTAGAGAAGAGATTTGATGCTGTTACATATTTCTTGACATGTTATTATGACAATCTCTTTAGTGATGACGGGCCAGGGGAAAGTCGTTTTCTCCCCTATTTGCAGTTTGTAAGTCGGTACGCGGTTTTCTTCAAGGCCCGGAGGACGACAAAAAATTTTATTACGAGCCTCCGTGAGCATGTGATAGCGAGCAGAAATGTCGCTATTTTAGTCTCAAATTATTAAGCTTTTTGGTGCTTTAATCGTGATTTTAATGAATATATTTAATGAATTCTGTTATTTTGTCTTTAGGAGCATAAATGATGAATTTGGGAGAAAAAGAGCCAAAATTGATGGAATTATAGCCCAAATCAAAGTATGAAGCCCAAAGAAGACATCCATGAGGAAAAGTCCAAGAAAAATGAAGAAGAAGGCCCAAAAATCAGCCCAAAAAGAAGCTGATTTTTCTGGAAAATCTGGACAGCGTCTCGACGCTTAGCAAAGCAGCGTCGCGACGCTGCCCTTTCTTGTTGCCCAAGCCGCGTGCGCAGCAGCGTCGCGACGCTTGGCAAGGCAGCGTCGCGACGCTACCCCTTTTCCAGGCCTATAAATAGGAGCCCTTGGTGCCTCATTTGGATCATCAATCAATCATTTTGTCATTCATTCCTTTCTTTCCTTTCTTAAGACTCCTTTTTTGGAGCCCCTCTCAAGGCTTTTGAGCCTTTTTGAGAGGGTTCTTCTAGTGGGAATTTTTGGGAGTTTTGGGGAGCAATTCTAGAGGCTCGAGGAGTAGTCAGCGGGGGCTCCAAGCGTCAGCAAGGGGTTTTTCGACGGTCAATTCCTTTTTCTTTATGCCTTTTATTATGCTTTCCCTTGTAATTATTGTGAATATTATGTGTAGCTAAACCCCAATTTGGGGTCTTGAAATGAAATGATAGTTGCAATATTGTTATAATTTCTTGTCTCTTGCCCATGTCCTAATTATTTGTATGGATGTGCTTAATGCTTTACTCAATCTGGCCAATTGTGTAATGATTCGATTCTTAATGGAAACTCGACGGAGAGAAATTAGGATAGATCATAATCCATGCAGCTAGTTTAATTGCCCGTTGTGACACCGGGATTAGTTGATTAAACATAGATTCCTAAAATGAATCAGGGCGTAATAATTAATGATTTTTAATAGCGCTAAGGACACTTAGGTTGTTAAAATGAATTAATTACAATTAGGGGAAACCGACAGGAGAACCTATGTGATTAACGGAGATTCTAGGTTTATAATTAGTTGGGCAATGAGATAGGATAATTATAGCAATTATTTAGCTTACCATTGATTTTCAAGACCCCTCTTCCCATTTCAAGAAAAACCTCTTTCTCCACATTTTATTTTTGATTGATCAAATTTGTTTTCATTAAGTCTTTTTAAATTCGAATTCTTTTTATCACATGAGCTTGGTCCCTAAATATTATTCCACCAAAGTATTTTCAGTGCTCAAGAGAAATTTTAATTAATTGCTTAAGTTTCGCTTCGCCTCCCTGAGGATTCGATACTCGGAATACTTTCCGTTTTATATTACTTGTGGCCCGTGCGCTTGCGGATACCAACAAGTTTTTGGCGCCGTTGCCGGGGAGGCTTGATTTTTAAGCAAAAAATTAATTTTTCTTGACATCGAAAAGAAAAGGGTGAATGGTAATTTAGGTGTAAATATTTTTCTTCCATCATTTTGTGAATATTATTTTATTTTCTTTTTTCGTTTTTGTTTGGTTTTTTTTTTTTTTTTTGTTATCTGGGAGCATTGCATGCGAAGAAACAAGGTGGTTAATCTGTTTCCGTTAGATCTTGAGATTAACAGGACTCTAAAATTCATTAGAAGAGAAAAAAGATTAACAGAAACGATGGCCCACCAAGAAGAAGCTCCCAAAGCAATTAGAGATTTTCTGCAGCCAATTCTTCCTACCGAAAATTCTGGAATCGTTTACGCCCCCATCCAAGCTACAAATTTTGAGCTAAAAACAGGGTTGATTCAGATGGCGCGCGATAACTCGTTCAAGGGACATCCTTCCGAGGACCCTCACTCTCATCTGCGATCATTCCTAGAAATATGTGGGACAGTAAAGATGAACGGAGTTCCGGCCGACGCAATCAGATTGAGGCTATTTCCATTTTCTCTACAGGATAAAGCAAAAGATTGGCTCGAATCAGTCGAGACGGGCAGCATCAGTACTTGGGACGAGCTTGCCCAGGCTTTTCTGACAAAATTTTTTCCACCAGCTAAGACTACCAAGCTGCGGACTGAAATTGGAACATTCAGACAGCTTGACGAAGAACAGTTATACGAAGCGTGGGAAAGATATAAGGAAATGCTTAGGCGATGCCCCCAACATGGATATCCTGATTGGCTTCAGGTACAGTTATTCTATAATGGATTAAACCCCTCCACAAAGACAGTCCTAGACACATCAGCAGGAGGGAGTTTTCTTTCAAAAACAGTGACAGAAGCCAAGGACCTGCTTGAGGAAATGGCGGCGACAAGTTATCAATGGCCGACGGAGAGAGGAACAGTTACAAAGAAGGCTGGATTGTATGAACTGGATGAGTCAAGTTCACTGAAAGCGCAACTAGCATCTCTGACCAATGCACTAAACAAATTGACGTCATCTGAGGTGGTTAAGTCCATTTCCACCTTAGCTGAAGGTCATTCGAAGAAAGAAGGTCAAGATGTGGAAGAAGTTCAATACATAGGAAATAGATCATATACTCAAGGAGTACCGAACTTCTACCACCCCAGTCTGCGCAATCACGAGAACTTCTCATATGCGAATACGAAGAATGTTTTACAGCCACCCCCAGGTTTTGCATCAACGAGTACTCCTGAGAAGAAAAATAATCTGGAGGAGATGGTGGCTTTATTCATCAAGGAACAAAGAATACTGAATGTGAGTCTCCAGACATCAGTGAACAACCACGACGCAGCTCTAAAAAATATGGAAGTGCAGATAGGTCAGATTGCTTCAGCAGTAAATGCCCTGCAGAAGGGAAAATTTCCAAGCGATACTGAGCCTAACCCGAAAGAGCAGTGTAAGATGGTGGTTTTGAGAAGTGGCAGAAGACTGGAGGACAGTTTAGAGAAGAAAAAGGAAGAAGAAAAGAGAAGGGATGAAGATGAAGGGGCTGAGGCACAAAAAGCCTCCTCTGAAAGGTTCCAACATCCTCCTAACTCTATTGAATTAAAATATGATTTTTCTAACAGCTGTGCAGGTAGAAAAGAAGAAGAGAGGCAGAAGGACAAGGAAAAGATGACTGAGGAGGAAGTGGTTCCATGCAACCACCATGACAGAGGTTCGCATATTAGCCCACCCAAGCGGAGGGGCGAATGTCCAACCTTTGATTACAGGGAGTTACCTTTTCCTCAGAGATTTAAAAATGTCAAATTAGATGAACAATTTCAAAAATTTTTAGAAATGTTTAAAAAGTTGACTGTGAATATTCCATTGGTAGAAGCTTTGTATAATATGCCAAATTATGGAAAATTCATGAAGGAAATGCTTTCTAAAAAGAAAAGTCTGAAAAAAGAAGTTTTTAATTTATCTGAGAGTAGCAGTACCATCATTTCTGGTAGGATACCCTCTAAGCAGAAAGACCCAGGGAGTTTTACTGTTCCCTGCACCATAGGAGAAGTATCCTTTGATAGGGCCTTATGTGACTTAGGAGCAAGTATAAATTTGATGCCCTACTCTGTGTACAGGAAGATTGGTTTATCAGGTATGACAGACACTGACGTCACTCTCCAGCTTGCTGATAGATCGATTACCCACCCGATGGGTGTTGTGGAGGACGTGTTGGTGAAAGTCAACAAATTCATCTTTCCTGTAGATTTCGTGGTACTGGACATGAAGGAGGACAAAGAGGTGCCAATTATCTTAGGCAGACCTTTCCTAGCCACTGGTAAGGCTGAGATTAGCGTGCATACAGGTAAACTTACCTTGAACATTGATGATGAAAAAGTCGTGTTTAGTATTTTTGGCCAAGATGAATCTGTTTGTAGTTTGCATACATGTTTTTCTGTTGGGCCTGAATACTTGACTGATGACGATGAAGAGGTAGACTATAATCTTGGCCTAGGCTTAGGAGAAATGCTTATTGATAATGTGGATTTTGATCATGATGTATATATGGATAATCCTCTGTTTGAAAATGATTTGGATCTGCCTGACTTTGAAAATGAATTAGACTTGCCTGCTTGTGAAAATGAAAGATCTGCAGTTGATGATTTACCTTCCTTTGAAAATGAATTAGATTTGCCTGAAATGAATAATTTTGATGAGGATATTGAATTGCCTGACATTGAGCATGAACGCAAAAGGCACAAAAAAGATTGCTCGATAGATAATTTTGAGTCTGACCATGATTACAGTGAATCTATTGAGTCTGATCTTGACATTCCTGAATGCATGAATCCTGACAATGTGAATACTTTCTTTTCATGTCCTGATGATGTGTATAGAATAGAATCTGACCCAGAAGAACTTGAATCTGTGCATAGTATAGAATCTGATCCTGAAATTCTTGAATTGTTTAATTCTTCTGATGATGAGTCATATGATAGCTTAGTTGAATCATTTTTTAATTCTGAGTCTGAAGGATCTAATGAGCATGTAGATATTTTTTCTGATGAATGGACTGGCATGATTGATAGGCCACCTATAGATCCTAGACCAGTAGACATTATAACGCTTGATGACTCTGTTAACAATTGTTTTGAAAATAGAGATTTAGAAAAGAGATTTGATGCAGCAGATTATTTTCTAAAATGTTATTATGAGAATCTCTTTAGTGAAGATGGGCCAGGGGAAAGTTTTTTTTCTCCCCTGTTTGTAGTATGCAATTCGGTGCGTGATTTCTTGCAGGGCCCGGAGGATGATGAAAATTTTTATTTTGAGCCTCCGTAAGCGTGCCGAGCCTAGTCTAGCTAAAGACGTTAAAGAAAGCGCTGCTTGGGAGGCAACCCAAGAATTAAAGTAGTTAGTTGTTTTTGCGGTAAATAATTTTCTTTGCTCCGTGATCCAATTTTGTTTTGCAGGATCACCTTAGCAAATCCCAAAATTCCTCATTTCCCATTTTTCATGGATCCAAAGGAAGAGGATGAAGCGCTCCTAGCTCAGGGAAGTCTCAGTATCCCTTTGTATGCTTTTCTGTTTTAAAACATTGGGGACAATGTTTAGTTTAAGTTTGGGGGGGAGGCTTCCGCTGTGTTGAAGCATATTTAAATCCTGTTGGATGCATGAATAGATAGCCATGATAGCCAAGGATGTGATTTTTGAAAGTTTGGGAGAAAATGGTTTATATGATTGTGGAATCTGGGAGCACGGCAGAAATTGTGAAATTTTAAAATTTTTTGATACTTAGTTTTGATGTCTAAAGCATGCAATAGTCTTATCTAATGACGTCTTTGAAAATCTAGATTCTTATTATGGTTTTCAAAATTGTTGTCACCCCGATAGGCTTAGTTTCTAATATCAGGAAGTTCATGCTTGATTGCTCTAAAGAACTAGGTAGGAAAAAAATTTTATGCCTGCTGAGAGAAAAGCAAAAGCAACAAAAGAAAATGTGAGAAAAAGAAAATCTGTTGAAAAAGAATTTTTGCTTGCTCAAAAGAAAAAAAAAGCCTAGGGGTAAAAAGAGCTACCTGCGGTGTGATCAGTTAGGCCAACCAGAGAATAAAATTCGGGTTAAGGGTCCCTGCACCGTAGTGTGAAAGCTAGTACCATTAGATATCAAAATGCAAGTTTGGGGGAGGAGCAAAAGAAAAAGAAAAGAAAAAGAAAAGAAAAAGAAGAGAAAAAGAAAAATCATGTGAGAATTCTGCTCCCCCATGAGAAAAGAAAAAGGATGACAGGCACCCTAGTTACTTTTTTTTTGCATGATAGAAGGACTCCGAAGTATTAGGGGCTCTTAGCCAGTGTAGGGGGAAAACAAATGGAGAAAACCATAAGACTAATCTAGGTTAGTAAAAGAATCAATAGATAAGTCTTGAGCATGCTATTCATTAATCTTAAGTTCAAACTAGTTTAAGATTTCTTCAAGAGTATGCGGTGCTTGCTTATTCCACTTGCATGTTTTCCATTCGATCCTAAGAATTCAAAAATCACTGAGGGTTGAGCGAGTCTATTTCATGCATCTTTAGAATTTATTTTGCTCGGGACTAGCAAAAGCTTAAGTTTGGGGGTGTGATAGCGAGCAGAAATGTCGCTATTTTAGTCTCAAATTATTAAGCTTTTTGGTGCTTTAATCGTGATTTTAATGAATATATTTAATGAATTCTGTTATTTTGTCTTTAGGAGCATAAATGATGAATTTGGGAGAAAAAGAGCCAAAATTGATGGAATTATAGCCCAAATCAAAGTATGAAGCCCAAAGAAGACATCCATGAGGAAAAGTCCAAGAAAAATGAAGAAGAAGGCCCAAAAATCAGCCCAAAAAGAAGCTGATTTTTCTGGAAAATCTGGACAGCGTCTCGACGCTTAGCAAAGCAGCGTCGCGACGCTGCCCTTTCTTGTTGCCCAAGCCGCGTGCGCAGCAGCGTCGCGACGCTTGGCAAGGCAGCGTCGCGACGCTACCCCTTTTCCAGGCCTATAAATAGGAGCCCTTGGTGCCTCATTTGGATCATCAATCAATCATTTTGTCATTCATTCCTTTCTTTCCTTTCTTAAGACTCCTTTTTTGGAGCCCCTCTCAAGGCTTTTGAGCCTTTTTGAGAGGGTTCTTCTAGTGGGAATTTTTGGGAGTTTTGGGGAGCAATTCTAGAGGCTCGAGGAGTAGTCAGCGGGGGCTCCAAGCGTCAGCAAGGGGTTTTTCGACGGTCAATTCCTTTTTCTTTATGCCTTTTATTATGCTTTCCCTTGTAATTATTGTGAATATTATGTGTAGCTAAACCCCAATTTGGGGTCTTGAAATGAAATGATAGTTGCAATATTGTTATAATTTCTTGTCTCTTGCCCATGTCCTAATTATTTGTATGGATGTGCTTAATGCTTTACTCAATCTGGCCAATTGTGTAATGATTCGATTCTTAATGGAAACTCGACGGAGAGAAATTAGGATAGATCATAATCCATGCAGCTAGTTTAATTGCCCGTTGTGACACCGGGATTAGTTGATTAAACATAGATTCCTAAAATGAATCAGGGCGTAATAATTAATGATTTTTAATAGCGCTAAGGACACTTAGGTTGTTAAAATGAATTAATTACAATTAGGGGAAACCGACAGGAGAACCTATGTGATTAACGGAGATTCTAGGTTTATAATTAGTTGGGCAATGAGATAGGATAATTATAGCAATTATTTAGCTTACCATTGATTTTCAAGACCCCTCTTCCCATTTCAAGAAAAACCTCTTTCTCCACATTTTATTTTTGATTGATCAAATTTGTTTTCATTAAGTCTTTTTAAATTCGAATTCTTTTTATCACATGAGCTTGGTCCCTAAATATTATTCCACCTAAGTATTTTCAGTGCTCAAGAGAAATTTTAATTAATTGCTTAAGTTTCGCTTCGCCTCCCTGAGGATTCGATACTCGGAATACTTTCCGT
This sequence comes from Luffa acutangula, assembly GCA_036850905.1. Classification (NCBI taxonomy): domain Eukaryota; kingdom Viridiplantae; phylum Streptophyta; class Magnoliopsida; order Cucurbitales; family Cucurbitaceae; genus Luffa; species Luffa acutangula. Next base: position 21,610,682 of record CM072095.1, on the reverse strand, counting down.
TTTATATTACTTGTGGCCCGTGCGCTTGCGGATACCAACAGCATGCCGAGCCTCGTCTAGCTAAAGACGTTAAAGAAAGCGCTGCTTGGGAGACAACCCAAGGATTAAAAGTTTAGGTAATTTTTGGGGTAAATAATTTTCCTTGCTACATGATCCAATTTTGTTTTGCAGGATCACCTTAGCAAATCCCAAAGCTCCAAAAATCTAATTTTCTGGATCCAAAGGAAGAGGATGAATTCCTAATTCAGGGAAGTCTCAGTATCCCTCTTTATGCCTTATTATTTGTAAACATTGGGACAATGTTTAGTTTAAGTTTGGGGAGGAGGCTTTTGCTGTGTTGAGCATATTTAAATTTGGTTGGATACATGAGTAGATGGCTATGATAGCCTATGATGTGATTTTAGAAGTTTTGGGGGGAATGGTTTATATGTTGTAGAATTTGGGAGCATAGCAGAAATTGTGAAATTTTAAAAACTTTTTATACTTAGTTTTAATGTCTAAAGCATGCAATAGACATATCTTATGACATCTTTGAAAATCTAGATTTTTATTATGATTTTTAAAGTTTGTTGTCACCCCGATAGGCTTAGTTTCTAACATTAGGAGTTCATGCTTGATTGTTTTAAGAACTAGGTAGAAAAAAAATGTTATGCCTGCTGAAAGAAAAGCAACAAAAGAAAAGAGAGAAAAAGAAAAATCTGTTGAAAAAGAAAATTTTTGCTTGAACAAAAGAAAAGACTAGGGGTAAAAAGAGCTACCTACGGTGTGACCAGTTAGGCCAACCAGAGAATAAAATTTAGGTTATGGGTCTTATGTGCCATTTGCTTACCGCAAGTGTACGGGTCAAGTAATAATATAGTGTTTTCGTGATTAAACGAGTGTCGTCCTCTGGATTGGTTTTCTAGCAAATTAAGCATCGCGAATACTTTTGCTCAATTTTATTTAGGGAGCAAAACTCAATGATAAAGATAAAAATAAAGACCAAAAGCATAAAAATAAAAGTGGAGACTCAAATGAAAAGACTCTTAGAGAATTGATTTCATTGTTGAGATTGAGGATAAATTGATGGGATGAATTTAGCATGCAATTATTCTACCAAGTCTAGGAACTTCTTATCACAACTATCTCTCCCGAGCATAATTGATTCTCATGCATGCAACCAACTTGATATCCCTATCTAAGTTCATTAACATGCAAGGCTTTGAGTTTAGTTCTTCAAGCAACTTCTGAAGTTATTCCAAATCCCGTCACAAACTTAGAATTTCTACTTTAGTCATGCAATTAAATAAAGCAAGTCTTAGGCCAAATCCCCTCTCCCGAGCAAGATTCAACACTCAAATCATTCAACTAGTGATCAAGTAATTGAAAGCATTTAACCATAATTGCATAGGTAAAATAAATGCACATTCATAGCACAAATTAATCCAACAAACTAAAACAACTACATCAATCCCTAAGACAAACAACTAGCAATCCATAGTCTTTAAACTACAAACACTAATTGAAAGAAAAGCCATAAAAACTACAAGAGGTAAGAGAAAGAGAAAGGAAAACTCGAATCCGTCGAAACCGGCACGCCCCCGTCACGATCTCCACGTCGTCTCGCTTGATTCCCGCTCTTTGGCTTTGCTTCAGCTCCCACCAAAGGTCTCTAGTCGAAATTAGGGCTAAAACCTAACCAATTGGACTCCCCTAATCTGTAGCATGAAGAGAAATATATATATGAAATTATGCCGATAGCGTCGAGACGCTATGTCCTACCGCGCGTTTTTATTATGGAAAAACTGAGAGCGTCGAGACGCTCATGTCACAGCGTCGAGACGCTGTGACTCTGCCGCCCAAATTAATTAAGGAAAGGCAGCGTCGAGACACTCCAAGAGTGGCGTCTCGACGCTGGCCTGCAGATTGCCTTCTCTTGGCTTCTTCTAACTTGAATCTTTTCAGTTCTTTGGTATATTTTCGTGTCCCGAACACCCGATTGACTCCAATTCCACGCTTAAGCTCTAATCAACACTTTCCTATAAAATAAACAATTTAGTGCAATAAAATGGTCAATAAATCATAAAAGACTAGCTAAATTAAATAGGGAAAAATAGCTAGTTATGTTCGCTATCAAATACCCCCAAACTTAAGCTTTTGCTAGTCCTCGAGCAAACTAAAAATCAAGCATACAACAGAAGAATAGATGCAACAACCATGACTCACTCCTCAAGGCTCGAAAGTCAATAGTTAAGCAAGTCAGAGACATGCACATAAGGACCAATGAGGGAGACAAATTAAAAAAAAATTCAAAATTAACTTGCACAAGCGAGATCTAACTCAACGAGATCAGACTCTACTAGCCCGGGATTGGATTATTAAACTCTAAACTCATCTTCCCTCTACACTGGCACTAAGGATTCACTAATGAGTCAATGGAACAAATTAGTTTGTTTTCATCCATACTTAGGTGCTTAATATTGAAAATTAAATCAAGCATTTATATGTGGCACTAGCTTTCACACACCCATTGCAGGGACCCTTAACCTAAGTTTTCTCTGGTTGGCCTAACTGATCACAATAGGGGTAGCTCTTTTTGCCTAAATCTTTATTACTCATTGCATTGCGCGCATAAGTCATGACTTTTTTTTTTCAAATTGTAACAACAAGAATGATTTTTCTTTATGAGCATGATAAGCAAATATTCTTTTCTTTCCTCCTAAGCAAGACCAAACATGCTAATTTGCAAAAAATTAACTCTTTAGCTCTTCCCTACACCTATTGAGGTGACAACAAGCATATGAACCTAATAATTCGCTCCTATAAGCATTCAAATCCAAATCTAGCCAAGACATCTCCTAGAAAAAGTTTAAAGAATCTCCCTTTTTGGGCACTCATGCTTACAACTCATCGAAAGCTTGAAAATTGACAAGAAAGTCTATCCTAGGAAATCATAGTCATGCAAAAATAACATCCAGAAAACAACCATATGCTCAATTCAAAGAAAGCTCAAAACTATAGCTCGAACTCAGATGCTCAAGGGCTCCACAAACATGTTATTCCACCCCCAAACTTAAAATATGCATTGTCCTCAATGTATAAATCTATAAAGCATACTTTTCAAAAAAAAAAAAAAAATCTATAAAGCATAGTCAAGCATGAGAACAAATAAAGAATGGAAGGGATGAACGATACTGCCCTGGAATGATGACCTTTCATGAATGCTTGGCATAGACAAGAGCACGGAAACTCCTACAAAACAAAAACAACCAGACGTAAAAAAACAATAACGAAGTAACTTGGGTTGCCTCCCATAAGCGCTTGTTTATCGTCTTTAGCTCGACGTGCTCGTGCAGTCTGTCAAGGCCCTTCTTCCTTGAATCAGTATAACCAACGATCGCTAGAAAGCTTACTAGTTTCTCATGGGCCCCTGAAACAGAATTATTTTTAGTATTTTTTAATAAAAGAAGCATAAAAGGAGAAATATCAAAATAAAGAGACTCTGACTCTAAAACTGACTCGTGAGAATAGAAAAAAGAAAAATCAAAATCTACAGAGGATGTAGAAGATAGAACAGACGAAGGCTTTTCAACCTCAAACTCTACCTCCTGAACTTCCTCTGACACTACAAGCTCATTTTCTTTTTCTTCCTCACAACCATGTTCTTGATAGGTGCTCCAACTCTCCAATTCATCCCCAGTATTCATGCAGCTCACCCCCAACTGCTCATCCTCATCAAGATCGAAAGAACTAAGCTCATGAATGGGTGCAACGAATCATCGGCCACATGACTCACTAGACATCCTATGGAAGTGGATCCCACCTCACTAACTTCCTTTGAGGTTTGAAGTCCTTTTATAATTTCATCAAATTTTAGACTCCTTGCTCTAGACTCCTCAATATAATTTTGAACTATGCTTTCCAAGGAAGAATTTTCTTTTAAAGGGGTATAACTTGAAGATGAAAAATTGGAATATGGTGTTGAATAAAAAGCCATTTAAATCAATTAAAGCAACAATGATAATTAGGCTTCCAATCAAATAATAACCCAACAAGAACAAAGGACAAAGTCTCAAACAAAAAATGAAAGAAAGAAAAAATACATAAATAAATAAAGGAAAAACAAAAACAAATAAGGAAATAACTAAAATAGGAAACTAACAAATATGAAAAGAAAGCAAATAAGGAAAAAAATGCAAACTATCTACAAAATAAAAATACACCCTAAATTAAGACCGAACAATTTTTCCACAATATTAATTTAACTAAATATACCAATCCCCGGCAACGGTGCCAAAAACTTGATGTGCAATTTGCTTACCGCAAGTGTACGGGTCAAGTAATAATATAGTGTTTTCGTGATTAAACGAGTGTCGTCCTCTGGATTGGTTTTCTAGCAAATTAAGCACCGCGAATACTTTTGCTCAATTTTATTTAGGGAGCAAAACTCAATGATAAAGATAAAAATAAAGACTAAAAGCATAAAAATAAAAGTGGAGACTCAAATGGAAAGACTCTTGGAGAATTGATTTCATTGTTGAGATTGAGGATAAATTAATGGGATGAATTTAGCATGCAATTATTCTACCAAGTCTAGGAACCTTTTATCACAACTATCTCTCCCGAGCATAATTGATTCTCATGCATGCAACCAACTTGATATCCCTATCTAAGTTCATTAACATGCAAGGCTTTGAGTTTAGTTCTTCCAGCAACTTCTGATGTTATTCCAAATCCCGTCACAAACTTAGAATTTCTACTTTAGTCATGCAATTAATTAAAGCAAGTCTTAGGCCAAATCCCCTCTCCCGAGCAAGATTCAACACTCAAATCATTCAACTAGTGATCAAGTAATTGAAAGCATTTAACCATAATTGCATAGGTAAAATAAATGCACATTCATAGCACAAATTAATCCAACAAACTAAAACAACTACATCAATCCCTAAGACAAACAACTAGCAATCCATAGTCTTTAAACTACAAACACTAATTGAAAGAAAAACCATAAAAACTACAAGAGGTAAGGGAAAGAGAAAGAAAAACTCGAATCCGTCAAAATCGGCACGTCCCCGTCACGATCTCCACTTCGTCTCGCTTGATTCCCGCTCCATGGCCTTGCTTTAGCTCCCACCAAAGGTCTCTAGTCGAAATTAGGGCTAAAATCTAACCAATTGGACTCCCCTAATCCGTAGCATGAAAAGAAATATATATATGAAATTCTGCCGATAGCGTCTCGACGCTATGTCCTGCCGCGCGTTTTTATTATGGAAAAACCAAGAGCGTAGAGTCGCTGTGACTCTATCGCCCAAATTAATTAAGGAAAGGCAACGTCGAGACGCTCCAAGAGTGGCGTCTCGACGCTGGCCTGCAGATTGCCCTCTCTTGGCTTCTTCTAACTTGAATCTTTTCGGTTCTTTGGTATATTTTCGCGTCCCGAACACCTGATTGACTCCAATTCCACGCTTAAGCTCTAATCAAAACTTTCCTATAAAATAAACAATTAAGTGCAATAAAATGGCCAATAAATCATAAAATACTAGCTAAATTAAATAGGGAAAATAGCTAGCATGCTCGCTATCAAATACCCCCAAACTTAAGCTTTTGCTAGTCCTCGAGCAAACTAAAAATCAAGCATACAGCAGAAGAATAGATGCAAATAACCATGACTCACTCCTCAAGGCTCGAAAGCTAGTACCATTAGATATAAAAATGCAAGTTTAGGGGATTTGAAAAAAAAAGTGAAAAATATTTGTGAGTTTAGTCCCCCATGAAAAAGAAAAATGTCAGGCGCCCTAGTTTCTTTTTTTGCATGACAGTAGAACTCCGACCTATCAGGGACTCTTAACCAGTTTATGGGAAAAACAAATGGAGAAGGCCATAAGACTAATCTAGGTTAGTAAAAGAATCATTAGATAACTCTTGAGCATGTTATTCATTAATCTTAAGTTCAAACTCTTTTAAGATTTCTTCATGAGTACGTGGTGCTTGCTTATTCCACTTGCATGTTTTCCATTTTAGCTTAAAAGTTCCAAAATCATTGAGGCTTGAGTGATTCTATTTCATGCATCTTTTGAATTTATTTTGCTCGGGACTAGTAAGAGCTTAATTTTGGGGGTGTGATAGCGGGCAGAAATGTCGCTATTTTAGTCCTAAATTATTAAGCTTTTGAGCGCTTTAATTGTGTTTTTATTGAAGAAATCTAAAATAATTTACTATTTTTTCTTTAGGAGCATTTAATGGTTTTTTGGTGGAAAAATACCCAAAATTAAGCAATCCAAGCCAAATATCCATCCATGGGTCAAAAGGGGAGCCCAAGAGTCAACCATGAAGAAAAGATCCAAAAAGAATTGAAGTTGGCCCAAGTTTCAAGCCCAAAACTGTGCCCGTTAGGTCTGGAAACCGCATAGCGTCGAGTCGCTGTCCCATTACTTGGTGGACAAGTTGGATGACGTCACAGTGTCGCGACGCTGTCCCTATTCTGGGCCTATAAAAGGACCCCCTTGGTGCCCATTTTTCTCATCAATCAATTCTCCATCCTTTCCTTCATTTCCTTCCTTGGCTCTTTTTGAGCATTCTCTCAAGGCTTTCTAGCCTTTAGGAGAACTCTAGGAGGCTCGGGGCATGTTCGGAGGGACTCCAAGCCCTAGCGACGGGGTTCTTGACGGTCATTTCCTTTTCTCTTATTTTGTTCCACATTAAGCTTTTTATTGTATATTTTGTGGATATTATAGCCATGTATAGCTAAACCCCAATTTGGGATCTTAAAATGAAAATGCATAGTTAAATGTTATTATAATTGCCTATCTCTTGCCCTCTTTCACTAATTATTTGTATGGATGCTCGTAATGCTGTATGTGATCTGGCCAATTGTATATTGATCCGATTCTTAATGGAAACTCGACGGAGAGAAATTAGGATAGATCATAATGCATGCAACTAGTTTAATTGTCCGTAGTGACAACGGGATTAGTTGATCAAACTTAGATTCCAATAATGAATCAGAGCATAATAATTAACGAATTTTAATGGCGCTAAGGACACTTAGGTTGTTAAAATGGATTTAGGGGAAACCGACAAGGGAACCTATGTGATTAACGAAGATTCTATGAGTATAATTAGTTGGGCAACGAGATAGGATAATTGTAATAATTCTTTAGCTATTAATTGATTTTCAAGACTCCGCTGCTCACTCAAAACTCTTTCTCCATATTTTTTTTCTTTGATTGATCAATTTTAAATCTTTGATTGCTTTAATTTTATTTTTGCTTCATGATTTGGTCCCTAAATATTATTTCGCCCAAGTCTTTTTAGTGTTCAAGAATTAACTGTTTTGCTTAATATCGCTCCACCTCCCTATGGATTCGATACTTGGAATATTTTCGTTTTATATTACTTGTGCCCCGTGCACTTGCAGTATTGTGGTCGCCAACAGTAGGTCGACTGCTTTGTGTCCCGGTGATGTTGTGACGGTCGCTACTGTTGATGGTCGATTTTGGCCAGAGGATCTCACCTGACCTTCACGTGCCACCAACGGTAAATTTGTAGTTGAGGGGGGAAGACGTGGCCTGCAAGACAGTAACCTGCACACCGGTGTGGTGCTCGCCACACCGGCTCCGATGCTTAAGTCAGCACAAAGAACGGTAGGGTGTGGAAAAGTAAGAGCAAGAGGAGAAAACAGAGAATAGAGAGTAGAGTTTAGGGATAGAATTCGGGATCCCCTCTTCAGTGGCGAAGAGGGATATAAATACCTGTTCATCCTCCTAGCCTTTTTAGGGTTTCGGAGGCGTTTTAGGTCAAACCAGGCGAAACCGGGGCATCCAGAGGCGGTGGGGACAAGACGGGACCAAACGGGCTCGGCCCGCACGAGCGGGCCAACCATATGCTCGGCCTCGGCCATGGGCCGAGGCCGAGCAGGGGGTCGGGCCGAAAACCCGACCCCTTCGGTCCTGGCCCGTCCCATTTGCCGGTTTTGCCTCCCTGGTCCATCTTTCAGCCCGATTTCTCCCCGGTTGTCCTCGTCAGCTCCTTGTATATCGGGGTGGTCCAAAATTGCCTATAACAGCTACCATAGGAAGCAAAGTGTTTGTTATTGTCATGGGTTGGAAGGGAGAAACGAGAGATTGAGAAAGGGGAGCACAAGAAAAAACATGAGATGGAGAGAGACGGGGAGAGGGAAAACATGAAGAAAAATAGATGATTGAGATTGCTTTGTGAGAGAAGGAAAAAATGTGAGATTGAAAGAGAAAAGAAAATGTGTCTAATTGAGAAGAGAAAAGACCACTAGAGTAGAAAAGTTAAATTAGGGTTTTTCGGGTGGACTTGTAGGAACTTTTAATTTTTGGAGGTATTTCAATTTTGTTCTTTTTTTTATTTTTTTATTATTTTTTTTTTTTCTTAAACCGAACAAAAGATTGCGGTTTTGAAGTTCTAAATTGAGGAAATCATTTTTAAAAGAGAACCAAACCAAATCAATGGATTTGATCCATTGATTTTCTCGATTTCTTACACACCTCCATTGGAAGGGTCGCAATCCAAATGTGTTGGAGAGCAAGGACAGAAAAATGAGGAGAATTGAAGATGGCACGTGCGGAGGACATGGGAATGCAAGTGTATGGAGGCATGTCAGATGTCGCCAGTTTTCGCCAACAATTATTAGCCTTCCTTTTACCTAACAGTAATAATGCCCCTAAGTTTAATGTCATGGTCCTTTATTTAATGTCCATGTGTCCTATGTCTCTCCCCACAATATTTTTTTTTTTTTTTTTTTTTTACTTTTTCTTTCTTTTCTTCCATTTCTTGGGTGGGTTAAAAATACAACATTAAAAATGTCAATAATCAGATATTAAATTTGGAAGAGAGATTATTGGTCTTAATAATTTTAAAACCGTTAAGTCCACTTTTTGTTGCATTCAAAAAATAAAACAATCTAAAACATGCCTTCAATATCAGTTTAGAACAGGTTTGGGATTCTAAAATCATTTTTCTTCCTTTTTTTTTTTTTAACAAAAAATCATTTTTCTTCCTTAAAAATCACTAAAAAGGTTTGACAAAAGTATTTTTGGTTTTTTCAATGTTCACTCCCAAACATGTTCTTAATATTTGGTTTTACATTTGTAAATGTAATTTTCATACGGTCTAAATTGATTTTGAATTATTAAATTCATGTTTCAAAGTGATTTTGTATATGACAAAAGTAAATTTTAATTATTTCAAAATAACTTCCAAACATACCTTGATTTAATTGCATACCATACAAGTTATCATGATAGACTTTTAATCGTTCTTAGGGTATGTTTGGGAGTGATTTTAGAGATATTGATTTTAGCAAAAATGATTTGTTTATAAGTAATTTATTGAAATTGATTTTCAAATAATCAAAATTAATTTTGAATGATTTAGGATATGTCTGGGAGTAACTTTAGAATTAAGTGTTTTATTTTCAAAAGTGATTTCTCAATAATCAAATAACTAAAGAGGACATTGTATTTGAGAGAGAAAAAAAATAGATGTTGATAACAAAAGTTATAGAGAGAGGAAAAAACTCGGAGGGAAATAAAAATTTAAGAGAGAAAAAAATAGAGCTAAAAGAAGTTGAAAAACAAGTTAGAGATACGGAGGGACAAATTTTTTGATGAAAAAAGTTAACAAAAGAGAGAGGAAAAAAAACAAAGAGAAAAGAAGTTAGAGAGGCACAAAAACTAAAAATAAGAGTGGAACAAAAATTTTAGAGATAAAAAAGTTAGAAAATTTTAAAATGTATTGGAGAGGATAAACATGAGAAAACGTGAGCATAGCTTAGTGGTAATTGGCATGTACTCTCGACCAAAAGGTCAGAGGTTCAAATCCTCCCCTTCAAATGTTGATTGATTGATGTACTAAAAAAATTATAAGAAGGTTAGAGAGGGAAGAAAAATTAAAGATAAATAAAGATAGAGAGAGACAAGAATGTAGAAGGGAATAAAGTTAAATTTTTCACATATTTTGAAAACAAAATAAAGAGAAAGAGGGAGATTGTTTTAAGTTGAAATATTGAACATTTTTAAAGCAAAATCTCTCACAATCACTTATCAAAAGTTATTTGAGAATCACCTTTGATCAAATTATTGACGGGAATCACTCGAAGTAATTTTGTATTCTTCTAAAATCACTTACTATAGTCAAACATCACCATTTTAAAATGAGAGTGATTTTTGATATTCCAAAATCTCTTCCAATTAGTGTTTGGAAATTTTAATTTAATATTAATTTAAATGAAATTGTTCGTTTCTATTACAATCACTTATAAATTAAAATCTTGTCAATAAAAAAATTTGATGTCTCTGTTCACACGTAACTTCAGAGATGGAAACACGTGGAATAAACAATATATTGTATTGATGTAATATGCGTGTGGGTGTACAATCTCTAACTTTAATCCTCTGATTCTCTCTTTTATGTGTGCGAGTGTGTTTCACTCGAAGACTGGAAAGCTTGATCTCGAGTTTGAAGCTTCAATCAATTGTTTGGAGTCTTGAAGAGTCTTTGGTCTTCAAGGATTGTTGAGGTCTTCCAGTCTTGAAGGGTCTTCAGTCTTCAAGAAGTCGTTGAAATCTTGAAGAGTGTTTGGTCTTCAAGAACTTATAGATTTCAGAGAGTCTTCAGTCTTCAGCTTTGATGAAGTCTCTCTGAATTTTCTGGTTATGCTTGAGAGCTTTGAAACTCTAAACTCTTGTCTTTGCGAGAATGTAAAATTTTCTCAACCCCTGAAATGGGGGAGAACCCCTCTATTTATAGAGTTCTCGCTAGATAGGCCCTAGTGACTTTTGGGCCTAACAACTTGGACTTGGGCTTTATTGGTCTTGGGCTCAACTATTTAGTCTTGGGTTTGGTTAATATTTGACCCAAAACCATATGACCCAAATATTTAAAAGATCCAAATTTGATCCAATTAATTATTTTGTTAATTAATTGGTCAATTTAATTAACTTGATCAAAATAGTTTATTTTCTAATTAATTGATCAAATAGAAATTTGGCTCTTTAAATTTATAATTGGCCAACTTTGTCTTCAAATTAAATTTGGAACACATGTCAATTTATAATTGGTCCCAAATTTAATTATTTGTAATTTCATCATTAATTTTAAATAATGACGTGATAATTTGTGATTGGACAAAATTTCTCCTTCAACAGTCTTATTCTCACAATAAAAAAATTATGTCTCACTCTCACAAACTTTTAAAATTTTCCTTTATATAATCTTTCATGTTGAAAATTGGAATGACCAAATAATAATTTTTAATAATTAATTTGATATATATTTCTTGTAAATCTAATTTTTTTCTTTTTTTTTTTATTGTCAAAAGTTAATTTAAGTTGTTGAGATGTGTATTTAAAATTTCAAATGTGTTGATACAAAATAAAAAATGTTGTGAATAATCTTAATTTTGAATAATATGAAATGTAAGACAAAATCATTGTCCAACATTGAGGCCTGAAAACTGATTGAGGAACTTTTTATTGTTTGCTAAAACTAATTATAAAGGGCCCGTTTGATAACCATTTCATTTTTTGGTTTTTGGTTTTTCTGTTTTTGGTTTTTGGTTTTTGGTTTCCTGTTTTTTAAAAACAAAAACCACATATGTTTGATAACTGTTTTTTGTTTTCTGTTTTTAAAAAACAGAAAACCAACCTTGTTTGATAACTGTTTTTGGTTTTCAGTTTTTTAAAAATTAGAAAGATGAAAAGATATTTTAGAGAGCGAAAAATGTGTAAAGACGTTGAAACAAAAATTTAGAGACACAAATATAAATATTTTCAAGAGATTTTTTTTTTTTGAAAAGACGAGAGAAAAGTTAAACATAGAAAATTTAGAGAGATGAAAGAAAATGTTTAGAGAAAGAATATTAGTTAGACTCGAGAAAATATATTAGTTAGAGAAACAACATAAAACAAGTTAGAGTAAAAACGATAAATTTTAGATTAAAAAAATTAAATAAAAAAAAAAGAAAATTTAGAGAGATAGTAAAGTTAAGAGTAAAAGATATGCTAAAAAACTAACGATAAATTAGAAAAATAAAGAAAAGTTGTAGCGATAGAAAATTTTGGTGACTTTTTTTTTTCAAAAGAAAAATTAGAACATGTTTATTGAGAAGAGAAAAGGTATTGACATATTTTTAGAAATAGACAAGTTATAGAGAAAAAAAAAAGTTTTGAGAGAGAAAATTTTAGAGAGAGAAAAATAAATTTTAGAGAGAGAAAAAAATAGAGAAAGAAATTTGTTGGAGAGAGAGGTAAAAGAGGAGAAAAGTAAGCATTAGAAGAAAAATGAGTTTTTGAAAAATAGAAATCTGTTTTTAAAAACTACTTTTTTTGGTTTTTGAAATTTACTTATAATTTCAAAAACGTTTTTAAAAAACAGAAAACAGAAAACAGAAATGGTTATCAAACACCCCTGTTTTTTAAAAATGAAAAACAAAAACAAAAAACAGAAAACGAAATGGTTATCAAACGGGCCCAAATTAATTTATATAGAATCACCTTTTCAATTATGTTAATTTGTAAAATCCAATTAGGTGTGCCTTTTAAGATTGACTTCCTAACAAAATTGACACTCCGGTTTGGATCGCTAATGTTAAATATCTGGGGGTTAAAAATATTACATTTAAAGTCTATGATAATAATATTTGTATTTAGATAGACATATAATTAATATAGAGTAATTGCAGTGGGTGGCAAATTAATTATATATAATAGCAAATTTAACACAAGGTAAAAAGAATTGCAAATATGGCAAAAAATTAGAATACATTTTAATAATTCCTTTTTTACCCTTAAACAACTTTTTGATTTCCTTACTTCCCTAAGCACCATTGCTTCTACTGCATCATTTCTCTTCTTTCTTTTTTTTTTTCTTTTTTCTTTATTTTTTCCCTCGCACCACTATTTCTCTCTTTTTCTTTTTTTCTTCCCTCGCACCATTTCTTCTACCGCTCAATTTTTTTTTATTTTGTATTTTCTGTGCATTTATGAGGTTGGAGTTCTTGTGTGATTAATAGTCTTTTTTTTTTCCTTTGTTTTGTTGTTGAGGTATTGTTATGATTGTTTCTTCTTCTTTTTATTATTATTTTTTTTTAATAATATGATATGTGGGGAGGGGGATTCGAACCATAAACATTGTGGTTATCAGTACAACTTTATGTCAATTGAGCTAAGCTCTTGTTGACCTTCTTTTTAATTCAAGAATGCCAAGAATACAAAAATAACAATTTTGGTGAGTGTTTGTATAGGTATATCAAAGTATATCACTGATATACTCCGGTTAATCGTAGTCTATCACTAACTATCATTGATCGAAGTCTATCACGGACTATAATTGATAGATAATGAAATACAAAGAATACAAGAATAACAATTTTATGGTGGTGGTCACGGAGCTAGTGTGCTAGGCTTTAAAATTTATATTGTTGATTAAGAGTCGCTTGTTCGTAATGGTTATTTTTGGATTTTATGTTCTACTTGCCACAAGAGACTTCAATTTTTTATTCAATTTATGATTGTAGTATAATAATTTTGGATGAGTTTCTAATTACCGAGATGATTGCAATGGAAAGTACTTTACTGATAAATTTCAATTAAATTGATTTCTATCAGTAACAATCATTGATAGACTTCAATTAATTGATAATTAATTGATTTCTATCAGGGATAAAAACTAATAGACTTCAATTAACTGATTTCTATCCTCGATAGAAAATGATATATTTGAATTAAATTAATTTCTATCAGTGATACAAGTCAATAAACTTCAATTAAATTGATTTCTGATAAAAACTGGTAAACTTCAATTAAGTTGGTTTCTATCGGTGATAGAAACTAATAGTCTTGAATTGAATTAATTTCTATTAGCGATAGAAACTGATAACCTCGAATTAAACGGATTTCTATCAGTGATTATCACTGATAAACTTAAATTAAACTGATTGATAGAAATTGATATCCTTGAATTAAACTGAACTAATAGCCTTGAATTAAATTGTTTTCTATCAGTGGCTATCACTAATAGGCTGGAATTAAACACGATAAAAACATATAGATTATGATTATCAGAGTCTATCAGTGATACACACTGATAGACTTCGATTAATCAAAGTCTATCAGTGTCTATCATTAATAGACTCCGATTAATTGAAGCTTATCATCAAAATCTATCAGTATTTATCACTGATAGACTCCGATTAATCGAAGTCTATCAGTGACTATCAATAATAGGGACTGATAGACTATTGGAGATACTAAGGGTATTTTCGAAATTTAAAGTATTTTTTGCTATTTCCGCAAATAGTTTTTTTTTTTTTTTTGCTATTTTTGCAATATTTTTGCCGGTTTTTGCTATCTCTACAAAGCCCCCATTAATATATTTGTGTTTGTTTTATTAATTAATATATGAGATTTAAATATTTGTGTTTGTTTTATTATTGGTTTTGTTTATGGAAAAGATAATTTCAATTATAAGATTTAATTAAAATATTTATATTAGATAATTAGTTAATAAATAAATAATAACTTAAAATAGTTAAAACGCAAACAAGAGCCTAGTTCAATTGGCATAAGGTTGTACTGATAACCACAAGGTATGTGGTTTGAATTAGGGGTGTAAAAAATTCAGGTCGGGTCGGTTGTACGGACAAACCGACCTGACTAGACCCGAACTGATCCAGTCGGGTCGGATTGGGTCACTTTTCTTTGATCAAATTAGAAGAAATGTCGAAACTCCACACTGCTAATCGAAACTATACCGCTGCTAATCGCGAGAGACTGAGAGAGAGGAGGAGACGGTGACGGCGACTGAGAGAGAGGGGGAGATGCCGACTGAGAAAGAGGGGGAGACGTCGACTGAGAGAGGAGGCAACGTTAGTGAAAACAGCTTAGAGAAGACGGTGACTGAGAAAGAGGGGGAGATGACGACTGAGAGGGAGGGGGAGAGACGAAAACAACGACGATTGAGAGAGGAGGCGGCATTCACGAGAAATGAAAAGAGAGAAGGGGGAGGAAAACTGGAAAAGAGGCAGCTTACGCAGGAACCCTAAAATTTCTATTTAACTAAAAGCTTAGAACCAAACCGAACCAACTCGGTTCGGTTCAGTCTGGATATATGTAAAAACCGAACAGAACCGACTCAATTCGGTTCGGTTTTCCAGTTCGATTCGATTTTCTTCACCTCTAGTTTGAATCCCCCACCCCACATATTGTCAAAAAAAAAAAAAAAAAAAAAAAAAAACTTAAAATAATTCATGGTTGATATTTTTATTTAAAATAATTACGTGGGTTTTAAAAACTAATCATCAAGTGAAACAAACATGGATTTTCTATATCATTACCAGAATCCATCCCAAAAATAAAGAAAAAATTCATTTTATTATACTTTTTCACATTCAAGTATGAAATTTAGCAAACACTAATTTACTTCCAATTGCAAACACTTTTTTTAAAAGGGAATAATACACTTTTGGTCCCTGAGGTTTGGGTTAAGTTACACTTTGGTCCCTGAGTTTTCAAACTCAACAAAAATACTCCTGAGGTTTGAGATAAGGAGCACTTTGGTCTCTGTCGTCCATTTTTCTTTTAAATCTTAACGGCTGCTGACGTGGCACTATTATTTTAATAAAAAAATTAACTTTTTTTAAAAATAATAATAAAATAATAAAATAATAAAATATTATTATTTTATCTTTTTTTTTTAATTCTTTATCCTTCTCTCTCTTATTCTTCCTCTTCCCCATCTTCTTCTCCAACACTTTTTTCTTCAACTCCAGTGGTCGGCGGTCGCCGCTGGCGTTTTTTTTCTTTCTTTCTCTCTCTCCTTTCTTCTCCTTTCTCTTCCATTTCTTCACATTTTTTTAAATAAAGAAGAAGGAAAGGGAGAGGGAGAGGGAGGAGTCCTGCCGACGGTTGCCGGCCGACAAACGACCACCGAAGTTGAAGAAGAAAGTGTTGGAGAAGAAAGTTGGGGAGAGGAAGAATATGAGAGATAGGGATAAAGAATTAAAAGAAAAAGATAAAATAATAATATTTTTATTATTTTAATATTTTTAATTTAAAAAAATATTTTTTTATTAAAATAATAGGACACATCAACAACCGTAAGGATTTAACAGAAAAATGGACGGCAGGGACCAAAGTGCTCCTTATCTCAAAACTCAGGGATATTTTTGTTGAGTTTGAAAACTCAGGACCAAAGTATAACTTAACCCAAACCTCAGGGACCAAAAGTGTATTTTTCCCTATTTAAAAAAACCACATTTGATCGAAACTATTTTAAAATCTCAAACAATCCCAAACTATTTCAGTCCTATGGCCATTGGTTTTGATTTTCCCCACTTTTAATAGATGTTTACATTCAAATACTACTTAATCATTGAGTTCTCAAAAAAAAAAAAAAAAAAAAAAATCTAATACTACATAGTCGTAGTACTTGCTTCTTTTCTTCACAATTTTCGTACATCATTAAGTGATATTTTATTTTATTTCATAGATCCCAGACCATTTTAAATGATGTCAATCCAAGCACGCAATGAAGAGGAATAAGTAGAAAAATTTATGAGGGAGCTTCTGGTGAATGCATCAATTATGCCAAATTTGCAATGATATTTTCTAAAATTGAGGACAAGAACAGAAGATCCTTCCTCAATGCTATTTTGGGAGTCAACTCTGTTGATAATCTGGGCAATTATCTTGGAGTCCCTTCGGAATTTTCCAAAAATAAATCAAAGGAGTTTGGCCCTATTTTGCACAAGATAGGGAAGGTCCTCAAAAGCTGGAAGAGATCTTTATTTTCAATGGCTGGAAAGGAAATCTTAATCAAAGCGGTTGGTCTGGCCATCCCATCATACATAATGAGCGTTTTTAAAATTCCTAAGGGGGTTTGTGAAGAGATCATGAGGAAATTTGCAAATTTTTGGTGGGGATCGTCTGCTGAGAAGAAAAAGTTGCACTGGTGCAGATGAGAAAAGTTGTGTTATCCAAAGAGCCTAGGAGGACTAAATTTCAGGGAGGTAGAAGGATTCAACCAAGCTCTAATTGCTAAGCAAGTGTGGAGGTTACTTGTTAATCTCAACTCGGTGGTAACAAGATTTCTTAAAAGCATATATTTCAAGGAGGGAGATGTGATGAATGCGGAGTTGGGGAGGAACCCATCCTATCTCTGGCGCAGCATCATGTGGGGTCGAGAACTTATTAAACAAGGAGCTAGATTCAGAGTGGGAAATGAAAAAAGCATATCCATGTTCCTTGATCCTTGGTTACCAAAGGAGTCTATTTTCAAGCCAAGATGCCTTCAGGAGTCAATGACTCAGGAGAAAGTGTCTCGGTTTATCCTACCAAATGGAGAATGGAATGTTGATTTACTGAAGGAGACAGTTGGGGAGGAAGACATTGAGTGCATCAGGGAAATCCCAATTAAACTTTCGGAGGAAGATAAATATATATGGCATTTCAATAAATGTGGTAATTACTCTGTAAAGAGTGGTTATACTGTATACATGAAGAATAAGATCAGGGCTGAATCAAGTGCAAATGCTATGTCTAAAGTCTAGACTAGTCTTTGGAAAATGAAAGTCCCTGCCAAGATTCGACATTTTTGTTGCAAAGCAATTATCAAGAAGGTAGGCTTATTGAGTCGGCGTGCAGGCCACTCTCTCACCTGTACTAATCAAAGGACAATCCCTCGTGAGAAGGAGTTCATGACACACTCAAGATTAAGATTGAGTTACCTAGGTCATCCTATTGAAACAGTAACCTAACTAGTTAACGGTGTTACATCTAGTGGTTTACTATTTCGTGGTCCGGTCTTATGCAAACTCATTGCATAGGATACCCCCGCTCGCATGTCTCCTACATGGACGCCTTGGATCATTACGTCTGTATCGAATACAAAGCAGGCCGTATCACAAAGTGTTATCAGGATAAGGTACCCAGCCTTATCCCTGTACTATAGACCTTTTAGGTTGTTACTTGAACACTGATCCCCGTATGTCTCCACATACTAGTTCAAGTTACATGTCAACAACCTTGGATCTTAGTTTATTGGATTTGGGTTATATTGTGCAATTTTATACTTAAAATGACAATAAAACTTTATTGCATAATCCTCAATAACAATTTATTGATACAAGTGTATAATTCGTTAACATTCACGATCTACGAGTTTTAGGACATAAAACCCAACAAACTCCCACTTGGACTAAAAATCTAGTTTAGTGGGATGTACAATAATCTATCCTGGTAGTGGGTGTATAAATACATGTATAATACATTAAACGTATTTACAATGTACATATACAATAAACTAGGGCATCACTATACTCATTACATAATGGTATCAGTATACCCATTACACTTCTCCCACTTGCCCTAGATTACATCTTTGTACATAACTCGTAGACCTAGATCATCTAGATAACCCTCATACACTTTAGCCGAGAGAGCCTTTGTGAATGAATAAGCAATATATCATTTTAGATTCAATGTGCATGTTTGTCCTGAAATAGGCAAGTTCATATTTGGCACACCTTCCAAATTAGGCTTGAACTTCCTAAGTCACACAGTCTCTATCGCTGCTTCATAAGCAACTGCTTGTCGGCCTATGTGATCGAGACTGCAGATATGTCATACTATAGCTCCTCCATTAAGGGTGAACACAAATAGTGTGATCATATGTGTTAGTGTATCCTGTAAGAATCTAATCCTCAACGCCATACACGAGCATATAGATCCTCGTTCTCCTAAGATACTGGAGGATACACTTAACGGCTCTCCAAAGATCAAAACCTGGAATTTGATTGATACTTACTGACAACCCTACTGTATAGGGCATATGTCTCAAGTCCTCAACATCTTGAGGTGTCTCAGGACACAGTTCCTTAGACAAAAGAATTTCATGCCTGAACAGGTAGTGAACCCTTCTTGGAATTCTGCATCTTATATCTCACTAACATCTTGTAAGACATAAGACACTTGAGATAAGGTTAGCTCAGCTTCTCCCAAACTTTCATTTGGAAATGAGCTGCTAGTCTCTTTTAATGTCAGTAAGATAACCTACATCATTTCCCAATGATTAGGATATCAATCATATACAAAACTAAGTGAGCTACCAAACTATTGATGATTACTTGTAAATACAAGACTCAACAATGTCATGATTAAAGCCAAAAAAAAGAATTTAACATTGAATCAAATCTTATATTACAATATCAAAATACTTAGGTCAATCCATGAATGGATCACTCAAGTATGCAAACCATTGTGCTTTTGATCTTGCTCAATGGACCCTTCTGGTTTAGACATGAATGTCTCATTTCCTTTTGTAAATCCACTTGTAACTTATAGGTGTTACCCATCAAGCAGATCTACAAGATCCCAGATGGAATTGAAATACAGAGACTCCAATTCCAGGTCCATGGCTTTAACCTTCTGGTCGTTGTCAACATCATTCATTTTCTTTCTAAAAGACAATGAATTCTCTATGCCATCATCAGGTATGATGACCTAGGCTTCAATCAAGCCCATGTAACGTTCAGGTTATAAAACAACCCTCCCACTACATCAAGGCACTCTCAACTTTTGAGATGGATGTGACTGATCAAATGCACTGGCCCATCAATAACTCTTGATGAACAACCAACCTCATCAACAACTCTTGTTGATGTACTGTAGCTTCATTAGTTTTCAACTTAAATCGACCTTACTTTGTGGCTCATGATTTCTCATGTGGTCTTCTTTTGAGAATTATTTAGCATTTGTCGATACAAATTCTTTATTCTCTTGTGGATTGAAGAAGTATCCACTTCTTGTTTCTTTTGGGGTTGCCTACTGCAGTCAATACTGCATGACCCCGAAACGAGCTAGGCAATTGAGCGTAGCTCAACATGGATCGAACCATATTCAATTGGGTTCTATTTCTCCTAAATGAGATTTAGGGTGTGATCCCATGTACTATCAAATAGTCTTGGAATCTCAAATCCCTATACTCAACACTTTGATCAGATCGAAGTGTTTTTATCGTCTCACCTAACAAGTTTTCAACTTCAGTCCTAAGCCCCTTCGAATTTCTCAAGAGCTTCAGACTTAAGTTGCATTAGGTAGAAATACTCATACCTTGAATAATCATCTATAAAAGAGAAGAATTGTTTACGCCCTCCCACTGCTTTAACATATTGAACCACAAGGATCCAAATGTACAAGCTCCAAGGGCTCTTTGGCTCTATTGTTCTTTTCCAGTAAAAGGTCTATTAGTCATTTTGCCTATAAGGCATGAACTACAAGGTAATAAAGAGTCATCTTCTAACTCGCTTAGAAGTTCATTCTTGACCAAGGTCCCAATCATATTGAGATCATTATGGTTTAACCTTAAGAGCCAAAGAAAGGTATTTTTCTTTAGGAGAAATCCATTGCCTCTTTTTTACTTTGAGTATTAGCAGTCCTAAACAACTCAATGCTCATGACTGCTTTACTCTTGATTAGTCTTAAACATATAGGTTATTTTTCAGTCCAGCTGAACAAATGTCAACTCCCTTTCTTGAAATAAAACTGTGTTAGCAGAGAAAGGTAAAGAGAAACATTGTTCTAGCATATAAGATACAGAAATCAAATTTATGTTAATCTTAGGAAATACATACACATTATCTAATAATGTGTATTATTCTCTCACTGAAAAAAAAAATAACTTAATGTTCCCCACTACTACAACCGAGATAACCTCTCTAGTTCTAACTTAGAGAGTTATTACACAAGCAACAAGTTATAGTCATGAACTCATGCCTTTAAAAGAAGAACACACATGATTTGTAACCCCTGAATAAAGTATTCAGGGAGAATCACTATTCTTTACTAATAAAGTTTTCAAGACAAGTAAATGAAAATTACGGTCTTAAACAAGTTCTCTTTTGCCAAGTAGGGTCCTATGTCATATTCACCAAGAACAATTCTTAATGAATTAGACATATGGGGCATGAGGACATTCCTCAGTTAAGACTAATCCTAGACTTTTTTACCACAATTTGTCATTTAAGCTTGTTGTATTACCGTTATTTATAAAATGGCGTAAGACAATGCACATTAAAATATTATATAATTGTTGAAGTAACAAATTATTTGTATTATTAATCGCACTAACCCATTACATCTAATCCAATCAGATTCTGCAAAAACAAACAAGCAATCAAATAAACCCTATAAAACTATTGATTTAGTTTTTGCAACGATACTTCAAAGGTTTAGAACAACAGCCACCGAAGGGTGGTCAGCTACACCTCCTCTAAATTGAGACAATCTCAACCAAACTCTTATTGGGATTGGTGCCCTAAAACTCGTAGATAATGAATGTTAAACGAATTATATACTTATTCGATAAAGGTGTTATCGAGATTGATTCAGTAAAAGTCATTACTGAATAAATTAAATTGCACATATATAACCCAAATCCAATAAACTAAGATCCATGGCTATAGGATGAACACTTGAGCTTTATGTAGAGACATAAAAGTGGATCAAGCTTGAGTAATAGCCAAAACGATCAATAGTATAGGAATAGAGTTAGGTACCTTATTCTGGAGACACTATGAGACGTGGCCCACTTTATAGATGGTATAGACGATGTGATCCTAAATCGTCCATGTAGAGACATGCGAGTGGGGGTGTCCTATGCAATGAGTTTGCATAAGACCAGGACCGAGAAATAAGTCGCTCTAGCTTTATAACACCGTTTACTGACGAGACTGACTATTTCATGTGATGACCTAGGTAACTCGTTCTTAATCCTGAGCTAACTATGAACTCCTGTTTATTCGGGCTTATCCTTAGATCTGCATAGGTGAGAGTGGCTCAGTATCGCCGACTCAATAAGCCTCCCATTTCAGGGATAGGAACGGGTAGATAGCTGGGGACATAGTCGTGCAAGAAAGAATTCACTCCTACACGAATAAGGGATAGTAGAGAGGTTGTTCCCTTAAGTGCTGACTCCGGGGCTTGAACAAAGGGATCCCGCCCACTCATTGGCCCGAGAGGGACTCGGTTTATTGGTTGGACCATAAACCAATTGTTCATTAGAGGATCAGTGGGACTCAAGGAACTAGAAGTACTATAGGGGTAAAACGGCTTATTGACCTAGCTATAGCTACGAACAACCTGTGAAGGATCGACTTACTAATCATGGTTAAATCAAGTGGACAGAAATATATCTATAGTGAGGGGAGTGCAACTATCGGGCTATAGTGGAGTGTCCCGATAGTTAACGAATGTTGGCTAGCTTGGACAATGAGATTAGTCGGTTAGCCTCGAATCGTTGGAGCCCATGATCTATAGGTCCATTAGGTCCCCCTACTAGCTCATATCGGAATTAAGCCTAGAACAAAAGATAGGAAGCTTTGAATCGTTCAAAATCGGAAAAAAGGGTATTATCGTAAATTGTGTTTGACACAATAATTTAATTATGAATTAAATTAGAAAATGAGAGATGAAGTATTTAAAAGTGTTTTGAATACTGTATATATGTATTAGGAATCATATATATGGAATTGCACAAGATAACAAAGATTAATTAGATTAATCATATCAAAATTAATTTGAAAATTTTCAAATTAATTACCAAGCAATCAATTTCAATTTAGAATTGAAATTGGGGGTAATTTGCAAGCTTGAAATTTGATTTCAATTTGAATTTAGTGGATTTAGTTGGAAATCCACTTAATGCATGATCATTTAAAGTGGAAAGACAACTCACTCCTGCATTGTTGCATGTCTTGTGTAATGTACACCTAGAATCCACTTGAGCTTGCAAATACACCATGTGTCTTGTGTCTTGAGGCTTGGCTTTGCATGGAGAATGTCTTTAAATCAAATTTCAAGCTTGCAAATTACCCCCAATTTCAATTCTAAATTGAAATTGATTGCTTGGTAATTAATTTGAAAATTTTCAAATTAATTTTGATATGATTAATCTAATTAATCTTTGTTATCTTGTGCAATTCCATATATATGATTCCTAATACATATATATAGTATTCAAAACACTTTTAAATACTTCATCTCTCATTTTCTAATTTAATTCATAATTAAATTATTGTGTCAAACACAATTTACGATAATACCCTTTTTCCCGATTTTGAACGATTCAAAGCTTCCTATCTTTTGTTCTAGGCTTAATTCCGATATGAGCTAGTAGGGGGACGTAATGGACCTATAGATCATGGGCTCCAACGATTCGAGGCTAACCGACTAATCTCATTGTCCAAGCTAGCCAACATTCGTTAACTATCGGGACACTCCACTATAGCCCGATAGTTGCACTCCCCTCACTATAGATATATTTCCGTCCACTTGATTTAACCATGATTAGTAAGTCGATCCTTCACAGGTTGTTCGTAGCTATAGCTAGGTCAATAAGCCGTTTTACCCCTATAGTACTTCTAGTTCCTTAAGTTCCACTGATCCTCTAATGAACAATTGGTTTATGGTCCAACCAATAAACCGAGTCCCTCTCGGGCCAATGAGAGGGCGGGATCCCTTTGTTCAAGCCCCAGAGTCAGCACTTAAGGGAACAACCTCTCTACTATCCCTTATTCGGGTAGGAGTGAATTCCTTCTTGCACGACTATGTCCCCAGCTATCTACCCGTTCTTATCCCTGAAATGGGAGGCTTATTGAGTCGGCGATACTGAGCCACTCTCACCTATGCAGATCTAAGGATAAGCCCGAATAAACAGGAGTTCATAGTTAGCTCAGGATTAAGAACGAGTTACCTAGGTCATCACATGAAATAGTCAGTCTCGTCAGTAAACGGTGTTATAAAGCGAGAGCGACTTATTTCTCGGTCCTGGTCTTATGCAAACTCATTGCATAGGACACCCCCACTCGCATGTCTCTACATGGACGATTTAGGATCACATCGTCTATACCATCTATAAAGTGGGCCGCATCTCATAGTGTCTCCAGAATAAGGTACCCAACCCTATTCCTATACTATAGACCATTTTGGCTATTACTCAAGCTTGATCCACTTTTATGTCTCTACATAAAGCTCAAGTGTTCATCCTCTAGCCATGGATCTTAGTTTATTGGATTTGGGTTATAAATGTGCAATTTAATTTATTCAGTAATGACTTTTACTGAATCAATCTCGATAACACCTTTATCGAATAAGTATATAATTCGTTTAACATTCATTATCTACGAGTTTTAGGGCACCAATCCCAACAATGAGTTTGCATAAGACCGGACCACGAAATAGTAAACCATTAGATGTAACACCGTTAACTAGTTAGGTTACTGTTTCAATAGGATGACTAGGTAA
This sequence comes from Luffa acutangula, assembly GCA_036850905.1. Lineage (NCBI taxonomy): Eukaryota > Viridiplantae > Streptophyta > Magnoliopsida > Cucurbitales > Cucurbitaceae > Luffa > Luffa acutangula. Next base: position 21,586,377 of record CM072095.1, on the reverse strand, counting down.
CTCAGTCTTAATCCTGAGTGTGTCATGAACTCCTTCTCACGAGGGATTGTCCTTTGATTAGTATGGGTGAGAGTGGCCTGCACGCCGACTCAATAAGCCTACCTTCTTGGGGACAAGACCGAGTGGGGGGCTGGAGACATGACAACATAAGATGAAATTCACTCCTTCCCACTTCTATGAGAAGTAGATAAGTGTTCCCTTAAGTGGTGATTCTGGGTCATGAACAAAGGGATCCCGCCCTCTCACTGGCCCGAGAGGGACTTTCTGTTTATTGGTTGGACCATCAACAGGTTGTTCATTAGAGGAGCACTGGTACTTAAGGAGCCAGAGGTAACATAGGGGTAAAACGGTAATTTGACCCAACTGTAGTTACGAACACTCTTGATGGATTGACTTGCCGGTATAGGTCTATATCCGTGGACACAGAAATATTCTACAGTGAGAAGAATTCAACTGTGGGTCTTTAGTGGAATGACCCACAGTTAATGAATATTGGTTAACCTGATTAATGAGTTTAATCGGTTAACCTCATATCATTGGAGCTTCTGATCTGTAGGTCCATTAGGTCCCCTGCTAGCTCGTAAAGAGTAATTAGTAACAAATATATCTTGAGAGAATTTTAATAGTTCAAATTCATATTGCGAATTAAGTTAATTGTATGAGATACAAATTAATATAATGTATAGTGATGCATTAAAATATAAAGTCTAATTTTAGATTAAACTTTATTATATTGAGAGATTGATATATTTGAAAGAGTTCAAATATATGTCTAATTAAATATATGGTATTTAATTAGAACATGAATTAATTAATTAAGAATTAATTAATTATTCAATTTAGTTTAAATTAAATGAGATTTGATTAAACTATAGTCTATGAGAGAAATAAAGATTTGAAGAAGTTTAAATATTAATATGAATTTGATTCATATTAAATTTATAGGATATAAGAGAATTTGAAGGAGTTCAAATTTCAATATGAATTTGATTCATATTATAGAATTAATTAATTGAAGGCCTGAAACTAAATATATGATATTTAATTGGGTAATTAATTAATTAACTAATAAAAGGTCTGAAATTAAATATATGATATTTAATTGGTGATTAATTAATTAAAGAATTAATTAATTGGAAATTAATCAATTATGAAAATGATTAATCACTTATGGAAGTAATTAATCATTTATGGAAATGATTTAATCACTTATGGAAGTGATCAATCATTTATGGAAAAGATTAATCAATTATGGAATTGATTGGTCATGGACTTGGTTGGTCATGGAATTGATTAATTATGGAAAAGATTAAATCAGTTATGAAAATAATTGATTTTAAATGAATATTTTATTCATGGTCTTTCTCCTATAAATAGAACACTAAACCTAGGGTTTAGGTACTACAACATAAGGCTACAAGAATGCACTCTTGCATTCTCTCTAGTCTCCCTCTCATATTCTCTCAACTCAAGAACTTTAGGGAGAATTTTCTCTCTAGAGTTTTTCCCATTCAAGATTAGGTAGTCCCACAACTACGTTCCTAATCTCAGAGTTATAGCGGGGAAGATCAAATGGTGGTGTTTTTCGTTGTTGCAGAGCAATCAAGAATCATTCTTGAAGTATTCAGAGTCGTCAACAGAGGTATGTTTTTCACCGCTTAACCTTTTGGCAATGCATTGGTATTTTGTAGAAAAAAATTAATTTATGAACGGTCCAATTGCTTCCGCTGTAAGGGAATCGGGAATTCCAATCCTTCAATTGGTATCAGAGCCGATCGTAGATTTAATTTCGTTTCTCTAAAATTAACATTGGTTCAATGGTGGGTATTTTAATTTCATATATGTGATATGTGGTTTAATTTACAAAATTGATTATTTAGGCATATTTGTTGGGATTAGATTTATACTTTTGATTAGATCAATTGTAAATGCCAAAACGGAAAAGATTTGAAGACCAAGATATGTCTTGGATTTAAATTATTGTAATTTAAATTGCTTTTAATTCCTTAGGTTATGCCAAATATGTCGGTGAATTTTGGTAGTTTTAATTTAATTATGCATGTGATGTATGTATCAAATTAATTGATTGTTGCATAAAGTATGCCATTTAGCTTAAAATCCCACCATAGGTTAAGCATATTCATACATATTTATTATTATAAATGTTATAATGTATGAAATATGTATGAATTTTATTTTCATGAGTATTTAATATAAATTGTTATGATTAAATGGATGAAAATTGAGAAGCATTGACCATGAAATTACTTTAGTAAAGAATATAAAGAGTTATATTTATGAAAGTAATTTATATGCTTATTTATTTTCATGAGCAATTAATATAAAGTGTTATGTTAATGTATGAAAATGTGAATGCTTATTTTAATTTTCTAGGGTAATTAATTTAAGAGTTAGATTAATTGAAGAAAATTAATTTGCATTGAGCATGAAATTACTTTAGTTTAAAAATATAAAAAGTTATATTTATGAAAGTAATTTATATGCTTATTTATTTTCATGAGCTATTAATATAAAGTGTTATGTTAATGTATGAAAATGTAAATGCTTGTTTTAATTTTCTTGGGTAATTAATTTAAGAGTTAGATTAATTGAAGAAAATTAATTTGAATTGAGCATGAAATTACATTAGTTTAAAAATATATAAGAGTTATATTTATATAAGTAAGTAACGTGCTTAATGAATTTTCATGATATATTAATATAATTGTTGTGTTAATGTATGAAAATGGTAATGCTTAATTTTAATTTTCTTGTATAATTAATTTAAGAGTTAGGTTAATTAAAAGGAAATTAAATTGCATTAAGCATGACATTACCTTAGATTAATATAAATGTTATATTTTTGGTATGTCATGTATGGTAATGTATGGTTTTATAAATTAATTAGAATTTGATTGTTAATTTATTCACCATAGTAGCATGTTATAGGGTTAATTCATTAAAATTTATAATAGTTATAATATTAATGAATAGAAACCGTTAACATATAACAAAGAATTGCATGCAAACATAGGATCTTAGGATAATTGAATTAATTTTAAAATGTTTAAAATTAATTAGATCTAAGATCACATTTCTAATAGGCTTAGAATTATTCTTACTTAGAATTAAAATTAGTTTTAATTGACTAAGTAGGAAAAACATTGCTATGATTATAAGGGAACTCCACCAGTAAAGTTCTGTCTAAGGCTGGGGGTATTTAAGTTGACGGTTTACGGAACACCTCCTACCTGGGAACTGACTCGGAATACCGGAGTTGAATTAATCATAGCTAAATGTTAGCATGCAATGTCACTAGGTTTGTTAAAAGTGTTTATTACACCTAGATCTTTAGAGTAAAGACCTTACATTACTGTGGTTATAAGGGAATTCTCTCGGTAAAGTTCTGTCTAAGGCTGAGGGTACTTAAGATGACGGTTTACAGAACACCTCCTACTTGGGAACTGATCCGAACCTTGAGTTGAATTAACCATAGTAATGTTGACTTGCAATGTTGGGTTTGTTAAAAGAAGTTTAATTCACCTAAAACATTGCAGTTGAATCCTTTCCATAATTGTTATAATAGGATTAGACTTAGATAGATTGACTTAGTTGAATTTTATCTAAGTTAAACAACCCTAAATTAACCTTAGGACATTTTCAGTGGGAGGAAAATTACAAAACGAAATTTAAATCAAGTTTTTCTCCTACGTCCCTATATTCACAACGTGAGGTTCATGCTCAGCTTCGAGTCGCCCTAGGAGCGGCCTCCCTTCGGAAAGTGTTTGCATGAATCAATAACAAGGTGAATGGGAAAAATGTCTAGAGTAAGTGGGAGCGGGACACGTGTCAACGTATCCCTCGGTCTCCGCCCCTAGTTCACACCGTGAGAGTCCTATGATCCGCCTGCAGGTTGTCCTGGCGCAACCATCCCTTCGGAGGGCCTGTCCATAGGATTCAGAATACCGTGAACTCCTGAATAGGATAGGGTCACTTAGGCTAATCACCAACAGTTGTCTTTCCCTTCGGTAGCCTGTTGGTGCGTGCCTCTAAGATCTGAAAGTGAGAGGGTTACACTTACGGGGATGAGTTAAATGTGTTAACTAACCTTTGATCGAACAACGGTAACTAAACGCTAACAGAATATGAGTTATTCTGGTGTTAGATTTTGGTTAAGATTGTCTCAATTCAGAGGAGGAGTAGCTGACCACCCTTCGGTGGCTGTTGTTCTAAACCTTTGAAGTATCGTTGCAAAAACTAAATCAATAGTTTTATAGGGTTTCTTTGATTGCTTATTTGTTTTTGCAGAATTTGATTGGATTATTTGTGATGGGTTAGTGCTATTAATAATACAAGTAATTTGTTACTTCAGCAATTATATAATAATTTTATGTGTATTGTCTTACGTCATTTTATAAATAACGGTAATACAACATGCTTAAACGAAAAATTGTGGAAATAAATCTAGGATTATTCTTAACTGAGGAATGTCCTCATGCCCCATATTTTTAAATCATTAAGAATTGTTCTTGATGAATATGACATAGAACCCTGCTTAGCAAAAGGAGAGCTTGTTCAAGACCGTAATTTTCATTTACTTGTCTTGAAAACGTGATTAGTAAAGAATAGTGATTCTCCCTGAATACTTGATTTAGGAGCCATAAATCACGTGTGTTCTTCTTTTAAAGGAATAAGTTCCTGGGAACAGCTTGTTGCTTGTGTAATAACTCTCAAAGTTAGAATTAGAGAGGTTATTTTGGCTATAGGAATGGGGAACATTAAGTTATTTTTCTCAATGGGAGAAAATGCATATTATTAGATAATGTGTATGTAATTCCTAAGATCAAAAGAAATTTGATTTCTATGTCTTATTTGCTGGAACAATGTTACTCTTTACCTTTCTCTACCAACGCAGTTTTATTTCAAGAAAGGGAGTTGACACTTGTTTAGCTTTACTGGAAAGTAACCTAAATGTTTTAAGACTAATCAAGAGTAAAGCAGTCATGAACACAATGTTGTTTAAGACTGCTACTACTCAATGTGAAAAGAGGCAAAGAATTTCTCCTAAAGGAAAATACATTTTCTTTGGTTTTAAGGCAGACCATATTAATCTCAATTTGATTGGGAGATTGGTCAAGAGTGAACTTCTAAGCGAGTTAGAAGATGACTCTTTACTACCTTATAAGTCATGCCTTGTGGGCAATATGACTGATAGATCTTTTACTGGAAAAGATCTAAGAGCTAAGAGCCCTTGGAGCTTGTACATTTGGATCCTTGTGGTTCGATATGTTAAAGCAGTGGGAGGACATGAATAATTCATCTCTTTTTGATGATTATTCATAGGTATGAGTATCTTTACCTAATGCAACTTAAGTCTGAAGCTCTTGAGATATTCGAAGGGGCTTAGGACTGAAGTTGAAAACTTGTTAGGTGAGATGATAAAAACACTTCGATCTGATCAAAGTGTTGAGTATAGGGATTTGAGATTCCAAGACTATTTGATAGTACATAGGATCACACCCTAAATCTCATTTAGGAGAAATAGAACCCTATTGGATATGGTTCATTCCATGTTGAGCTATGCTCAATTGTCTGGCTCGTTTTGGGGTCATGCAGTGTTGACTGCATTGCATACTGTAGTAGGCAACCCCAAAGGAAATGAGAAGTAGATACTTCTTCAATTCATAAGAGAATAAAGAATTTGTATCGACCAATGCTAAATTCTCAGAAGAAGTCCACATCAAAAATCATAAACCACAAGAGTAAAGTCGGTTTAAGTAAGTTAACTAATGAAACATCCACAAGAGTTGTTGATGAGGCTGACTGTTCAACAAGAGTTGTTGATGGATCAGTGCATCTAGTTAGTCACATCCATCTCAATAGTTGAGATTGCCTCAATGTACGGGTCAATTTTGATGTTGTTAGCAAGCATAGCTAGCTATGTTTCCCTAATTAATTAAGCTAGTCTTTTATATTTAATTGGCAAAAATTATGCATTTTTATGTTCTTTTTGTAAGAATCATGTTTCGGAGTTAAATCGAGAATTTGGAGCTAAATACATGTTCGGGACATGAAAATTGGCTAAAGAACGGAAAAGATTCAACCAAGAAGAAGTCAAAAGAAAGCCATCCGTAGGCCAGCGTCGGGACGCTGCTCTTGGAGCGTCTCGACGCTGCCTTTCCTTTTCTGAATTGGGCGGCAACAGAGACAGCGTCGAGACGCTATCTCCTTAGCGTCGAGACGCTATGTACACAGCGTCGCGACGCTACCCGCAGATTTTCTATAAATTCCTCTTTTCAGCTACGGATTTGGAGAGCCCAATTGGTTAGATTTTAGCCCTAATTTCGACTAGAGACCTTTTGTGGGAGCTAAAGGCAAGGCCAAGGAGCGGGAATCAAGCGAGAAGACGTGGAGATCGTGACGGGGACGTGCCGGTTTCGACGGATTCGAGTTTTCCCTTTTCTTTCCCTTAACTCTTGTAGTTTTTATGGCTTTTCTTTCAATTAGTGTTTATGGTTTAGAGACTATGAATTGCTAGTTGTTTGTCTTAGGGATTGATGTAATTGTTTAAGTTTGTTGGATTAATTTTTGGTATGAATGTGCTTTTATTCTATGCATGCAATTTTGTGTTTAATGCTTTCAATTACTTGATCACTAATTGAATGATTTAAGTGTTGAATCTAACTCGGGAGAGAGGATTTGACCTAAGACTTACTTTATTTAATTGCATGACTAAAGTAGAAATTCTAAGTTTGTGACGGGATTTAGAATATTTTTAGAAGCATAACAAGGACCGAACCGAATAATGTCTTGCATGTTAATGAACTTAGATAGGGATATCAAGTTAGTTTATATGCATGAGAATCAATTATACTCAGGAGAGGTAAGCGTGATAAAAGCTTCCTTGGCTTGTAGAATAATTGCACGGTCAATTCATTCCTATTAATCAATCCTCATTCTTAATCAATGAAATCAATTCCCTAAGAATCTTTCCATTTGAGTCTCCACTTTTATTTTATGCTTTTTGTCTTAGCTTTAGATATATCTTTATCATTGAGTTTTGCTCCCTAAATAAAATTGAACAAAAGTATTCGCGATACTTAATTTGCTAGAAAACCAATCCAGAGGACGACACTCGTTTTACACGAAAACACTATATTATTACTTGACCCGTACACTTGCGGTTAGCAAATTGCACATCAAGTTTTTGGCGCCGTTGCCGGGGATTGGCACATTTAGTTAAATTAATATTGTGGAAAAATTGTTCGGTCTTAATTTAGGGTGTATTTTTACTTTGTAGATAGATTGCATTTTTTTTCCTTATTTGTTGCATTCATATTTTAGTGTTTTCTTTATTTGTTTGATTTTTTTTCCTTATTTGTTTTATTTCCTTATTTGTTTTTGTTTTCCTTTTCTATTTAGTTTTCTTTGTTTTTTTTTTCTTTCTTTTTTTGTTTGAGTCTTTGTCATTTGTTCTTGTTGGGTTATTGTTTGATTGGAAGCCTAATTATCATTGTTGCTTTAATTGAATGGCTTTTTACTCAACACCATATTCCAATTTTTCATCTTCAAGTTATACCCCTTTAAATGAAAATTCTTCCTTGGAAAGCATAGTTCAAAATTATATTGAGGAGTCTAGAGCGAGGAGTCTAAAAATTGATGAAATCATTAGAGGACTTCAAGCTCCACAGGAAGTTAGTGAGATGGGATCCACTTCCATATGTTGTCTAGTGAGTCATGTGGCCGATGATTCATTGACACCCATTCATGAGCGTAGTTCTTTCGATCTTGATGAGGATGAGCAGTTAGGGGTGAGTTGCATGAATAGTGGGGATGAATTGGAGAGTTGGAGCACCTATGAAGAACATGTTTGTGAGGAAGAAAAAGAAAATGAGCTTGTAGTGTCAGAGGAAGTTCAGGAGGTAGAGTTTGAAGTTGAAAAGTCTTCGTCTGTTTTATCTTCTCCATCCTTTGTATATTTTGATTATTCCTTTTTCTATTCTCACGAGTCAGTTTTAGAGTCAGAGTCTCTTTATTTTGATCTTTCTCCTTTTATGTTTATTTTAGTCAAAAATACCAAAAATAATTCTGTTTCAGGGGCCCATGAGAAACTAGTAAGTTTGCTAGCGATCGTTGGTTATATTGATTCAAGGAAGAAGGGCCCAAAGAAATACGAGAATTTTTATGTGCCTTGACAGACTGCACGAGCACGTCGAGCTAAAGACGATAAACAAGCGCTTATGGGAGGCAACCCAAGTTACTTTGTTATTGTTTTTTATGTCTTGTTGTTTTTGTTTTGTAGGAGTTCCCGTGCTCTTGTCTTTGCCAAGCATTCATGAAAAGGTCATCATTCCAGGGCAGTATCGTTCACTCCTCCTCCTCTTTTATTGTTCTCATGATTGATTATGCTTTATTGATTTATACATTGAGGACAATGCATATTTTAAGTTTGGGGGTGGATTAGCATGTTTGTGGAGCCCTTGAGCATCTGAGTTCGGGCTATAGTTTTGAGCTTTCTTTGAATTATGCATATGGTTGTTTTCTGGATGCTACTTTTGCATGATTATGATGTCCTAGGATAGGCTTTCTTGTCAATTTTCAAGCTTGTGATGAGATGTAAGCATAAGTGCCCAAAAAAGGAAGATTTTTTTAAAAATTTTCTACGAGATGGCTTGCAGGAGTAGAGTATTTGTCTTGGCTAGATTTGGATTTGAATGCTTAGGAGCGAATTATTAGGTTCATATGCTTGTTGTCACCTCGATAGGTGTAGGGAAGAGCTAAAAAGTTAATGTTTTGCAAATTAGCATGTTTGATCTTGCTTAGGAGGAAAGAAAAGAATATATGTTATTTATGCTCATAAAGAAAAAATCATTCTTGTTGTTACTGTTAGAAAAAATTATTATGCCATGGCCTGTGCACAGTTTGCAATGTTTAATAAAGATTAAGGCAAAAAGAGCTACCCCTGTTGTGATCAGTTAGGCCAACCAGAGAAAACTCAGGTTAAGGGTCCCTGCAATGGGTGTGTGAAAGCTAGTGCCACATATACATGCTTAATTTAATTGGTAATTATAAGCACCTAAGTTTGGAGGAAAACAATCTAATTTGTTCCATTAACTCATTAGTGAAGCCTTAGTGCCAGTGTAGAGGGAAGATGAGCTGAGGGTTTAATAATCCAATCCCGAGCTAGTAGAGTCTGATCTTGTTGAGTTAGATCTCGCTTGTGCAAGTTAATTTTGGAAAAATTTTGATTTGTCTCCCTCATTGGTCCTTATGTGCATGTCTCTTGCTTGCTTGGTTATTGACTTTTGAGCCTTGAGGATTGAGTTATGAGTGTGCATCCATTTTTCCACTGTATGTTTGATTTTTAGTTTGCTCGAGGACTAGCAAAAGCTTAAGTTTGGGGGTATAGTGACCAAATCTTTTGACTTTAATCATCATAACATTGATGAGTCTTGTATTTACAAGTAATCATCAATAGTTCAGTAGCTTAATTAGTGTTGTATATGATTGATATCCTAATCATTGGGAATGATGTAGGTTATTTTACTGACATTAAAAGAGACTAGTAGCTCATTTCCAAATGAAAATCTGGGAGAAGCTGAGTTTGTTCTTGGGATTCAAATTGTTAGGAACCATAAGAACAAAAAGCTAGCCTTGTCTCAAGTGTCTTATATCTACAAAATTTTAGTTAGATATAAGATTCAAAATTCCAATGAGGGTTCACTACCTTTCAGACATGGAAATATTTTGTCTAAGAAACTGCTTTCTAAGACACCTCAAGAGATTTAGGATATGAGACGAATGCCCAATGCAATAGGGATTGTCAGTATCAATCTAATCCAAGATTTAATCATTGGAAAACCGTTAAGAATATCCTCAAGTATTCGAGGAGAACGAGGAACTATATGCTCGTGTATGGGACTAAGGATTTGATCCTCACAGGATACACTGACACAGATTTTAAGACTGATAGGATTTGAGGAAATCTACATCAGTATTTGTGGTCACTCTTTACGATGAAGCTATAGTATGGCATAGTTACAGTCTTGACCGTATAGGCCAGAAAAAATAGCTGCTTGTGAAGCAGCGATAGAGACTGTATGGCTTAGAAAGTTCTTGATTGATTTTGAATGTGTTCCAAATGTGAACTTGCCCATCACACTTTATAGTGTGGTGTTGTGGCAAATTCAAAAGAACATTGCAGCCTAAGACAAGTAGACACATTAAATTGAATGAAATATTGCTGATTCATTTACAATGACTCTCTCGCCTAAAGTGTTTGAGGGTCATCTAGAAGGTCTAGATCTACGAGATATGTACAAAGGTGTAATCTAGGGCAAGTGGGAGAAATGTAATGGGTATAGTGATGCCCTAGTTTATTGTATTTGTACATTGTATATGTTTTATACATGTATTTATACACCCACTGTTGTATAGATTATTGTACATCCCACTAAACTAGAGTTTTAGTTCAAGTGGGAGTTTGTTGGGTTTTATGCCCTAAAACTCGTAGATAGTGAATATAAACAAATTGTATACTTGTTTCAATAAAGTGTTATTGAGTTTCTACAATAAAGTGTTATTGTTAAATATTGCACAATTTGACCCAAATCCAATAAACTAAGATCCAAGGTTGTTTACATGTGACTTGAACTAGTATGTGGGGGCATACGGGGATCAGTGTTCAAGTAACAACCTAAAAGGTCTATAGTACAAGGATAAGGTTGGGTACCTTATCCTGGTAACACTATGTGATACGACCGACTTTGTATTCGATACAGGCGTATTGATCCAAAACGTCCATGTAGTAGACATGCAAGTGGGGGTATCCTATGCAATGAGTTTGCATAAAACCGGACCACGAAATAGCAAACCACTAGATGTAACACCGTTAACTAGTTAGGTTACTATTTCAATAGGATGACTAGGTAACTCAGTCTTAATCCTGAGTGTGTCATGAACTCCTTCTCACGAGGGATTGTCCTTTGATTAGTATGGGTGAGAGTGGCCTGCACGCCGACTCAATAAGCCTACCTTCTTGGGGACAAGACCGAGTGGGGGGCTGGGGACATGACAACATAAGATGGAATTCACCCATTCCCACTTCTAGGAGAAGTAGATGAGTGTTCCCTTAAGTGGTGACTCCGGGTCTTGAACAAAGGGATCCCGCCCTCTCAATGGCCCGAGAGGGACTTTCTGTTTCTGTTTCTGTTTACGGTAATTTGACCCAACTGTAGTTACGAACACTCTTGAAGGATTGACTTGCTGGTATAGGTCTATATCCGTGGACACAGAAATGTTCTACAGTGAGAAGAATTTAGCTGTGGGTCTTTAGTGGAATGACCCACAGTTAATGAATATTGGTTAACCTGATTAATGAGTTTAATCGGTTAACCTCATATCATTGGAGCTTCTGATCTGTAGGTCCATTAGGTCCCCCTACTAGCTCGTAAAGAGTAATTAGGAACAAATATATCTTGAGAGAATTTTAATAGTTCAAATTCATATTGGGAATTAAGTTAATTGTATGAGATACAAATTAATATAATGTATAGTGATGCATTAAAATATAAAGTCTAATTTTAGATTAAACTTTATTATATTGAGAGATTGATATATTTGAAAGAGTTCAAATATATGTCTAATTAAATATATCGTATTTAATTAGAAGATGAATTAATTAATTATTCAATTTAGTTTAAATTAAATGAGATTTAATTAAACTATAGTCTATGAGAGAAATAAATATTTGAAGAAGTTCAAATATTAATATGAATTTGATTCATATTAAATTTATAGGATATAAAAGAATTTGAAGGAGTTCAAATTTTAATATGAATTTGATTCATATTATAGAATTAATTAATTGAAGGCATGAAACTAAATATATGATATTTAATTGGGTAATTAATTAATTAACTAATAGAAGGTCTGAAATTAAATATATGATATTGAATTGCTGATTAATTAATTAAAGAATTAATTAATTGGAAATTAATCAATTATGAAAATGATTAATCACTTATGGAAGTAATTAATCATTTATGGAAATGATTTAATCACTTATGGAAGTGATCAATCATTTATGGAAAAGATTAATCAATCATGGAATTGATTGGTCATGGAATTGGTTGGTCATGGAATTGATTAATTATGGAAAAGATTAAATCAGTTATGGAAATAATTGATTTTAAATGAATCTTTTATTCATGGCCTTTGTCCTATAAATAGAACACTAAACCTAGGGTTTAGGTACTACAACATAAGGCCACAAGAATGCACTCTTGCATTCTCTCTAGCCTCCCTCTCATATTCTCTCAACTCAAGAACTTTAGGGAGAATTTTCTCTCTAGAGTTTTTCCCATTCAAAATTAGGTAGTCCCACAACTACGTTCCTAATCTCAGAGTTATAGCGGGGAAGATCAAATGGTGGTGTTCTTCGTTGTTGCAGAGCAATCAAGAATCATTCTTGAAGTATTCAGAGTCGTCACGGAGGTATGTTTCTCATCGCTTAACCTTTTGCCAATGCATTGGTATTTTGTAGAACAAAATTAATTTACGAACGGTCCAATTGCTTCCGATGTAACAGAATTGGAAATTCCAATCCTTCAATTAAAAGCATTAAGTTCACAATTGCATAAATGAAATTGTTACAAACAATCATAATTAATCCATACAAACTAATGGCTACATCAAATCCCTAAGATATGATGAAATTAGCTACTCATGGTTTCAATAATATAAGCAAAGCATAAATCTAGGTGCCCATGCAGCGATGAATCCTTTTTTTGTATGCGTTACTTTTGAATGAATGTTATCGATGCTTTCTGCTTAGATGTGTTGATTCTTTCATTACTAACACTTGCCTGGCCAGTCGGTTGCGGTAGTAGCATAATAAATCCTGGGAGGCTAATGCATGTGGAAATATCTAAGTAGGGCAAGATAATGCATTGCATGTAGTCTGGTTGCGCTAGTAATAGTGTTTCCACAAGAGATAGTTCATGAATGTTTTTATGTTGTCTTATGGACAATTCATCCACTTGCAAGTAAATAGAGAACTACTCTAACACATGAATTAAAGTGAACAAAAACGTTCTTAATTCTATGCCAAATGCATGTGTAATACCGAGAGGGAATCACATGTTTATTTCTCGCTTAGGCATCAGTATCTATTCATTCTTTGTATGCACTGCAAAAGAGGTCACTAAACGCGTGTGGTAGCTGCAGTGAATGCCTTGATATCCTTTGAATCTCTGTTTTTATCCCATCGCATCCACTCTTTTATTTACTTTTGTTTATCGCATGATCCATCCCTTTATTTTAAATATTCAATCTTCAGTGCCATGCATTTTAGTATTGTAAGTTAAAGTGTTTAGCTTGCTTCATTCTCCTTCCCTGTGTTCTGACCCTGGAATACTCTAGGTATTACTTGGTATTGCATAATTTATACTTGGATTAATTCATAACAACGACGTATTCTCAGAAAATTTAACATAATTAGAAGTGATTATAGTTTAAACAAAGTTTTTGGCGCCATTGCCGGGGAAGACAACTGAAGTTTTTAACACTTTTTCTTGACTTGTATTCTGTTTGGCGTTGTTTCTGCTGCCTGTTGTGAGTGGATTGTTTCAAGTGTGCATAGGTGTATGTGTGTCGCTCGCCACATAGACACCATCATAGATCCAAAAATTGATAGAACATACCACAAAAGATTAAGAAGAAATTGGCATGCCAGATGACAAATAGCAAAGCAACCTCAAGAGATGGTTGCGCCAAATCCACAAAATCCTCCCATAAATCCAATTCAGATGGCTGACGATCGAGAACGAGGCATTAGAGATTATGCAACCCCAGGAATGTGCAGTTTCAATCCAAGAATTGTGTGCCCCACACTGGAAACGAAAAGGTTTGAGCTTAAATCTGTTATGTTTCAAATGTTAACTGTTGCAGGACAATTTGGAGGAAGTACATCAAAAGATCCACATTCGCACCTCAAATCGTTTTTTGATGTATGCAACAAGTTCATTATTCCTGGAGTAAGATGCGTTGGTATTCCCATTTTTTTCATTCTAGTTATTGACTTGGGAAGGTATGATTAAATCAACAACCAACAAATTCCATTGCTACATGGAATGATTTGGCCGAAAAGTTTCTAGAAAAATACTTCCCACCAACAGCAAATTCGAGATTGCGAAAGGAGATTATGACATTTGCCCAGTCGAAGGATGAGACCCTCAGTGACGCTTGGGAACGATTTAAAGGTATGTTACAGAGATGCCTTCACCATGGATTGCCCCACTGTATTCAGTTGGATACATTCTATGTAGGGTTACGTTGAACAAAAACTCCCAAGTGATAGTTGACTCATCAGCCAATGGCGCATTGCTCAAAAAGACATATGATGAAGCGCATGAAATCCTTGACCGTATAGCAAGAAACAATTATGAATGGGGAACAGCTAATGAAAAGAGGAAGCGCCCAGTTAAGACAAGTTCAGGAAGCTTCGAGGTAGATCCCATGATTGTGTTGAATGCTAAAATTGATGCGTTAACTATAAGAATGGACACACTGGCTATGATACCAATTGAAGACGTGTACAATACACTAGCATAATCGATTTGGATCGAAAGCACTCTAATTTCATTTAATTTTAGAAGAGAAAACATGCATCTTGAAACCCAAAAATAGAGAAGAAGGATCACCAACCGCTTGGAGTCGAATTCGAACATTTCCATGGACAAACTTGATCACAAGCAAGCTATGGACTACCATGAAGCCTTCCTCGCTATCCTCCGGCCTTAGAACGAGTTGTGGGACTCGAATTTATGATGAATTAGAGAGAGAATGGACTGATTTTTTCGAGTTTCAGTTTGTAGATTTTCGAGAGAACATCATCTTTTTCAGCAGCCTACTCTTGACGTTTTTCTTCTTCTTTTAAAGAAGAAACATATGCAGCTAGAGCTTCCTCAAGAAGACAACAAAATGTCTTCTTATGAGTTGTATAAGTAGGTGTCTTAGTGTGAGGAAGACAAAATGGGCTTGTGTAACCATTTACCTCTTCAATTTTTGTTTAAAACAAAATTGAAATTAAATCAATTTATCTAATTAATTTAAAACCAATTTTCATAAATGAATTTTAAATTAATTTTGAAATTTAAAATTAATTCAAAACTTATAATGATTATTTAAAAAATTTAAATGGTTATATTAATTTAATATCAAGTATATTAAATTATTTTTTTTGCACCAATTCCCGACTTCTCTCAAGACTCGTCTTATCGAACACGAATCCCCATTCATGTAATATTTAAATCATATTTGAATATTTACATTTCTCCTAGAATACAGTTTAATTCATAATTAAACTTAATATGTTAATTAAACTAAGTACGTAAGTACATCGCATAAAAATAATGTCATCTCCCTAAATCGAATTTGAACATTTCAAACATAGTCATCACATATGTTCTAAAGTTTATTCCATATGAGCTAGCGGAGGGGACCTAATGGACCTTCAGATCATGGGCTCCAACGATCCAAGATTAACTGGCTAAAACTCTTTAACCTAGTTAACAACTAACATTCGTTAACTACCGAGACAGTCCACTATAGCCCGATAGTTGCACTCCCCTCACTGTAGATATATTTTTGTCCACCTGATATAACCATGCTCGGTAAGTTGACCTTTCACAGCTTGTTCGTAACTACAGCTGGGTCAAATGTCCGTTTTACCCTTGAAGTTACATCTAGCTCCTTAAGTCTCACGAATCCTCTAATGAACAATTGGTTTGTGGTCCAACCACTAAACCTAATACCTCTCGGGCCAATGAGAGGAAAGGATCCCTTTGTTCAAATCTCGGAGTCAGCACTTTGAAGGAGTGTCAAACACCCGAGCGGAAGCGATTTGGATCAAAAGCCTCTCAATTTAATTTAATTGTAGAAACAAAGCATGCATTTACATAACCGAAAAACAAAGTTTCAATACCAACCTCTTTAATTTTGGAAATTCAGCAACTCCATGTGGAATTTTGATCGGTTGTCAGTATGCCAATAAATTAATACAAAATTTATCACAGATATGTATTAATCCAAGTATAAATTAACACAATCAAGTAGTACCTAGTGAGTTCTAGGGTTGAATCCACAGGGAAAGGTGACTGAAAATTTTTAATAACTTGCTGATTTGAACTCAAGGACGCGTGGTATTATGAAAGTTTAAAGAAGAGATTTAATGGAAATGAATATTACTAAAATGCAGAAAAATGAACATGTGCTAAGAGTTAAGAGAAGTTCTCAATGATAATACTATCAAGGCTATTGTGGTAGCAACCTCATGCGTTTATGAGTAACATTGTAGCACATACCGTGACTAATTGATCCATTAATACCTAAGCGAGAAAAAATCATAGGATTCCCTTTCGATACTATTTATGCGTTTGGCATAGAACTAACAACAGTTTTTTTTTAATTAGTTCATGCATAAGCTTTGTTCTCAATCAACTTACAAGAGACTGTGTTAGTCTTAACATAGTCAAAGCTCATTCATGCACTATCTTATAGCGGTAGTATTTATCTAATGCTACCAAGACTACATGCAATGCGCTAGCTTGTTCTACTTAGATATTTCCACATGCATCACCTGTCAGGGATTTATCATGCTGCTACCGCATCCGGGTGGCCAGGCGTGAGTTTGTAATGAAAATAGTATCGCATCTAAGTAGAAGGCATTAATGTTTCATTAAATCAAAGCATGCACTTACAAAATAAACTTATCACCGCATGGGTGCCTGCGCTAAACCTTGAAAAAGAAAATTAGCTCATGCGTGCAGAGGAATACACTACGTAATACATCTTTTTACGCAATATACGTCTACCCTCCGCAGTGACCTTCTGTGATTTCTCTTTCTCCTTGCTTTCTTCTTCTGTCCTAATCTCTCCTCCCACTCTCTTCTTCTTCTCTCTTGGACAGGTGGATGTTCTTTATAGGCAAGGGATACTGACTTCACCAAGGAACTAGCAAACGTGCCCCAGTTATCTTCTGCCAGATGGTGTATCATATACGTGTCAGCACGGTCTTTTCACCCATCTTTCCTTTCACGTGCGTTTTGGGATTTGTGTCTGTGCTAAAGAAAACTTGGGCAACAAACAACTGCATTTTTTATGCGTTACGCCTTATATTTTTATTGATTTCGTACCTGATGTGGAATTTTCCTTACCGCAAGCGCACGAGTCAAGTAATAATAAAGTGTTCGTATAAACGAGTGCCGTCCTCTGGATTGGATGTTTAAGCTAAATCAAGTATTGTGAATTATCTTGCTCAATTTTATTTAGGGAACACAAAGTAATGAGTGATAGATCGAAAACTAAATCAAAACAAGTAAAAAGTGGAAATTCAATTGGAAGAATAGTTAGGGAATTGATTTCGCCGATTTAGTCTATGATTGATTTTAAGGAATAAGTTATTATGCACAATGGAATTATGAGCCTAAGAACCTTTAATCACAATTACCTCTCCCGAGTATAATTGATTCTCATGCTAATTAACCAACTTGATATCCCTATCTAAGTTTATTAACATGCAAGACAATGAGTTCTTTTGACCAAATCTAAAGTTAATCTAAAAACCTTCACGAAATAGAAAATAAACTTTAGTCATGCAATCTTGGGTAAGTCTACATTTAATCCCCTCTCCCGAGCAAGAATCAAAACTCAAATCATTCAACTAATGGCCAATTAACTGAAAGCATTAAATGAAGATTACATACATAATAACCATTACACAACTTAAACCATAAATCAATCTATAAACTAAATCAACTACATCAATCCCTAAGCCACAAGTTTAGCTACTCATGAATGGTATTACAAGCTCAACTAAACATGACAAAACCATAAAATCTAGCTAGAGAAAAGGAAAAGGAAAGGAAAAACTCAATGTAGGTCGAGACCGAACGTCCCCGTCACGATCCCCACGAACAATGGGTTGATTTCCATCTTGATCTCCTTTGTTCAGCCTCAATCCTCTGTTTTCTCCTCTGTTTTACGGCTCCCAAAAGTGTCCAAAAGAATCCCCCTTCAGCCCTAGCCAAAAATAACTTATATTGCAGATTTTTGCCGTAGCGTCGAGACGCTGCCTCTAAAACACACGTGTCTGGAATGGAAATTACACAGCGTCGAGACGCTAAGGTCGCAGCGTCGAGACGCTGTGACCGTTTCGCGCCTATTCAGATAAGGAATGCTAGCGTCGAGACGCTCAAGGGCTAGCGTCGAGACGCTAGTCTACGTTTGACCCTATTTTGACTTTTTTCCTCTTGACTCTTTTTTATTCCTTTGCATCTTTTCGCGTCCCGAGCACCCGATTAACTCCACTATTGCATTTTAGCTCCAATCAACCATCTCCTACAAAATAAACATTAAAGCACAATAAAATGGCCAAAAAATCATAAAAGACTAGCTAAATTGAATAGGGAAAACTAGCTAGCTATGCTCGCTATCAGTACCGCATCTATAAATATAGCCTCCCGCAGGAAACCGTCCCATTTTTCTTCCTTATTGCGTTGTAACAACGCATCAATATATCTTTTAGCCTTATTTTAGCCTAAGTTTAAAGGAGAAATAGCTTGCTTTTTGCATGTTATCAAATTTCTTGAGACAATCAAAATGTGGACTACCACCGACGTCTTCCCCGCTATCGTCCAGCCTTAGAAAGAGTTGTGGGACTCAAGCAATTGATGAATTTGGGAGTAAAACTTAGAAGGTTCAAGTTTTGGAGCTGGAAAAATAATTTGATTCTTTGAGAGATTTTTCAGCAAAAGCAAAGACCAACCATTTCCTCGGCCATTCTCTTCTCTTTTTATTGAAGAAGACATGAAATTCTATTTCATTACATAACAACAAATAAGGATGTGGTTTAGGTTTAGATTTTATGGCAAATTGGTGTCCAAATTATAAACCATGTCATAACCCACCAATTCAAGAAAAAATGAATCACATTTTCATTTTCTTTAATTTCTAAAATCAAAATTAATTCTAAAATTAATTTAAAAGAAATTAAATTAATTAAACATTTTAATTAATTTGTTTAATTTAATATCTCATACTAAATTAAATCATCACACCTAATTCCGATCTTTTTCAAAATCGATTTCTTGAACAAGAATCTCGACTACTTTCAAGATTCAACTTCTCGAACAAGAATCCCTATTCATGTATATTATATTTAAATCATATTTAAATATTTCCAACTCTCTCGTCAGATAGTTTAATTTATAAATAAACTATTGAGCTAAATATATCGAATATATATAATGGTAACTCCCTAAATCGAATTTGAACAGTTCAAACTCTAACATCACATTGTTCTAAGGTTTATTCTGTATGAGCTAGTGGGGGGACCTAATGGACCTATAGATCATGAGCTCCAACGATCCGAGATTAACTGGTTAAACTATTTTAACCCAGTTAACCAACATTCCTTAACTACAGGGACACTCCATTATAGCCCGATAGTTGTGAAGGGATAAGAACCCTTGCGCAGCGGAAACGATCATTAAACCATACTGTATTTTTCTTATGATTAAAATACCGATACAATTTGCAAACTAATTTACAGCATTTTAAACAATTTAAAACATGTTGGAAACAAGTATAAAGCATGCTGAAAAGGAATTAAAAACATCTAGATCTAATCTAGATTGGATCCTATTGATCCTAGATCAAGAAATACTTACCGTAAGCGAAAATTCTTGATCGATTTGCTAATTTTTCTCTGAATTACTCAAAAAAACAGCAGCAAGAGGTCCTTGATCTCGCTGGAAATTTGCCACGAACACCACCACTTGTTCACACCGGTATCCTCGTGAGGGATTGCGCGTTGGGAGCTTGTGGGAGCAAAAAAAAAATCTCTAAGGTCTTGAGAATATTTTGTTCCTTGTTTTTCTTGAGAGGAAAAACACAGTGAGTCTATTGAGAGAGAGAGAGCTTCACGATACAGAGAGGGAGAGAGATCCTGAGCCGTAACCAATTGTAAAATCAAGGGGAGAGGTTAAGCAATCGTTGAAGGAGACCCACTCCCCTTATTTTTCTCCCTTCTACACGTGAAGACCTAGGTGAGTGGAGAATTGATCAGTTCTCCTAACTGATCAATTAATAAATAACAATAATCAATTAAATTAAATCATTATTTAATTTAACAACATTTATATAAAACACTTTAATATAAATGATCCACTTAACCTATAGTTTAATGAAATTTAATTAAATAAAATTTAATTAAATTAAATTAAAACAAAAAATTTTAATTAATTCAACAATTAATTAATATTATAATTAAATAGCATATATTTAATTATAACTCTCTCAAATAAACTATAGTATTAATGTACATCAAATGTGCATAAATTATAACCTATAGTTTTAATATGAATCAAATTCACATTTTACTTTAATATTCGAACCCCTTCGAATATTCAAATTCTCCTTAGAAATTTACCTCAACGCCCTTAGTGAGCTACCGGTGGGAGCTAATGGACCTACAGATTATAAGCTCCAACGATATGAGATTAATTGGCTAAACTCATTAACCAAGTTAATCAATATTCGTTAACTGTGGTTCACTCCACTATAGAACCATAGCTGCACTCTTCTCACTGCAGATATATTTATGTGTCCACAGATATCGACCGTCAACAGCAAGTTAGCCCTTCACGTGTGTTCGTACCCCAGCTAGGTCAAACTACTGTTTTACCCCTGGCTTTCTCTTTGTCCTTAAGTACCAGTGCTCCTCAAATTAACAATTTGTTTGAGGTCCAACCAACAAACAGAAGTCCCTCTCGTGCCATAAAGAGGGTAGGGCCCATTGTTCAAGACCCGGAGACACCACTTAAGGGAACACACCTCTACTTACCCTAAAGTCGGGAAGGAGTGAATTCCATCTTGTAAGACTATGTTCCCAACTCCCCACTTGGTTTTGTCCCAAAATGGTAGGCTTATTGAGTCGACGAATTGGCCACTCTCACCCGTGCAAATCAAAGGACAATGCCTCATGGACAGGAGACCATAATCCACTCAGGATTAAGGCCAAGTTGCCTAGGTCATCCTAGTGAAATAGAAACCGAGCTAACTAACGATGTTACAGTTAGTGGTTAACTATTTCGGGTCCGGTCTTTATGCAAACTCATTGTACAGGATACCCCCACTCGCATGTCAACTACATGAACGCGTTGGATCATTACGTTTGTATCAATATACAAAGCGGGTCGTATCCATAGTGTCACCAGGATAAGGTACCCAGCCTCATCCCTATACTACAGACCCTTCAGACTAAAACTTGAACATTGATCCCCGTATGTCCCTACATACTAGTTCAAGTCTCATTCTATTAGCCTTGGATGTTTAGTGTTGGGGTTTATGTCCTAAAACTCGTGGATAGTAAATGCAACAAAGTTATATATAAAACTTATTAGAATAGTTTTTCTTATGATTGTTGAAAGATTAGTTTAAATGTGTATTTATTAACCCAAATCCAATAAAATTAGAATCCTTGGTTATGATATGAATGCTTGAACTTTATGTAGTGACATAAATATGGATCAGAAGTACATAGCCTAAAACGGTCTATAGTATAGGGATAAGACTGGGTACCTTATCCTAGGAAAAACTATGTGACGAGGCCCACTTTGTTTTGATACAAACGATGTGATCCTAAATCGTTCATGTAGAGACATGTGAGTGGGGGCGTCCTATGCAAAAGAAGTTTGTATAAGACCGGACCTCGAAATAAGTCACTTTCACTTTATAACGCCGTTTACTGTGAAACTGACTATTTCAAAGTGATGACCTAGGTAACTCGATCTTAATCCTGAGCTAACTATGAACTCCTGTTTATTCGGGATTATCCTTTGATTTTCATAGGTGAGAGTGGCCCATAAGCGCCACTCAATAAACCTGCCACTTTGGGGATAAGACCCGATAGATAGCTGGGGACATAGTCCTGCAAGATGGAACTCACTCCTACCCGTCTTTAGGGATAGTAGAAAGGTTGTTCCCTTAAGTGCTGACTCCGGAACTGAACAAAGGCGCGTCGCCCTCTCATTGGCCCGAGAGGTTTTAAGTTTAGTGGTGGGACCACAAACCAATTGCTCATTAGGGACTCAGTTGAAGCTTAAGGAACAAGAAGTGCTATAGAGGTAAAACGAACTTTTGACCTTACTATAGTTTCGAACAACCTGTGAAAGATTGACGTACTAATCACGGTTATATCGAGTGGACAGAAATATATCTACGGTGAGGGGAGTTCAGCTACGGGCTATAATGAAGTGTCCCGTTAGTTAACGAATGTTGGTTAACTAGGATTGAAAGAGTTTATCCGGTTAATCTCTGATCGTTGGAGCCCATGATCTGTAGGTCCATTAGGTCCCCCTGCTAGCTCAATCGAATCTAACCTTAGAACAGGGTGATATAAGAATTTGAAACACGTTCAAATTCGATTAAGGGAGATATTGTTAATTATATTCGATATAATTTAATTCACCGGTTTAATTACGAATTAAACTATATTTTGAGAGATTTATTATTATTTAAAAATAACTCATATGAATGCGGATTCATGTTCGAGATATTCGGTTTGAATTTGAATTGTGATTTACATTCACCGGTTTTGAGAGAGAACAATGTTGGTGTATTGTTGTTATTTTAATATAAGGTATTAAAATTGAAAATATTAAATAAATTAGATTTATTTAAATACAATTTTAAAATTAGTTTTCATTTAAATTAATAAACATTAATTTTAAATTGAAAACAAAATGAAATTTACAATTCATTTAAAATTCATGAATTGGAGAATTCATGAAATGACACCAACTTGATAATTTTGCCATTCATGTGTGTGTTGTCAATTTGTGGTAAACACAAGCAGCACATAACCTTCATATATATGTATGCTTTAAGAGGTGGAAAAGGATGAAGAAGGCTCATGGAAAATTACAGCAAGTAACATGTTTTTGGTGTTCAAAATTCTCTCCAAAAGCTTTCCAAATACCCATATCTTTCTTCCTCCAAATTCATCATGCTTGGGTTCCCACAAGCCCGTTCTAAGGCCGGAGAATAGCGGGGAAGATCTCGGTGGTCGTCCACGAGTCGTTCGTGTAAAGAAACATCCAACGAGATCCACGAATTTGAAGCTCCAAAGGTCGGTTTTCAATTCCTCTGTTTTTGTCCTTGTTTTTAGCATGCTTTAATCCACGAAATTAATGAAAATCGGTGCCTAAGATCCGCTAACGCTTCCGCTCGAGTGTTCTTCACTCCTTCATTTAGTTTATTGGATTAGGGTTGATAAGACAAGATATAATACAAACATTAAATAATACATCACTTTTATTAATGTTCAGTCAAATGTACATTTACTATTTACGAGTTTTAGGGCATAAAACCCAACAAGTTGAACTCCCCTCACTATAGATATATTTTTGTCCACCCGATATAACCATTATTAGTAAGTCGACCTTTCACAGGTTTTTCGTCACTAGAGTTGGGTCTGGAGGAGTGTCGAACACCTGAGCAGAAGTGATTTAGATCGAAAGCCTCTCATTTTCAATTAATTTTAGAATTAAAAGCATGTCAAAACCGAACGAAAAACAGAGCACGAGAAGTACCAACCTTTTGGACCGAAATTGATGAGCTTCGTGGATGAATTCTCAGCACGATCGGGTTGTAGACGACCACAAGAGTCTTCCCCGCTATTCTCCGACCTTAGAACGAGTTGTGGGACTCGGTATGTGATGAATTTGAAGGGAAAAAGAAGAGCGAGAGAGAGTTTGAGCAGTGGCTATCTTTTGTGTAAAATAATCAGCAAGATCAACATCCTCCTTGTGGTTTCCTTCTTCTTATATATAAGAAGAACATGAATTTCTATATCTCCTGAAGAAGCCATCAAGCTTTCAAATTGATTACTCAAATAATAGAGATCAAGACTCCGATGCAAAAGACTAATCTTAGTCATGGGTATGGTGTCAACCAAAGCTATTTTGCCCTTGGATTTTAGGATTTAAAAGAAATTGAAAATTACATTTTAATTTTCAAATTTTCTCCATTAATTATAATACACAAAATTAATTCAAAATTAATTTTGAATAAAATTAATCTTAGATAATTAATTAAACATTTTTAATTAATTATAATTTGTTTAATTTAATATCAAATATTGAATTAAATAATTACAATAATCCCGACACCAATCCCGACCTTTCTCAAAGCCAAACTCGAATATGAATCCCTAATCATACGATCAATATTTAAATCATATTTAAATATTTCCAACTCTATCTAAATATAGTTTAATTCATAATTAAACATATTACACATTAATTATAACGTCTATTCCATAAATTCAAATTTGAACGCTTCAAATTCTTTCATCACTTTATTATAAGGTTTATTCCGTATGAGCAAGTAGGGGGACCTAATGGACCTATAGATCATGGGCTCCAACGATTCGAGATTAACCGATTAAACTATTTTAACCTAGTTAACCAATATTCGTTAACTACTATGACACTCCACTATAGCCCAATAGTTGAACTCCCCTCACTGTAGATATATTTCTATCCAATCGATATAACCATGATTAGTAAGTCAACCCTTCAAAGGTTGTTCGTAAATACAGCTGGGTCAAATGTCCGTTTTACCCCTCAAGTTACATCTTGTTCCTTAAGTCCCCACGGAGTCCCTAATGAACAATTTGTTTGTGGTCCGACCACTAAACCTAAAACCTCTCGGGCCAATGAGAGGGTGGGATCCCTTTGTTCACATCTCGAAGTCAACACTTAAGGGAACAACCTCTCTACTATCTCTAAATTGGGTAGGAGTGAATTTCATGTTACAGATTATGTCTCCAGCTATCTACCCTTCCTATCCCTGGAATGGGGGATTTATTGAGTCGGTGATGATGAGCCACTCTCACCCTTGCACATCTAAGGATAAGCTCAAATAAATAGGAGTTCATAGTTAGCTCAAGATTAAGATCGAGTTACCCAGGTCATCGTACTAAAATAAGTCAGTTTCAACAGTAAACGACATTATAAAGGAAATTGACTTATCTCTTGGTCCTGGTCTTATGCAAACTCATTTTCATAAGACGCCCCCACTCGCATGTCTCTACATGAACGATTTAGGATGACATCGTTTGCACTATTTACAAAGTGGGCTGCATCACAGTGTTCCCAAGATAAGGTACCCAACCTTATCCCTATAGTATAAACCGTTTAGGCTATTACTTGAACTTGATCCACTTTTATGTCACTACATATAGTTCAAGTATTCATATCATATAGCCATGGATGTTAGTTTATTGGATTTGGGTTATTTAACGAGCAATTCACTAATTTAATAACTTAAGTGATAAAAAACTAAACAACGACTTTATTGAACAAGTATACTACTATTTGTTTCATTCACTATCTACGAGTTTTAGGGCACCAGCCCCAACAGGGTCAAATGTCCATTTTACCCCTGAAGTTACATCTTGTTCCTTAAGTCCCCACTGAGTCCCTAATGAACAAATGGTTTGTTGTCCGACCACTAAACCAAAAACCTCTCAGGCAAATGAGAGGGCAGGATCCCTTTTGTTCACGTCCTGGAGTCAACACTTAAGAGAATAACATCTCTACTATCCCTAAATTGGGTAGGAGTGAATTTCGTCTTGCAAGACTATGTCTTCAGCTATCTACCTGTTCCTATCCCTGAAATGAGGGGTTTATTGAGTCGGAGATGATGAGCTACTCTCACCCATGCAGATCTCAAGATAATCCCGAATAAACAAGAGTTCATAGTTAGCTCAAGATTAAGATCGAGTTACCTAGGTCATCGCACAAAAATAAGTCAGCTTCAATAGTAAACGACGTTATAAATGAAATTGACTTATTTCTTTGTTTTGGTCTTATGCAAACTCACTTGCATAGGACGCCCCCACTTGCATGTCTCTACATGAACGATTCAGGATCACATCCTTTGCACTATTTACAAAATGGGTCACATCACATAGTTTTCCCAGGCTAAAGTACCAATCCTTATCCCTATATTATAGACAATTTAGGCTATTACTTGAACTTGATCAACTTTTATGTCACTACATATAGTTCAAGTATTCATATCATATTGTCATGGATGTTAGTTTATTGGATTTGAGTTATTTAACGTCCAATTCACTTATTTAATAACTTAAGTGAACAAAAACTCGATAACGATTTTATGAAACAAGTATATTACTATTTGTTTCATTCACTATGTACGAGTTTTAGGGCATCAATCCCAACAATCTCCCACTTGCACTGAAACTCTAGTTTAGTGGGGTGTACAATAATCCATAACAGCAGTGAGTGAATAAATACTTGTATTAATAACATTTTAAAAATAAAATAAACTAGGGCATCACAATACCCAGTACATCATGGTATTGAATACCGTTGAATACCGATTATAATTCTCCCACTTGCCATAGATTATTTCCTATACATATCTCGAAGACTTAGATGCTCTAGATGACTTGATGGACCGCAAAGTACACAGGAGACAAGTAATATAAAACGGAAATATTCCGAGTATCAAATCCACAGGGAGGCGAAGCGAAAATTAAGCAAAGCAATAAATTCTTGAACACTAAAAATACTTGGGGGTAATAATATTTAGGGACCAAAACATGAAATTAAAATGAATTTAAAAATTAAAGCGATTAAGGAAATCAAATTGATCAATCAAGAAATAAAAAATATGGAGAAAGAGTTTTGAGTGGGAAGCGGGGTCTTGAAAATCAATTAATAGCTAAACAATTATTACAATTATCCTATCTCGTTGCCCAACTAATTATAATCCTAGAATCTCCGTTAATCACATAGGTTCTCCTGTCGGTCTCCCCTAATTATAATTAATCCATTTTAACAACATAAGTGTCCTTAGCGCCATTAAAATTCATTAATTATTACGCTCTTATTCATTTTAGGAATCTAAGTTTAATCGACTAATCTCGTTTTCACGACGGGCAATTAAACTAGTTGCATGGATTATGATCTATCCTAATTTCTCTCCGTTGAGTTTCCATTAAGAATCGGATCAATATACAATTGGCCAGATTGCATACAGCATTACGAACATCCATACAAATAATCAGTTAAAGGGGAAAGAGATAGGCAATTATAGTAACATTTAACTATAGAAATTCATTTCAAGACCCCAAGTTGGGGTTTAGCTACACATGGCTAAAATATCCACAAAATATACAATGGAAAGCATTAAATTGAGTAAAATAAAAGGAAAGGAAATGACCGTCGAAGACCCCGTCGCTAGCGCTTGGAGTCCCTCCGAGCACGCCTTGAGCCTCCTAGAGTGCTCCCCAAAGCTCCCCAAAATTTTCCCACTAAGAACTCTCAAATAGGCTAAAAAGCCTTGAGAGAAGGCTCCAAAGGAGCCAAGGAAAGAAAGGAATGAATGAATGAAGGAATAATTGATGCATAAAATGGGCACTAAGGGGGTCCTTATATAGGCCCGAAAATAGGACAGCGTCGCAACGCTGTGACGTCACTCAACTTGCTATCCAAGAAATGGGACAACGTCGCGACGCTGTGTAGTTTTCAGAACAGACTGACGCGGATTTGAGCTTGGTCTTGGGCATTTCTTCATTTCTTTTTGGATCTTCTTTGCATGGTTGACTTATTGGGCTCCCCCTTGACCCATGTATGGAAATTTGGGCTTGGACATTTTAGGGCATTTTTCCACCAAAATCCATCATTTACTCATAAAGACCAAATAACAAATTATTTTAGAATTCTTCAATAAAAACACAATTAAAGCGCTCAAAAGCTTAATAATTTAGGACTAAAATAACGACATTTTTGTCCGCTATCATGACTCTCGAACTCTTTAGCCTTGAGAGCCTTCGTGAATGGATCAACAATGTTGTGCTCCGCCGCTATCTTTGTGACGATAACGTCTCCTTGGTGCACTATCTCCCTGATGAGATGATATTTTCTTTCGATGTGCTTGCCTCTCTTATGGCTTCTAGGTTCTTTTGAATTTGTAACTACACCGTTATTATCACAGTATAGGGTGATGGGTAGATGCATATTTCGAACAATGTCCAAATCAGTCAAGAACTTCTTGAGCCATACCGCCTCTTTCGTTGTTTCGCAGGTAGCTACATATTCGGCCTCCATGGTCAAGTCTGCTATGCATCCTTTTTTTATGCTACGCCATACTATTGCTCCTCCATTTAGAGTGAATACTGAACCTGATGGGGATTTCCCTGAATCCTTATCGGTTTGGAAGTCAGAATCAGTGTATCCTGTAAGGATCAAATCCTTATTACCATACACGAGCATATAGTCCCTCGTTCTCCTATGATACTTGAGGATATTCTTAACAATAGTCCAGTGATCGAATCTTGGATTGGATTGATATCTATTGACAGTCCCTACTACATAACAAATGTCAGGCCTTGTGCACAACATGACATACATTAGGCTGCCTACTGCAGAGACATAGGGAATACGTCTCGTATACTCAACTTCTTGAGGTGTCTTAGGCATTGTTCCTTAGACAGAATAATTATGTGTCTGAAAGGTAATAAATCTTTCTTGGAATTTTGCATCTTATATCTAATCAACAACTTGTCTATATAATATGCTTGAGACAGAGCTAGTGTTTTGTTCTTTCGATCCCGAATAATTTGGATTCCTAGAACATATT
Organism: Luffa acutangula; assembly: GCA_036850905.1. Classification (NCBI taxonomy): domain Eukaryota; kingdom Viridiplantae; phylum Streptophyta; class Magnoliopsida; order Cucurbitales; family Cucurbitaceae; genus Luffa; species Luffa acutangula. The sequence continues at coordinate 21,557,640 of CM072095.1, read as the reverse complement.
GTGTCTCACCCAAATCTTTCATTTGAACTAAGTTTCTAGCCATTGTTTAATGTCAGTAAGATAACCTACATCATTCCCCATGAGTAGGATATCGTCCACATACAAAACTAAGAAAGCTACTAAACTTTTGACGATCCTTTTATAAACACAAGGCTCATCAACATTTTGTTCAAAGCCATAAGATTTTATCACTATATCAAATCTTATATTCCAGGATCTAGATGCTTATTTTAATCCATAAATGGATCGTTTAAGCTTGAAAACCTTTTGCTATTGACCCTCAGTAATGAATCCTTATGGCTGAAACATAAAGATACTCTCTTCAAGATTGCCGTTCAGAAAGGCAGTTTTGACATTCATTTGCCACATCACATGAAAACATTAAAACATGTCTGCTTATCGTTATCTTTCGTAAAACTTAAGCTTACTCAGCTTGCTCGTGAAAAACTGAAAATCTTTAAAAAGTACTGGCTAATACATACTTTACTATAAAAGATATCGTTTCAACTACTTTTCATTAGGTCATTAACCATGTGCTCGTATATAAACCTCATTAGAAAATCTAAGCTCAAAACTCATGCTTGAAACCGTTAATAGAAATCATGTATCATTCATAGGAAAAAGCATATAAGACATCTAATCATGAACAACCGTTTAGAAACAGTTTTCGAAATTTGGTTTGTCACTCACTGTCTTAGCTAGTTCCCTGGTCTGTAGACTCTACCTATTTCCTCTTGGCCTGTCAAACAACCAAAACCGAGCATTAGAACCATAGATAGCTTTGTCTTTCCATGCTCATGAATTCTAAACACTTGAATAAAAAATCACACTTCACATTCTACTTTTCCAGATTTTCCAGATTCTATACCCTAACTTCCAACACCCATAACTTCGTCAATACTTAACGAAAATTAATGTACTATACATCAAACTCTTTATTTTCGAACACTCTACAACTTACCGAAAGAAATGAAAACGAGATTCCCAACCAAGTTGTCCAGAAATTCCCCGAACACGGACAACACAGATTCGAGCTTCTCTGCTACCCTCTATCGTTCTCCTGAAATTAAACCTACTTCAAGTCATTTTAGGCTCACGAATTCTTCATGAAAGTTCTAGGAAATTGAATAAGCTTTCCAACCATATCAAATAGAGCTTCTGATTCAACTTGTACACCCCAGAAGGCTCGAAAAACCAGAGAAAACCAGAGATCCTCATGCTTTGCTCGAAAATCGTGTGCTCTATTTTCCATTTCAAAAACCATAAACTTCTCATCATATTTGGCTCAAGCTTCCTTCATGAAATTTGTTAGAAAATAGACCAAATTTCAAGAAAATCAAACCTCACCTGTTAGTTTCTTCTGTGTAGCTCATACCGAATCAAAAACAAGAGGTTGGCATGTTGAACTCAGATTCTGCTATGGCTGCCTTTGCTTGAGTTATTTCCTATCTTCTTCAATCTCAAAACCCTGAAATTCTTCTTCTTCTTCTTCTTCCCTCACTCTCTCCCTTGAATTCTCTGAAGTTTGGATGGAAAATGATGGGAAATTGGCCTAAAATGAGCTGATAAAGTTGGTTGTCAGTGGTGGGTTGTTTGCTGTCATTTCCCATTTCCATTCTTTTCTTTTTCTCTTTTTTTTTATTTTTCATTTCATTTTTCCTTTCCTTTCCTTTTTCTTCTTTATTCCATTTCTTCTTTTAAATTAGTAAATCCCAACAACTTAAATTCAACCATGAAACGACAATAGATGACAAGAGAAAATGATCCAAGGAAAGTCTCGGGTTTACATTTATCTTGAATTGCTCACAAAGCTCACTCATCATCTTGTTGTTAAGATTCTTTGCATTATCTGTAATGATGCTTTCTGGGAGACCATTGAAGGGATAAAAGCCCCACGCAGCGGAAAGTATTACCGAACCTACTCAAAGTCTTAGATTCTAATTAAAATACCAATACAATTTGCAAAATATTACAGCAATAAATCTATATTTAATGGGTTGTACATAGGCTATAAACATGCTAAAAAAATCAACTAGATTGATCCTAGTGATCAAGGATTTCATAGAGAACTTACTTTTGTAGAAAGCCTTGATCAATTTCCCTTTTCTTGCCAATAAGATTGAAAACGCAGCAACCCTTTTGTGCGAACACCACCAATCGGCTACACCGGTATATCTCTAAGACTTCTTGAAGCAGGAGACTTGTAGGAGTCTTTTGGGAGAGATCTCTGAGAGAAGGAGAGACAATGGGATGTCTTTCACCCCACCCCAGGGGTTCTATATATAGTAAAGGCCAAGACTTTTTTCCTAATAGGAAAAGATCTCTAATTTTAATAAATAATTAATTAATTCCATAATTAACTAATTTCCCAATTAAATATCATATATTTAATCTTTGGGATTTTATTAAAATTAAAATTAATATGAATCCAATTCATATTAAATTTAGGGAAAAATACACTTTTGGTCCCTGAGGTTTGGGTTAAGTGACACTTTGGTCCCCGAGTTTTCAAACTCAACAAAAATACCCCCGAGGTTTGAGATAAGGAGCAATTTGGTCCCTGCCGTCAGTTTTTCTGTTAAACCCTAACGGTAAGCTGACGTGGCACTATTATTTTAATTAAAAAAATTAATTTTTAATTTTTTTAAATAAAAAATATAAAAATATTAAATATATTATTATTTTATTATTATTTTTAAAATTCTTTCTCTTTTCCCCATCTTCTTTCTTCTCCACCTTCTTTCTCCCTCCATCTTCTTCCTTCCCCCTCCCATCTTCTTCAGCTCCGGTGGCCGGCCGCCGCCGGCTGCCGGCGAACGGCGGCGGCGGCCCTCCTCCCCGAAACTCTCTTTTTTTAAAAAAAAAAAACAGAAGAAAGGAAGAGAAAGAAGAAGAAGGGAAGAAGAGAAGAAGAAAAGAAGAAGAAAGAAGAAGAAAAAAAAAAAATTTCGGCGACCGCCGCCGCCGCCGCCGTTCGCCGGCAGCCGGCGGCGGCCGGCCACCGGAGCTGAAGAAGATGGGAGGGGGAAGGAAGAAGATGGAGGGAGAAAGAAGGTGGAGAAGAAAGAAGATGGGGAAAAGAGAAAGAATTTTAAAAATAATAATAAAATAATAATATATTTAATATTTTTATATTTTTATTTAAAAAAATTAAAAATTAATTTTTTTAATTAAAATAATAGTGCCACGTCAGCTTACCGTTAGGGTTTAACAGAAAAATTGACGGCAGGGACCAAATTGCTCCTTATCTCAAACCTCGAGGGTATTTTTGTTGAGTTTGAAAACTCGGGGACCAAAGTGTCACTTAACCCAAACCTCAGGGACCAAAAGTGTATTTTTCCCTTAAATTTATTTGAACTCTTTCAGATATTTTCTCTCAAGAATTAATTTTTTAAATTAATTCAAAACTTATATTATAAAGTTTCATAAACTTTATATTATAATGCATCAGTATACATTATATGATTCCCAAAATAAATTGAACACTTTCAATTTACAATTTATATTTATTTGCTTCAAGTCTTTTTACGAGCTACCAGTGGGACCTAATGGACCTACAGATCAGAAGCTCCAACGATACGAGACTAATCGGTTTAAACTCATTAACCAAGTTAGTCTTCATTCGTTAATTGTGGGTCACTCCACTAAAGACCCACAACTGCACTCTTCTCACTGCAGAATATTGTTGTGTCCATAGATATCGACCAATACTACAAGTCAGTCCTTCACGTGTGCTCGTATCCCAGCTGTGTCAAATTACCGTTTTACCCCTGGTTTACATCTTTGTCCTTAAGTCCCCAGTGCTCCTCTAATGAACAACCTGTTTGAGGTCCAACCAACAAACAGAAGTCCCTTTCGTGCCATAGAGAGGGTTGGGTCCATTGTTCAAGTCTCGGAGACGCCACTTAAGGGAACACACCTCTACTTACCCTAGAGTCGGGAAGGAGTGAATTCCATCTTGTGTGATTATGTTCCCAGCTCTCCACTCGATATTGTCTCCAAAATGGTAGGCTTTTTGAGTCGGCGTGCTGGGCACTCTCACCCATACAAATCAAAGGACAACCCCTCGTGAACAGGAGTCCATAATCCACTCAGGATTGAGACCGAGTTGTCTAGGTCATCCTAGTAAAATAGAAACCAAGCCAATTAACAGTGTTACAATTAGTGGTTAACTATTTCGCGGTCCGGTGTTATGCAAACTCATTGCATAGGATACCCCCACTCGCATGTCAACTACATGAACGCGATGGATCATAGCATTTGTATCATAATACAAAGCGGGTCGTATCCATAGTGTCACCAGGATAAGGTACCCAACCTTATCCCTATACTATAGACCTTTTAGGTTGTTACTTGAACATGGATCCCCATATGTCCCCACATACTAGTTCAAGTTACATACAAACAACCTTGGATCTTAGTTTATTGGATTTGGGTCAAATAGTGCAATATTTAACAATAACATTTTATTACAGAAACTAAATAACATTTAATTAAATACAAGTATAAAATTTGTTTACATTCACTATCTACGAGTTTTAGGACATAAAACCGAACAACCATAACGACAGATCAACTCTTTCTTGATAAACTTGAGCACTACTCCTTTTGTGACATTGTGATAAGACATAGCTTCGATCCATTTAGTGAAATAATCATTAGCCACAAGAATAAATCGATGACCATTTGAAGCTTTAGGGTCAATGGGACCTATAACATCCATTCCCCACATAGAGAAATGCCAAGGTGCTGATAAAACATGCAATGGAGATGATGGTGCATGGATCTTGTCCATGTAAATTTGACCTTTTTGGCATCCTCTTGCATATCTTATGCAATCTGATTCCATTGTTGTCCAATAATACCCAGCTCTAAGTATTTATCTAGCCATCAAATGTCCATTGGCGTGTGTTCCACATATTCCTTCATGGACTTTTGTCATGATTTGTTTTGCTTCATCCGCATCAACACATCTGAGGAGTACCATATCATGGTTTCTTATATAAAGAACCCCACCACTTAAGAAAAATTTCATGGCTAATCTTCTTAGTGTGCGCTTATCATTCTCAGAGGCTCCAAATGGATATTCTCTGGATTTTATGTACTGTCGGATGTTAAAGTACCAGGGCTTGCTATCAGCTTCTTTTTCGATAGCCGCAATAAGCTGGTACATCTCGTTTTGTAATCTTAATTGGATAGATTTCAAATGTAAGATCAAGATCAAACATAACTGCCAAGGTTGCTAATGCATCTGCCATTCAATTATCTTCCCTATGCACATGGTCAAATGTAATTTCTTCAAAATTTTTGCATAACTTTGTTATGTACGGGCTATAAGGTACTAATTTGGAGTCTTTAGTTTCTCATTCTTCCTTGACTTGATGGATCACTAACATTGAATCACCGAAAACCCGCAATTTCTTAATATTCATTTCACATGCCGCTTGGAGCCCCATGATACAGGCCTCATACTCAGCAGTATTGTGAGTGCATTAAAAGTGCAATTTGGTTGTTAGAGGAAAAACTTTCCCTTCAGGAGAAATTAGCTCAACCCCAATCCCATGTCCTAACTCATTTGATGCACCATCGAAGAGCAAAGTCCATGTTTCATTATCTAGAGTATCCTCTTCTATTAGAAACATATTCTCGTTTGGAAAATCCACCCACATTGGCTCGTGATCCTTGACTAGTTGTGCTGCTAAGTAGTCAACGAGAGCACTTTCTTTGATTGCTTTCTTAATGACATGTACAATATCATATTCTGACAACAACACCTGCCATTTGGCAATCCTTCAAGATAAGGAAGGCTTTTCAAAAATATATTTTATTGGATCCATTTTTTAAATAAACCATGTGGTATATGGTACAACATATATTGTCTCAAGCGATGTGCAGTCCACACCAATGCACTACAGGTTCTTTCTAACATTGAATATTTAGCTTCATAACTGGTGAACTTTTTGCTTAAATAATATATGGCATGCTCTTTCTCTCCAGATAAGTCATGTTGTCCCAGAACACCACCCATGGAATCCTTTAACACGGTTAAATATAAGATGAGTGGACGTCCTGGAGTTGGAGGTACCAACACAGGTGGGTTTTGCAAGTATTGTTTGATTTTGCTAAATGCCTCTTTGCAATCATCGTCCCATTTTCTTGTGTTATTTTTTTGCAAAAGTTTGTAGATTTGTTCACATGTAGACATCAAGTGAGAGATAAATCTTGATATATAATTCAATCTTCCCAAAAATCCTCTAACTTTCTTTTCTGTTTGGGGGGTGGCATTTCCATAATGGACTTTACTTTATAAGGATCTACTTTGATTCCTTCTTCACTAACAACAAACCCCAACAACTTCCCTGAGGGTGCCCCAAATGTGCCTTTAGATGGATTTAATTTCAATTGATACTTTCTCAATCTTTCAAACAACTTTTGAAGGGTGGTTGTGTGGTCTTCACCTACTTTTGATTTTGCAATCATATCATCCACATATACTTCTATTTCCTTATGCATCAAGTCATGAAAAAGCGTGACCATGGCCCGTTGGTATGTTGCCCCAACATTTTTCAAACCAAAAGGCATTACCTTGTAGCAGAATGTTGCCCAGAGTGTAATGAAAGTTGTTTTTTCTTAATCCTCTTCAGCCATTCTGATTTGATTATATCCTGAGAAGCCATCCATAAAGGAGAAGGTAGAGTATCCTGTTGTGTTATCCACTAACATGTCAATGTGAGGTAATGGAAAGTTATCCTTTGGACTGGCTCTATTTAGATCTTTATAGTCCACACACATCCTTACTTTCCCATCTTTCTTTGGTACTGGAACGATATTTTCCACCCATTCAGGATATTTTGACACCGCAAGGAACCCTGCTTCAATTTGCTTTTTAACTTCTTCTTTGAGTTTAATCAATACATCAGGCTTCATCTTACGTAGTTTTTGCCTTACTGGGTTGCATTCGGGTTTCAACGGAAGACGGTAAACCACAATATCGGTGTCTAAACCTAGCATATCTTGGTAACTCCAAGCGAATATGTCTCGATATTCATGTAGTAGTTTGATTAATTGTTTTCGAGCTTCACTGGTCATAGATGTGCCAATTTTTATCTCTTTTACTTCATCTTGAGATCCCAAATTGATTACTTCAAATAGTTTCTAGTGAGGACCCATAACCTTGTCCTCTTCCTCCACCAACCTTAATAATTCTGAAGATGGTTCAAACTCTTCTTCAATATCACTTTCCTTATCGGACTCCATGTTGTGTATCGAAGTCTCAAGGGTAAGACTAACATCTTCATTCTTATGAACATTGCCCATGAAGTCATTTGGACTTTTGTGTTTTATTTTGCAAATGAAATGAGAAAAGAAAAGCAAAAGAAATTATAATACGTCGAAGGAGAAACCAAAATTTTATTGATAACAAGAATAATACACCCATGTTTGAACAAATAACCTACGGCCTTGGGTTGAGCCTCTAGAAAATAAAAAAGAATTAACAAATAAATGTTTAATCAAGATATCCAACAACACTTTGCGATGTGGTTCAGAATTCAAAAACAGAGATAGTAGAGAAATTTGTGTTGGAGTATGATGCAATTGCTCTATGATCTTATATTCACTTTACTTTACTATCCTTAAGAACTCTTCTGCTTCCTCTTCAGTGACAGGCTTCTTGCAATCCATATCCTTAGCTATGATAGGCTCTTCTATATCTTGCCCTTTGCCATGCTCAAACATAATCTTTTTATCGTTTTTCCTCGTTTGCCCCAGTATCAAACCACTTGATGGTTTCAATAAATTTTCTAGTGTATAGCACCTACCACTTCGAGTTATTCCACTAACTCCTGTAATGCTGTCAATTGATGGATTTGTAAGAGTTTGACACTCATATCTCCATGGTACTGTTTTCATGTCCTTAAACTTGAAAGGACCAGGCACTTGAATTGTGATAGGTCGAGGATTCTGAAGAGATGAAGTATTATGATTCTCTTGGTATATGATAGTCAAAGGCTTTGGTGGGAAGGACTTAATTACTTCCCTTTCGTGGGAAGAAGATTCTCCTGTTAATGCGTTGACTTCGTCTTCCCTCATTTCACTTACTCTTCTTCATATCATGAGTATCTTTGAATCCATAAGTTGCTGTACTTTGGATCTGAACTTGTCACAACATTGAATATTATGCCCAGCAATTCCTAGAAGGAATATGCATTGTTTTCCTTCATCATACCCTTCATATCTTACTGTAGGGTCCAAGTACTCTTGATTGACATATCCCGCATAGAAAAGAGTCTCGAAAAGTACCTCCATAGGCGTTGTAATCTCATAAACTTTCTCTTTACACACTTTAGAGAGAAAATCTACAGCATTCACTTTTGGGTTCTCATGATTAGGTAATGGGTTACCCGAATTTTCCCCAGCTTTCTTAAAGTTTAACCATCCAGCATTGATTAAGGTTTGCACCTTTTTTTCAAGGCGAAACAATTCTCTGTTGAGTGTCCAATTCCTCCAGCATGATAGTCACAGCGAGCCTTTGGATCATACCATTTTGGATAAGGAGGTTGTACGGGATCCATTGGGATGAGAGCCAACTATCGATTCTCAATTAGCTGAGGTAAAAGCTCTGTATAAGTCATGGGAATCAGATCATAATGCCACGAGCTTTGGTTGACCCTACTATTTTGACCTTGCACAAATGGTCTAGTTGCATGCGCATTTTGCTGTGGAAAATGTGCATTTGTTGGCTTTGTAGCTCCAGAAAATGTATGACTTGACACATAATTATTGTAGGGAGCATCAGAGACATTGTTCATGTACTTTTGCTCACATTCTCTTTTATCAAACTTTGGTTTATTTTTCCAAGAGTTTGTAAAGCTAATTGCTTGAACCTCCCCTTCCTTCTTCTTTGATGTTGTTCCTTTCTTTCCCACAGTCGATTCAGCTGTAGCGCCTGCTATCCTTCCATGCTTAATTTTGTATTCAATCTTTTCACCAAGAACAATGATGTCAGAGAAGTTGGTTGCTACATTACCAATCATGTGATCATAAAAGGGAAATCGCAAAGTGTGCATAAACATAGCCGTCATTTCCTTATCTGTTAGCGGTGGTTGAACCTCCGCAGCTATATCTCTCCTGTTGGGTTTTATGCCCTAAAACTCGTAGATAGTGAATGTAAACAAATTGTATACTTGTTTCAATAAAGTGTTATTGAGTTTCTACAATAAAGTGTTATTGTTAAATATTGCACAATTTGACCCAAATCCAATAAACTAAGATCTAAGGTTGTTTACATGTGACTTGAACTAATATGTGGGGACATACGGGGATCGGTGTTCAAGTAACAACCTAAAAGGTCTATAGTACATGGATAAGGCTGGGTACCTTATCCTGGTAACACTATGTGATACGGCCCACTTTGTATTCGATATAGACGTATTGATCCAAGACGTCCATGTAAGAGACATGCAAGCGGGGGTATCCTATGCAATGAGTTTGCATAAGACTGGACCATGAAATAGTAAACCACTAGATGTAACACCGTTAACTAGTTAGGTTACTGTTTCAATAGGATGACTAGGTAACTCAGTCTTAATCCTGAGTGTGTCATGAACTCCTTCTCACAAGGGATTTTCCTTTGATTAGTATGGGTGAGAGTGGCCTGCACGCCGACTCAATAAGCCTACCTTCTTGGGGACAAGACCGAGTGGAGGGTTGGGGACATGACAACATAAGATGAAATTCACTCCTTCCCGCTTCTAGGAGAAGTAGATGAGTGTTCCCTTAAATGGTGACTCCGGGTCTTGAACAAAGGGATCCCACCCTCTCACTGGCCCGAGAGGGACTTTCCATTTACTGGTTGGACCATAAACAGGTTGTTCATTAGAGGAGCACTGGTACTTAAGGAGCCAGAGGTAACACAGGGGTAAAACGGTAATTTGACCCAATTGTAGTTACGAACGCTCGTGAAGGATTGACTTACCGGTATAGGTCTATATCCGTGGACACAGAAATGTTCTACAGTGAGAAGAGTTCAGTTGTGGGTCTTTAGTGGAATGACCCACAGTTAATGAATATTGGTTAACCTGATTAATGAGTTTAATCGGTTAACCTCATATCATTGGAACTTGTGATCTGTAGGTCCATTAGGTCCCCCTGCTAGCTCGTAAAGAGTAATTAGGAACAAATATATCTTGAGAGAATTTTAATAGTTCAAATTCATATTGGGAATTAAGTTAATTGTATGAGATACAAATTAATATAATGTATACTGATGCATTAAAATATAAAGTCTAATTTTGGATTAAACTTTATTATATTGAGAGATTGATATATTTGAAAGAGTTCAAATATATGTCTAATTAAATATATGGTATTTAATTAGAAGATGAATTAATTAATTATGAATTAATTAATTATTCAATTTAGTTTAAATTAAATGAGATTTAATTAAACTATAGTCTATGAGAGAAATAAATATTTGAAGAAGTTCAAATATTAATATGAATTTGATTCATATTAAATTTATAGGATATAAGTGTTGGGTTTTATGCCCTAAAACTCGTAGATAGTAAATGAAACAAATAAATCGATCTCAATAAAGCGTTATTTGAGTGATTCAGTAATTGGGTTATTGAATAATCGAGTTTGCATTAATAAACCCTAAATCCAATAAACTAAGATCCAAGGTTGTTTAAATGAAACTTGGACTAGTATGTAGGGACATACGGGGATCAGCGTCCAAGTAACAACCTAAATGGTCTATAGTATATGGATAAGGTTGGGTACCTTATCCTGGTGACACTATGTGATACGGCCCACCTTGTATCCGATACAGATGCATGATCCAAAGCATCCATGTAGGAGACATGCGGGTGGGGGTATCCTATGCAATGAGTTTGCATAAGACCGGACCACGAAATAGTAACCACTAGATGTAACGCCGTTAACTAGTCTAGGTTTCTATTTCAATAGGATGACCTAGGTAACTCAATCTCAATCCTGAGTCTGTTATGAACTCCTTTTCAGGAGGGATTGTCCTTAGATTTGTACGGGTGAGAGTGGCCTGCTCGCCGACTCAATATTCCTACCATATCAGGGGCAAGACCAAATGGGGGCTGGGAACATAACAGTACAAGATGGAATTCACTCCTTCCTCTATTGAGGTAAGTAGATGTGTGTTCCCTTAAGGGCTGATTTCGGGGCTTGAACAAAAGCGCGCTGTCCTCTCCTGGCCCGAGAGGAATTTCTGTTTAGTGGTTGGACCCTAAACAAGTTGTTCATTAGAGGGATCAGTGGTACTTAAGGATCCAGAGGTAACCCAGGGGTAAAACGGTAATTTGACCCAGCTGGTGTTACGAATACACGTGAAGGATTGACTTACTGCTATTGGTCAATATCCGTGGACACAGAAATATTCTACAATGAGAAGAGTGCAGCTGTGGGTCTTTAGTGGAGTAACCCACAGTTAACGAATGTTGATTGACTCGGTTAATGAGTTTAGCTGATCAATCTCGTATCGTTGGAGCTTCTAATCTGTAGGTCCATTAGGTCCACCTGCTAGCTCATAACGGGTTCTGAGATAATTTAGTCTTGGTATTAAAGGGAATTAATATAATGTATGGAGATACATTATAGTATAAAGTTTAATTAAAGAATTAAACTTTATAATTAATTTGGAATATGATTCGAAATTAATTATTGAGAGAATAATGAATTTAATTAAATATGTGATATTTGATTAATTCATGAATTAATTAATTGGGGAATTAATTAATTTAATTTAATTTGGTTAAATGTGATTTAATCAAAATTAATACTATAGTTTATATTAATGTACATTTTGATGCACATTAAAACTATAGGTTAAAATGAGAGATAAAATTGAATGTGATTCAATTATAAAATTAATTAAATATTTGATATTTAATTAATGTGGATTCAATTGATGAGATTAATTGAATGGCCAATTTAATTCAATTGAATATGATTCAAATTAAATTAAATACCTTAGGTTATAATTGGTTTAATTAATATTGATTTAATTAAATTAATTATAATTATTTAATTAATTAAATGATAATTATTATTTAATTAATAGACGGCCTGGATCGCGTTGATTATGATCAACGGTAGAGATCAAGTAGGGAATAACTCCCTCCCCACTTATCGTAAAGTTGGGAGGGAGTTTCCCTAACAATCTCTCACTCTCTCATTCTCACGAAAAAACAGAGAAAGGAGAACTCTCAGAATTCTCTCAAAAATTCCAGCACTTCCTTGCTGTAAAATTCCCATCCAAGACCAAAATTGGTTCCCACAAGCCAATCTCGAATTCCAAGAGTCATAGTGGGTGATCCGACGTGGTGGTGTTCGTTGGGAGGAAGAATCACATACATTGGAGCATTGTGCTGTGTTCTTCAATTCCATGTAAGTTTTCTAGATCTAAATAAGTTTTTAGATCTAATTTTTCAAGCATGCTTAATCAAATCGTCTAAATAGAAATCGTTTCTGTTTTTATTTTTTGCTCAACGTATCGGTATTCTAATTAGAAATTAAATCACAAACGGTGAAAACCGCTTCCGCTAGAGGATTCAATTCCTTCAATAAGAGAATTTGAAGGAGTTCAAATTTTAATATGAATTTGATTCATATTATAGAATTAATTAATTGAAGGCCTGAAATTAAATATATGATATTTAATTGGATAATTAATTAATTAACTAATAGAAGGTCTGAAATTAAATATATGATATTTAATTGGTAATTAATTAATTAAAGAATTAATTAACTGGAAATTAATCAATTATGAGAATGATTAATCACTTATGGAAGTAATTAATCATTTATGGAAATGATTTAATCACTTATGGAAGTGATCAATCATTTATGGAAAAGATTAATCAATTATGGAATTGATTGGTCATAGAATTGGTTGGTCATGGAATTGATTAATTATGGAAAAGATTAAATCAGTTATGTAAATAATTGATTTTAAATGAATATTTTATTCATGGTCTTTCTCTTATAAATAGAACACTAAACCTAGGGTTTAGGTACTACAACATAAGGCCACAAGAAATGCATTCTTGCATTCTCTCTAGCCTCCCTCTCATATTCTCTCAACCCAAGAACTCTAGGGAGAATTTTCTCTCTAGAGTTTTTCTCATTCAAGATTAGGTAGTCTCACAACTACGTTCCAAATCTTAGAGTCATAGCGGGGAAGATCAATTGGTGGTGTCCCAATTGTTGACGCTTGGTCCAAAATCAAGAAAGGTGTCTGTTGAAGTATTCAGAGTCGTCAACGACGGTATGTTTGCTTCTCCCCTTTAGATTTAGATCTAATAAATCTTGTATGCTTAGCCTTAAGTTTATATAGAATTTGTTCTATGTTTTAACCAATGCAATAGTATTTTTGGATAAACAAAATTAACTACGAATCAGTCCCAATTACGCTTCCGCTTTAACGGAATTGGGGAGTAATTGGGGAATTCTAAATCCTTCATCTCCACCTCTGGGCGTATTCCTTGAAACTTTCTAAAGTTCTTTTTTTCATCCTCTGCAAGTCAAGGCGATCTGGCGCCATGTCAATATTATGCTTATACTGCTTTAGAAATGCGTTCGCTAGGTCCTTCCAAACATGAATCTGTGTATTGTCTAACTGTATATACCATCGAGTGGCTAGCCCAGTTAAACTATCTTGAAAGCAATGGATCAATAATTTGTCATTATTGATGTGTGCAACCATTTTTCTACAGTACATTATGAGATGACTCCTAGGACATGATGATCCATCATATTTATCAAATTCTAGGACTTTAAATTTTGCTGGAATCGTCAAACCTGGCACTAAACACAATTACGTGGCATCAATATTTCCATAAACATCGGTCCCTTCAATTGCTCATAACCTTTCTTCTAGAACCTCCAACTTTTCCTTAGCTTGAACGCTCTCATGTTGTCTCATCTCCGATTGTTGACCAGACATTGTCATATTATTGATTTGAGTTCCAGCTTGAACTTCCAATTGTTCCATATCTGGAACAGGAGTGTAGAGTGGATTCGAAGCAACATATTGTTGGGGGGTTTGTGGTTGTGGAAAATGCAGGCGTTGTCGTACATGTTGAGGAGTAAATCCTAGTAGATAAGCAGGATCATCGATTTCTTGGATTGGATTGCTTGTCTGTGCTGCTTCTACAACCCCTTTTCATTTCCCAGTTGAAAGTAATTCTAGAATTTTCGCTACTTGTTCACTGAGATTATTGATATCTTGTTTCATTTTCTCCATATCCTTGTCTTGGTCTTCCATGATTCGTCTTTTAGATCTTGTATTGTAGGGATGGTGAATTGGAATGTTGCGAGCTATTTTTATTCCTTTTAGAGAAAGAGGAGAAAAGATAATGAATAAACAAAAATAATAATATAAATAAATAAATAAAAAGAGAGAAAATAAAAATAAAGTAATTCTTAACTAAAGGGTACACTACAAAGAGAAAGTGCAATGTACATTATTTTTATTGTCATAAATGCAAAATTCAAAAAATGAACAATTAATGAAAACAGCCAAGATGCCCAAGTTCTTTGCATATCATCCTTAGAAACCTATTCAAGTCATTTGCATTAGGTTGCATCGGAGAAATATTGACTTAGTTCAGCTGCCCATTCTGCGAAGCCATTAGCCCTTCTAGCAACGAATCTAAGAATTTCAATGGTTTGATCCACATGCCCTAAGATCGTATGAAAATTTCTTCCTTGTAGATCATAATCATTTTTCATTTCTTTGTAATTTGTCTCCAACTGTTGATACTTATGCAATATCCTTTCACTTGAATTTTGGTGTACAGTGAGCTGGTGGTGTAAAGACTCGACATAATTTCTCAGTGCTCCATATTCTTGAGTGCTCTACCATTCTCGCTTGTTAAGTGTCGACAGTTTCCCGCAAAGAATAATTATTCATCTCTAATTTTGTTATTTGTGTGTTCTGGTTGCTAATCAATGTATTTAAGTCATTAATGAATTCCACAAGCAAACTCTTCCCATTTTCTAAATCTTTGATGTAGTCCTCTCGAGATTTCAATGCTTCTTGTAATACTGCTCTTTCATTTTTCAAACTTCGATTTTCTTTATTCATCTGCCTCATCTCCTTGTCCAAAGTGTTGTAACTATTCTCTAGCTCATTATGGTTCTCCAATAACCCTTTAGTCTTATCAAGTTCTTTTTGTATTTGAGTTGCATGATTCATCCATTGAGTTGTCTCTTTACGTAGCTTCTCATTCTCTTGTTCTAATAACCGATTTCTTTCTTCTATTCTTCTGCATTCTTCACTCCACTGACTCAACTGACCGTGTTTTGGCTCTTATGGCTTCTCATTCTTCTCCTTTGGGATAAACTTTGTTATGCTCTTCCTTCTATTCATTTGTCAAGCTTCATATTCACCAGTAACCCCTTCATGATGCCCTTTACTTTTCTCCTTCCTCACAGATTTCCATTCATTGACCGCCTGACATTTTTCTGGCTGAAGTCCTCGAGATCATAAGAAAACTTTAATTCTTGTAGATTGTGAGTAACCGGTATAAACTGCTTAAACCACATCTGTCGTAAAACTAACAAAGGTGCATAATTAATGCCTCCTCATGGCCCTAACAAAGGCACACTATAGAAATCTCCACATCTATATGTCATGGTCTTTAAGGACATCCATGGAGCTTTCCATTTAATGTTTTCAAACTTAATTATTGAAAAGAAAAACATCCATGCTTCCTTCTTTGGGCATGTTGGATCCCAAACTGCTACACCAAACTCACTGATTGTATTTCGTGTCAAGTTCCATGGGTTACTAAAATCTATCTTTGGGCATTTAAACTCTAACGGACATTTGATATGACTATGTATCCAAATGTAGAGTAACGGAACACAACAATTCAACTTTCCTTTACCTCTTATTCTGCAGTAGTTGAGAGATCGAAAAGTTTCTCCTAATAATGGTATAACCGGATTGGCTCCTCGTTCTATGTCAAAGAACAGTTTTGTCACTTTCCCATCGACATATCCTTTTGCTTTAGGGAATAACACTGCTCCATGATTGCATAATGCAAATAAGGTCAAGCCCTTATCCTCGTCCAGGTGGGCTTGAGTGATCTTTATTAAATAATCCATCGATATGTTTTCTTCTTCCCCTTTAGTCCTCATGTGCTTTTGAATATCAGCAGCGTGGACGTTTGTCAAAAACTCTGATAAAGTCCTTTTTGTTGTTAACTTGGGGTTGAAACAATAAATTATGTCTTCCTCCTTCTTAGGGATGCTTAGCATGGCTTGATATTCCTTGATTGTTGGAAATAAGTCAAATGACCCGAACGTGAAACAACGGTAAGTTGATCCCAAAAGTGAACTATAGCTCTTAAAGTAAAATGGTTCACTGGAATATACATCAAATCCACTATATGACCATACTTCTTCGAGAACACAAATCTACGCTCTGGTGACAAACCATCCCATATGGTCTTCAATTTGGTCAAATCGTTTTGTGTGAAAGAGACTGGCAACTGGTTGATAAGGATATATGAGAAGAATCATTTAAGTTGTCACCAAATTTTTGTTGTATTTTCTCGGCCCATTGGAGAACAACACCTGGTTCATCATACTTAGGTGCCAATGATGAATGCATGGACACATTGGACATGTTAACGCTCATTGTGTTCTCCTTTTGCATAAAATGACAATAAAAATTTCAGTTATTCCACTTTCAACACAATAACACACATAGAGAGGAAAAAAACATTTAAGAATAGTAATTAGCATTATTAATAATATTATAAGGTTGTCATGCGCCTACACGAGAGCCGAAGCTCTTCGAAGGTACACACTACTCACCTTAGATTTTAAGGAATTAATGCACATACATGAAAGGAGCTCCTTTTCCAAATAATAATAATAATTATAGAAAGAAAAAAACATAATAATTAAATAATAACAATTATAGAAAGAAAAAAAAAACATAATAAATAAATATAAAATATAAAATATAAAATAAGAATAATAAGAATAAAAATAATTTAATTAAATAATAATTATTATAGAAAGAAAAAAACATAATAAATAAATAAAAAAAATTGAAGGAAGAAAAAAAAAAGAGGAAAAAAAATTGCGAGACCTTGAAGGGTATAGGAAAGCTAGGCTCTCAAAATTTATAAGGGAGGAATGTAAAAACCAAGGCATGACCTTCAATATAGAAATGTAGATTCTTCAATTAGCTTTATAATCAGGAATGAAGGAAAGATGGAGAGAAGAAGAAAAAAAAAGTGAGAAGGTATTTCATAGAGGTCGAAACCCTTCAAAACTTGACACTACCAAATCCTTAATCCAGTCTTAAAGAGTCATGAGAACCTTAATTGGATAAAAATATTAAAAAAAATGGAAATATGAGATAGTAAATACATGAAAATAATTGACGCATTGAAAATGCAGTGTGGGTATTTCTAAATCCTAAATGGATAAGGCCCTCAAATTAATCCTGATATTATTTTTTAAAAAAATAACAAAATGATTAATCTGAGCGAGAATTTTTTGTGTGCCTACACGGGGGTCGGAACCCCTTGAAGGTCGACACTACTCCATCCTCAATTCTAATCTTAAAGGGTGATAGCCCGAGTAGGAGGCTTGTGAATGTGTGTGAGATACATGGTGACACAATAAAATAATAGAATAAATGAAAACATAAATGACATTAATTGGATAGAATAATAAATGAATGAAATATCAATATAAATACATGAAGTAACAACTACCAGATACAAAAATATGATGGAGTGTTGGCATGTCTAAATCCTAAATGGATAAGGTCCTCAAATCAATCCTGATATTATAAAAAATAATAAAAGGATTAATCTGAGCGAGAATTTTTCGTGTGCCTGCACGGGGGTCGGAACCCCTCGAAGGTCGACACTACTACATTCTCAATTCTAATCTTCAAGGGTATAGCCCGGGTAGGAGGCTTGTGAATTTGTGTGAGATGCATGACAATATGTTACTTAGATTTACATAATAAACAGAATAAAAGTAACAGGAAGATAATTTACAATAAACTAAACAACACAATATAAAATAATAAATAACAAACAAAAAAAATTACTAAAAAACACAAACAAACAAAATGGACCAACAAAAAAAAATCAAATAAAAGTATTTGGATAATAAAGAAAAGATAAAAATTCAGCAGTTTCGACTCTCATGAAGCGGTCTCCAGTGGAGTCGTCAAGCTGTTGCAACGAGATCGCGACGCGGAGCGATCGACATCCTCTTTTAAGGGTCTCTTGAAAAAGAGTTTTGGAGTCGCCACCAACCAAATATATTAAGGGTGTGATTGGTCACCCAATTTAACAAAAAATAAATAACTAAATTTGGTCTGCGTAAATCAAATTCGAGTTTGGGAATCATTTGTGTGTAGGGAAGGTATTAGCACCCTACAACACCCGTGAAAATGGTTACTAAACTTTATCTTCACAAAATTTTATTTTATTTTATTTTTAAATGTCTCATATTTATTAATTCATATTTTGGAGACAAAATATGAACCAACAATTATGAGTGGCATAAAGCCATTACAAAAAAATATATTGAAAATTTATTTTGGTTACCCAAAATAATTTTCTCACCTCAAGAATATTAGAAAATCAAATTTTTAATTTTCTAGTTTTCATCCTCAGATATTGTGAGAAATTTCATGTATTTAAGGAATTTAATCAAATAAATTCCAAAAAGAGAACACTCTAAATCCCGTTTTTAGAAAAGCATAATGAATTAAAGAAAATCAATTTTTGGAAATTTATGAAGAAAAAAAAAACACCCCCAAATTTGAAATTCACAATTAATGAGAAATTTCATGTATTTATGGAATTGGAAGGTCCATAAAAAGAACACTACTTTTTCTCAAAATGATTTTATTTGGATGAGACTTTTCATGTGTGTAAAGAATTTATTACCATAAATTCTAAAAAGAGAACACTACTCAATCTCAAAATGGGTTGATGAAATTCAATTTTGGTAAATTTATAAAAAAAAAAAAAAAAAATGCCCCAAATTTTGAAGGTTCACAATTAATGAGCAATTTCATGTATTTATGGGGTAAGGTGTCCATAGAGGGAACACTACTTTCCCTCAAAAATTACCAAGAATTTTCATGCATTTAAAGAATTTATTCAGACAAATTGTAAAAATGAAACACTACTCAATCTCAAATTTAAAACTTTAACGATTCCTTTTAAAAAAGAGTTGAAATTATTTTCAATTGGGAATTTCATGTATTTATGGGATTTTAACCAAAACCCATAAAGAAACACTACTCAACCTCCAAAAAATCATAAAACTTAGTCTCAAGTTTTCAAATTGGGAAAAGACTATTGGTTATTTAAAATTTTATAAATTCTAAAGTAGGGACACATGAAATTAAATTAGATTAAATGCTATAAAACTAAACCCAAAATTTAGAAAAAAAAAATTAATAATAAAAAATAATAATAAATTGAAATAACATTAGTTTATTCATATTATTAGGACATGAAGATTATAGAGAACAACAATGAGTACCAATTCATTTTAATTTAAAAAAAACATTCCTTCATAGTAATCAATTAAATAAAATAATTTTTTGTGCAACTAATGCCAAAATTAAATATATCCCTTCAATTTTTCAAATGATAATAATAATATTCATACTGCAGGATTCTACAGAACTACACAAATTGCAAACCAAATCATATCTAGATAATACCATTTTTAAACATACTGTTATACCAAATTTAAAAGACAACTTTAATTCAAACTGCATCCACATCGTGGTATGCAATCAAATCTAATAAAATAAAATAAAAAAAAATTGATAAATATATTAAAAAAACTAAAAAAACCAAATAAATAAAATTATTATAGCTAGATCTTTTTAAAGTTTTATGCAAAATAGATGGTCAGATAATAATGAGTTGCAAATCAACAAGGTCTCAGTAAACACAAATTCAAATCTGTGATTGAATTTAACTAAATCTAAACAAGAAGTTTTATGCATAATACAAAAGAAGGAAAAGAAAGAAAAAACAAGAAAAAAAAAACGGCAGCATGCTCCACAAAATACAAATTATTGTCAATTAATCAATTATTCTAACCTTGCGAAAATTCGAAGATTAAAAGTAAAATTTTAAAAACAAGGCAGTATGCTCCACAAAATACAAAATTGTAAATCAATTAAATCTATTATAACTAAATTTATTCTAAACCTTATTTCTATGTCATCAAATCTATCCCAATCCACAGAATACAAAAGCTGCAAACCAACTAAGCCTATTCTAAACTCACAGTAAACATGAAACAAATGGAATCGACTTATACTATTAAATCACAAAACAAAATTCCATTAAAATAAATTCCCAACCTTTAATGGTAGTGCAGTTTAAACACTTTGGGTTGCCAAGAATTTTTCACACCAATTGGACACACAAAAAAATGAATGATGAAAAACAAATAAATTTAGCCAAGAGTCTTACCTTCCTCATCTACCGGAAATCGATTGATTTAAATAGGCCAGAGAAAGCTTCCACCAATATGTCGATAAGTAAGGAAACGTTTAACTAAGAAGAGGTTGAGGGAAGGAGAAACTAATGGGCAAGACCAAATCAGCAGGGGAGACTACGGAGTATGAAGATATGGAGAGAGAATGGGAAGGGAATAAAAGACGTTAGGAAAAAAGTGGTTATGAGAAATATAATAATAATAATAATAATAAATAAGTAAATAAATGATAACAAAAATAACAATGAAAATAACAACAATCTTTTTCAATATAATAAAATAAACATAAACACTAAATTAATAAGAAAAATAAGAAAATGAACCGGACCAAATATGGTATATCTACACAAGCTCATTGCATAGGATACCCCACTCGCATGTCTCCTACATGGATGCTTTGGATCAATGCATCTGTATCGAATACAAAGCAAGTCGTATCTTATAGTGTCATCAGGATAAGGTACCCAGCCTTATCCCTATACTATAGACCATTTAGGTTGTTTCTTGAACATCGATCCCAGTATGTCCCCACATACTAGTTCAAGTTTCATTTAAACAACCTTGGATCTTAGTTTATTGGATTTTAGGGTTAATTAATTCCAAACTCGATTATTCAATAACAAATTATTGAATCACTCAAATAACATTTTATTGAGGTTAATTAATTTGCTTCATTTACTATCTACGAGTTTTAGGACATAAAACCCAACATGCTCAGGCTAGTTCCTTGAAAAAACTAATGGACCTCCTTTGCAACCTCTGAAACCATTACTAACCCAGTTAAAGTGAAAGAAAAGGCACAACACCCGATTGCATCTGAAATGCGCCATGGAAGTCCATTCACGTCCTATATATAGGTGTCTAGGTGTTGCACTGGCTCCTTCTTGCCATCATACGACTTGAATGTAGGTACCTTGAACTTTTGGGGCACCTCAGCTTTCATAAATTCTTCAGTGATGGGTGGATCAACTTGGTCGATCAGGTCTTCCAAGTCTTGTCTTTCAAAATCTTTTAATTTTTACAAGTCCCCTTAGAAATTCTCGAGCTCCTTCAATATGTTCAAAAGCTCAGTCTTACAATGGAGGTTATCATTCTTGGCCTAGACCTCGACTGCTCTAGCCTCAGCCTTGGTTACCCTGGCCTCAGCCTCGGCAGCCTTGGTCTCGACCTCGGTAGTCTTGGTCATTCTGCATTTTTCTCAATCAAGTTCCTCAGGTCTGCTCTTGTGGTACAGTTGATAATTGGCATCGAAACAGTGTGGTCGCCTCCCTTATATGTGCTGGTTCTTGGATTTTCAACACTATACGATTTGCAGACTTCAGCCCTCTGACTCTATTGGTCACGTTGTCAGTCTTTTTTCCTTTCGATTTTGTTTCTGACTATGCAGTGTACTCCATTGGTTCTTTTTCCTTCCTCGGATCCCCAATAAACCTCTTCTCATGGATTTTAGTGTTAGGACTAGGTTTATCCATGATACGAAGTATCCTAGATAAATTATGATTCATCGCATTTACTTTATCCTCAAGGGTAGCGATTTTGACATCAGTCTACCTCTCTCGTGAAGGAAGCCGAGGAGATTGGGTCTGAGGCCGACCTCGACTTTCTTCTCGCGACCTCTGGGGGTGGTGGTCACTTTCCGAACGTTTTGCATCCAGATCCTGGTTTCCCTTCTCCATCCTTTTACTCATTTAGTGACCGATGTGCAGATTTAACTAGCAAACTTTCTTCCTCACAGACAACGTCAAATGTTGATACCAAAATTCGGGCAGGGAGAACTCACCTGACCTTCACGTGACACCAACGGTAAATTTGTTTGAAAATGGGGAAGACGTGACCTGCAAGACAAGAAAACCTGGACATCGATGTGGTACTTGCCACACCCGTTCTGATGCTTAAGTCAGCAAGGAGATAGATTGGAAGCAAGTGAAGAGTAAGAGTAAGAGAAGAGAGTGCTTAGAGAATGAGTTTCGGGATCCCCTTCAAGGTTGAAGGAGGGTTTATATATCTTTTCCCCTTTTAGGGTTTCTAGGCGTTTGAAGACAATTCAAGGTTGAACCAATTCGAACTGGACTGACCGAAGACACCAAGAACCGAGCGGAGAGAGAGGAACTCGACCTACACAAGTGGGTCGAGCATGGGGTTGGGCCAAGGCCCAATCCCTTTTATTAAAAAAAAACTCACAGAAAGTTTGTCAGGAGAAAAACCTCTCTCAATAGATTTTATTTTTTCTGTATTGAATACATATGGAGGCATTCAATATATAACAACAAGCTAGGGTGAGAGGTGAAAAAACTCCTAACAGAAAAGATACTCTAACTCTAAAAATAGAGAAAATACAACCGAACCAAAACAAAACTAACTAATACAAAAATTGACAAATAATAAAAAACTATGCACTCTCAGTTTGCAAAATTAGTGTGCCACCTTAACACCCCCCTCAAGCCAATGGTAGAGGGATCACGAACATTGAGCTTCAACTTTAACCGGAGAAAGGAATGAGCTGACAGGGGTTTGGTTAACACATCAGCAATTTGAGATGATGCAGGTAAATGCTGAACAAGGAGCTTCTTATTAAGAACCAAGTCACGAACAAAATATATGTCCAATTCCACATGTTTAGTTTTAGAATGTAAAATCGGATTAGCGCTCAAATGAACTGCACCAAGATTATCACACCATAAAACCGGAGGACGTGACAAATGAATACGTAAATCTGCAAATAAAGAAGCAAGCCACACTAATTCACTCGCAACAGTAGCTAAACATCGATATTCTGCCTCGGGACTTGACCTGGAAATAACAGGTTGCTTTTTTTACCCCCAACTAATTATATTACCACCGAAGTAAACACAAAAACCAGAAGTAGACTTGCAATCATCAGGGTCTGAGGCCCAATCTGAATCAGCAAAACCATGTATAGATAACTCAGAGGGCTTAGTGAACAGTAGTCCATGTTGAACTGTTCCTTTTAAGTACCTGAGAAGGCGTTTAACCAATTGCCAATGAGCTAATCATGCATAAATTGGCATGCTTTGTTAACACAAAATGAGATCTCAGGCCTAGTTAACGTGGCATATTGCAAGGCACCAACGACACTTCTGTATAAGCGAATATCCAAAAAATTCTCACCAGAATGAGCAGACGGAATAACACCACTAACCATAGGAGTAGTTATGGATTTGGCAGCAGCCATTTTTGTCCTTTGAAGTAAGTCCATAATGTATTTCTCCTGAGACAAAAAAATTCCTCTAGTAAAAGGATATGAAACTTCAATTCCTAGAAAATAGTGCAATGGACCCAAATCCTTAAGAGCAAATTTATCATTTAAAGTAGTAATAAGCTGAGAAATAACCACCGGAGAATTGCCCATAATAAGGATATCATCTACATACACCAATACATAACAACAATGAGTAGATGATTGTTGTATCAATAAAGATGTGTCAGCCTTCGAATTTACAAAACCAATGGATTGAAGGAACATACTCAAACGCTCAAACAAAGCTCGAGGAGCCTGTTTAAGACCATAAATAGCCTTGCGAAGCCGACACACAGCTGAAGAAGAATCAGATTGAATAAAACCAGCAGGTTGTTCCATATAAACTGATTCCGACAGAAAACCATGTAGAAATGCATTGTTTATGTCTATTTGACGTATAGTCCAACCATATGCAAGGGCAAGTGTAAGTAACACACGTATAGTAATAGGTTTGATAACTGGACTATATGTTTCAAAATAATCGATATCTGGAGATTGATGAAAACCTTGAGCGACAAGTCTCGCCTTATATCTAGAGATAGAGCCATCAGAATTCCTCTTTATCTTAAAAATCCATTTGCAACCAACTATTTTTTTTATCACAAGGTTTAGAAACTAATTCCCAAGTGTGGTTTTTCATCAATGCAGAATACTCATCTTCCATAGCAGCACGCCAATGACTACATTTGAGGGCTTATTTAACATTTGGTGGTTCAATATCAATATAATCAATGGTAGCCATAAATGTTTTTGGCTTAAAAATACCCCTATTAGCCCGAGTAATCATAGGATGATTTAGAGTAACTGGAGCAGTGGCCGTAGAATTATGATTTTCATCCGAGACTGGACCAACAATCTGTTCAGTGGGCAAAGAAGAGCTAGTTGACAAGGGAGAAGGTGGAGATGTTGGTGAATTATTCAAAGAAGAGGTGGCTATTGAAGGTGAAATAGATTCTGAAGGAACAAAAGAATTTGGTGAAGGTTGACTAGATATGGAAGAATTTGGAGATTTATATACTGGAAGATATTGACTAAATTGTGAGGAAGATAGAGGCTGAGAAGAATTTTGAGGAGAAGAAAAAGGAAAAGACATTTCATCAAATAAAACATGCCTCGAGACAAATAAACGACCATCAGATGCAAGACATTTATAGCCCTTATGTAAAGTACTATAACCAATGAATGTACAAAGACTGGAACGAAAATCTAATTTATGGGAATTATAAGGTCGAAGATATGAAAAACACTTACATCCAAATACCTTTAGAAGTGAGTAATCAGGCTTCAGTTGAAGAGCTTCTCCAAGGGACTAAGACCATGAAGAACTGTTGTGGGCAATCTGTTAATTAGATAAGTAGCAGTAGCAAAGGCATCATCCCAAAAATATATAGGCATAGAAGAATGAGATAATAAAGTAAGACCGGTTTCCATAATATGTCGGTGTTTACGTTCGACTATTCCATTTTGTTGAGATGTGTAAGGACATGTGACCCTATGTTCAATGCCATTAGCCTTTAAGAAAGGGATAAAAGGTTTAAATTCAGCCCCTCCATCAGTTTGTAAACGAAGTATAGAGGCTCCTAATAATTTCTCAACATGAATTTTAAATGTCATAAAGGCTTGAAACACATCAGATTTAGTTTGAAGAAAGTAGATCCAAGTGTATCGTGAGAAAATATCAACAAAGCTAATGTAATATCTAAACCCATTTCTTGACATTTTGTAGGAAGGCCCCCATAAATCAGTGACAACCAGTTGTAAAGGAGAAGTATAATTTGTAAAAGAATGTGTAAAAGGAAGAGCATGATGTTTGCCAATTGCACAAGCATTGCAAAAATTAGGAACTTGG
This sequence comes from Luffa acutangula, assembly GCA_036850905.1. Lineage (NCBI taxonomy): Eukaryota > Viridiplantae > Streptophyta > Magnoliopsida > Cucurbitales > Cucurbitaceae > Luffa > Luffa acutangula. The sequence goes on along the minus strand of CM072095.1, from coordinate 21,531,985 downwards.
CCCAACCCTCTAACTCTAAAAATAGAGAAAATACAACCGAACCAAAACAGAACTAACTAATACAAAAATTGACAAATAATAAAAAACTATGCACGCTCAGTTTGCAGTGCCACCTTAACACCTTCGGCCTTGGCCCAACCCTCCAGCCTATTTCTCCTCTGGGGTTTGTTTACTGGTCATGTCTTCGGATTGTTGTTGTGTTGTCCTCGCCAATTCTTTACGTTTCGGAGTGGTCCAAAATTAACTATAGCCGCTACTTTTCCCTCGTGCGTATGCTTCCATCAAATTCCCCAACTCTTACTAATAAAGAACATGCGCGCATGTGTTTCAATTTTTTTGTTTATTCATTTAACTTTATTTTTTGAAAAAAAAAACAATAATTTGAGAAGTAGGTGATTCTGGACTGCGGTTTTTTATTGGATTCGGCTGCAGTTTCATGCAAAATGGCAACAAATATAAAAGGTACAATCAAGAATGAATCTTGTGCAAGTTGGGGTTTGTTGTAGTACAGAAAGCCATGTATAAGAAAAATTGAGTTTACGGTCGTCCCTTTTATCTAATTTTTTATATAAAATTTATTTACCATTCTTAAAAACTCGCTGGAGCTAAGACCGAATGCGTACATGACATATTGAAAATTTAAAGGTACCTTAGATAGCAAGTAAATGTGGTTGATTCTTTTAAAGGACCTAACTAATAGAGCTATGTAATTATGATTAAGCATAATTACAAAAAAGCGAGTGCGCTTTAAGTTTAGACTGAACTTGAAACTTCCAAAACAAAAAATTTGATGAATCCGAACGGGGACGAGATTACACATATTTGAAAGAAAGAAAAATTGACGAATTTGGCTGAGTACCACAGCCAGAGGAATTATCAGAGATATTAGATGAAGAGGAAGTCATTGACGTTTATCAAGAGGGCTCTGATACCATGCAAAACTTACTAAAACCAAGAATGTAAAAATAATCTTGAATATTATTGCCTTAACTAATACAAGTACAATATTTATACATGTGATTAATAACTAACTCACTCTTAACAAACTCTTTAACCAACTAATAAATGAGATTAAAATTTAGAAGTATTATTGTATCTAGATCCAAAGTTCAAATGTATTTTTAATGATTTAACCAAAATAACTAAACCTTTAGTAGTTTATGTTTTTTTACCAACATTTTTTTATAGACTTTCAAAATGGTTTCCATATCATGTTACCAGCACTTTTGTATAGACTTTCAAAATTGTTTCCATACTATAAATTTTGAAAACTAAAAAATGAGAAAAAAAAAGTTTTAATTTTTTTTAAAAAAATAAATTTGGAATCAATATTTCAAATATATATTTTAGAAAAGTGAAAAACTAACGAAAAAATTTTAGGTTATAAAATAGTTTCATACACTAAATTTTAGTTTAAAAAATTAAAAAGGTAAAAACAAAATCATTATATAATACTTTTATTATTATTATTATTAGTTTTTTGTTTTGAAATTTAACTAAGAGATGTTCAGAGTAAGGAGATTCGAACATTTGATGAGCAAGGTTGATATTGACCAACAATTTATCGTTGATATATAAACTTATTTTAAAATAAACTAAAAGTGTAACGACCCGACTCCTTGATAAGCTTTTAAGGGACCATTACGACAATGCATGCTTTGAAAGCCTTTTTAAATAAAAATATTTTGAAATATAAACAATAATTTAAGCAAAAACTTTAAAACAAAATTTTTATTCGGGTTCCTAAACTTTAAAAGTTTTAAATAATTTCTAAAATATAAATGTACATGACCTCTAGAAAAATTCTCAAACAAATTTATAAATCAATAAAGTACAATAGAGTTCTTAAAGCGGAAGAAAAATATGAAACTCAGGTCCTCTCATGGCTATCTATCTGATTCTCACCAATCGCCTTTCATCTGCCTTTGCCTTTACCTGAAAAAAAAATATTTTGAAAAGAATGAATATTTTAAATACTCAGTAACTGACCCTACAATTGAGGTTGGGTCACGCTTTAAAAACATTTTAAAAATCAACAACAAATATAATTTTTGTGGCTCTAAACTTTATTTTTCTAAACTCACTAAGGATATACATCAATTTCATGCATATCCTAGACACATCCCCTATGGAGGTCGTCAATTTCACGAAACCTCGAGGTCATCAATTTCACGAACATCGACTTAGGTACATCAATTTCATGTCTCTAAGTCTTATCTCTGAATGTACAAATTCCATGTACATTTATAAAACTCATAAATAATTTAAACTAATTCCTTTAATGAAATTTTAAACTAATTCCTTTAATGGAATTTCAAGAGACCACCAACTCAATTATTTCAATATTAATTTCAATATTGATGATTAAAAGCAAAGATAATAAGTTTCATGTTTTCAATAATTTTCATAAATGAAAATATAATCAAACAAATCATAAAGCAAATTCTGGAAAATCAAACACGCCACACAAGGTTCAATAGTAAATATTCTAAACAAAACTAAATTAATTCTTTTAACTCCAAGGTCCTTAACCACACAAAATGGAAAGTCGCTTGCTGAATAGAACTTGAGCGAAAATTCGTAATTATGAACTCGAAATTGGATGGCCAACACTGAAACAAGTCCCAAAAGGAATGGGTAATTTCCAAGAACTAAATTAAACTTTAACGGAGGCTAAATCAAGAAGAAACTTACCCAAAACCGTCTCCTTAACGCTGCTGGACGGGTTCTAAAATTGCTCAAATTCGACGATTAAACCTCCAAACGCTATGGGTTCCTTGAATTTGAAAACTAAAATCAATGGATATTCTAGATTAAATGACAAATTTGCCAAAAACCATCTAAAACTCGCTTATCCACTCTTTTCTTGTTGAAATCCAAAGACCCACTCAAGCAATCTCGCCGAAAAACTTTGAAAACGCCTCGCCGAACAGCACCATAAACCCACGCCGGAGCACGCACGACGATGGTTGAAACCGCGAGCTGCTCTGAAGAAGAAGAAAATGCCGGAGTCGTGGATCCCGCCTGCTGCAGCCGCACGCTGAAGCTTTAGGATTCGCCGGAGGAAGACACCGCTTGCTGCTGTTCGTCGTTGAGTTCGCCAGAGGAGGTGAAGGTGACGCTGCTGACGATGGGAAGTGCTGCCAACCGATTGATGAAGGAAAAAAAGGAAAAGACCAACAAGGGGCTACTGAATCGGGTATGAGAAGGGAAAGAGAAGATGAAGATGACCTCACCTAGGGTTCAAAAATCAAGATAATATCATATTTTCCCACTAATTTACAAAGGAAAAAACTTTCCTCCATACCGGTATGTAGGAATCTCCCTGCATACCACCATTAAAATGTTGACAACTAGGAGAGATAAAAATTTTTTCTCATTTTTTCTCATTTTCTCCCTTCCTCTTTCTTAGTTGTCAAGATTTTAATGGGGTATGTAGGGAGATCCCTACATACCGGTATGCAGGGAAGTTTTGTTCATTTACAAATCTTTGAAAATTTTCCTTCAAATTCCAAATTAATTCCAACTTAGGGATTTTAAAAATTAATCTCGGCGTAACAAAAAGAATTATTTACCAATGAGTAATTAAAAATTCCAATAAGTCGTCAGGAAAAAAAAAATTAATCCAAACCGTTAAACATTAAATGGATATAAAGAAAAAAAGGCATCTTGTACATCCAAGGGTAATAAAAACAAATACTTTCTAAACAGTTCCTGGTGGGATTTTTCCATTAGAATATCTCATAAACCCTTCTTCTGTACTTGTTTTTATTTTTCTTCCAAGATTTAATCTTCTGTACTTTTACTTTCATAACATAACATGTGCTATTAATTTTATCAAGTACAATTTGTTCAATTGAACAGTAAGTAAATAGATATTTTCATTAATATATATCAAATCAAATAATATCCATTTATGCACCAAATAATAGGATTTAGGTTAAAAATAACTTTTACTTTCCTGGGAAATAACAATTTAATTTTTTAACTTTGTTTATTATGTATTTTCAATTTTGTAGCAATTTAATCATCGAAATTTAATATGTAAACAATTTAGTCCTATATATACTTTAAAATTTGTAATGATTCAGTTTCTATCCTGAAAATTGTTGTTAAGATTAATGAGATTTCTTACCGATGTAGATCAATATAAACTAATTAGGGACCAAATGTAACGACCCTACTTTTCATGCCTAGACCCTAAGGCCGCTACTACATGCATTTCGTTCTATTTCTAAGAACAGCGAGGAAATAACATTTAAAGGAAAACATACTTAGAAATTTTGCGAAAACTTTTCAACCTGGGATCCCAGTTTAAACGGAATAAACGAAACCTTTAGTTATTCAAACGAAACCTAACGCGGAAATGACCTTAAAACAACGTTGTACAAGTTCAAAAGAAGCATTTCGAAACATAAAAAGAATGCGGAAGACTAATCTAAAGAGACCCATGGCTCAGCAGTACTCCGTCACGCGTTCTGTACACCTTTACCTCTTCCTGCAGTTAAATGTAAGGGAAAAGAATGAGTATTTAAGAAAATACTCAGTAAGTAGCCATCAAGGTTTTAACATTTTATTCGAGTTAAGGGCCTAAGGGTTAGGTCATCTCAATCTCATTCATTTCATTTATCCGCAGTTCGGGTCTCGTGTTCAATTAGTACACCTATATATAAATATAAGTTTGCCAACTCACTAATAGTGCACATGTGGGAGTTTTGGGAGGTCTCTACTCCTACTGATGGTAGATGGCACCCAGTCAGAGGAGCTAAGTCTCATCCCTCAAGGCACTAAAGGGCGCGTAGCGCTCTAAGCTACCATTTCACTGGTGGGGCGTTCATGGGTTTAAGTCAGGAATTTACTTCCACAGTTAGTAAATGGCACCTAGACTGCGAAGCCAAGTCCCGCCCATTAAGCCCCTCATTTCAGTCTATTACATCTCAGTCCTAGGTGTTTAATTGACACGACCCTCGTCTAAGGCACTAGCCTATTCCTTTCTCTTTCCTAATCCTTTCCCTCAAGGTAAATATGATTCCTAAGCCGTCATGAGGCTACCGAAAATTCGGCAACATAACGACGTACGCAGAGGGAACCCAAAATTTTTCCTTGCACCTGAAAATAAGAATATACACTCCTATAACCACAACGAGCCAGACCTCGCATACACAAACCATACCCAACTCCAACAACCATTTAATCCCATCCTCCATACAAAAATAAATATGTCATAGCGAATATCGAGATTACCACATATTGACATGCCTTGAAAAGAAGCTCATCATACCCATTTACATTCCACAAGTAAAGACTGATGCTTAAATCTTGTCCACGCAAGCATGACAAATTCCAAAGAAAATTAAACTGGAGCATGAAAACCCAAACATAGGCTACATATCAACTATCAATCGCGCAGCGGGTCGAAAGCATAACAATCATGTTCCCCAACTTTAAGGCTAACCATTCATACTTATCTCATGCTAGAAACACATGATTCCAAAGCATACGACATAAACCAAAGAAAACCACTTACCTAGCCCAACAAATCCTTGATCGGCTTCTAACCAATTTTCCTTTAAAATCCAAGACTTCAAGCAACCAAAACAGAAACTTAGCTTGCTGTCCGGGCTCTCAAATCCACCTAAAACCAACAATTTAATCACCAAACGCAATGGGCATCTTAAATTTAATAGCCAAATTCAATGGGTAATCACCTAACACACTTAAATCATTCCAAAACTTAACTTAATTCACTTACCCAAAACAGAAACACTGCTTGCTGTCCAACCGTTCAAAGTCGATCACCTTCGACAACTCAACCTCCAAACGCTACGGGCACCTTGAAATTGGAAGCTAAAATCAGTGGTTATCCATAATAAAACATTAAGTCGACCAAAACACCTTAAATCTCACTTACCCACTAACTGAAATCGTCGAACATACAAGAGACGTGTGATTATTTGTCTTAAGGCAGTGACGGCGGTAATCAGATCCGAGCGACGAAGAACAACCCGATCTGAACGCGGCGACGGCAACGGCGGAGGTCGGCGGTATGGAGTGAAGGGAATAAAAGTCCCCACGCAGCGGAAGCGCATCGATTGGACCTTACGCCGTATATTAATTAACATTAAAATACCGTTACGATAACTCAAACAAAGCTTTAAACTAACTTTAAAGTTGCTGTAAAACGGTTTAAAACATGCTAAAATAAATCTAAATTTATTTTAAAAAACTTTTCTAACGAAAAGAGGAAGAACCGTTACAAACCTCCGTTGTAGACTTGACCGTTCTTCGCCGACAACGCTCCAACGAACGAAAACGCAGCAGCCTTCTCGCCTCTTGATCGCTGGATTTTCTTCTTTGAATGACACAATAACCACAGAGGTTACACCGGTATGTCTCTAAGTCTAGGAGGCCAAAGACTTGTGGGAGTCTTTCTCTAAGAGGGAGGCTAGAGAGAATTCTAGGTCTTGTCTTTCAAGAGTGTCAAGTGTCATGACCAATTAGGTCTAGTGTTCTATTTATAGAAGAGAGGTCATGAATAAAATATTCAATTAAATCAATCTTTTCCAAAATTGATTTAATCTTATTCCTTAATTAATCAATCATGATCAATCAATTCCCCAATTGATTAATCTTTTCCATAAATGACTAATTTCTTCCATAAGTAATTAGATCATTCCCATAAATGATTAATCACTTCCTTAAGTGATTAATTATTTACATAATTGATTAATTCATGGTTAATGAATTCTTTAATTAATTAACCACCAATTAAATATCACATATTTAATTTTCGGCCTTGAATTAATTAATTTTGCCCAAACACTTTTAGGACTTAAATTAATTAATTCTTTTCAATCTTCCATAAATTTATATTTGAACTTTTCAAATATTAATTTCTCTCATAATAATATATCAATATATATTATATTTATTTCCCTTAGTAAATTGAACATTTTCAATTTACATTTAATTACTTAGTTGCCTCAAATTACTTTACGAGCTACCAGTGGGACCTAATGGACCTGCAGATCAGAAGCTCCAACGATGTGAGATTAATTGGTTAAACTCTTTAACCACAATAATCAATATTCGTTAACTGTGTGTACATTCCACTATAGACTCACAGTTGCACTCTTCTCACTGCAGACATATTTTCTGTGTCCACGGAACTTAGACCAATATCGACTAGTTAGTCCTTCACGAGTGTCCGTAACACCAGCTGGGTCAAATTACCGTTTTACCCCTGGGTCACCTCTATTTCCTTAAGTACCAATTCTCCTCTAATGAACAATCTGTTTATGGTCCAACCATTAAACAGAAAACCCTCTCGTGCCATTGAGAGGGTAGGGCCCTTTGTTCAAGACTCGGAGTAACCACTTAAGGGAACACTCATCTGCTTCCCTAAAGTCAGGAAGGAGTGAATTCCATCTTGTACGATTATGTTCCCAGCTCCCCATTCGATCTTGTCCCCAAAGTGGTAGGCTTATTGAGTCGGCGTATTGGCCACTCTCACCCATACAAATCAAAGGACAGTCTGTCATGAGCAGGAGTCCATAATCAACTCAGGATTAAGACTAAGTTGTCTAGGTCGTCCTAGTGAAATAGAAAACCAACTAGTTAACGGTGTTATAACCAGTGATTACTATTTCGCGGTCCGGTCTTATGCAAACTCATTGCATAGGATACCCCCACTCGCATGTCTCCTACACGAACGCGTTGGATCGCAGCGTTTGTATCAAATACAAAGTGGGCCGTATCCATAGTGTCACCAGGATAAGGCACCCAGTCTTATCCCTATACTATAGACCCTTTAGGCTGTTTCTTGAACAATGATCCCATATGTCGCTACATATAGTTCAAGACTCATATTACAGCCTTGGATGTCTAGTTTATTGGATTAGGGTTATTATTAGGCAAAGACAAATATAAAATAACTAATAACAATTAATGGAAAAATATATCAATATTATTTCATTAATATCCGGTCAACGGTTACATTCACTATCTACGAGTTTTAGGGCATAAATCCCAACAAACTCCCACTTGAACTAAAACACTAGTTAGTGGGATGTTAATGCAATAATCTAAAGCTGGAAATACAATGAACTAGGGCATCCTTATACCCATTATACATTTCTCCCACTTGCCCTAAATTAGATAGCATACATATCTCGTAGACCTAGACCTTCTAGATGACCCTCAAACACTTTAGTCGTGAGAGCCTTCGTAAATGGATCAGCGATGTTGTGCTCCGAGGCGATCTTAGTGACGATCACATCTCCTCTTTGCACAATCTCCCGTATCAGGTGATACTTCCTCTCGATGTGTTTACCCCGTTTGTGGCTACGAGGTTCTTTTGAGTTGGCTACAGCCCCACTGTTGTCACAGTATAGTGTTATGGGCACGTTCATATTCGGAACTATTTCCAAATCAGTCAAGAACTTTCTGAGCCACACTGCCTCCTTAGCTGCTTCGCAAGCTGCTACATACTCAGCCTCCATGGTTGAGTCTGCTATGCATCCTTGTTTGATGTTTCTCCACACTACTGCTCCTCTATTGAGGGTGAATACTGACCCTGATGTGGATTTCCTAGAATCCTTATCAGCTTGAAAGTCAGAATCAGTGTATCCAGTAAGAATCAAATCCTTAGCTCCATACACAAGCATGTAGTTCCTCGTTCTCCGAAGATACTTGAGGATATTCTTAACCGCTCCCCAGTGGTCCAACCCTGGATTAGACTGATACCTATTGACTACTCCCACTGCATAACATATGTCAGGCCTAGTGCAGAGCATGGCATACATTAAGCTGCTCACAGCTGAGGCGTAGGGAATGTGTCTCATGTTCTCAACTTCTTGAGGTGTCTTAGGAGATTGTTCCTTAGACAGGTGTACCCCATGTCTGAAGGGTAGGAGTCCCTTCTTGGAGTTTTGCATCGAATATCGAGACAACATCTTGTCAATATACGTTGCTTGAGACAGAGCTAGCGTTTTGTTCTTACGATCCCTAATTATTTGGATTCCCAGAACATATTGAGCCTCTCCCAGATCTTTCATTTGGAATTGGGCTGCTAGCCATTTCTTAATGTCAGTGAGGTATCCTACATCATTCCCAATGAGTAGGATATCGTCAACATAAAGTATTAGAAAAGCTACTTTCCTTTTGTTGACTTTCTTGTATACACAAGGCTCATCAACGTTTTGGTCAAAGCCAAAAGATTTGATTGCAGTATCAAATCTAATGTTCCATGATCTGGATGCTTGTTTCAATCCATAAATGGATCGATTTAGCTTACAAACCTTTTGTTCCTGACCTTGGGCTATGAACCCTTCGGGTTGAGACATAAAGATATTCTCTTCAAGATTACCATTCAGAAAGGCAGTCTTGACGTCCATTTGCCATATTTCATAGTCATAATATGTGGCAATGGATAAAAGAATTCTTATGGACTTTAACATGGCTACAGGAGAAAAGGTTTCCTCATAGTCAACCCCCTCCTTTTGGGTATAACCCTTTGCCACTAGTCTAGCTTTGAAGGTCTGTACCTTTCCAGCTGCATCTCTTTTTCTCTTATAGATCCATTTGCACCCTATGGGTTTTACCCCATATGGTAGATCTGCAAGTTCCCATACAGAATTGGAATACATTGACTCCATTTCCAGGTTCATGGCTTTGACCCATTCATCCTTATCTTCGTCATTCATTGCCCGTCGATAGGACAATGGATCCTCAATGCCATCATTAGGTATGACAACCTGAGTTTCAGTTAAACCCAAGTAGCGGGCAGGTTGTAACACAACCCTCCCACTGCGTCGAGACATTCCCAACGATTGAGATGGACGGGATGGATCTGAAGAACTAGTTCCTTCATCAACCCTTGTTGAAGGTCCAACTTCATCAACAACTCTTGATGATTCTTCAGTAGCTTCTCCTAATATTATTTTGCTTCGTGGTTTATGATCTCTCATGTGGTCTTCCTCTAAGAAAGTGGTGTTTGTCGATACAATCACCTTATTTTCTTGTGGGTCGTAGAAATAACCACCTCTCGTTTCTTTAGGGTAACCAACAAATTGGCACAGTTTTGAACGAGGTTCCAGTTTCTTAGGATTTGTCACAAGCACGTGTGCAGGACAACCCCAGATGCGAAAGTGATGCAAACTAGGTTTACGCCCCTTCCATAACTCGAAAGGTGTTTCAGAAACACTTTTCGAGGGAACATTGTTCAAGATGTATACTGCATTCTCCACTGCATACCCCCAAAACGAGCTAGGCAATTGAGCATAGCTCATCATTGATCGAACCATGTCTAACAAGGTTCTATTTCTCCTTTCTGACACACCATTCTGCTGAGGTGTACCAGGGGCTGAGAGTTGAGATTGGATTCCATGTTCTATCATATAGTCCTGGAATCTTTGATCCATATACTCCCCTCCTCGATCAGATCGAAGTACTTTAATAGATTTACCTAATAGGTTTTCAACTTCAGCCTTAAACTCCTTAAACTTTTCAAGGGCTTCAGACTTATATCCCATTAGGTATAAGTAACCATATCTTGAATAATCATCTATAAATGAGATGAAATATTCGTACCCTCCTCGAGCTTTTACATTCATTGGACCACATAGATCCGAATGTATTAACTCTAAGGGTTCTTTGGCTCTGTAACCTTTTCCAGTAAAGGGTCTTTTGGTCATTTTTCCCTCGAGACAAGATTCACAAGGTGGTAGTGAATCATCTTCTAACTTGCTTAGAAGTCCATTCTTTACCAAACGACCGATCCTATCGATGTTTATGAAGGGATGAAAGCCCTTGCGCAGCGGAAAATCATACAGAACCTTTAAACCCAGATTAATTTAAGAACAAAAATACCAATACGTTGGGAAAAATAATAATTTTTACAGCAACAATAATAGATAAAACTTGCTGAAAAACCAGATATAAGCATGCATAAAATCAAAGGGAAAAATACTAGATCTAATCTAGAATTGGGTCCTATTGACCCTAGTTCAAGAAGAACCTTACCTTTGAAGAAATCCTTGAACTTTTTCGCCTAATTCTCTGAATTGCTCCCAAAAACAGCAACTTGAAATTCCTTTTTCGCTGGAAAAGTTTGCCACGAACACCACCACGAGGTTTCACCAGTATTCTCAGCAGGATACGCGTTGGGAGCTTGTGGGAACTCAACAGACTCTAAGGATTTTTTCTCTGGATTCTCTTTTCTCTCTCAGAAATCTCTAATTTTTCAGCCACAGATCAATTGAGAGAGAAGGAGAGAGCGAGGGATGGGGAGTTAGGCGTGGGACTAGGGCGTTGATTCAGCAACTCCCCTGACCACGTCTAATTATTTAAAATATCAGATAACTGATATTTCAGTTATCTGATATTTTAATTAATTATAATTTGAAAAACATAAATTCAAATTACAATTAATTATCTTTTAATTAATCTAAATTAATTAAAATAACTTTAATTAAAATCCAATTTAAATTAATATCCCTCTTATCTTATAGTTTAATTAAATCAAATTTAATTAAACTAAATCAATTAATTAATAAGAAATTAATTAATTAATAAAATAAAATTGAACATCACATATTCAATTACTATTTTCTCTCTCAAAACTATAGTATTAATATACATCCAATGCATATTAATTATAACCTATAGTTTTAATATAAACCAAAATCATATTTTAGTATAATATTCGAACACCTTCGAATATTCAATCAATCCTTAGAATTTTACCTCAACGCCCCAAATGAGCTACCGGTGGGACCTAATGGACCTACAGATCAGAAGCTCCAACGATATGAGATTAGTTGGTTAAACTCATTAACCAAGTTAATCAATATTCGTTAACTGTGGTTCACTCCACTAAAGAACCACAGCTGCACTCTTCTCACTGCAGATATATTTCTGTGTCCACGGATATTGACCGTCAGCAGCAAGTTAGCCCTTCACGTGTGTTCGTACCCCAGCTAGGTCAAATTACCGTTTTACCCCTGGGCTACCTCTTGGTCCTTAAGTACCAGTGCTCCTCTAATGAACAACCTGTTTGTGGTCCAACCATCAAACAGAAAACCCTCTCGTGCCATAAAGAGGGTAGGGCCCTTTGTTCAAGACCCGGAGACACCACTTAAGGGAACACACCTCTACTTACCCTCATATCAGGAAGGAGTGAATTCCATCTTGTAAGACTACGTTCACAGCTCCCCATTCGGTCTTGTCCCCAAAATGGTAGGCTTATTGAGTCGGCGAACTGGCCACTCTCACCCGTACAAATCAAAGGACAATCCCTCATGGACAGGAGTCCATAATCCACTCAGGATTAAGGCCAAGTTGCCTAGGTCATCCTAGTGAAATAGAAACCGAGCTAACCAACGGTGTTAAAGTTAGTGGTTAACTATTTCGCGGTCCGGTCTTTGTGCAAACTCATTGCACAGGATACCCCCACTCGCATGTCAACCACATGAACGTGTTGGATCACTACGTTTGTATCAATATACAAAGCGGGTCGTATCCATAGTGTCACCAGGATAAGGTACCCAGCCTTATCCCTATACTACAGACCCTTTAGGCTAAAACTTGAACATTGATCCCCGCATGTCCCTACATACTAGTTCAAGTCTCATTCTATTAGCCATGGATGTTTAGTTTATTGGATTAGGGTTAGCAAGACAAGATATAATACAAACATTGAATAATACATCACTTTATTAATGTTCGGTCAAATGTACATTTACTATCTACGAGTTTTAGGGCATAAAACCCAACAGTTTATATGACCAAGTCTAAGATGCCAAAGATGAGTATTGTTACTTGATGGAGAAATCTTTTGCCTTTTACTTTGAGTTTCAGCAGTTTTAAATAATTCGTGATTTAAAAGTGCTTTGTTTTCGGTTGGTCTTAAAACATACAAGTTATTTTCCAATTTGGCTGAACAAATAAGTATACCATTTTTATAAATGAACGCTTCATTCATATCAAAAGTAACTGTATACGATTGTTCAATCAAACATGAAATAGAAATCAAGTTCCTCTTAATCTTGGGAACGATTAACAAACTTTCTAAAAGCAAGAATCTATTTCTAAAAAATAACTTCGCAGCTCCCACTGCTTTAGCTGAAATGACTTCTCCAGTTCCGACCCTGAGTGTCATTTCTCCATCGTTCAACTGCCGAAAGGAACTATTTTCCTGAAAAGAAGAGCAAACATGATTAGTTGCTCCTGAATCAAGTATCCAGGTAAACTCATCATGTTCTACCAGGCATGTTTCTAAAACCAGTAAATCAAATTTACCTTCCTTTTCCTTCTTTTTCTCAGCAAGGTACTTTGGGCAGTTTCTCTTCCAATGTCCATCTACATTGCAGTGAAAACACTTGCCCTTGTCTGCCACAGCTGTGGCTTTTCCCTTGCTTTTAGCAGCAGTACTGGGAGCTTTCCCCTTGTTTCCTTTCTTCTTCGTTTTCTTTGAAGAAGTGGCTACAGATTTAGTTCCAGAGGATGAACCCTTCTCGAACTTTCTTTTGGAGTGAACAACGTTTGCCTCTCCTTCTATCTGTCCCTTGTTCTTAAGAAGAGACTGATAGAGCTGTAGCTCATTAAGGAGGCTAGTCAGGTTGAATGTTATTTTATTCATCATTGCATTGCTTCGAAACTGCAGAAAACTCTTCGGAAGAGATTCTAAGATGAATGCAACCTGACTACGCTCATCTATGACCGCCCCGTTTGCCTCTGCCACGTTGAATTGGACCATCATATCCAGGACATGCTCCCGAACAGACGTGCCTTCTTTCATGCGACAGCTATAAACGTATTTGAGAGCGTCATGGTGGAGTTGGTAGGACGGTTGTCCAAACATCTCCCGGAGAGAGTTCATAATCTCCCTCGCTGTTACCATGCCCTCATGCCTTTTAGCCAAAACTTCAGATAAGCTGGCTAAGATATAGACGCGAGTCTTATCATTGGCCTTTGTCCAGCGGTCATAAGCATCCTTAACTGCCTGGGATGCATTACGAGCAGGGGTTGGAGGACAATCCTCCGTTAAGACGAACCGCAGATCATCGACAACAAGAATCGTATTCAAGTTCGACTTCCACGTAGCATAATTTTCGCCGGTTAATTTCTCATTTTTAAGCAGAGAGACTATTGAGGAAGACATTGCTGAAATTTAAACAAACAATGACCGTATTAGTTATCTTTGCCTTAACCCATCATACAAGCAAACAATTGCATACAATCCAATCAATTTAGCAAAACAGACAATCACAGAACCCTAAAACTATTGATTTAGTTTTGCAACGACGTTTCAGAGGTTTAGAATATCAGCCACCGAAGGGTGATCAGGTACTCCTCCTTTGAAATGAGACGCCTCTCAGCTAATTCTAATTCCAGAATAACTCATATTCCTATAGACATTAGCCACCGTTGTTCGGTCAAGGATTTGTTAACAATTTTAACTCATCCTCGTAAGTGTAACCCTCCCACTTTCAGATCTCAGAGGCACGCACCAACAGGCTACCGAAGGGAAAGACAACTGTTGGTGATTAGCCTAAGAGCTCCTATCCTTTTCAGGAGTTCACGATGTTCTGAATCCTATGACCAGGCCCTCCGAAGGGATGGATGCGCTAGGGCAACCTGCAGGCGGATCATAGGACTCTCACGGTGTGAACTATGGGCGGAGACCGAGGGATACGTTGACACGTGTCCCGCTCCCACTTACTCTGGACATTTTTCCCATTCACCTTGATATTGATCCATGCAAACACTTTCCGAAGGGAGGCCGCTCCTAGGGCGACTCGAAGCCGAGCATGAATCTCACGTTGTGAATATAGGGACGTAGGAGCAAAACTTGATTTAAATCTCGTTTTGTAATTTTTCTCCCACTGAAAATGTCCTAAGGTTAATATAGGGTTGTTTAACTTAGATAGTATTCGGCTAAGTCAATCTATCTAAGTCTGATCCTATTATAACAATTATGGAAAGGATTCAACTGCAATCTTTTGGGTGAATTAAACTTCTTTTAATAAACCCCACATTGCAAGTCAACATTACTATGGTTAATTCAACTCAATCCGGTTAGTTCCCAGGTAGGAGGTGTTCCGTAAACGTCAACTTAAATACCCCCAGCCTTAGACAGAACTTTACCGAGAGAGTTCCCTTATAACCTCAGTAATGTAAGGTCTTTACTCTAAAGATCTAGGTGCATTAAACACTTTTAATAAACCTAGTGACATTGCATGCTAACATTTAACTATGATTAATTCAACTCCGGTATTCCAGGTCAGTTCCCAGGTAGGAGGTGTTCCGTAAACCGTCAACTTAAATACCTCCAGCCTTAGACAGAACATTACCGGTGGAGTTCCCTTATAATCATAGCAATGTTTTTCCTACTTAGTAAATTAAAACTATTTTTAATTCTAAGTAAGAAAAGATTCTAATCCTATTAGAAATCGATCTAGGTCTAATTAATTTTAAACAATTTAAAATTAATCCAATTTATCCTATGATCTTATGTTTGCATGCAAATCTTGATTATAGATTGACGGTTTCTAATCATTAATAATAAAGAACTATTTCAAAATTTTAATGATTAATCCTATAATCAAGAATCTAGGGTTTAATTCATTCAACAATCTCATTCAAATTAAATAATTAAACCACACTAATTGCATGAATAATATAACAATTATATTATTAACTATGGATGTTTCATGCTTCATGCAATTTTGATTTTCTTTTATTATAACAATTATAAGCCAATCAAGAAAATCAATCAAGCATGCTTCATTCATCACATTAAACATAACTATTTATATTTAATTTAAGTAATGACATGCTTCATGCT
Source organism: Luffa acutangula (assembly GCA_036850905.1). Lineage (NCBI taxonomy): Eukaryota > Viridiplantae > Streptophyta > Magnoliopsida > Cucurbitales > Cucurbitaceae > Luffa > Luffa acutangula. The sequence goes on along the minus strand of CM072095.1, from coordinate 21,516,138 downwards.
TTCCAATTTTTCATATAATTAATATACACTTATATTAAAAATATGAAAACAAATCCATGCATTTAAACATACATTATAACAATTTATAATATATAAAAAAATGCATGAGCATGTTTATAACCTAAGGTGGGATTAAATAATCTATATGACATCCATAAAGCATATAAATAGCAATTGAACCGGTTAATTTTGGCCCCTAGGATAAAATAAAGCATTAAATTACATTAATTTAGCTAAATTCTATCCTAAAAAATCCATGTACAGCTCCGGAATTGGCCTAGACAGCGCGAACCGCCCCGAACCACCTCGAACCGGCCTCCAAAATCACGAACCATGCCAAAAATTGGCTGAACCGGACCAAATAGGTCCCAGCCCAGCCGAACCGGTCCGAACCGGACCGGCCTCGCTTGAACCGCGCCTTTTGAAACCCTAGTGCGCGCCTCCATCGTGACAGCGTCGAGACGCTGTGTAGATTAGCGTCCCGACGCTGTGCGTTTTCCATATCTGGCGCCTGCGTAATCGAGACAGCGTCGAGACGCTGTTGAGGTAGCGTCCCGACGCTGTGTGCTTTCCTTACCGAGCGCCTTCGGTATCGAGACAGCGTCGAGACGCTGTTGAAGGAGTGTCCCGACGCTGTTGCGTCTGGAGGCAGATTCTGGGCAAAACAGCTTAAATCTCACTTACCCACTAACTGAAATCGTCGAACATACAAGAGACGTGTGATTATTTTTCTTAAGGCAGTGACGGCGGTAATCAGATCCGAGCGACGAAGAACAACCCGATCTGAACGCGGCGACGGCAACGGCGGAGGTCGGCGGTATGGAGGCGGCGGCGCGCGACGGCTGAAGAGAGAGTACGAGAGAGAGAAGGAGGCGAGAGGGAGGCTGAGATAGAGAGAGAGCATTCGTGAGAGGGAGAGAGAGAAAGCTCAAATTTTCTTTTTTTTTTTAAAAAAAAAAACGGTCAATTGACCGAATATGGGGGAAAGTTTCCCCCCATTTCCTTTTTTTTTTTTGTTTGACCGCCTGCCCACGTTTCCCCTTTTCTTTTTTCTTTTTTTTTTCTAAAAAAACAACCGACTGTTACACCAAATATGCTTATAAGCTACAGAGTCTAAATCATTAAATAATAAAAATTGACATTTAATTTTGATGGAAAATTTTTACCAAAGGGATTAAATTATTAGGATGTACAAGGACTATATAAATTGTTTATTAAAATCCAAGGACTAAATTGTTATATTTTTTAATGTGCATGAACTAAATTATTACAAAATAAAGTTCAATGACTAGCTAAATTGTTACTCTCATGGAAGGTTAGAGATAAAAAAAATATTTTTAACTAGGATTTAAAAAGAGTGGTTTCTAAGTCAATTTATACCGTTAACTTTTCGGGTTGATACAATTATAATCTTTAACACATGTGGACTAACGTTTTTCAAATGGAATATACCTAAGAGTGTAAATTGATATACGTATAAACGTTCAGGGTTTTAATTGATACAATTATTAGTTGAGGGTTTTAATTAATACAACTCCAAAGATTAGTGGTATAAGTTGATTTTTGTCAAAAAAAAAAAATGAAATACGAATATGGGCAGATTGCAAGAATAGCAAAAACAAAAATAGAATTTGCAACAATGTCATCAGTTTTTTATGTTACAAATATAGCAACAAAAAAAAGGCACAACCAAACATTAAAGTTGAAAAGTAAAAAAAAAAAAAATACTATCAATGGTGTTATATATTGTATATCGAGTATATCATTCATTTATTTATTTATTTAGTATGACTGATATACTTGATATTTAGATATCAATCAACTGATCTACTTTAAATTTTGTATATCAGTCAACTGAAAGGGGTTGTTTGGGGCGTTGGGTTGGTTATAATAGCTGAGGGTTATAATAGCTGGGGGATTATAATAGTCTGGGGGTTATAATAGTCTGTGTTTGGGGTGCAGATTATTATAATCTGGGATAAAATAGTTTATGTTTGGGGTGCAGATTAGTATAGTCTCGGATAAAATAGTCTGTGTTTGGAGTGCAGATTATTATAGTCTGAGATAAAATAATCTGTGTTTGGGATGCAGATTATTTTAGTATGAGTTAAAATAGTCTGTGTTTGCAATGTGGATATGTTTAACATTAGGTTCTGAATCAAAGGTTCAAGCTAATTATTTTTTTTCCTGAATTTTTTGTTTATTTTCCCCATGCAACTTTGTACGTCAAATACCATATTTTGCAAATATTAATAAGAAAAATGTTTGAGTTTAGCTGTAAAAAAAAATAATAATAAAGTTATAGGTATAGGGTTAAATTATGTGCTTAACTTAAAAGGAAACAAGAATAACTTAAGATAAATGTTGATTTTCTTTGTTTTAGAGTCATGGTTTTTTCACAAAATAAGTAATTTTATGATTTCATATAGAAAAATCATATTTGTTTCATTTCTATATTTCCAACATAAAAATGGTAAATGCTTATTCAAAACTCATTTTACCTTCATTATCAAAATAATCAAATAAAATAGAAATCACATAAAATAAAAACTTGAGTAGTATTTTTTTAAAAAAAATTATTATTATCACGGTAAACTTAAATACGATAAGTATAATTTGGAATGAAAAATATGGTACGATGAAGGTAAACATTCATATACTTCATTATCAAAAGTAATTATGTAATAAAACTCCATATTTATACAAAGACAACCTAATATCTAACTCCCTATAATTTTATTGATTTTTCCGACGACCACCAACAAATTTTTCGGCGACTGAAAATTCTTTCCCTCTTTTTTCCTTTCATTTATTATACCTTTTTTTATTTTTTTTATTTTCTTTATTTTCGTTTTTTATATTTTCGAAATGAAAACGAGAAGAAAGATTAAAAAAAAAAAAAGTCGTCGGTGATTGCCAGAAAAGTGATCGGAAAGTCGACGTCGGTCGCTGGAAAATTTGTCGGTGGTCGCCAGAAAAGTTGTCGGTCGATAAGAAAGTCAATGAGTCACATGGAAGAAGAGAGAAAAGAGTTACTGTAGAGAATGAATATAATAATTGGGATGGGTTGAATAGTGGTTACTGTAGCAACACAGAGGGGAAAATAATCAACTCCACCCTTTATTTTTGTTGATGCCCCAAACATTGGATTGGTTATAATAGCCCCCACTATTATAACCAACACAGTGGGCCAAACGACCCCAAAATACTAAAAATAGAGTATATCACATACATATTTCATGAATACAATATACTTCATTCATAAAGTATACCAAGGAGCTTTCAGTTTTTTTTTTTAATAAGTTACATCAGCTTTCATTAGTTTAAATATCTTTGATACATTTCATTAATTAATAATTAGGTATATCAATACCCATTTGATAACCATCCGGTTTTTGAAAATTATGTATATCAAAGGTTTATCAAATCAAGTATATATTTTAGTCATATCATCAATTTCTTCAAAAAAAAAAATATATATATCATCAATATATTAGGTATATCATTGTATTCATTTTAAGGTAAAACATGAGTGTATCATTTTAGTAGTATTTTGAGTATATTAGCAGTATATCATTCATGAATCAGTATTCATTTGAGGTAAAATATAGGTGTATCATTTAAGTAGTGTTTTGAATATATATCATACATTACTTTTTGAAATTTTCTTGTGGGTTGGACTAATTTCAAGTATATCAAATTTTGAAGTATATCAGTTAACTGATTTACGAAATATAAAGTATATCAGACATACTATTGATATATCAATTGATAGACCAACCAGTGTAAAACTAGAATAATAATAATAATAAAAAATCAGATTTAAAAACTTTTTCTATATTCACAAATCTAAAAAACCATTGCTAAATTTGTAAATATCCTAATATTTTTTTCTATCCATTGCAATTTTCCTAAGAATATTTTGCTTATGGTTTCCCTCCATTCCTCCCCCATAGTGTATTTTCTAGCTTGAAACTAAATTTGGATTATAAATTTGAGAAATATATATATATATATATATATATATATATATATATATATATTAAATGGAAGATTCAAACTCTTTTTTAAAAAAAAATGGAAGATTCAAACTCTCACTCCACATTTTTTTAGTCAAACTCTCACTCCACGTTTGTTTAACTAAAAAATAAAACATAGTTTCTAATTTTTTTAGTTTGTTTCCTCTTTCCAAATATTCTTATAATATTTTTAGAAAAAAATAATTTTATAATTCTTTTTATGGGTCGGTTGCAAGGATAGCAATATGGGCCAAAGTAATTGCAAATCTAGCAGCCCACAAAAAAAATTGCAAAAATGGCAAAATTTGATGGTATGTGTGTTGCATTTACTAAAATACCCCTCCAGATTTTCTATCACTGATAGATTCTATCAGTGATAGAGATTTTCTATCACTGATAGAAAATCACCCTTGAAAATTATAAGTGATAGAAGATTTCTATCACTATTAGATATTTTTCTATCAATGATAGAAAACTTTTCTACTACTGATAGATTCTATCAGCGATAGATATTTTTCTATCAATGATAGAAAGATTTTCTATCACTTTTATCAATATTTGGTTGTTATTTGGTTTCTGCTTTTCAGTGTGATTTTTATAATTGTTCGCTTTTGCTTTATTTTTCAATGCTCGATTTCACCATGTATCACCATTACTGATAGAAACAAAATATCTTCTATCACTAAAAGAATTCTATATAGAGCATTTATGATAGAAAACTATAAGATTTCTATCACTGATAGAAAGTTTTTCTATCAATGATAGAAAGATTTTCTATCACTCACGAAAAGTTTTTGTATCAGTCATAAAAAGTTTTTCTACCAGTGATAGAGATAGAAAGTTTTTCTATCACTCATAGAAAGATTTTCTATCACTCATAGAATTTTTTTTATCAGTGATAGAAGATTCCTATCACTGATAGAAAGTTTTTCTATCACTGATAGATTCTATCAGGGATTGAAAGATTTTCTATCAAAAGTTTTTCTATCAGAGATTGAAAGATTTTCTATCAAAAGTTTTTCTATCACTGATATTATTGATAGAAAAAGTTTCTATTAGTGATAGAAACTTTCTATCATTGATGGAAAATTTTTCTACCACTAATAGAATCTATCCGTGATAGAAAGATCTTCTATCAGTGAGTGATAGAAATCTTCTATCACTGATAGAAATTTTTTCTACCCACGGATAGAAAGATTTCTATCATAGAAAGATTTCTATAGGTGATAGAAACTTTATTCTTTCATTAATAGAAAATTTTTCTACCACTGATAGAATCTATCAGTGATAGAAGATTTCTATAAACGCGCCAATCAGGGGCAGGGGCAATTCAGGAATATAAAAAATTCATTTAAAAACTTTGCCATATTTGCAATTATTGTAAAAACTTGCTATATTTGCCATTAAGCACCATAATTTTGCCACCCATTTATCCTTTTTTTATTCGTTAAATTACAAGTTTAGGGTGTGTTTGGTTTAGCTACACAAGTGTTTAATTTTGGAAAAAAATCATTTTGAAAAAATTTAGGGTGTTTGACAACTCCAAAAAATAACTTATTAAATAATGGGATTGTGGAATAATTCATTTTGGAGGAAACATTTGAAAACAGTTTTTTTAAAAAGGGTTTTTTTGGTGATTAACCGGGAATCTCTCCCAAATTTGAAGGATGTGGGAAAAGTACCATTATACCCCTCAATTACCCCCCTCCCCCTCCCTCATTTTGACCTAACCAAATTAATTCGATAGTTCTCTCGTCTTGTAGTCCTCTCTCGTCTCGTCGTTTCTGGTATCTCAAGCTTGGTAGGTTTATCTTTTCTTTCTCTCTCGATTTTGATTTCTTCATTCAGTTTCTACATTGTTTGGAATCGGAAATGTGCTTTGGATTTGCAGCTCTCCAACTTCATCCAAACAAAAACACTCCAAGGTCGAATCTGCCTTCAAAGCTTGTCTCTAAGGTTCAATTCAGCGATGTTGTTTTGTTTGTTTCTGCATTTACATAGTTTCTTTAATCATGAACTACTTGTGATCTTGATGAGCGATGCAAAGGGCATTTGATTTGGATAGGATGAACAAGTTTTAATTTATTTCTTTACTTTTTTTCTTCTTTACACCGATCCCACCAAATTTGTGGCATCAGAATGCAGGCTATTTAGATAAGTATCACAAACTATCAGAAACAACCAATAGCGAAAGTAATTAATTACGTATAAAGGAAGAGCACTAGCAATTGGGAAGAGGATGACTTACAATTACAAAGTCATTTGGCCAAACCATGTGGAACTTGAACTTGAACTGCCCCTTTTGATGAATGATGATGCCAATGGTTTTGGTTTTCGCTGAACAATCCAAACCCATCAGTCTGTGCTGTTCTGTTATAATCAATCTCTTTTCCTCCGTCCAGATATGGTTCTGCAAATGCAATTCAATCAACTTGTGATTAAACTAAACAAAATACTGTTGATTATTTTAGACCCACCAAATTCTCCCCTCTGTAATTTTCAATTAAAACTCTCCTTGGTCAGAGCCAACCAACCCAATCTCTTCCAATTCATTTGACCTCCATTAAAATAACTTCAATGGCCAATCCCCATTTATTTCCATTCTACACCCTTCCTCTTTCTCTTTCTTCAACCACTGGGTTGGAGTTTGGAGATCATCCTCCCAGATTTTTCATAGTTTCTTCTTTTTCTTGTTCATCATCATGGCGTTTTTCGGTGCAACAGTTGCTTCTTCCTTGTTCTTGTCATGTTCTTGTTGTTGTTTTGTCCACATCCAAAACAAGTTTTACAATTAATACATGTAATTTTTTTAAATGATTCTTTAGTGTTGAATGGTGAGAGGTGGACTAGAATTTAAAAGAGCTGGAGGCTTTCGTCTGTGTATCGACAATCTAGGAAAATTTTCTAATTTATTATGTTTTATCATAATTTAATCATAATTTACTGTTAGAGATTTTCAAGGTTAAGATCACCTCATGCCCTCTTTCTTCCACTATTTCTATTCGTATTTCTTCCTCGACTTCTCTTTTCTGCCCATTCTCATTGATTCTGCTTCTAATTTCCTCTATCTTTTACGCTTTTATCTCTTTCCTGCATCAACAATCTTGTTCTTCGATTTTCATCTCTTCAATCAGTCATGCATTTCCAGCAGTCTCGCGGTTTATGTGAGTGTTTTCAGAATTGTTTGTTTCCTTTGTCATCTATTTATATTTGCTTGTTTGTTCTTATTGTTCTACCTTTTTGATGGGATGTGATCTGAATTGTTCTGCCTTTTCGATTGCGATTTCGTTCAGTTTCTACATTGTTTGAAGCATAGAAAGGAACTGGTAAAATTGTTTAGTCTTTGTTTCTTAAGTATAATCTTTATTTTGCACTATAGAGTTCCTAATATTGAATTTTCATTCAATAGATGTCTCTGAATATAGTTGCAAATAGAGATGAAAAAGAAAAACAAATCAAGGCAATTTGGGATGATATTACAACTAATGCATTTATTGGAACGTGTGTGTGAATCAATAGATGCTAGGAGAAGAGATGTACCAGGTTGTAGCATTCTTGAAGTGATGAATGTCTTACGAGGCATACCTGAAATTGTGGAAGGCGGTGAGCTCTTCATGAAAGCTGCAGATATCTTCACAAAGAGAGAAAATAGAGAAATGTTTGTAGCATTGGAAAAACCCGAGATTCAAGTTGTGTGGCTCAAGTAGAAGAAAGTTTAACCCTAGATTGTTAGGTTTAAAATGTTGTCTTGTTTAGAAAGTGTGACATTGAATTGTTTAGAGTTTAACTCTAGTTTGTTATCGTATTTGAACTTTATCTTTGTTAGGAATGTTTTATCGTTGAAATTTGTTAGGAAGGTTTTGTTTCTAATTTTTCTTTTAATTTCTTCCTGCTTTACAGATGTCATCTAATTGTTATGATATTGACAACAATGATTCTTCTGATGAGAGTGAATTTGAATATGAGCTTGATCAATTAGTAAAAGTGGGATGTGGCGCTGTAGTACATCGTTTTGTGATGCATGTTTGCAAGGAGCCTTGCAGGACATCATTTCATGCAGGTTATAATGATTCTTCTGATGAGAGTGAATTTGAATATGAGCTTGATCAATTAGTAAAAGTGGGATGTGGCGCTGTAGTACATCATTTTGTGATGCATGTTTGCAAGGAGCCTTGCAGGACATCATTTCATGCAGGTTATAAATGTGTTTTAGAGATTTTGAACGGTCATGAGGATAGATGTTACCAACAATTTAGAATGGAAAAAACATATATTTAAGCAATTATTAGTAGTACTTGAACAACGATACGACCTTAATAAAGCTAAACTTATGCCTTTGGAGGAGGCTCTAACAATGTTCCTTATTACATTGGGTCATGGTTTCAGCAATAGAATGGTTCAAGAGAGATTTCAACACTCAGGTGAAACGGTATCAAGGTGGTTTAATATAGTGTTAGATGCTATTTGTCGTATGGTTGTGGATATAATTAAGCCAGTTGATCCACAATTCAAATCTATTCCTGATAAAATTAAAAAGGACACTCAATATTGGCCATATTTCAAAGATTGTATTGAAGCAATTGATGGTACTCATATACCGGTAGTAGCACCCAAAGGAAAACATATATCGTATATTGGTCGAAAAAGTATTACCACCCAAAATATTATGGCAGTATGTGATTTTAACATGTGTTTTACATTTATTTGGGCCGGATGGGAAGGTGCCGCTCATGACGCTCGAATTTTTGTGGAGGCATTAAGAAAACCACAGTTGAGATTTCCACATCCACCTAAAGGGTTAGTATTTAATAATTAAGACATTAATGTTTATTAATTTTTTTAGTATTATTTTTTATATAATTAGTTTTTATTTCAATTTTTATAGGAAAATATTATCTTGTAGATTCCGGTTATCCACAAATGAAAAGATTTTAGGTCCTTATAAGGTGAGTGATACCATCTTGCTGATTTTCGACATGGAAGTCAACCAAGAGGCATAAAGGAAGTATTTAATCATAGGCATTCCTCCCTGGGATGCACAATTGAGAGAACATTTGGTGTTTGGAAGAATAGATGGAAAATTGTTCGACAAATGCATAGTTTTCCGTTTGACAAACAAGTAAGAATTGTTGTTGCTTCAATGGCTCTTCATAACTTTATAAGAGTTCATTCGAAGACAGATTTTGAGTTCAAGTCTTATGACGACGATGAGATGTTTGTTGCCTTCAAATGATGAACAAAATCATGAAGACGCTAGTGACGAGCATGAGGTTCAATTCATGAAATGGAGATGAATGAAGAACGTGATCGAATTGCACAACTTCTTATGTTTCATTGATATTATATTGTGTAACAAAAAATATTATTATTTTATGTCTTGTTGCTAAAGACCAAATTGTTTTTTTTTTAATGATTATGTATTTGAATTTCGAGATATATATACTTTATTGAATTGCATAAAAATATTCTATTTTACTACAAATTTGACCTTAATTGAATTGTACATAGTGTTATAGGTCTTTATAGTAATTTGATAATAGTAGAAACACTTTGGGTATAGAGCAAACCAAACAAAGTTGTGAAGAAAAACACTTATGAAGAAATGTAACCAAACATGTAAGTGTTTAAATTTTAAATCATTTTTATACAAAATGTTTAAAAGAAAATGCATTCTTGATAAACACTTAAATTAAAAGGTATTCCAAACACACCCTTAGTCTCTGAATTTTCAGAGTTGTATTAATTTTGGTACTTTAACTTTAAAAAGTGCCAAGTAGGTAATTGAACTTTCAATTTTGTATCTAATAGGTCCCTAGACTTTAAAAAATATCCAGTAAACCCTTGAACTTTCACTTCTGTATCCAATAGTTCATTCAGCTTTCAATTTTGTGTCTAATTAGTCCTTCACCTATTCTATATTTTCTAAAATTCATAGTCCTACTAGATACAAATTGGAAATTTAGGATCCCAATGTGCATAAAATTCAATTTTTACATATAGACCTATTAGACACATAAATTTAAAAGCTTAGAAAACCTATTAGATATTTTCAAAGTCTTAGACACAAAATTGAAAGTTCAACCACCTATCAGACATTCTTTAAAGTTTAGGGATCCGATTGATACAAAAGTTCAAAGACTAAACTTGCGATAAAATCTTTTGTTATTTTAGTTCAACATGTATGACAACAGTAAGAATTCAAGTCTAGGTTAGATGATTTGTATCTTAGACTCTTAACCAATCGAACTACATTAAGTGCATGGTTTTTTTTTTTTTTTTTTTTTTTTTTTTTGAAATAACATTAAGTGCATGTTATAATTCATATAATTTTGAAAATTTGAAAATGATTGTAACTCTTACCATTTAAAGTTGAATGATTTAATTTCACAATTTTTGTAAACTGGAATGGGGGTATTAATGTAATTTGGTGATGCACACAATAATGATGCTCAAGACCGGTTTCCTTACCCAACGGGATTTTTACAATATTTGTAACCGCACGATCCGCGTCGTTCGAAACTGTGTTTAGTATCAGAATAGATCGCCGTCGCAATTTAACCAATAACCGACGCGTGGCGGTAGATGAGTGGGGGAGTGGGACCCGCCCATTTATATAACGGCGCCGTCAAATGCCCCCGTTTACAGATTTCCCTGTCATTGCCAAAACGGGGTCCGGTGTCTGCTCTGGACCACCCACCAATGTAGTGCGAAATCATAAGGCCTCACCTCAGCTCAAGGAAAATTTAAAAAGAAAAATAAATAATTAATTAATTAATTAAAAATTGCTAAATTACAAATCTACCTTTTAATTTTTTTAAATTAATTACAAATCTACTTGCTCCTTACCATTTTTCTAATTTAAATTTTATATCTAATAAATACATCAACATATCCAAACTTTTGAAACTCAGACTAAAAAAGATACTTCTAAAACTACTCAAATTGATTTGTCATATATATTATATCATGTAAACATTAAATTAATGAAGTTAATAATAAAAACATATTAGATTTAGATAAATTGAAAGTTAATAAGACTATTAGAAAAATTTTAAAATGAACATTCATATTAGTTTCTAAAGAAAAATTTCTTTAAATATAAAAAAGAAAATTCTTTAATAATATAGCGATCATATTATATAAATGTAGAATTGAAAATGATTTTTTTAGTTCGAGAGCTGAAAATGAAGTTAACAATAAAAACATATTATTGTAATAAATATAAAACTAAAAGCTTATACAATTATTAAAAAATTTTAAATAAAAAAAGATCTGTTTAAAATTAAATTTAATGATTTATTAACAATTTTTTAAAATATAAAAATAAAGTTTAAATGGACACATCATCCAAACTTTAGAGGGAATAAATTTATAGTCAATAGAGTATAGTAAATAAAGAAATTAAAAAATTATATATATATTTTAAAAAAGAAATTAGTAAATTAACCTTAAAAATTTGTAAAATTAGGGTGAAAAAATGGGAGGGTTGAACAGAAAGGTCGTTATCAGTATCACCATCACCATCACCGTCTGAGAGACACAGTGACTTACACAAGCAGTCTCTTTCTCTCTCCATCTCTACAGCTCTCTTCCACTCTCTCTCTCTTTCTTTCTCTGTTTCCGTACTCTCAAACCACCAATAATCAAATCACCATCAAACCATTCAATTCTGAGCGACAGAGAAATTGAGATGGTGAAGAAATGTAGAGCAGTTGCAGAGATTGCAGTCATGGAGGTGGACGTCAGGTCTTCCAGACCTCCACCTGATTTGGATGCCGTACCGCCTTCCTCCACCTCCGTTTCCGCCACCAAGAGGAAGATCACCGCCAGAACAGGCTTTGACTTCTCCACGACCACAACATCGTTTGTCAAGCTCCGGAGCCGGAGACGCCGCCTTCTTTTTCCAGAGAGTTCGGTTTCTACACCGCCGACGGAGAGTGCTCTCCGGCAGCCGAGGACGATGTCGACGGAGGAGAGGAGCTCCGCTAGCCCTACCTCCGATGATGATGCGTCCGCTTTTTCCTGCTCCAGTAACGGCTGCAGCGAGGTTGTTGAGGAGAGCATCAAGTTCGTAGATCTGGAGGTGACAATTTTGAACTCTAATTATATTGATTTCGAGATTCTATTCTGTTTCTTTTTTCTGTAAGTTTCTCTGAATTTTTTTTGTTCATTTTACTTTTTGCAGGATGAGAAAGATGAAAATGGAGTAGCGTACAAGTCCAGCCGAGAAAGGTTTTTAATCTCGCACGAACTTCTTAATTTTCTCCTGATAAACTCGATCTGAAATTTTTGAATTCAAAATTCGAAGTAAGAGTGTTTCAGAAACGGACTTGACCTCCATTAAACTAATTAATAAATTGTTTCCGTTTGTGATTTTAATTCCTCTCTCGTTTTCTCTCTCTTCCTCTCCCTCTCACTCTCACTCTCTCTTTTGTCCATAAATACACAGTTTGCGATTACCGTCTTATAAATCTTACACACTCCGTTCTTCTTTTTCATCTTCTTGCAGGAGAGAGACGACGCCGTCTAGCCAATTCCGATCAACGCAGTCCGGCGATATGGAGTCTCCGGCAGGGAAAAGCGAGACAAATTCCGGCAATAGATCTTTGTCGTCGGTGAAGATGCCGACGGAATCGGAGCTCGAAGACTTCTTCATCACCGCCGAGAAAAACATCCAGAAACGTTTCGCAGAAAAGTAAGTAATTTAATGGAGTTACAGTTTCTTCAATTTTTCTTGTAGCTGTGGAAGAAATTAGCGCAGTTTGAAGATTCTGAACACAATTGCAGGTATAATTATGACATTGTTGAGGACGTTCCGTTGGAAGGACGTTACGAATGGGTTCGATTGAAGCCATAAAAGAGAACAAAATCAAGAACATATAGAACCATTCTCTCAACTCGTATATTAGCTTAATTCTCCATTAGTACGTACTAATTATTCAATTCTACCTTCTTTGTAAACTTCCTTCTCTTTCTTCTTCTAATTTTGTACAGTTAGCAGTTCTCTCTATCATCTTGTACAAGTAGAAAACCAAGTTAATTTGTTCTTCGTACGGTTCTTCAGAGAAAAAGAAACTGTAAATTCCTTAGAGAATTAGGAAGAATTGAACAAAAAAAATTCTTATTCGTGAAGACGAGCACATCTAAAATTCGTCAGTTTGCAACACACGGTTTCAGTTCTTCCCTGGTACGATTCCCAGTCTGAAAATTCCCCTCCTATTTCTTTTCTTTTTTTTTTTTTTAGTTTAAATTTTAGTTATATTTTTATGGACAGATTAGAAACTCCTCTTTCATTTGTCCTTTTGTTTACATAATTTTGTTTCTTATGCACTTTCTTAACTCTTTCTTCTTCCTTCAATTCATATTCTCTTGTATTTTATCTTGGCCATGCACATACGGTTTAGAGCATAGAAAAAAAATCTCTACTCCTGAAATCAAAGCCTTGTCTTCTTTTCTCCACAAGTTTTCTTCAAATTTCATCAATTTTATCTTTTCCCATTTGTTTTGATCTCCCATTGTAGATTAGATACAGAGGCATGTGAAACAAAATGAAGAGAAAAAGGATGAAAGAACAATTTGCTATTTACAGTACAAGCACAACCCAAAAAATCACAACACAGAAACGCCAAATGAAATTCCTCTGTAAAAAATTGCAGGTCGAATTTTCATTTCCCAAAGAGAAAGCCGAAAGCTACGGATGTAAAAAAGAAGTTGGATTTTTCTGTTATACTGTCTGTATATACGTAATCAATCTCAAGAGAGAGGGGTGGTCCTGGTTTATTCCATTATTGGGACTTCATTTTATTTTATTTTTATTTTTTAAAATATGGATTTTAAGTTTATTTATTTTATTTATTTTTTGGGTGAGTTTTGGGGGCATGGGGGTCTAGAGAAAGCTATATGTAAAAAGAGAAGGATAAAGTTGCACATGGAATTAGATTCCCTGACATGGCCGATGTGGGAGAGGAAAGAAAAAACGGACACTTTTTTTTTTTTTTTTGATAAAAAATAAATTAGTTTTTTTATTTATTAAAAAGAAAGTGAAGAAAACAGGAAAAATATACTGAGCAAGTGTTGCTTTCTGTTACGTTTTTAATGATTGCGAGGATGAGTTCTTCTGGGTATGATCTGTTGCAGGTTTCATGCAATTCCGTGACAAATATCTTCCTTTTTTATTTTATTAAATATTTAATTTATTTATTTTAAAAGAACAAGTAAATAAAGCTTTTTTTTTGTTTTTGTTTTTTTTAAGTACAACACAAATAATTTTGAATGAGAAATTTCGATCGATTACAAAGTGTCACGTTATTATTCAAAATTAATTATGAAATTAAAAATAATTAAATTTCAGACCAATCATAAACTAACATGTATCTTGAATTTAATTTGAAGACAAAATTTGCCTATTATAAAATTTTAAGGCATTTTGATCAAATAATAATAATAAAAATTTAATTATGTCAAAATTGGGCATGTGGTATTTGAGTTATACGATATTTGGGTCAAGTTTAAACCAAACCCAAATCCAAAATGACATGACCCAAAGGAGGGGTGTATAAAAAACCCAACAATCCGAACAACACGGTTGGGTTGGGTTAGGATTTTTTCAGTTTCGATTGGCTTGAATTTTTAATAAACAAAAAATTCGGTTCGCTTCGCGGGTTAATTTTTTTTTTTGCTCAGTTCAACCCGAACATAACCAAAATATGCATTTAATATATATATATATATATATATATATATATATATATATATATATATATATATATATATATATATAAAACTAAGTTCAAAATTTGTTATGACTAAGATCATTTGAACTTTTAAATATTTGAATTTTATGGTGGTTTTAGTTATTAGTTTGTATTATGTGTAGTGGATAAGCATGAATGTTTAAAGAAAAAAAATTAAATAACTAAAAAATTAAAAAAAAAAACAATCCGGCAACCCAACTCAACCCAACTCAAAAATTGAAGGGTTGGGTTGCCATATACGTTCGATTCCTTCATGTAGCCAACACGACCAACCTGAAACAAAAAAGGGAAATTGTGTCAAATGACTACAAAAAAAAAGCATTCTTGATTTTTGGCTACGGAAGTTTGGATTTTGCAGGCATGGCTACCGACATTTTAGGGAACTGTTTACTGGATTATTTTGGACGTTTTTACCCCTTGTATTTACGGTTATTTACAGACGCCGTTTACGTCATTTCCGAGGACAGATATGTGTTTTGGATGGTCAACGAATTTCAAAACGGTACATACAGGGGGTGCTGTGTAGTCGTTGACATCCCAAGTGTCAATACTGGTATACACCCCGTGGGGACAGTTTCAAAGGGAGTAAACTAAATCCCTAAAATCTCGGGATTTTAGTATCTGTTTGTTGCAAATATAAGGGGAGAGAAACAAAACCGTTACCTATTTCAATTTTTTTGGTACAGTCATCGCGTAGGGGGAGAAACGACCGAGCATGCAAGAGATGGTTGTCGACGCGGCGGATGAAGGTCGTTGGCACGGCGAAGATGGTTCGTCGGCGTGGTATGAGAGGTAGGTAGTGATATTCACTCTGTTTGGCGGTGGGAAATGGTGTGGAATGGAGGGTTCGGGGGTGTGGAATGCTCTCAAGGGGTGTGGAATGCTCTCAAATGGTGTAGAATGCTCTCAAGGGTTTCTACTTTTGGAGGAAGAAGATGGACGGGTGGGCTGCTGCATGAAGGCTATTCTGGTGGTGAGGGTGGGCGGTGACATGATGTTTTTACCCCTTGTATTTACGGTTATTTACAGACGTCGTTTACGTCATTTCCGAGGACAGAGATGTGTTTTGGATGGTGAACGAATTTCAAAACGGTACATACAGGGGGTGATGTGTAGTTGTTGACATCCCGAGTGTCAATACTGGTATACACCCCGTGGGGACAATTTCAAAGGGAGTAAACTAAATCCCTAAAATCTCGGGATTTTAGTATCTGTTTGTTGCAAATATAAGGGGAGGGAAACGAAACCGTTACCTATTTCAATTTTTTTGGTACAGTCGTCGCGTAGGGGGAGAAACGACCGAGCATGCAAGAGATGGTTGTCGACGCGGCAGATGAAGGTCGTTGGCACGGCGGAGATGGTTCGTCGGCGTGGTGTGAGAGGTAGGTAGTGATATTCACTCTGTTTGGCAGTGGGAAATGGTGTGGAATGGAGATTTTGGGGGTGTGGAATGCTCTCAAGGGTTTCTACTTTTGGAGGAAGAAGATGGACGGGTGGGCTGTTGTATGAAGGCTATTCTGGTGGTGAGGGTGGGCGGTGACATGACGTTTTTTACCCCTTTTATTTACGGTTATTTACAGACGCCGTTTACGTCATTTCCGAGGATAGAGATGTGTTTTGCAGTATTTAATTGCAATTATTCATTCTGGTGGTGAGGGTGGGCGGTATCTTCTTTTTAGCTTATTCATTTTTGGGAGAAAATTAGTATGTCTTCGGGTTGCTGGTGTTCTTATTTTTTTGGGTTTTTAATTGCTGATGTTCTTGGGTGCAGGTAGTATGTCTTCGGATTGAGAGAACGTTTTTTTCCAATTAATGCATTCTGAAGGTATTTCTCTCTACTGAGGGAGGTTGAACTTTGTTATCCTTCCCCATTAAAGGTATTGACTCATTTTTTCCGGGTAGCAACTTTTTCTGGGGTGCAAATTTTTTCAGTAGTAACACCTACTACTAGTTTTGTTTTTCAAACTAGTTTTGTTTCTTGGATTTTTTATTTTTCAAACTTCCTAAAATGTCTCCAACTTTTTTTAGGGGTATATTTTATCTCTCCTAAACTCTGATTTTGATTTTAAACGTTAAGAATACGTTAGGCAGTTTATTGGGGGCATATTTGTCTTTTACAAATATGGATTTATTAATCATTAAATCGTTTAGTCATCTATTTAATTTTTAAACGTTTGTAGCTATATTTCAAGCCACCTATTTATTTTTAGCCATATTTCTTGTTGCCCCAACAAAAAAATCCCTCAATCCAACCTATGTACACCCATAACCCAAAATCAATAAAATTCAAGTTCAAATGGCTAGACCCAAAAGCCATTCAAGTCCAAACCCATCTACTCACATGGAAAGCTCTATAAATGGAGGAGCTCTCCTTCATTTAAAAGATTCGAAAATCCAAACTTTCAACTCGGATAAGAGAGAATTCAAAGAGACTCCACCAAAAGAGAAAATAGAAGACTCCCTAAAGCCCATAAGTTTCTAAGTGTTGAACACCCTCTTTGTAATAGCTCATATTTTTCAATATAGTCAATCTTTCAAATATTGCGGAAGCGATTTAACAAAATTGAAAACACAGCCTATTAATTAAAAAATAAGGCTTACAACCTAAGCCAAGTCCAATATTAAAAAACAAACATAAAAACTAAACAATACCAAAAACAACAAAACCTATAGAGGCCTACTAAATCCTATAGACCACAAGTCCTCATCGGTCATGCCAGAAGGCTAGCCTAATCTACCATATTATATTATATGGGCTTCCAACTCAAAACCAATTGGCGATAAGTGGAGTGACCCTTGAAGCTTATATATTGTGAGGTCTTCACCAATCTTTTCAATGTGGGATCCTCAACATGCCCCCTCAAGATGGTGCCTCTTTGGGTTCACCATTCTTGGATCGGATCCCAATTTCTTTTTATTGGACCGAATACCCATTTGGGTTTAATGGGCTCTGATACCATATTATATTATATGGGCTTCCATCTCAAAACCAATTGGCAATGAGTGGAGTAACCCTTTAAGCTTATATATTGTGAGGTCTCCACTAATCTTTTCAATGTGGGATGTTAGAACTATCACTGAAGGAGTGTACAATACACGAGCGGAAGCAATTCGGATCTAAACACTCAAATTTCCTTTAATTTTAGTTTAGAAAAACATGCAATCTTGAACCAAAAAAACAGAGAAACTTTTGTACCAACCTTTTGGACGAAATTGAAACAATCCGTGGGTGATTTCTTTGGATAATCTTGTTGTAGACAACCACCGTGATCTTTCCCGCTATTCTCCGACCTTAGAACGAGTTGTGGGACTCTTATATGTGATGAATTTTGAGGGAGAAGATGAACGAGAGAGAGATGAAGAATGGTGTTCTTGAGAGAAAAATTCCTTCAGCAATTCATAAAGAAAAAATCCAGCAACTCCCACTCTTTGAACACACATCTCATCCATATATGAAGGATCTCACTTTTAGTGTTTAAAGGAGAAGAAGACAGCAAATTCATGCTGAATTTAGGTGTCAAGTTGGTGGATTTTTGGCATGCTTTGTCAAAGTGCACCACTTCTTGAAATTCAATTTGAATTTCTAAAATTTAAATTGAATTTCTTATAATTACAAATTAATTAAAATTTAATTCCAATAACTAAATTTTAAAATTAATTTATAATTTAAACAATTTAAGTAATTTAATATCAATATATTAAATTAATCTATTTGTACCTAAAGCCGACTTTTCTCAAAAACGCGATATGAATCCCTATTCATATTTAAATCGAAATGTGTATCAAATACACAACTCTAATATTTAACCCTTATTTAAATATTCTTGACTCTCTCTAATATAGTTTAATTCACAAATTAAACTTTAGCGTTAAATGTATTGTACATAATTTAACGATAATATTCCTAATTTGAGTTTGAACGTTTCAAACTTTCTCATCACTAATGTTCTAAGGTTTATTCCGTATGAGCTAGCAGGGGGACCTAATGGACCTACAAATCATGGGCTCCAACGATTCGAGATTAACTGATTAAACTCTTTTAACTCAGTTAACCAACATTCGTTAACCACCAGGACACTCCACTATAGCTCGATAGTTGAACTCCCCTCACTGTAGATATGATTTCTGTCCACCCGATATAACCATGATTAGTAAGTCGACCCTTCACAGGTTGTTCGTAACTAAAGCTGGGTCAAATGTCTGTTTTACCCCTGAAGTTACATCTTGTTCCTTAAGTCTCTAGCTGAGTCCCTAATGAACAATTGGTTTGTGGTCCCACCACTAAACCTAAAACCTCTCGAGCCAATGAGAGGGCGAGATCCCTTTGTTCATGTTCCGGAGTCAGTCACTTAAGAGAACAACCTCTCTACTATCCTTAAATTAGGTAGGAGTGAATTCCATTTTGCAAGACTGTGTCCCCAGCTATCTACCCGTTCCTATCCCTGAAATGGGGGGTTTATTGAGTCGACGATGCTGAGCCACTCTCACCCATGCAAATCTAAGGATAAGCCTGAATAAACAGGAGTTCTTAGTTAGCTCAGGATTAAGATCGAGTTACCTAGGTCATCGCTTTTGAAATAGCCAGTCTTGTTAGTAAACGACGTTATAAAGCAAGAGTGACTTATTTCTTGGTCCTGGTCTTATGCAAACTCATTTGCATAGAACGCCCCCACTTGCATGTCTCCACATGAACGATTTTAGGATCACATCGTTTGTACTCAAACAAAGTGGGCCGCGTCACATAGTTTTCTTAGGATTAAAGTACCCAGCCTTATCCCTATACTATAGACCTATTTAGGCTATTACTTGAACTTGATCCACGTTTATGTCACAACATATAGTTCAAGTACTCATGTCATAGCCAAGGATACTAGTTTATTGGATTTAAGGTTATTTATCATGCATTTCACTCTTTTAATAATCTTGAGTGAACCAAAACTCTATAACGACTTTATCGAACAAGTATAATAATTTGTTTCATTCACTATTTACGAGTTTTAGGACACTAACCCTAACAATCACTTGCTCCATCATCTAAACACATTAAAAAAAAAACAAAATTAGTACAAAAATGCTCAATAAGCAACTTTCACATCAAGTTCACAATTCATTTTCGTTCAAAACCAAACATAAAATTTTAGGTAATAAAACATTACAATATTCGAAACGAAATCATTCTTTCAATCAAGCAAACTTTCAATCAGACAATACTTCCAGAACATACTGGGAATGATGCATTATTGGAGTAGCCCATAACAGTAGTGGTTACACGTCGGTAACACTAATTAGACATTCAAACAGAATTGTTGGTTAAAACTGACCATAACATTTTAATCAAATACTTAAGTGTGAGGCCATGTGAGTGAAACACACACATGAATCTACGTTCCAAAGGAACGTCAAACCACATAAGTGCCTTCTCACAAATAAGTTTCATTTAGAACAATTCATATAAATACTTAAGTGTGAGGTCATGTGAGTAAAACACACACATGAATCTACATTCCAAAGGAACGTCAAACCACATAGGTGCTTCTCACAAATAAGTTTCATTCAAAACATATAACCGTCAATTACAATATGGCTACTACAAAGCATACAATCCCCAAAACAAAAGTTGGCATATCCGAATAGCACTATTCGATTCAATTCAAAATTCTTTTCAAAACATTCAATACAGTAAACATTCTTTTATTTAACAAAACAATTGAAACATAAAATAATCTCAATCAAATCAGTTTCAACTTAAAACAAACAATTTTTACCCAAATTTCTATTTTGGAAGGGATGTGGAAGTTACTTACCTCGATCAAAACCTAAAAATCTTAAGCGCAAAGCAAATCAAATTTTGATTCCTTGAATCCAACAATTCCTAAACATATCCAATACTTCTCTAATTAGAAACCAACCAATTCATCTTTAGGTCTAATGAACAACCCAAATGACATACAACTTATACTACCAATTTTCCTCACTTAAACCAAATTCTCTTCATAAAAAGTGGGGAAAATAGGTTCAACGAGTGGCAAAAATAGCATTGAAAATCTAGAAGAATTCACCTTAATATTCAGCTTATTCATACAAAAAATCAGTAAAGCAAAAACCTTTCGATACCATTTAAATACAAAACAAGATTTCAATTCATCAATCTTTAAAACCTTCAAAACTATCTTAAAATTGGGACAAATAACCTAGAAAAATTTTTGCAACAAAAATAAAGATTTTCCTAGCTTTTAACACTAAACCAAATCAATATTGACTACTTTTAAATACAAAAACCAGATCTGAAATACAGAATAAAACTGCTGTAAAAACAGTAAAAACATTCCCTTTTCACGAAGAAATCACAACCATAAATCATACATCAATTCAGCAATCATATGACAAACTTTTTTTTAACAAAAAACAATCCACTTTAAACACAAAAAGCAACCCAAAATTAAAAGAGATTTAAGGCTAGAAAATTATGGAAAATTCTCTTTTTACCAAATCTTTGATTTTCAAACAAAAACCTTAAGAAGAAAAACTTTGATAAAAAATTTAGGTCAAAACAAAAACCTAAAACTTTTAAGGGCAAAAGGTTTGAAAACCAATTTCATCCCAAATAGGACAAATAAAACTTCATACTAAAAATTTTCAAAAACAAAATTCAATTGATCAAAAAGAAAATAAAAACAAAAGAAAAACAGAGAATGGAAGAAAAATTACTACTTTTTCTCTGGGAAGGAAAGTGTAGAATGTTTTTTTTTTTTTTTACTCATAGCATAAAATAATTAGTGCTAAAGAAAATGCCTTTTAAAAAGAACTCTAATTAAAACCCTAAAAGATTTCTTTTTTTAAAAGGAAAATGATAAATCAAATTTATCTCCTAATTAAAAAATGAATAAATTCAAATTCCAAAAAGATTTTGGAAAACATTAAAATAAATTAAGCTTTTTTTTTTTAGATTAGCCGGCTGTTACACTCTTGCAGACCAAAGATCCTTCAAGACTTCAAGGATTAATTGAAGTTTCAAACTCAAGAGCAAGCGTTCCAGTTCTTGAGTGAAACACATTCACATACAAAAGAGAGAATCAAAGGATTAAAGTTAGAGATTGTACACTCACACTCATACAAATTATTCAATACAAATACAAGTTATTCCATGTGTTTCATCTCATTGAAATTATGTGTGAACAATCAATATAGATTAAGAAAAACAATTACATTGATTTTATTTACAATAATATTAAGTCTAAATTATAAGTTTCTCTATGAACTTTTACAAATGTGAATAATAATAGATTTTTGTATCTTTAAAATGTAAGACAAAAATGAAGAGAACTAGTATAGAGAGGAAGTGATGTAAAACTGAAGTGCTTTGAATTCCATTCCGATTAGGCCTTATATAGGCTCAAAGTGCACCATAAATAGTAAAATAACCACCCAAAACAAATAGCGCAAGAATAGCAACCCTATAGACTAGCAACAAAACTAAATATAGTTAATTCTATTTTTAACACCCTCCCTTAAACTAAAACTATACAATGTAGTATTTAGTTTAAAGTAGTAGAGGAAACCACCCCAAGTAAGCTTCGAAGCTTCACAGATGTTGCTAATTTGAGAGACTTGGTTAAAATATCTGCCACTTTATCTTCACTTTTACAATAGCTTAGGTTGATAATTCCATCATTTGTAAGATCCCTCAAGTAATGGTATCTTACATCAATGTGTTTGCTTCGTCCATGCAAGACAGGATTCCTTGAGAGCTTGATTGTTGATGTGTTATCACAATGAAATGAATGATAGATGCTTGTTCTTGCTTATAATGCAAATTCTCAAGAATGTTCCTCAACAAAATGGCTTGACCTGCGCATGATGTTGCTACTACAAGTTCAGCTTCAGTGGTAGATAATGTGACAATTAGCTGGTTTTTAGAAGACAATGAGATAACTCCTGACCCAAGCATGAAAACATACCCTAAAGTACTCTTTCTATCATTTAAATCTCCTGCATAATCACTATCACTAAAATCAACAAGGTTTAGTTCTCCTCTTCTTTGATAAAATATGCCAAGATCAGGAGTCATTTTTAAGTAACGTTAGATTCTATTGGCAACAAGGAGATGAAGCTCAGTTGGAGATTCCATAAACCTACTAATTAAACTTACAACATACATAATATCAAGCCTTGTAGCTGTTAAGTACATCAAGCTTCCAACCATTTGCTTATAGAGAGTACTGTTGACCTTCTTTCCTTCATGGTCCTTTGTGAGCTTCAAATTGGGTTCAACTGGAGTTGTGGTTGAGTTGCAATTCTTCATTTGAAACCTGTCCAAGATCTCCAATGCATATTTCTTTTGATTGATGAACATTCCTGCTACTGATTGTATTACCTCAATGTCGAGAAAATAATGCACATATTCCTAGATCTGTCATTTCAAGCTCTGCCAACATGGACTGCTTGAATTCTTCATACATAATCGAGTCATTTCCTGTGCAAATGAAATCATCTACATACAAACATACTATCAAAATCTTGTTTGGATGTTGAAATTTAATAAAGAGAATATGTTCATATGGACATTTTTCAAATCCAACTTTAATAACGTAGGCCTCAATTCGACTATACCAAGCCCTAGGATCTTGCTTAAACCCATAAAAAGCTTTTTTCAAACGATATACCTTTCTTGCATTACTCTGTTGAACATATCTAGGTGGCTGATCTATGAAAACTACTTCATTCAGATTTCCATGTAGAAAGACTGATTTCACATCCATTTGAAGAATTTTCCAATTGCTTTGTGCTGCCAATGCTACCACCATTCGAATGGTATCATGTCTTGCAATTGGAGTGAAAACTTCATTGAAGTCAATGCCAATTTGTTGCTTGTACCCCTTTGCAACAAGACAAGCCTTGTACTTGTCTACTTGGCCATCTTTTATTCAACTTCATTTTGTAAACCCATTTAACACCAATGGATTTTTTCCCTTTAGAAAGTTCAGATAGCTCCCAAGTGTTGTTTTTCTCAATCGACTTAATCTCTTCATCCATGGCCTACTTCCATTTTATATCTTTGACAACTTCTTCAAAAGTTAATGGATCACATTCTGATAATAAAGCATAATGGACAAGTGCCTCATTAGAAAGATCACCACTAACCTCATAATCTTCCATCCATGCTGGTCTCCTTTTAACTCGTTGTGATCTTGAACTTGAACTTGCACCTTTTGTTTGAGCCTCAGTAGCCTCAATCTCAACTGATTGTTGTACTGGATTTTCAAGTTGAGGTGTCAAAGATTCATCATTGTCTTCAAAATTCACAGGTACTGTTTGTTGCTATAGAGTATCTTCTGTCCAATTCCAAGTGTTTAGTTCATCAAATATAACATCTCGGCTAATTACAATTTTACCTGTGATTGGATTGAACAGTTTGTAAGCCTTTGATTGCTCACTAATGCCAAGAAAGACACATTTTTTTACCTTTGTCATCTAGCTTCCTTCTCTTCTCGTTAGGAATGTGTGCATTTGCAATGCACCGGAACATTTTAAAGTAATCAACTGATGGTTTATATCCATCCCAAGCTTCTTGAGGAGTCATATTTTTAACCGAAAAAGTTGGACTTCGATTCAAAACATTAACACCCCAATTTACTGCTTCTGGCCATAATTCCTTTAGAACTCTCCCATTTGCAATCATGCTTCGAACCATGTTGAGGATAGTACGGTTTTTTCTTTCGACAACACCATTTTGTTGAGGTGTGAAGGCTGCTGTCAACTGGTGTCGAATTCCATGCTGAGCATAAAAATTTACAAATTCTTGTGACATGTATTCTCTTCCACGATCCGTTCGAAGGGTTTTGATTTTTCTCCCAATTCCATTTTCAACAACTGTTTTAAAGCTCTTGAAAATTGAGAATGCTTCAGACTTTTCCTGCAAGAAATAAACCTAAGTTTTTCTAGAAAAATCGTCAATGAAAGAAATAATTTTTTTCTTCCCATTTGATACTGGGTTTAATGGGCCACATATGTCAGAATGAATCAACTCCAAGGATTTACGTGCTCTCCATGCTTTGCCTTTTGGAAAGCTCTCACGATGTTGTTTGCCAACAACACAATCTTCACATATTTTTGTGGGAGGAGAAATTTGGGGAAGGCCAACCACCATTTGCTTTTGAAAAAGGACTTTCAAACCTTTAAAATTCAAGTGGGCATATCGCAAATGCCAAAGCCATGTGGGGTCTTGATCTACATTAGTCTTGAAACATAACTCCAAACCTTCTAGCCTGAGTGGGAACAACATGTTTGAGGTCATTTCAACACGAGCTATCAATCCTCTTCTTGGATCATATATCTCACAGGCGCCTTCTTTGATAGTTGTGACATAACCCTTATCTTGCAGTTGTCAAACACTCAATAAATTATTTCTCAAATCAGGAATATAAAAAACACATTTGATATGGTTTCAACATTGCCTTTTTTGGTCTTAATTTGAATATTTCCTTTACCCACAACATTTACTTTAGAATTATCACCAAATGTCACAGTAGAATGATAACTTTCGTCCAATTGAGAAAAGAGAGATTTGTTACCACACATATGATTGTTGCAACCAGTGTCTATATACCATATGTCAGGTCCAAGCTCCTCGTTGTGGTGACACATCATCAATAGTGTTTCTTGCTCCGTTTTCTCTATGAAATTGGACTGCTCCCCTTTTTTCATGGTTGAAGTTGGTTGTGCATTTAGACTTGTAATGACCAATCTTATGACAACGATAATATTGAATGTTGGACTTATCAAATCTCGAGTTGTTGTTTTGCTATGTTGATCATGTCCACCACCTCGTCATCTTCCTTGCCATCTTCCACGACCTCGACCACGTCCTCTATTTGATCCTTTCCCTGCAGAGTTTTCAGGGTGGTTGGAAATGTAATCACTATAGGAAAAATCACATATGATAGCATTCAAAAAATGCTATCGTAAGGCTACGATAGCGTTTTATGAAACGTTGTCGTATCCCATGTTATTGAAAGTCTGAGACTTTTAATAGCGTTTTTTTCCGCTATCGAAATCGCTGTAGAAAGTCTAAATCTATTGCGTTATTCTAATGTTATGGAAACCTTTCATAACGTTAAAATACCGCTATGGTTTCTCTTTCATAGGGTTTTTTATAGCAGTAAAACAATGCTATAAAAGACATATCATAACGTTTTTTGTCACGTTGTTGTAGCCGATGTTATTGAAAGTCTCTAACTTTTCATAGCGTGTTTTCAACGCTATAGATAACGCTATTGTTCACACGTAACTTCAGGGATGGAGACACGTGGAATAAATAATATATTTGTATTAATGTAATATGCATGTGGGTGTACAATCTCTAACTTTAATCCTCTGATTCTCTCTCTTCTGTGTGAATGTGTTTCACTCGAGGGCTGGAACGCTTGATCCCGAGTCTGAAGCTTCAATGGATTCTTGGAGCTTGAAGTCTTCTAGTCTTGAAGGAGTCTTCAGTCTTCAAGAAATGTTGATGTCCTGAAGAGTCTTTGATCTTCAAGGAGTGTTGAAGTCTTGAAGAGTGTTTGGTCTTCAAGAAATGTTGATGCCCTGAAGAGTTTTTGATCTTCAAGGAGTGTTGAGGTCTTGAAGAGCGTTTGGTCTTCAAGAAGTGTTGATGTCCTGAAGAGTATTTGATCTTCAAGGAGTGTTGAAGTCTTGAAGAGTGTTGGGTCTTCAAGAAATGTTGATGTCCTGAAGAGTTTTTGATCTTCAAGGAGTGTTGAGGTCTTGAAGAGTGTTTGGTCTTCAAGAAATGTTGATGTCCTGAAGAGTTTTTGATCTTCAAGGAGTGTTGAGGTCTTGAAGAGCGTTTGGTCTTCAAGAAGTGTTGATGTCCTGAAGAGTATTTGATCTTCAAGGAGTGTTGAAGTCTTGAAGAGTGTTTGGTCTTCAAGGACTGTTGAAGTCTTGAAGAGTGTTTGGTCTTCAAGAAGTGTTCAACACTTGGACTTGTGGATTGCAGAGAGTCTTCGGTCTTCAGACTTGGTGGAGTCTCTCTGAATTCTCTGGTTCTGCTTGAGAGCTTTGAAAACTCGAACTCTTGCCTTTGTGAGAGTGTAGAATTTCTGAACCCCTGAAATGGAGGAGAACCCCTCTATTTATAGAGTTCTCGCTGGATGGGCCCTGGTGACTTTTGGGCCTAACAACTTGGGCTTGGGCTTTTATTGGGCTTGAGTCTAGTTTATATTTGACCCAAAACCATATGACGCAAATATTTAAAAGACCCAAATTTGATCAAATTAATTATTTTCTTTAATTAATTGGTCAAATCAATTAATCTGATAAGAATAATTTATTTTTAATTAATTGATCAAATGGACATTTGGCCCTAAAAATTTATAATTGGCCAATTTTGTCTTCAAATTAAATTTGGGACACATGTCGATTTATAATTGGTCCCAAATTTAATTAATTATAATTTTGTCATTAATTTTAAATAATGACGTGGCAATTTGTCATTAGCCAAAATTTCTCCTTCAACAAATGCCCTTTTTGAGAGTTAGTCACAAGTTATGTGTGAGTGAATCTCGAAAAAGATATTTTGGGATCAAAATGCAAGATATTTGTTCTTGATTTTGACTCCCTTTGGTGTGTCAATTTAATCAAAATATGAATTTTGGTCAAAATTTTGAATTTTTTTTAAATTTATTTGCACACTTTTATCGCCAAATAATCAAAATTTGAAGTTTGGTCAAAATTTTGATTTTTTTCTTATTTGGCAGCAAACTTTAATTTGAAGTTTGAGCAAATTTTGGTTTATACCCAAATTTTGATTTGAGGTAAAATCCTACCCAATTTTAACTCGCATTTGGAATAGAATTTGAGGTTTTGACTTTGGTTCATTTGGGATAAAATTTGGATTATGCCCAAAATTTAATTTAAGTAAATTTAAGGCTGCATCCAAAATTTGGTGGGAATTTGAAATAAAATTTTCATATGGAACTTAGAAAATTTGATTTGGGATAAGAGTTTAATTATATTCAAATTCAGTTGAATTCAATCCAAATCTATTTAGGAGTTTATCATATCAATTTGAATTTATCTCCCAATTTGATTTAAATCAAATCTCATACTTTGGATTAAAATTTGAAACAAAATCTCCAAATTTTTATCTTTCAATTTGATTTAAATCAAATCTCATATCTTTGGGTTAAAATTTGAACCCATCTCAAAGTTGATGACTGTCGTTGGAGACAAGATTTATATTTGAACCCATCCCAAAATTGATGAAGATTGCCGTTGGAGATAAGATTTTTATTTGAACGTATCCCAAAATTGATGGAGATTGCTGTTGGAGATAAGATCTATATTTGAACTCATCCCAAAATTGATAAAGATTGTCGTTGGAGATAAGATTTATCTATTTGAATCCAACTTTCCATTCTATAAATAAGGTTGAACCTCAGTAGGGGAGAGCACACATCAATTGCAAGGAGCATTCAAGAAAGGATTCAAGTAGGAAACTTTCTTCTCCTTCTTTTTTTTTTAATTTTTTTTTGAATTTTCGTTTTTTTCCCTTTTTTTTTTCCTTTTTTCATTTTTTTTAAATTTTCGATTTTTTTTTTTTTTTTTTTTTTTTTTTTTTTTTTTTTTTACACCTTGCTTATATTTCAATTACAAGCACAGTGCCTTCATCCACCATCCAAAAGGTAAGTACGTAGGTAAGTGATTTTTTTTAGGCATACATATCCTTGTTGTCTTCAATTTGCAGGTACAATGTCTTTCAGCATGAGTACAGGGACATGTTCCTTGCTTTGGGACATGTCCTTGGACTTGTGTCACCGCCACGCCTTTCAGCATGAGTGCAGGGACTTGTTCTTGGCGTTGGGACATGTTCCTTGGACTTGTGTCGCCGCCACGCCTTTCAGCATGAGTGCAGGGACTTGTTCCTGGCGTTGGGACATGTTCCTTGGACTTGTGTTGTCGTCACGCCTTTCAGCACGAGTGCAGGGACTTGTTCCTGGCGTTGGGACATGTTCCTTGGACTTGTGTCGCCGTCACGCCCTTTCAACACGAGTGCAGGGACTTGTTCCTGGCGTTGGGACATGTTCCTTGGACTTGTGTCGCCGCCACGCCTTTCAGCACGAGTGCAGGGACTTGTTCCTGGCGTTGGGACATGTTCCTTGGACTTGTGTCGCCGTCACGCCTTTCAGCAGGAGTGCAGGGACTTGTTCCTGGCGTTGGGACATGTTCCTTGGACTTGTGTCGCCGCCACGCCCTTTCAGCACGAGTGCAGGGACTTGTTCCTGACGTTGGGACATGTTCCTTTGACTTGTGTCGCCGCCACGCCTTTCAGCACGAGTGCAGGGACTTGTTCCTGGCTTTGGGACATGTTCCTTGGACTTGTGTCGCCGTCACGCCCTTTCAGAACGAGTGCAGGGACTTGTTCCTGGCGTTGGGACATGTTCCTTGGACTTGTGTCGCCGCCATGCCTTTCAGCACAAGTGCAGGGACATGTTCCTGCCTTTGGGACATGTTCCTTGGACTTGTGTCGCCACCACGCCTTTTGCCGTCACGCCCTTTCAGCACGAGTACATGGACATGTTCCTCGCTTTGGGACATGTTCCTTGGACTTGTGTCGCCGTCACGCCCTTTCAGCAAGAGTGGAGGGACATGTTCCTTATTTTGGGGCATGTCCTTGGACTTGTGTCGCTGCCACGCCTTTCAGCATAAGTACAAGGACAATTGACGTCTTTGGACTTTAAGAAGTAGCGCAGCAGTGTAGCCGAGCGTAGCATGAGGACCTTCGAACTTGGAGAAGGAAGCATCGAAGCGTGAGGACAATTGACGTCTTTGGACTTTAGGAAGTAGCGCAGCAGTGCAGCCGAGTGTAGCATGAGGACCTTCGAACTTAGAGGAAGGAACTGCAACGAAACGCGTTTAAGCCTTCGAACTTGGAGGAAGGAACTGCAACGAAGCGCGTGAGAACCTTTGAACTTGGAGGAAGGAACTGCAACGAAGCGCGTGAAAACCTTCGAACTTGGAGGAAGGACCTGCAGCGAAGCACGTGAGAACCTTCGAACTTGGAGGAAGGAACTGCAGCGAAACGACGTGAGAACCTTCGAACTTGGAAGAATGAACGGCAGCAGCGAAGAACCTTCGAACTTGGAGGAAGGAACTGCAACGAAGCGCGTGAAAACCTTCGAACTTGGAGGAAGGAACTGCAGCGAAGCACGTGAGAACCTTCGAACTTGGAGGAAGGAACTGCAGCGAAGCGACGTGAGAACCTTCGAACTTGGAAGAATGAACTGCAGCAGCGGAGAACCTTCGAACTTGGAGGAAGGAAATGCAGCGAAGCGCGTGAGAACCTTCAAATTTGGGAGAAGGAAGTGCAGCGAAGTGCGTGAACCTTCGAACTTGGGGAAGGAACAACGCAGCAGGATACAACGAAGAACCTTCGAACTTGGAGATGGAACAACACAATAGCGTACAGTGTAAGAACCCTCGAACTTGGAGAGAAGGAATTGCAGCGAAGAACCTTTTTTTTGTTTATAGAGACTAAACTTAAAGTTTTCTTTAAGCTGCCTACGTACCCTTATGGAATAGGGATCAAGTCATAACGTAGTTCAAGAGTTTTTTGCACTCACCTTTTAAGCTCGTGTGGGCTAGGAGCAACATGCAGTTTAGGCTCTTGCGACAAGGAGCTTTTACATTTTAAAAGCTCTTATCTTCATCATGGTCTTGATCAAGTCCTTGACTTGTAGGATTGGTCAAGATAATGAGATTTGGTTTCACCTTCAAGGAACCTTCTGTATTTATGAGAACAAAGATCTTCCTCTTCATACGTGACGGGATGCTACTTTGAAGCTTCTTGTCGCTGTTTACTTCATCGAAAGGTTTTACCTCCAAGTTATCCATCTTTCTTTTAGGTTGATCGCTTGTTACTTTGAGGCGATCAAAAACAGATGTTGAAGGTCGACTTTTCTTCGATATGGAGACACTTAGCCTTTGGAAAGCTGAAGGTCGAGTGGAGGTGGACATCGAACATTGATTTTCTTCCTCTGTCGCGACCATACTCATTCTTTGGAATACCGAAGGACGAGTAGTTGGAGGCTTGATGCGATCGAAGACGGAAGTCCTTTGTTCACTCTTCTTGGAATTGTCAACTTCTTCTACGTCGATGCAGTAGGAAGTTGCAAGGTTCTCTTTTTCCTTTTTGTGGAAAGTTTTAGAGAAGGATTTATTCAACATCACCAGTTGTTGAGGTTGAGAAAACTTTTTACTTCTCTTCCTCTTGGGTTGAAGTTTCCTAGGATCCTTCTTTCTTTGATGTTTGCTCTTTTCTTTGATTGTAGCAAGATTTGATTGAGCTACCTCATCAAGGTCGAGCTCAATTTTTCTTTCCATAGCCAGCTTTAGAATTAAGTCCTTTAGGACAAAACATCTTTCCACTGGATGACCAATAACTCGATGATACTTGCAATACTTGGGATCATCGACTTTCTCCATCTCTTCTGGTCGTTTACACTTAGGAAGCTTTATCAGTTGCGCTTCCAATAGTTGTTCCAACATATCAGGGATGTCGGCATCAGGGAAAGGATAGATTTTCTTCTGTATTTCCTTTAAAGTTTAGTGATGTGCTCCATTAGTTTGTCGCTTTTCTTTCGAAGACGACTTGGGAAGGGTTGTGTTTACAACCATGGATTCTTCTATAGTCTCTTCATCGTTCCTTCCTTCTTTTCTCATGTTAGGGAGGAGAAGGTCTTGGTTTTCTCGACTAGCAATACTTAGCTCCATATCGTGGGCACGAGTTGCTAGTTCCTCAAAGGTGAGAGGCTTTATACCTTTAAGGATGTAGAGGAGTTCCCAGTGCATGCCTTGAATGCACATCTCAACGGAAGAGAGTTCAGTGAGGCGATCTTTGCAATCTAGACTCATAGCTCTCCAGCGATTTATATAGTTAACAACGAGTTCACCTTTTCGTTGTTTAGTGTTTGTGAGCTCGAACATGCTAACGGTTCGTCTAGTGCTGTAGAAGCGATTCAAAAACTCTCTTTCGAGTTCCTCCCAACTGTCTACTGACTCAGGTTCTAGATCAGTGTACCAGTCAAAAGCATTTCCTTTAAGTGTTCGAACGAACTGTTTGACTAGCAGGTCCCCTCGAGTACCAGCGTTCTCGCATGTCTCAACGAAGTGGGCAATATGTTGTTTAGGATTGCCCTTTCCATCAAATTGTTGAAATTTCGGTGGCTGATACCCGATTGGCGTTCTCAAATTATCAATCCTCTTAGTATAAGGTTTGGAGTACAAGAGGGAATCTTGAGTAGGTCCACCGTACTGAGCTCTGATACAGTTTGTGATCATATCTTGGAGCTGTTGGATGGATAGTGAAGCGACCGAAACAGAACATTGTGGATGATCATCTTGCACTATAGACTTTCCTTTGTCGTGATTTTTTACGACTTGGGTTTGACTTGATTCGGCGATATGTTGGTTCTCAATTTGGCTCTTTAGTTGCTCAATTTGAGAATCTTTTTCTTCAATCGCCTTCATCAAGTTGTTGATGTGTTCTTGCATCTCAGTCATTCTTTCTTCCATAGTTCTTGTCTCAGTCATCATGACAGTCACTACGTCAGAATCAGGTTCAAACAGAGGGTTATACTTCACAAGAAACTTGTCATTGGTATATGCCCCCTGCAAGGTTGTTTCTTCGCTTGCAATGATAGAAGCTTTATCTTCTTGCAACCTCAGTTCATTGAAGCAACAATGGGCAGTTGAACCCATGTAAGACTTGATCTCGACAGCGACCATCGAAGAAGTCTTGAATGACATATTTACTTTTATGTTTTGAGATAAGAGAGAGAGATGAGAGGTAGAGATGGTCCCACCAGGCGTGCCAATCTGTTCACACGTAACTTCGGGGATGGAGACACGTTGAATAAATAATATATTTGTATTAATGTAATATGCGTGTGGGTGTACAATCTCTAACTTTAATCCTCTGATTCTCTCTCTTCTGTGTGAATGTGTTTCACTCGAGGGCTGGAACGCTTGATCCCGAGTCTGAAGCTTCAATGGATTCTTGGAGCTTGAAGTCTTCTAGTCTTGAAGGAGTCTTCAGTCTTCAAGAAATGTTGATGTCCTGAAGAGTCTTTGATCTACAAGGAGTGTTGAAGTCTTGAAGAGTGTTTGGTCTTCAAGAAATGTTGATGTCCTAAAGAGTTTTTGATCTTCAAGGAGTGTTGAGGTCTTGAAGAGCGTTTGGTCTTCAAGAAGTGTTGATGTCCTGAAGAGTATTTGATCTTCAAGGAGTGTTGAAGTCTTGAAGAGTGTTGGGTCTTCAAGAAATGTTGATGTCCTGAAGAGTTTTTGATCTTCAAGGAGTGTCGAGGTCTTGAAGAGTGTTTGGTCTTCAAGAAATGTTGATGTCCTGAAGAGTTTTTGATCTTCAAGGAGTGTTGAGGTCTTGAAGAGCGTTTGGTCTTCAAGAAGTGTTGATGTCCTGAGAGTATTGTATCTTCAAGGAGTGTTGAAGTCTTGAAGAGTGTTTGGTCGTCAAGGAGTGTTGAAGTCTTGAAGAGTGTTTGGTCTTCAAGAAGTGTTCAACACTTGGACTTGTGGATTGCAGAGAGTCTTCGATCTTCAGACTTGGTGGAGTCTCTCTGAATTCTCTGGTTCTGCTTGGGAGCTTTGAAAACTCGAACTCTTGTCTTTGTGAGAGTGTAGAATTTCTGAACCCCTGAAATGGAGGAGAACCCCTCTATTTATAGAGTTCTCGCTGGATGGCCCCTGGTGACTTTTGGGCCTAACAACTTGGGCTTGGACTTTTATTGGGCTTGGGTCTGGTTTATATTTGACCCAAAACCATATGACCCAAATATTTAAAAGACCCAAATTTGATCCAATTAATTATTTTCTTTAATTAATTGGTCAAATCAATTAATCTGATCAAAATAATTTATTTTTAATTAATTGATGAAATGGACATTTGACCCTAAAAATTTATAATTGGCCAACTTTGTCTTCAAATTAAATTTGGGACACATGTCGATTTACAATTGGTCCCAAATTTAATTAATTATAATTTTGTCATTAATTTTAAATAATGACGTGACAATTTGTCATTGGCCAAAATTTCTCCTTCAACAGCTATAAAAAGTCCATTTTTTATTGCGTAATTCTAATGTTATGAAAAATTTTCATAACATTAAAAAAGAATGCTATGGTTGGTCTTTAATAACATTTTGTATAACATTGAAATAATGCTATAGAAAATATAGCATAACATTTTTAATCTTGCTATGATAGACACACTAATTGACTTTTAATAGGTTTATATATTATGTTGTTTTATACCATTTGTTTCAAATGTTATTATATTAAAAAATCAACTTAAATTAGTTTATAATATATTTAAATACATTTTTAGAAGTAAAAACATATATATCTATCGAAGTTTTGTCTTATAATGTATAGTGTAACGCCCACAAAATTTACTTACTATAAGTGACATTACCTGAAAGACTACAAAAAAAATTCGACAACATAATGACATAATTTTAGCTAACCTAAAAGTTCAACCACCTACTAAACAACAAATAACTCCAGAGAATTCCAAATGGAATTACGAGTTAGATCTTGTAACAAATTCCATTTCAATAACTCGAATAATCTTATAAGTCTAACACAATGCTAACTACAAGAATAAGATACATCCCTCAAATTAAATAACACTCAACTGAATAAAACGACTAAGTCGTTCTAACAACCACTATTTCAGTAAGAGATAAGAATGAAATTAAGACTTAGAGAGTTATTCCTCCTCAGACCTCCTCCTCAACATCACCCAATTCATAGTAATCTTCATCACCTGCAAAATTTAGTGGTGGGTAATCAGTACAAACCACAATACTATAAACTTTACTTCTTTTAAGAAAAACTACCATGTGGTAAACTAAACTACCACTAAAAACACAATAAATCAGGAAGAAAGTCACAAAGCTAACACTCGTAGTCTCTCATTTTCCTTAAAACTGCCTTACCCTGCAAACTATACTATACTTCCCTCTAACAAACTCTACCACCCGTACTAATTAAGCCTTTAACGTATAACAGATAGCTGAATGAAAAACTCAGACATCAAACTGAAATTAGCCTTCTCTATCTACAGTTGGAATATGGGTAATAACTAAGTTTGAGCAGGCAGACAAGATTCCCATCAAATAGTACCTATTGATAGATTTCTTTTTACAGGCTCTACTTAGCAAGTCATTTTTCAAATACATCATAACAAATAGAAAACTTTTCCTTCATACATACATACATATACATATACATATACATATATGAAGGGAATAAAAGTCCCCACGCAGCGGAAGCGCATCGATTGGACCTTACGCCGTATATTAATTAACATTAAAATACCGTTACGAAAACTCAAACAAACTGTAAACCAACTTTAAAGTTGCTGGAAATTCAGTTTAAACATGCTTAAAAATAAATCTAAATTTATTTTCATGCTTTTCTAAAGAAAAGGGGAAGAACCGTCACATACCTTCGTTGTAGACTTGACCGTTCTTCGCCAACGACGCTCCACGAACGAAAACGCAACAGCCACCTTTGTTTTTCTTCGTTGGAAATTCCTTCTTGATTGACACAATAACCACAGAGGTTACACCGGTATGTCTCTAAGTCTAGGAGGCAAAAGACTTGTGGGAGTCTTTCTCTAAGAGGGAGGCTAGAGAGAATTCTAGGTCTTGTCTTTCAAGAGTGTCAAGTGTCATGACCAATTAGGTCTAGTGTTCTATTTATAGAAGAGAGGTCATGAATAAAATATTCAATTAAATCAATCTTTTCCAAAATTGATTCAATCTTATTCCTTAATTAATCAATCATGATCAATCAATTCCATAATTGATTAATCTTTTCCACAAATGACTAATTACTTCCATAAGTGATTAGATCATTTCCATAAATGATTGATCACTTCCTTAAGTGATTAATTATTTCCATAATTTATTAATTCCCGGTTAATGAATTCTTTAATTAGTTAACCACCAATTAAATATCATATATTTAATTCCCGACCTAGAATTAATTAATTTGCCCAAACACATTTTAGGTCTTAAATTAATTAATTCATTATTTGAACTCTTTCAAACTTCCATAAATTTATATTTGAACTTTTCAAATATTAATTTCTCTCATAATAATATATCAATATATATTATATTTGTTTCCCTTAATAAATTGATCATTTTCAATTTACTATTATTACTTAGTTGCCTCAAATTACTTTACGAGCTACCAGTGGGACCTAATGGACCTGCAGATCAGAAGCTCCAACGATGTGAGGTTAATTGGTCAAACTCATTAACCACATTAATCAATATTCGTTAACTGTGTACATTCCACTATAGACTCACAGTTGCACTCTTCTCACTGCAGACATATTTTCTGTGTCCACGGATCTAGACCAATATCGACTAGTTAGTCCTTCACGAGTGTCCGTAACACCAGCTGGGTCAAATTATCGTTTTACCCCTGGGTTACCTCTATTTCCTTAAGTACCAATTCTCCTCTAATGAACAACCTGTTTGTGGTCCAACCATCAAACAGAAAACCCTCTCGTGCCATTGAGAGGGTAGGGCCCTTTGTTCAAGACTCGGAGTAACCACTTAAGGGAACACTCATCTGCTTCCCTAAAGTCGGGAAGGAGTGAATTCCATCTTGTACGATTATGTTCCCAGCTCCCCATTCGGTCCTGTCCCCAAAGTGGTAGGCTTATTGAGTCGTCGTATTGGCCACTCTCACCCATACAAATCAAAGGACAATCTCTCATGAGCAGGAGTCCATAATCAACTCAGGATTAAGACTAAGTTGTCTAGGTCGTCCTAGTGAAATAGAAAACCAATTAGTTAACGGTGTTATAACCAGTGGTTACTATTTCGCGGTTCATTCTTATGCAAACTCATTGCATAGGATACCCCCACTCGCATGTCTCCTACACGAACGCGTTGGATCGCAGCGTTTGTATCAAATACAAAGTGGGCCGTATCCATAGTGTCACCAGGATAAGGCACCCAGTCTTATCCCTATACTATAGACCCTTTAGGCTGTTTCTTGAACAATGATCCCATATGTCGCTACATATTGTTCAAGACTCATATTACAACCTTGGATGTCTAGTTTATTGGATTAGGGTTATTATTAGGCAAAGACAAATATAAAATAACTAATAAAAATTAATGGAAAAATATATCAATATTATTTCATTAATATCCGGTCAACGGTTACATTCACTATCTACGAGTCTTAGGGCATAAAACCCAACAAACTCCCATTTGAACTAAAACACTAGTTAGTGGGATGTAAATGCAATAATCTAAAGCTGGAAATGTCATGTATATTAATACAATGAACTAGGGCATCCTTATACCCATTATACATTTCTCCCACTTGCCCTAGATTAGATGGCATACATATCTCGTAGACCTAGACCCTCTAGATGACCCTCAAACACTTTAGCCGTGAGAGCCTTCGTAAATGGATCAGCGATGTTGTGCTCCGAGGCGATCTTAGTGACGATCACATATCCTCGTTGCACAATCTCCCGTATCAGGTGATACTTCCTCTCGATGTGTTTACCCTGTTTGTGGCTACGAGGTTCTTTTGAGTTGGCTACAGCCCCACTGTTATCACAGTATAGTGTTATGGGCATGTTCATATTCGGAACCACTTCCAAATCAGTCAAGAACTTTCTAAGCCATACTGCCTCCTTAGCTGCTTCGCAAGCTGCTACATACTCAGCCTCCATGGTTGAGTCTGCTATGCATCCTTGTTTGATGCTTCTCCACACTACTGCTCCTCCATTGAGGGCGAATACTGACCCTGATGTGGATTTCCTTGAATCCTTATCAGCTTGAAAGTCTGAGTCAGTGTATCCAATAAGAATCAAATCCTTAGCTCCATACACAAGCATGTAGTCCCTCGTTCTCCGAAGATACTTGAGGATGTTCTTAACCGCTCCCCAGTGGTCCAACCCTAGATTAGACTGATACCTACTGACTACTCCCACTGCATAACATATGTCAGGCCTTGTGCAAAGCATAACATACATTAAGCTGCCCACAGCTGAGGCGTAGGGAATGTGTCTCATGTTCCTTAGATAGGTGTACC
The DNA here is from genome assembly GCA_036850905.1 of Luffa acutangula. Taxonomy (NCBI): domain Eukaryota; kingdom Viridiplantae; phylum Streptophyta; class Magnoliopsida; order Cucurbitales; family Cucurbitaceae; genus Luffa; species Luffa acutangula. Next base: position 21,478,208 of record CM072095.1, on the reverse strand, counting down.
CCATGTCTGAAGGGTAGCAGCCCCTTCTTGGAGTTTTGCATCGAATATCGAGACAACATTTTGTCAATATACGTTGCTTGATACAGTGCTAACATTTTGTTCTTACGATCCCTAATGATTTGGATTCCCAGAACATATTGAGCCTCTCCCAGATGTTTCATTTGGAATTGGGTTGCTAGCCATTTCTTGATGTCAGTGAGGTATCCTACATCATTCCCAATGAGTAGGATATCGTCTACATAAAGTATTAGAAAAGCTACTTTCCTTTTGTTGACTTTCTTGTACACACAAGGCTCATCAACGTTTTGGTCAAAGCCAAAAGATTTGATTGCAGTATCAAATCTAATGTTCCATGATCTGGATGCTTGTTTCAATCCATAAATGGATCGATTGAGCTTACAAACCTTTTGTTCCTGACCTTGGGCTATGAACCCTTCGGGTTGAGACATGAAGATATTCTCTTCAAGATTACCATTCAGAAAGGCAGTCTTGACGTTCATTTGCCATATTTCATAGTCATAATATGTGGCTATGGATAAGAGAATTCTTATGGACTTTAACATGGCTACAGGAGAAAAGGTTTCCTCATAGTCAACCCCTTCCTTTTGGGTATAACCCTTTGCCACTAGTCTAGCTTTGAAGGTCTGTACCTTTCCAGCTGCATCTCTTTTTCTCTTATAGATCCATTTGTATCCTATGGGTTTTACCCCATTTGATAGATCTGTAAGTTCCCATACAGAATTGGAGTACATTGACTCCATTTCCAGGTTCATGGCTTTGACCCATTCATCCTTATCTTCGTCATTCATTGCCTGTTGATAGGACAATGGATCCTAAATGCCATCATTAGGTATGACAACCTGAGTTTCAGTTAAACCCAAGTAGTGGTCAGGTTGTAATACAACCCTTCCACTGCGTCGAGGCATTCCCAACGTTTGAGATGGACGAGATGGATCTGAAGAACTAGTTCCTTCATCAACCCTTGAAGGTCCAACTTCATCAACAACTCTTGATGATTCTTCAGTAGCTTCTCCTAATATTATTTTGCTGCGTGGTTTATGATCTCTCATGTGGTCTTCCTCTAAGAAAGTGGCGTTTGTCGATACAATCACCTTATTTTCTCATGGGCCGTAGAAATAACCACCTCTTGTTTCTTTAGGGTAACCAACAAATTGGCACAGTTTTGAACGAGGTTCCAGTTTCTTAGGATTTGTCACAAGTGAAGGAATAAATAACCCTACGCAGCGGAAGACGTCAGAGACTTTTTCGAATAAAAATGTCGATTGGGATACCAATACGACGGCAAATCAAATAAATTTTACAGCAAGCATTACAAACGAAATATGTGTTGTAAAAGAGATATAAGCATGCTGAAAAATAAGGAAAAACTCTAGATCCTAATCTAGAATTGGATCCTAATGATCCTAGGGTTCAAGAGTGACTTACCCTTGAAGATTTCTTGACGTGATTTGACCAAAAACGCTTGATTCCACAGAAAAACAGCAACAAAATCACATTCTCTTTGCTGGAAAAACAGTCACGAACACCACCAAAAGAGTTGCACCGGTATTCTCCTTGGGATTAGTATTGAGGGGCTTGTGGGAACAAAGAATTCTAAGACTTGGGAGTATTCTGCAGAGAGTTCTGGAGAGTAAAAAATTGAGAGAGAGAGAGCGTGATCTATTTTTCTCAGAGGACCACACAAAAACTATGAATCAACGGTGAGGGAGTTCTGCAACTGATGGAGAAACTCCCTCCTAAAAAACCTCATCATCACGCAAAACCCTGGGTTAGTGGGCTGAATATTTCTTATCAGTTATACTGATAAGATAATTAAATTATTAATTCTAATAATTAATTAATCAAATTAACAATTAATTTAATTAATATTCATATAAATCATATTTATACAAATATTACCACTTAACTCATAGTTTTAATAAAATTCAATTAAATCAAATTTAATTAAAGTTATTAAAACTAATTATCAATTAATATAATAACTAATTAATATATTAATTAATATTATAATTAAATATCTCATATTTAATTATATCTCTCTCCAAATAAACTATAGTATTAATGTACATCTAATGTGCATTAATTATAACCTATAGTTTTAATATGAATCAAATTCTTATTTAAATTTAATATTTGAACACCTTCGAATATTCAATTCTCACTTAGAATTTTACCTCAACGCCCCTAGTGAGCTACCGGTGGGACCTAATGGACCTACAGATCAGAAGCTCCAACGATATGAGATTAGTTGGCTAAACTCATTAACCAAGTTAATCAATATTCGTTAACTGTGGTTCACTCCACTAAAGAACCACAACTGCACTCTTCTCACTGTAGATATATTTCTGTTTCCACGGATATCGATCGTCAGCAGCAAGTTAGCCCTTCACGTGTGTTCGTACCCCAGCTAGGCCAAATTACCGTTTTACCCCTGGGCTACCTCTTGGTCCTTAAGTACCAGTGCTCCTCTAATGAACAACCTGTTTGTGGTCCAACCAACAAACAGAAATCCCTCTCGTGCCATAAAGAGGGTAGGGCCCATTGTTCAAGACCCGGAGACACCACTTAAGGGAACACACCTCTACTTACCCTAAAATTGGGAAGGAGTGAATTCCATCTTGTAAGACTACGTTCCTAGCTCCCCATTCGGTCTTATCCCCAAAATGGTAGGCTTATTGAGTCGACGAGCAGGCCACTCTCACCCGTACAAATCAAAGGACAATCCCTCATGGACAGGAGTCCATAATCCACTCAGGATTAAGGCCAAGTTGCCTAGGTCATCCTAGTGAAATAGAAACCGAGCTAACTAACGGTGTTACAGTTAGTGGTTAACTATTTCGCGGTCCGGTCTTTGTGCAAACTCGTTGCACAGGATACCCCCACTCGCATGTCAACCACATGAACGTGTTGGATCAATACTTTGTATCAATATACAAAGCGGGTCGTATCCATAGTGTCACCAGGATAAGGTACCCAGCCTTATCCCTATACTACAGACCCTTTAGGCTAAAACTTGAACATTGATCCCCGTATGTCCCTACATACTAGTTCAAGCCTCATTCTATTAGCCTTGGATGTTTAGTTTATTGGATTAGGGTTAATAAGACAAGATATAATACAAACATTGAATAATACATCACTTTATTAACGTTCGGTCAAAAGTACATTTACTATCTACGAGTTTTAGGGCATAAAACCCAACAAACTCCCACTTGAACTAAAACTCAAGTTACAGGGAAAATATATACAATATAATCCAAAGCTGGAAACGGTATATGTATGTTGTACATTACATAAAAGGTAAATATACAATATACAATAAACTAGGGCATTCTTACACCCATTACACATCTCCCACTTGCCCTAGATTACTCTATATACATGTCTCGCAGACCTAGACTTTCTAGATGACCCTCGAACACTTTAGCCGAGAGGGCCTTCGTAAACGGATCAACAATGTTGTGCTCGGAAGCGATCTGGGTCACGACCACATCTCCTCTTTGCACAATCTCTCGAATCAGATGGTACTTCCTCTCTATGTGTTTACCTCTTTTGTGGCTGCGAGGTTCCCTTGAATTGCTACAGCCCCACTGTTGTCACAATATAACGTAATGGGCAAGTTCATATTTGGAACAACTTCCAAATCTGTCAAGAACTTCCTTAGCCAAACAGCTTCCTTAGCTGCTTCACAAGCAGCTACATACTCAGGCTCCATCGTGGAGTCTGTTATGCATCCTTGCTTTATACTCCTCCAAACTACAGCTCCCCCGTTAAGGGTGAAAACTGACCCTGACGTAGATTTCCTAGAATCCTTGTCAGCTTGGAAGTCAGAGTCGGTGTAACCAGTGAGAACTAACTCCTTAGCCCCAAACACCAACATGTAATCTCTCGTTCTCTTAAGATACTTGAGGATTCCTTTAACAACGGTCCAGTGGTCTAACCCTGGATTCGACTGATATCTGCTGACAATCCCTACAGCACAACAAATGTCAGGCCTCGTGCATAGCATGGCATACATTAAGCTACCCACTGCAGAGGCGTAGGGAATCCGTCTCATATCCTCAACTTGAGGTGTCTTAGGAGACTGTTCCTTAGACAGGTGAACCCCATGCCTGAAAGGCAACAAGCCCTTCTTGGAGTTCTGCATCGAATATCGAGCCAACATCTTGTCGATATACGTTGCCTGAGACAGAGCTAGCGATTTGTTCTTTCTATCCCGAATAATCTGGATGCCAAGAACATACTGGGCCTCACCCAAATCTTTCATTTGGAATTGAGCTGCTAGCCATTCTTTTACGTCAGGCAGATACCCTACATCATTCCCAATGAGTAGGATGTCGTCAACATAAAGTACGAGGAAAGCTACTTTATTTTTGTTGATCTTCTTGTATACACAAGGCTCATCAACATTCTGGTCAAAGCCGAAAGATTTGATTGCAGTATCAAATCTAATATTCCAAGATCGGGAAGCCTGTTTCAACCCATAAATGGATCGATTCAGTTTGCAAACCTTTTGCTCCTGACCTTGGGTTATGAACCCTTCGGGTTGAGACATAAAAATACTCTCGTCAAGGTTGCCATTTAGAAAAGCTGTCTTGACATCCATTTGCCAAATTTCATAATCATAAAATGTGGCAATGGATAAGAGAATTCTTATGGACTTTAGCATAGCAACTGGAGAAAAAGTTTCTTCATAGTCCACTCCTTCTCGTTGGGTATAACCCTTTGCTACAAGTCTTGCTTTGAAAGTCTGTACTTTCCCAGCAGCATCTCTTTTTCTCTTATAGATCCATTTACACCCAATGGGTTTGACCCCTTCAGGTAGATCTACAAGTTCCCAAACTTGATTGAAGTACATAGACTCCATCTCAAGGTCCATGGCTTTGGCCCACTCGTCCTTATCTACATCATTCATTGCCTGACGATAAGACAATGGATCTTCTACGCCGTCATCAGGTATGACTACTTATGTTTCTGTTAAACCCTCCCACTGCGTCGAAGCTCTCCCACTACGTGAGGAGGACTAGATTGACGAGAAGAACTACATTCTCCAACAACTCTTGTTGAAGGACCAGGTTCATCAACAACCCTTGTTGATCCTTCTGTAGCTTCTCCTAATACTAACTTACTTCGTGGTCGATGATCTCGAATGTGGTCTTCCTCCAAGAAAGTTGCATTTGTCGATACAAATACTTTATTATCTTGAGGGTCGTAGAAAAGACCACCTCTCGTTTCTTTCGGGTAACCAACAAATTGGCATATTCTCGTACGTGGTTCCAATTTCTTAGGATTTGTCACTAACACATGTGCAGGACAACCTCAGATACGGAAGTAACACAAACTAGGTTTACGCCCCTTCCATAGCTCAAAAGGAGTTTCAAAAACACTTTTTGAGGGAACGTTGTTAAGAATATGTGCTGCAGTCGCTACTTCATACCCCCAAAACGAGCTAGGCAACTGAGCATAGCTCATTATAGATCGAACCATGTCTAACAAGGTTCTATTTCTCCTTTCTGATACACCATTCTGCTGAGGTGTACCAGGTGCTAAGAGTTGTGATTGGATTCCATGTTCTATCATATAGTCCTGGAATCGCTGATCTAAATACTCTCCACCTCGATCTGATCGAAGTGTTTTAATCGTTTTACCTAACATGTTTTCTACCTCAGCCTTAAACTCTTTGAACTTTTCAAGAGCTTCAGACTTATGGCCCATCAGGTACAAGTAACCGTATCGAGAATAATAATCTATGAAAGAGACGAAATATTCATAACCACCTCGAGCCTTTACATTCATTGGACCACAAAGATCTGAATGTATTAATTCAAGTGGTTCTTTGGCCCTATAACCTTTTCCGGTAAAAGGCCTCTTGGTCATTTTACCCTCGAGACACAATTCACAGGGTGGTAAAGATTTATCTTCTATGTCACTTAGAAGTCCATTTTTGACCAAACGATCGATCTGATCGATGTTAATATGACCAAGACGAAGATGCCAAAGATACGTGTTGTTACTTAAAAGAGAAACTTTTTGCCTTTTGTTTTGCATTTCGGCCGTTTTAAACATTTCATGACTTAAAATAGCCTTAGCATCATTTGGTCTTAACACAAATAAATTATTCTCACGCTTAGCTGAACAAATGTAAACTCCATTCTTTGAAATTAAAGCTTCGTTAAGCAAGAAGGAAACTGAATAACATTGTTCTAGTAAAGCTGAAACAGAAATAAGGTTCCTTTTAATTCTAGGAACCAAGTACAAGTTCTCTAAAATTAAAAACCTATTTCTAAAGAATAATTTTGCAGCTCCCACTGCACGAGCTGAAACGACGTCTCCCGTTCCAACCTTGAGCGTCATTTCACCCTCTGCCAGCTGCTGGAAATTATTTCCCCGAAAAGAAGAACAAACATGATTAGTGGCTCCCGAATCCAGTATCCAGGCAAACTCATCATGTTCAACGAGACAAGTCTCTAACACATGTAAATCGAATTTACCTTCTTTTTCTCTTCTCTTCTCAGCAAGGTAGCGGGGACAGTTGCGCTTCCAGTGACCATCTGCATTACAGTGGAAGCATCTGCCTTTGTCGGCCACGACCTTGGCCTTCCCCTTTCCTTGCACAGCCTGTGCAGGAGCCTTCCCCTTGTCTCCCTTCCTCTTTTGGATCTGCTTCGATGAAGAAGCCTGGGGTACAGATTTAGTCCCTGAGGATGAACCCTTCAGGAACTTCTTCTTGGAATGGGCCACGTTGGCCTCTCCTTTAACAACATTCTTGCCCTTGCTCTTTTGCAGGGACTCATAAATCTGTAACTCCGAGAGGAGGGTAGTCAAGTTGAACTGAATTTTATTCATGCTCGCGTTCGTCCTGAAAGACAGATAGCTCGCCGGGAGCGAGTGAAGGATAAACGCAACATGACTGCGCTCGCAGACAACCCCGCCATTTGCCTTAGCTATGTTGAATTGGTTAATCATGTCCAGGACGTGTTCCCAAACAGATTGACCTTCCAGCATCTTGGCATTGAAGACGTTCTTCAAGGCGTCGTGGTGGAGCTGGTAGGACGAAAGTCCAAACATCTCCTGCAGGGAATTCATAATCTCCCTGGCAGTTTCCACGTTCTCGTAACACTTGGCCAATACTTCAGATAAGCTGACCAAAATATAGACTTTGACCTTTTCATTGGCCTTGGTCCAGCGTTCGTAGGCGTCCTTAACTGCCTGAGCGGCAGTGCGAGGGGGAACAGGAGGACATTCCTGAAGGTGTACATATTACACATGCGGAAGCAATTGAAGATCGAAAGCACTTAAGATGTTCAATTTTACTCCTAAAGCATGCATGTTCTAGAAAAGACAGAATAGAGAGTTTAGAAAACACCAACCTTTGTAGCTCACTTATGTTGAACTCCTTGTGGTGTTTGGCTCTCCTATGCTCCTTGGAAAACCTCTAGAGTCTTCCCTACTATACTCCGCGTCAAGAACGACTTGTGGGAGTCTATATAAGATAGGGAATGGGAAGGGAATGCTTGAAGCATCAAGCAATGGAGAAGAATGAGAGATGAGAGAACTTTGAGTCCAAATTCCAGCAGCATAACATTAAGGAAATGACTCTCTTATGTTTGAATATGATTCAAACTCCTTTTAAAGACATTCTCCATGCAAAGCCAAGCCTCAAGACACAAGACACATGGTGTATTTGCAAGCTCAAGTGGATTCTAGGTGTACATTACACAAGACATGCAACAATGCATGAGTGAGTTGTCTTTCCACTTTGAATGATCATGCATTAAAGTGGATTTCCAAATAAATCCACTAAATTCAAATTGAAATCAAATTTCAAGCTTGCAAATTACCCCAAATTTCAATTCTAAATTGAAATTGATTGCTTGGTAATTAATTTGAAAATTTTCAAATTAATTTTGATATGATTAATCTAATTAATCTTTGTTATCTTGTGCAATTCCATATATATGATTCCTAATACATATATATAGAATTCAAAACACTTTTAAATACTTCATCTCTCATTTTCTAATTTAATTCATAATTAAATTATTGTGTCAAACACAATTTACGATAATACCCTTTTTCCCGATTTTGAACGATTCAAAGCTTCCTATCTTTTATTCTAGGCTTAATTTCGATATGAGCTAGTAGGGGGACCTAATGGACCTATAGATCATGGGCTCCAACGATTCGAGGCTAACCGACTAATCTCATTGTCCAAGCTAGCCAACATTCGTTAACTATCGGGACACTCCACTATAGCCCGATAGTTGCACTCCCCTCACTATAGATATATTTCCGTCCACTAGATTTAACCATGATTAGTAAGTCGATCCTTCACAGGTTGTTCGTAGCTATAGCTAGGTCAATAAGCCGTTTTACCCCTATAGTACTTCTAGTTCCTTAAGTCCCACTGATCCTCTAATGAACAATTGGTTTATGGTCCAACCAATAAACCGAGTCCCTCTCGGGCCAATGAGAGGGCGGGATCCCTTTGTTCAAGCCCCGGAGTCAACACTTAAGGGAAAAACCTCTCTACTATCCCTTATTCGGGTAGGAGTGAATTCCTTCTTGCACGACTATGTCCCCAGCTATCTACCCGTTCCTATCCCTGAAATGGGAGGCTTATTGAGTCGGCGATACTGAGCTACTCTCACCTATGCAGATCTAAGGATAAGCCCGAATAAACAGGAGTTCATAGTTAGCTCAGGATTAAGATCGAGTTACCTAGGTCATCACATGAAATAGTCAGTCTCGTCAGTAAACGGTATTATAAAGCGAGAGCGACTTATTTCTCGGTCCTGGTCTTATGCAAACTCATTGCATACGACACCCCCACTCGCATGTCTCTACATGGACGATTTAGGATCACATCGTCTATACCATCTATAAAGTGGGCCGCGTCTCATAGTGTCTCCAGAATAAGGTACCCAACCCTATTCCTATACTATAGACCGTTTTGGCTATTACTCAAGCTTGATCCACTTTTATGTCTCTACATAAAGCTCAAGTGTTCATCCTATAGCCATGGATCTTAGTTTATTGGATTTGGGTTATATATGTGCAATTTAATTTATTCAGTAATGACTTTTACTGAATCAATCTCGATAACACCTTTATCGAATAAGTATATAATTCGTTTAACATTCATTATCTACGAGTTTTAGGGCACCAATCCCAACAATTCCTCCGTCAAGACAAACCTTAAGTCCTCAACCACGAGTATTGTATTAAGGTTAGATTTCCATTGTGGGAAGTTTTCCCCTGTTAATTGTTCATTTTTAAGCAAGGAGAGATAATCGAGGAAGACATTGCTGAAAAAACAAACAAGTGACCGTATTAGTTATCTTTGCCTTAACCCATCACACAAGCAATACAAACAATTGCATACATCCAATCAATTTTGCAAACAAACAATCAAAGAACCCTAATAAAACTATGATTGTGTTTCGCAACGATGCTTTAGAGGTTTAGAAGAACAGCCACCGAAAGGTGATCAGTTGTTCCTCCTCTAAAATGAGACTCTTCTCAGTCAATTTCTAATACCAGAATAACTCATATTCCATTAGATATTAACCACCGTTGTTCGGTCAAGGATTTGTTAACAAATTAAGTCCTCCCCGTAAGTGTAACCCTTCCACTTTCAGATCTCAGAGGCACGCACCAACAGGCTACCGTTAGGAAAGACAACTGTTGGTAATTAGCCTAAGCGACCCTATCCTATTTAGGAGTTCACGGTGTTCCGAATCCTATGATCAGGCCCTCCGAAGGGGTGGTTGCTCGAGGGCAACACGCATGCGGATCATAGGAATCTCACGTTGTGACCTAGGGGTGGAGACCGAAGGATACGTTGACACGGGTCCCGCTCCCACTTACTATAGTCACTTTCCCCATTCACCTTGGTATTGACCCATGCAAACACTCTCCGAAGGGAGGCCGCTCTACGACGACACAAAGCCGAGCATGGATCTCACGGTGTGAACGTCACGTGGACGTAGGAGCAAAACTCAATTTAAATTAAGTTTTGTAATTTTCCTCCCACTAAAGTAACCTATTAGATATTTTAGGGTTTGATTAAACCTAGATAAATCCGACTAAGTCATTTATCTAAGTCTAGTCCTATTATAACTATTATAATAAGACCTAATGTCTAGGTGTATTTAAACAATTTAATTTACCTGGCGACATTATTCTAACATTAACCTGAGATTAATTCAACTCCGGTGTTCCAGATCAGCTCCAAGGTAGGAGGTGTTCCGTATACCGTCAACTTAAATACCTCCAATCCTTAGACAGAACTTCATTGGTAGAGTTCCCTTATAATCTCAGGAATGTTCGTCCTACTTAGTTCATTAAAACTATTTTAAAACTAAGTAAGATATTCTAATCCTATTAGATATTCTAATCCTAATTTTAACCCATTAAAATTAATTCATTTCAACCTAAGATCCTATGTGAACATGCATATCTTGATTATAGATTGACGGTTTCTAATCATAAAATTTTAAACTATTTCAAAATTTTAATGATTAGCCCTATAATCATGCATACGATAGTTTTAAAAACAATTAACAATCATATTCAAGTTAATGAAATTAAAACTATAGTACTCTGCATTTCATGATAATTAATATAACCCTTATATTAACCTATGGATGTATCATGCTCAATGCAATTTGATTTCCATTTAAATAATAAACAATTTTATTATAGCCAAAAAATGGAAAATCAACTTAGCATGCTGCAAACAAATTATTTTTAATATAACTCTTATATTAAAACTATGTAATTGCATGCATCATACTCTTCCATTTTCATGAATTTAATATAACTCAACTATATATTAAACATCTCATGAAAAACCATGCATTATCATCCAAAATTATAATCATATTATAACAACCATAATGCATGAGCATGCTATATATCCTAAGGTGGGATTAAAAATTTAAATGACATCCACAAAGCATTTAAATAGCAAATAAACCGGTTTAATTGGCCCCTAGGATAAATAAAGCAAAAAATTACTCTAATTAAAGCTTTAAACTATCCTATTACATAAAGTACAGCTCCATAACTGGTCTAGGATCCACGAACCGACCTGAACCACTTCGAACCGGGCTTGAAAAACTCGAACCGCGCCCAAATCGGGTTGAACCGGACCAAAACGGTCCCAGCCAACCCAAAACCCCCGAACCGGACCGGTCAGTTAGGGCTTCATCCACGTTTCCACGAAAAAAAAACTGGTGCCGCACGAGTTCATGACAGCGTTGAGATGCTGGCGCGATTTCAACCGTCTGGAGCGTGGAATCGCGACAGCGTCGAGACGCATAAGGCTAAGTGTCCCGACGCTGTTACGTCTGGAGCTGTTTTCTGGGCAGAATCGCGGCTGTTCTTCACCAAATTCGTCGATTTTTGCACGTTCTTCATCGATTTTCAAGCAAAAAATTAGACCCTGACTTTACAGACTCGATTTACAGAATATTTGCCCAAAACGCAGGGGCCTTTACATGATCAAATCATAAATAAAGCTGTAAATCTAAGGCCAAATCAAACCAAAACAGTTTATCGCAAACCATACATTCACAATGCAATTAATCCCACCAAACAAAGCCAATCACAAATCTAAAAAAAAACGTTTTAAATTCGATAGGGCTCTGATACCAATTGAAGGGATAAATAACCCCACGCAGCGGAAGACGTCAGAGACTTTTTTGAATAAAAACGTCGATTGGGATACCAATACGACGACAAATCAAATAAATTTTACAGCAAGCATTACAAACGAAATATGTGCTGTAAAAGAGATATAAGCATGCTGAAAAATAAGGAAAAACTCTAGATCCTAATCTAGAATTGGATCCTAATGATCCTAGGGTTCAAGAGTGACTTACCCTTGAAGATTGACGTGATTTGACCAAAAAGGCTTGATTCCACAGAAAAACAGCAACAAAATCACCTCTCTTTGCTGGAAAAACAGTCACGAACACCACCAAAAGAGTTGCACCGGTATTCTCCTTGGGATTAGTATTGAGGGGCTTGTGGGAACCAAGAATTCTAAGGCTTGGGAGTATTCTGCAGAGAGTTCTGGAGAGTAAAAAATTGAGAGAGAGAGCGTGATCTATTTTTCTCAGAGGACCACACAAAAACTATGAATCAACGGTGAGGGAGTTCTGCAACTAATGGAGAAACTCCCTCCTAAAAAACCTCATCATCACGCAAAACCCTGGGTTAGTGGGCTGAATATTTCTTATCAGTTATACTGATAAGATAATTAAATTATTAATTCTAATAATTAATTAATCAAATTAACAATTAATTTAATTAATATTCATATAAATCATATTTATACAAATACTACCACTTAACTCATAGTTTTAATAAAATTCAATTAAATCAAATTTAATTAAAGTTATTAAAACTAATTATCAATTAATATAATAACTAATTAATATATTAATTAATATTATAATTAAATATCTCATATTTAATTATATCTCTCTCCAAATAAACTATAGTATTAATGTACATCTAATGTGCATTAATTATAACCTATAGTTTTAATATGAATCAAATTCATATTTAAATTTAATAATCGAACACCTTCGAATATTCAATTCTCACTTAGAATTTTACCTCAATGCCCCTAGTGAGCTACCGGTGGGACCTAATGGACCTACAGATCAGAAGCTCCAACGATATGACATTAGTTGGCTAAACTCATTAACCAAGTTAATCAATATTCGTTAACTGTGGTTCACTCCACTAAAGAACCACAGCTGCACTCTTCTCACTGCAGATATATTTCTGTGTCCACGGATATCGACCGTCAGCAGCAAGTTAGCCCTTCACGTGTGTTCGTACCCCAGCTAGGCCAAATTACCGTTTTACCCCTGGGCTACCTCTTGGTCCTTAAGTACCAGTGCTCCTCTAATGAACAACCTGTTTGTGGTCCAACCAACAAACAGAAATCCCTCTCGTGCCATAAAGAGGGTAGGGCCCATTGTTCAAGACCCGGAGACACCACTTAAGGGAACACACCTCTACTTACCCTAAAATTGGGAAGGAGTGAATTCCATCTTATAAGACTACGTTCCCAGCTCCCCATTCGGTCTTGTCCCCAAAATGGTAGGCTTATTGAGTCGACGAGCAGGCCACTCTCACCCGTACAAATCAAAGGACAATCCCTCATGGACAGGAGTCCATAATCCACTCAGGATTAAGGCCAAGTTGCCTAGGTCATCCTAGTGAAATAGAAACCGAGCTAACTAACGGTGTTACAGTTAGTGGTTAACTATTTCGCGGTCCGGTCTTTGTGCAAACTCATTGCACAGGATACCCCCACTCGCATGTCAACCACATGAACGCGTTGGATCAATACGTTTGTATCAATATACAAAGCGGGCCGTATCCATAGTGTCACCAGGATAAGGTACCCAGCCTTATCCCTATACTACAGACCCTTTAGGCTAAAACTTGAACATTGATCCCCGTATGTCCCTACATACTAGTTCAAGCCTCATTCTATTAGCCTTGGATGTTTAGTTTATTGGATTATGGTTAATAAGACAAGATATAATACAAACATTGAATAATACATCACTTTATTAACGTTCGGTCAAAAGTACATTTACTATCTACGAGTTTTAGGGCATAAAACCCAACAACAAGCACGTGTGCTGGACAACCCCAGATGCGAAAGTGATGCAAACTAGGTTTACGCCCCTTCCATAATTCGAAAGGTGTTTCAGAAACACTTTTCGAGGGAACATTGTTCAAGATGTATACTGCAGTCTCTACTGCATACCCCAAAACGAGCTAGGCAATTGAGCATAGCTCATCATTGATCGAACCATGTCTAACAAGGTTCTATTTCTCCTTTCTTACACACCATTCTGCTGAGGTGTACCAGGGGCTGAGAGTTGAGATTGGATTCCATGTTCTATCATATAATCCTGGAATCTTTGATCCATATACTCCCCTCCTTGATCAGATCGAAGTACTTTAATAGATTTACCTAATAGGTTTTCAACTTCAGCCTTAAACTCCTTAAACTTTTCAAGGGCTTCAGACTTATGTCCCATTAGGTACAAGTAACCATATCTTGAATAATCATCTATAAATGAGATGAAATATTTGTACCCTCCTCGAGCTTTTACATTCATTGGACCACATAGATCCGAATGTATTAACTCTAAGGGTTCTTTGGCTCTGTAACCTTTTCCAGTAAAGGGTCTCTTGGTCATTTTTCCCTCGAGACAAGATTCACAAGGTGGTAGTGAATCATCTTCTAACTTGCTTAGAAGTCCATTCTTTACCAAACGACCGATCCTATCGATGTTTATATGACCAAGTCTGAGATGCCAAAGATGAGTATTGTTACTTGATGGAGAAATCTTTTGCCTTTTACTTTGAGTTTCAGCAGTTTTAAATAATTCGTGATTTAAAAGTGCTTTGTTTTCGGTTGGTCTTAAAACATACAAGTTATTTTCCAATTTGGCTGAACAAATAAGTACACCATTTTTATAAATGAACGCTTCATTCATATCAAAAGTAACTGTATACGATTGTTCAATCAAACATGAAATAGAAATTAAGTTCCTCTTAATCTTGGGAACGATTAACAAACTTTCTAAAAGTAAGAATCTATTTCTAAAAAATAACTTTGCAGCTCCCACTGCTTTAGCTGAAATGACTTCTCCAGTTCCGACCCTGAGTGTCATTTCCCCATCGTTCAACTGCCGAAAGGAACTATTTTCCTGAAAAGAAGAGCAAACATGATTAGTTGCTCCTGAATCAAGTATCCAGGTAAACTCATCATGTTCTACCAGACATGTTTCTAAAACCAGTAAATCAAATTTACCTTCCTTTTCCTTCTTTTTCTCAGCAAGGTACTTTGGGCAGTTTCTCTTCCAATGTCCATCTACATTGTAGTGGAAACACTTGCCCTTGTCTGCCATAGCTTTGGCTTTTCCCTTGCTTTTAGCAGCAGTACTGGGAGCTTTCCCCTTGTTTCCTTTCTTCTTCTGAGTTTTCTTTGAAGAAGTGGCTACAGATTTAGTTCCAGAGGATGAACCCTTCTTGAACTTTCTTTTAGAGTGAACAACGTTTGCCTCTCCTACTATCTGTCCCTTGTTCTTAAGAAGAGACTGATAGAGTTGTAGCTCATTCAGGAGGCTAGTCAGGTTGAATGTTATTTTATTCATCATTGCATTGCTTCGAAATTGCAGAAAACTCTTCGGAAGAGATTCTAAGATGAATGCAACCTGACTACGCTCATCTATGACCACCCCGTTTGCCTCTGCCACGTTGAATTGGACCATCATATCCAGGACATGCTCCCGAACAGACGTGCCCTCTTTCATGCGACAGTTATAAACGTATTTGAGAGCGTCATGGTGGAGTTGGTAGGACGGTTGTCCAAACATCTCCTGGAGAGAGTTCATAATCTCCCTCGCTGTAACCATGCCCTCATGCCTTTTAGCCAAAACTTCTGATAAGCTGGCTAGGATATAGACGCGAGTCTTATGATTGGCCTTTGTCTAGCGGTCATAAGCATCCTTAACTGCTTGGGATGCATTACGAGCAGGGGCTGGAGGACAATCCTTCGTTAAGACGAACCGCAGATCATCGACAACAAGAATCGTATTCAGGTTCGACTTCCACGTAGCATAATTTTCGCCGGTTAATTTCTCATTTTTAAGCAGAGAGACAATTGAGGAAGACATTGCTGAAATTTAAACAAACAATGACCGTATTAGTTATCTTTGTCGTAACCCATCATACAAGCAAACAATTGCACACAATCCAATCAATTTAGCAAAACAGACAGTCACAGAACCCTAAAACTATCGATTTAGTTTTGCAACGATGTTTCAGAGGTTTAGAATATCAGCCACCGAAGGGTGATCAGGTACTCCTCCTTTGAAATGAGACACCTCTCAGCTAATTCTAATTCCAGAATAACTCATATTCCTATAGGCATTAGCCACTGTTGTTCGGTCAAGGATTTGTTAACACTTTTAACTCATCCTGGTAAGTGTAACCCTCCCACTTTCAGATCTCAGAGGCACGCACCAACAGGCTACCGAAGGGAAAGACAACTGTTGGTGATTAGCCTAAGAGCTCCTATCCTTTTGAGGAGTTCACGATGTTCCGAATCCTATGACCAGGCCCTCCAAAGGGATGGTTGCGCCAGGACAACCTGCAGGCGGATCATAGGACTCTCACGGTGTGAACTATGGGCGGAGACCGAGGGATACGTTGACACGTGTCCTGCTCCCACTTACTCTTAACATTTTTCCCATTCACCTTGATATTGATTCATGCAAACAGTTTCCGAAGGGAGGCCGCTCCTAAGGCGACTCGAAGCCGAGCATGAATCTCACGTTGTGAATATAGGGGACATAGGAGCAAAACTTGATTTAAATCTCGTTTTGTAATTTTCCTCCCACTGAAAATGTCATACGGTTAATTTAGGGTTGTTTAACTTAGATAGTATTCGGCTAAGTCAATCTATCTAAGTCTGATCCTATTATAACAATTATGGAAAGGATTCAACTGCAATCTCTTGGGTGAATTAAACTTCTTTTAATAAACCCAACATTGCAAGTCAACATTACTATGGTTAATTCAACTCAATGTTCGAGTCAGTTCCCAAGTAGGAGGTGTTCCGTAACACCGTCAACTTAAATACCCCCAGCCTTAGACAGAACTTTACCGAGAGAGTTCCCTTATAACCTCAGTAATGTAGGGTCTTTACTCTAAAGATCTAGGTGTATTAAACACTTTTAATAAACCTAGTGACATTGCATGCTAACATTTAACTATGATTAATTCAACTCCGGTATTCCAGGTTAGTTCCCAGGTAGGAGGTGTTCCGTAAACCGTCAACTTAAATACCTCCAGCCTTAGACAGAACATTACCGGTGGAGTTCCCTTATAATCATAGCAATGTTTTTCCTACTTAGTCAATTAAAACTATTTTTAATTCTAAGTAAGAAAAGATTCTAATCCTATTAGAAATCGATCTAGGTCTAATTAATTTTATACAATTTAAAATTAATCCAATTCATCCTATGATCTTATGTTTGCATGCAAATCTTGATTATAGATTGACGGTTTCTAATCATTAATATTAAAGAACTATTTCAAATTTTAATGATTAATCCTATAATAAAGAATCTAGGGTTTAATTCATTTAACAATCTCATTCAAATTAAATAATTAAACCATACTAATTGCATGAATAATATAACAATTATATTATTAACTATGGATGTTTCATCCTAGTTTATTGTATTTGTACATTGTATATGTTTTATACATGTATTTATACACCCAATGCTGTAGAGATTATTGTACATCCCACTAAACTAGAGTTTTAGTTCAAGTGGGAGTTTGTTGGGTTTTATGCCCTAAAACTCGTAGATAGTGAATGTAAACAAATTGTATACTTGTTTCAATAAAGTGTAATTGAGTTTCTACAATAAAGTGTTATTGTTAAATATTGCACAATTTGACCCAAGGTTGTTTACAAGTGACTTGAACTAGTATGTGGGGACATACGGGGATTGGTGTTCAAGTAACAACCTAAAAGGTCTATAGTACAAGGATAAGGCTGGGTACCTTATCCTGGTAACACTATGTGATACGGCCCGCTTTGTATTCGATACAGACGTATTAATCCAAGGCGTCCATGTAGGAGACATGCAAGCGGGGGTATCCTATGCAATGAGTTTGCATAAGACCGGACCACGAAATAGTAAACCACTAGATGTAACACCGTTAACTAGTTAGGTTACTGTTTCAATACGATGACCTAGGTAACTCAGTCTTAATCCTGAGTGTGTCATGAACTTCTTCTCATGAGGGATTGTCCTTTGATTAACATGGGTGAAAGTGACCAATACGCCGACTCAATATGCCTTCCTTTTTGGGGACAAGATCGAGTGGGAGGCTGGGGACATGAAAACACAAGAAGGAATTCACTCCTTCCCACTTCTAGAAAAAGTAGATGAGTGTTCTCTTAAGAGGTGACTCCGGGACTTGAACAAAGGGATCCCGTCCTCTCACTGGCCCGAGAGGAACTTTCTGTTTAATGGTTGGACCATAAACAGGTTGTTCATTAGAGGAGTGCTGGCACTTAAGGAGACAGATGTAACACAGGGGTAAAACGGTAATTTGACCCAGTTGTGATTACGAACACTCGTGAATGATTGACTTACCGGTATAGGTCTATATCCGTGGACACAGAAATGTTCTATAGTGAGAAGAGTTCAGCTGTGGGTCTTTTGTGGAATGACCCACAGTTAATGAATATTGGTTAACCTGATTAATGAGTTTAATCTATTAACCTCATATCATTGGAGCTTCTGATCTGTAGGTCCATTAGGTCCCCCTGCTAGCTCGTAAAGAGTAATTAGGAACAAATATATCTTGAGAGAATTTGAATAGTTCAAATTCATATTGGGAATTAAGTTAATTGTATGAGATACAAATTAGTATAATGTATAGTGATGCATTAAGATATAAAGTCTAATTTGAGATTAAACTTTATTATATTGAGAGATTGATATATTTGAAAGAGTTCAAATATATGTCTAATTAAATATATGGTATTTAATTAGAAGATGAATTAATTAATTATGAATTAATTAATTATTCAATTTAGTTTAAATTAAATGAGATTTAATTAAACTATAGTCTATGAGAGAAATAAATATATGAAGAAGTTCAAATATTAATATGAATTTGATTCACATTAAATTTATAGGATATAAGAGAATTTGAAGGAGTTCAAATTTTAATATGAATGTGATTCATATTATAGAATTAATTAATTGAAGGTTGAAATTATATATATGATATTTAATTGGGTAATTAATTAATTAACTAATAGAAGGTCAGAAATTAAATATATGATATTTAATTGGTGATTAATTAATTAAAGAATTAATTAATTGAAAATTAATCAATTATAGAAATGATTAATCACTTATGGAAGTGATCAATCATTTATGGATAAGATTAATCAATTATGGAATTGATTGGTTATGGAATTGATTGATTATGGAAAAGATTAAATCAGTTATGGAAATAATTGATTTTAAATGAATATTTTATTCATGGCCTTTCTCCTATAAATAGAACACTAAACCTAGGGTTTAGGCACAACAACATATGGCCACCATAAGGCCTTCTCATATTCTCTCAACTCAAGAACTCTAGGGAGAATTTTATCTCTAGAGTTTTTCCCATTCAAGATTAGGTAGTCCCACAACTACGTTCCTAATCTCAGAGTTATAGCGGGGAAGATCAAATTGTGGTGTTCTTCGTTGTTGCAGAGCAATCAAGAATCATCCGTTGAAGTATTCAGAGTCGTCAATGGAGGTATGTTTCTCGTCGCTTAACCTTTTGCCAATGTATTGATGTTTTGTAGAACAAATTAATTTACAAACGGTCCAATTGCTTCCGCTGTAACGAAATTGGGAATTCCAATCCTTCAATAAATGTATAATGGGTATAAGGATGCCCTAGTTCATTGTATTAATATACATGACATTTCCAGCTTCAGATTATTGCATTTACATCCCACTAACTAGTGTTTTAGTTCAAGTGGGAGTTTGTTGGGTTTTATGCTTCATGCATGCAATTTTGATTTTCTTTTATTATAACAATTATAAGCCAATCAAGAAAATCAATCAAGCACGCTTCATTCATCACATTAAACATAACTATTTATATTTAATTTAAGTAATGACATGCTTCATGCTTTCCAATTTTTCATATAATTAATATACACTTATATTAAAAAATATGAAAACAAATTCATGCATTAAAACATACATTATAACAATTTATAATATATAAAAAATGCATGAGCATGTTTATAACCTAAGGTGGGATTAAATATTCTATATGACATCCATAAAGCATATAAATAGCAATTGAACCGGTTAATTTTGGCCCCTAGGATAAAATAAAGCATTAAATTACATTAATTTAGCTAAATTCTATCCTAAAAAATCCTTGTACAGCTTCGAAATTGGTCTAGACAGCACGAACCGCCCCGAACCACCTCGAACTGGCTTCGAAAATCACGAACCATGCCAAAAATTGGTTGAACCGGACCAAATAGGTCCCAGCCCAGCTGAACCGGACCGGCCACGCCTTGAACCGCGCCTTTTGAAACCCTAGGTCGCGCCTCTATCGCGACAGCGTCTCGACGCTGTGTTGATAGCGTCTCGACGCTGTGCGCTTTCCATGTCTGGCGCCTGCATAATCGAGACAGCGTCGAGACGCTGTTGAGGTAGCGTCCCGACGCTGTGTGCTTTCCTTATCGAGCGCCTTCGGTATCGAGACAGCGTCTCGACGCTGTTGAGGTAGCGTCTCGACGCTGTTGCGTCTGGAGGCAGAATCTGGGCGATTTCAGCGTCGAATCTCCGATTTTGGCCCCGATTTCAGCGGCCATTGCTCCGTTTTTCATCTCATCAAAACCTATTCTAGACCCGGACTTACATAGGACTCGATTTTACATAAAATACCCGAAACACCAGGCCTTACATGATCAAAATCACATAAAATTAAAATATATGGCCATAAAATTAACCCAAACAGTTCAACGCAAACCGAACATACATTATGCAAAAATCCCACCTATTAGAGCCTATCGCAACTTTTAAAATTAATTAATAGGGACAGCGATGGCTCTGATGGCGATTGAAGGGAATAAAAGTCCCCACGCAGCGGAAGCGCATCAATTGGACTTTACGCCGTATATTAATTAACATTAAAATACCGTTACGAAAACTCAAACAAACTTTAAACCAACTTTAAAGTTGTTGGAAATTCAGTTTAAACATGCTTAAAAATAAATCTAAATTTATTTTCATGCTTTTCTAAAGAAAAGGGGAAGAATCGTTACATACCTTCGTTGTAGACTTGACCGTTCTTCGCCAACGACGCTCCACGAACGAAAACGCAGCAGCCGCCTTTGTTTTTCTTCGTTGGAAATTCCTTCTTGATTGACACAATAACCACAGAGGTTACACCGGTATGTCTCTAAGTCTAGGAGGCAAAAGACTTGTGGGAGTCTTTCTCTAAGAGGGAGGCTAGAGAGAATTCTAGGTCTTGTCTTTCAAGAGTGCAAGTGTCATGACCAATTAGGTCTAGTGTTCTATTTATAGAAGAGAGGCCATGAATAAAATATTCAATTAAATCAATCTTTTCCAAAATTGATTCAATCTTATTCCTTAATTAATCAATCATGATCAATCAATTCCATAATTGATTAATCTTTTCCACAAATGACTAATTACTTCCATAAGTGATTAGATCATTTCCATAAATGAATAATCACTTCCTTAAGTGATTAATTATTTCCATAATTTATTAATTCCCGGTTAATGAATTCTTTAATTAATTAACCACCAATTAAATATCATATATTTAATTCCCGACCTAGAATTAATTAATTTGCCCAAACACATTTTAGGCCTTAAATTAATTAATTCATTTGAACTCTTTCAAACTTCCATAAATTTATATTTGAACTTTTCAAATATTAATTTCTCTCATAATAATATATCAATATATGTTATATTTGTTTCCCTTAATAAATTGATCATTTTCAATTTACTATTATTACTTAGTTGCCTCAAATTACTTTACGAGCTACCAGTGGGACCTAATGGACCTGTAGATCCGAAGCTCCAACGATGTGAGATTAATTGGTCAAACTCATTAACCACATTAATCAATATTCGTTAACTGTGTGTACATTCCACTATAGACTCACAGTTGCACACTTCTCACTGCAGACATATTTTCTGTGTCCACGGATCTAGACCAATATCGACTAGTTAGTCCTTCACGAGTGTCCGTAGCACCAGCTGGGTCAAATTACCGTTTTACCCCTGGGTTACCTCTATTTCCTTAAGTACCAATTCTCCTCTAATGAACAACCTGTTTGTGGTCCAACCATCAAACAGAAAACCCTCTCGTGCCATTGAGAGGGTAGGGCCCTTTGTTCAAGACTCGGAGTAACCACTTAAGGGAACACTCATCTGCTTCCCTAAAGTCGGGAAGGAGTGAATTCCATCTTGTACGATTATGTTCCCAGCTCCCCATTCGGTCCTGTCCCCAAAGTGGTAGGCTTATTGAGTCGGCGTATTGGCCACTCTCACCCATACAAATCAAAGGACAATCTCTCATGAGCAGGAGTCCATAATCAACTCAGGATTAAGACTAAGTTGTCTAGGTCGTCCTAGTGAAATAGAAAACCAACTAGTTAACGGTTTTATAACCAGTGGTTACTATTTCGCGGTCCGGTCTTATGCAAACTCATTGCATAGGATACCCCCACTCGCATGTCTCCTACACGAACGCGTTGGATCATAGCGTTTGTATCAAATACAAAGTGGGTCGTATCCATAGTGTCACCAGGATAAGGCACCCAGTCTTATCTCTATACTATAGACCCTTTAGGCTGTTTCTTGAACAATGATCCCATATGTCGCTACATATTGTTCAAGACTCATATTACAACCTTGGATGTCTAGTTTATTGGATTAGGGTTATTATTAGGCAAAGACAAATATAAAATAACTAATAACAATTAATGGAAAAATATATCAATATTATTTCATTAATATCCGGTCAACGGTTACATTCACTATCTACGAGTTTTAGGGCATAAAACCCAACAATATACATATACATATACATATATATATGTATAGTCCAATGTTTATTAGAAAAGAGATAAAACATGAGCGAATTGTCATGTAGCTAACTGGAAAGACTTACAACAAAGTTATAAATTGAATGAAAAAGAAAGGGAATATTCATTTTGCAATCCTACATAGTAAAAACAACAAAAGAGCTAAACCTGTGTCACATGATAAAGAAAATTGAAGCTAAAATTCCAAAGGCCATATCCTGCACTCTGTCTTAAGCTCACATCAGCTAATCTTCCCAACCACATCTCATACCTAACATTAACGAATGAGCATTTATCAGTCTAAAAAAATTTTGATTTGTTATGATCGGTACATATTTAAAAAATCTAAATTTACTGAGATATTATTGATATATAAAAGTAGATAATGCTTGTAACACTACTCTACCTTCCAAGTTTCTCCTTCTCGGTCCCATAAACACAAACTGTTCTGATCAAAGACAATGTTCCTTGTGCAACCTATTGTGAAAATTAGATTTTCTTTTACTCAAAATTTGGAACAATATGTCATCAAATATGTATAGAAAAGTTTTTTGTACGTCATTGGAAGAAGCAGTGACATCTTGGACAATCTTGGTTGCCTTCTTCTGATATCTATGTTAAAGGAAATGCATTAGGATATTACTTATAGCTATTGCTAATAAAATCACACAAATACAGAGATAACTACATAAAGGCAAGAAGATATTAACAAACATACATGTTGATCTATAATATACTCAACACAAAAAAAGTGTACTGGTGTAAATTGGCACTTTTTTGGTTATTTTACCAATTTACCTATTACTCGATTAATTAACAGGGTTCTCTATGCTAAAAAAAAAGGATGTAAAAATAAGATCACGAGGCAAGCCAAAACTCTAAATTTTATGATATTGCCTGAAAAACTAGTCTAGCTTTGAGTAAAACTAATTGACATAGTTAAGCCGGCCCTTAAACATTTTCCATAAATTATCATTTGTTTTCCCTTTCCCGTGCATAAAATTTAGAACAAAAGGAATTCTTTGAGGGACATAGACAATATACTGTTAGTTAAAAGATTGGGAAGGAAAAAGAGAGAAGTTTTTTTTTTTTTTTTTGTTAAGAATTAGTAACTTTGCAAGGCATCAGCTATAGGTTCACAAAAGAAAACCTGAAGAATGTTGCGTAATATCAAATTAAGATCATTTCCAATGACTCTCGGTACTTGCTGGCAATCAGCTCCAAAGCCTACTTGTAAGGTCACCAATAGTTTCACTGTAAAAAAATGATATATCCTACAAGCAAAAGTATTCCCAAATAAATTATATTGAAAGAGAGAGATTTGAAGCAACTTGATGAATTGCACCAGTAAGAAAATAAAGTTATAGAAGTTTGCCTTCTTATTATTCAGAACATGTAGACGAAGTGCAGAATAAAGTGTTTCTCTTATTCTCTTGACCTGCAGTTTATGAGAGACCTCTAGTCATTGAGAAAGTTACACCATACCATGTTCGAAGAGAGGTAAAGAAAATAATAATTTTTTACCCGCATGAGATGAATTCAGAACACAACCATTAACATGCTTTCTAACTAAAGAAAACTCATAAATTACCAAATTTCATAGAGGATAAAAGGCCAAGGTTCAATGGTCAAAGATACAAACTCCTTTTAGGGTGAGAATGAAAGAAAAAAAAACATAACATATAACATATAGAAACAAACATAAGAAATATTTTAGCTAGATATCTTCACAGTTAATTAAGTTCTAAGGCCTATATAAAACACAAAATATAAGAAATGCACACAGGTTATGATCGAAAATTTATTTAGTCTGTACAATGGACTCAAAAGTCTCAAGCTGAATAAAAGACAATGGGCACTGCAAGGGAATATTGGGAAGAACATTAAAGGGTAGCCATCATTAGAAAAATTGGCATAAAGAGACCAAAGGACTTTACTCACTATCGTGTATATAGTGAATGAATCAAGTACATCTGAATTTAAAAACCATTCATATCCCATACAGATCGCATGACATACCAAAACCATCGTAAGACGAGAAACATATATGATTCATCAAGTCCAAATCTTATGGTGTAGGCTAGTAACCAGTAATCCAATCATCAAGAACATGTATAAAAATGTCTAATTGAAATAGAAATTAACTAATGCTAGCTTTGGAAAGCTAATATGTGCTTTCTAAATGCAATAAAGAATGGCTAATTGAATATGATATGAACATATTGCAGTTAGTTTTTCAGTAGTTTACAAAATCATAAAACTACATTGAGATAAGAGAATAATTAAAAAGGAGGAAGTCAGGTCTGAATGCCAACAAGAAAACAACAATTGAAAAATTAACACATATCATCAGATGAGATTCTTAGGCCCCATTCTTGCATTATGCTCATGACCCTGTTGGGTTTTATGCCCTAAAACTCGTAGATAGTGAATGTAAACAAATTCTATACTTGTTTCAATAAAGTGTTATTGAGTTTCTACAATAAAGTGTTATTGTTAAATATTGCACAATTTGACCCAAATCCAATAAAATAAGATCCAAGGTTGTTTACATGTGACTTGAACTAGTATGTGGGGACATACGGGGATCGGTGTTCAAGTAAATGTTGGGTTTTATGCCCTAAAACTCGTAGATAGTAAATGTACATTTGACCGAACATTAATAAAAGTAATGTATTATTTAATGTTTGTATTATATCTTGTCTTATTAACCCTAATCCAATAAACTAAACATCCAAGGCTAATGGAATGAGGCTTGAACTAGTATGTAGGGACATACGGGGATCAATGTTCAAGTTTTAGCCTAAAGGGTCTGAAGTATAGGGATAAGGTTGGGTACCTTATCCTGGTGACACTATGGATACGATCCGCTTTGTATATTGATACAAACGTATTGATCCAAAGCGTTCATGTAGTTGACATGCGAGTGGGGGTATCCTGTGCAATGAGTTTGCACAAAGACCAGACCGCGAAATAGTTAACCACTAACTGTAACATTGTTAGTTAGCTTGGTTTCTATTTCACTAGGATGACCTAGGCAACTTGGCCTTAATCCTGAGTGGATTATGGACTCCTGTCCATGAGGGATTGTCCTTTGATTTGTACGGGTGAGAGTGGCCTATTCGCTGACTCAATAAGCCTACCATTTTGGGGACAAGACCGAGTGGGGAGCTGGGAACGTAGTCTTACAAGATGGAATTCACTCCTTCCCGATATTAGGGTAAGTAGAGGTGTGTTCCCTTAAGTGGTGTCTCCGGGTCTTGAGCAATGGGCCCTACCCTCTTTATGGCACGAGAGGGACTTCTGTTTGTTGGTTGGACCTCAAACAGGTTGTTCATTAGAGGAGCGCTGGTACTTAAGGACAAAGAGGTAGCCTAGGGGTAAAACGGTAATTTGACCTAGCTGGGGTACGAACACACGTGAAGGGCTAACTTGCTGTTGATGGTTGATATCCGTGGACACAGAAATATATCTGCAGTGAGAAGAGTGCAGCTGTGGTTCTTTAGTGGAGTGAACCACAGTTAACGAATATTGATTAACCTGGTTAATGAGTTTAGCCAATTAATCTCACATCGTTGGAGCTTCTGATCTGTAGGTCCATTAGGTCCCACCGGTAGCTCTATAAGGGCGTTGAGGTAAATTTCTAATGGAGAATTGAATATTCGAAGGGGTTCGAATATTGAGATAAAATATGAATTTGATTTATATTTTAAAACTATAGGTTATAATTAATGCACATTAGATGTACATTAATACTATAGTTTATTTGGAGAGAGATATAATTAAATATGAGATATTTAATTATAATATTAATTAATATATCAATTAGTTGTTATATTAATTAATAATTAGTTCTAATAACTATAATTAAATTTGATTTAATTGAATATTATTAAAACTATGGGTTAAGTGGTAATATTTGTATAAATATGATTTATATAAGTATTAATTAAATTAATTGTTAATTTGATTAATTAATTATTAAAAATTAATAATTAATTATCTTATCAGTATAACTGATAAGAAAAAATTAGCCCACTAACCTAGCACTATGCGTAATTCAGAGTTTTTTTTAGGGAGGGAGTTTCTCCATCCGTTAGATAACTTCCCCATCATTCATTCAGAACCATTTGGCTTCTTAGAAAAATCACGCATTCCCTCATTCTCTCACTCTCCAGAACTCTCTGTGTGATTATTCTCTCAAGAATACAGAGAAGGAAAATACTCCCAACCCTTAGATAATTACGCTCCCACAAGCACCCATCGCATATCCTTCAAGAGAATACCGGTGCAACCCGCTGGTGGTGTTCGTGATTAATTTCCAGCAAAGAAAAGGAGATTTTGCTGCTGTTTTTGGGTGGAGAACCAAAGGATTTTGGTGAAACGGGTCAAGAACTTCTTCAAAGGTATAGTGTTCTTGATCTTGGTTCAATAGGATCCAATTTAGATTAGATCTAAATATAAATCAGCATGCTTTATACAGTTTTACAACATGTTTTGTGTATGTTTTATTGCTGTAAATATCTTTGCAGATTGTATTGGTATTTTAATGTTGAGTAAAATTCAGTATGGTTTATGATCGTTTCCGCTGCGCTAGGGCTTTAATCCTTGCAATTGGTATCAGAGCCATATCTGTAATTTTTCTTCAATAATTAAAATTTGCAATCTGCTGTTTTGGTGGGATTAAATGCATAGTGTATGTATTGGTTTGCGATGAACTGTTTTGGTTTAATTTTGGCCTTAGATTTATAGCAATTTTATTGATTTGATCATGTAAGGCCCCTGCGTTTTTGGGCAAAATTCTGTAAATCGAGTCTGTACAGTCCGGGTCTAGAATAGGTTGAAGATTGGGGAAGAACGCGATATCAATCGAGGCCAATTTTGAAGAGTTCAGCCGCTGTTTTTCCCAGAATCGAGCTCCAGATGCAACAGCGTCATGATGCTTGGCCTATTGAGTCTCGACGCTGTCGCGATTTCACCCAGCGAACGGTTGAAATCGCGCCAACGTCGGGACGCTATGCCTTCAGCGTCTCGACGCTGTCGCGATTTCGTGCGGCAGTTGTTTTTCCATGAGAACGTGTGCTGAAACCCTAATGGGTGGTCCGGTTCGTGCGGTTAGGGTTGAGCTGGGACCGGTTTGGTCCGGTTCAACCCGGTTCTTGGGCGGTTCGGGATTTTCAAGGCCGGTTCGAAGCAGTTCGGGTCGGTTCGTGGATTCTAGACTAGTTTTGGAGCTGTACTTTATGTAATAGGATAGTTTTAAAGCTTTAATTAGTGTAATTTTTGCTTTAATTATCGTAGGGGCCAATTAAACCAGTTTATACGCTATTTAAATGCTTTGTGGATGTCATTTAAATTTTAATCCCACCTTAGGATATAAAGCATGCTCATGCATCATGTATGTTATAATATGATTATGATGTATGGAATAATGCATGGATTTTCATGATTGTTTTACTATATAGTTGAGTTATATTAAATTCATGAAAATGGAAAAGTATGATGCATGCAACTACATAGTTTTAATATAAGAGTTATATTAAAAATGAATTGTTTGCAGCATGCTAATTTGATTTACCATTTATGGAAATAATTAATTGTTAATTTATTATAAATGGAAATCAAGTTGCATTGAGCATGAAACATCCATAGGTTAATATAAAAGTTATATTAATTTTCATGCAATGCAAAAATTGTATAGTTTAAATTTGATTAATTTGAATATGATTGTTAATTGAATTTAACCTATAGTATGTATGATTATAGGGCTAATCATTAAAATTTTGAAATAGTTTAAAATTTATGATTAAAAACCGTCAATCTATAATCAAGATATGCATGCTCACATAGGATCTAAGGTTAAAATGAATTAATTTCAATGGGTTAAAATTAATTAGACCTAAGATCATTTTCTAATAGGATTAGAAATTCTTACTTAGTTTTAAAATAGTTTTAATAAACTAAGTAGGACAAACATTCCTGAGATTATAAGGGAACTCTACCAGAGAAGTTCTGTCTAAGGATTGGAGGTATTTAAGTTGACGGTATACAGAACACCTCCTACCTGGGAACTGATCTGGAACACCGGAGTTGAATTAATCACAGGTTAATGTTAGAATAATGTCGCTAGGTAAATTAAATTTGTTTAATACACCTAGACATTAGGCCTTATTATAATAGTTATAATAGGACTAGACTTAGATAAATGACTTAGTCGGAATTATCTAGGTCTAATGAAACCCTAAAATATTCGATAGGTTACTTTAGTCGGAGGAAAATTACAAAACTTGATTTAAATCGAGTTTTGCTCCTGCGTCCCTGTATAGTTCACACCGTGAGATCCATGCTCGGCTTCGTGTCGTCGTAGAGCGGCCTCCCTTCGGAGAGTGTTTGCATGGGTCAATACCAAGGTGAATGGGGAAAGTGACTATAATAAGTGGGAGCGGGACGCGTGTCAACGTATCCTTCGGTCTCCACCCTTAGGTCACAACGTAAGATTCTTATGATCTGCCTGCGTGTTGCCCTGGAGCAACCACCCCTTCGGAGAGCCTGATCATAGGATTCGAAACACCGTGAACTCCTGAATAAGATAGGGTCGCTTAGGCTAATTACCAACAGTTGTCTTTCCTAACGATAGCCTGTTGGTCCGTGCCTCCGAGATCTGAAAGTGGGAGGGTTACACTTACGGGGAAGAGTTAATTGTTAACAAATCCTTGACCGAACAACGGTGGTTAATATCGAATGGAATATGAGTTATTATGGTATTAGAAATTGACTGAGAAGAGTCTCATTTTAGAGGAGGAACAATTGATCACCCTTCGGTGGCTGTTCTTCTATACCTCTAAAGCATCGCTGCGAAACACAATCATAGTTTTATTAGGTTTCTTTGATTGCTTTTTTTGCAAAATTGATTGGATGTATGCAATTGTTTGTATTGCTTGTGTGATGGGTTAAGGCAAAGATAACTAATACGGTCAATTGTTTGTTTTTTTTCAGCAATGTCTTCCTCAATTATTTCCTTGCTTAAAAACGAACAACTTACTGGCGAAAACTTTCCACAATGGAAATCGATCTTAAATATCATACTCGTGGTTGAGGATTTAAGGTTTGTCTTAACGGAGGAATGTCCTCCCGTTCCCCCTCGCACTGCCGCTCAGGCAGTAAAAGACGCCTACGAACTCTGGACTAAGGCCAATGAAAAGGTCAAAGTCTACATATCGGTCAGCTTCTATGAAGTCTTGGCCAAGCATTACGAGAACGTGGAAACTACCAGGGAGATTATGAATTCCCTGCAGGAGATGTTTGGACTTCCATCCTACCAGCTCTACCACGACGTCTTGAAGAACGTCTTCAATGCCAAGATGCAGGAAGGTCAATCTGTTCGGGAACATGTCCTGGACATGATTAACCAATTCAATATTGCTGAGGCAAATGGCGGGGTAGTCTGCGAGCGCAGTCAGGTTGCGTTCATCCTTCACTCACTTCCAGCGAGCTATCTGTCTTTCAGGACGAACACGAGCATGAATAAGATTCAGTTCAACCTGACTACCCTCCTCTCGGAGTTACAGATTTATGAGTCCTTGCAGAAAAGCAAGGGTAAAAGTGTTGTTAAAGGAGAGGCCAATGTGGCCCATTCCAAAAAGAAGTTCCTCAAGGGTTCATCCTCGGGGACTAAATCTGTACCCCAAGCTTCTTCATCGAAGCAAATACAGAAGAGGAAGGGAGACAAGGGGAAGGCTCCTACACAGGCTGTGCAAGGGAAGGGAAAGACCAAGGTCGTGGCCGACAAAGGCAGGTGCTTCCACTGCAACATAGATGGTCATTGGAAGCGGAACTATCCCCGTTACCTTGCTGAGAAGAAGAGAGAAAAAGAAGGTAAATTCGATTTACTTGTTTTAGAGACTTGTCTCGTCGAACATGATGAGTTCGCCTGGATACTGGATTCGGGAGCCACTAATCATGTTTGCTCTTCTTTTCAGGGAAATGATTTCCAGCAGCTGGCAGACGGTGAAATGATGCTCAAGGTTGGAACAGGAGAGGTCGTTTCAGCTCGTGCAGTGGGAGCTGCAAAATTATTCTTTAGAAATAAGTTTTTAATTTTGGAGAACTTGTTTTTGGTTCCTCGAATTAAAAAGAACCTTATTTCTGTTTCCGCTTTGTTAGAACATGAATACTCAATTTCTTTTCAGCTTAATGAAGCGATTATTTCAAGAAATGGTATTTTTATTTGTTCTTCTCAGCGTGAGAATAATTTATTTGTGTTAAGACTGTTGGGTTTTATGCCCTAAAACTCGTAGATAGTGAATGTAACCGTTGACCGGATATTAATGAAATAATATTGATATATTTTTCCATTAATTGTTATTAGTTATTTTATAGTTGTCTTTGCCTAATAATAACCCTAATCTAATAAACTAGACATCCAAGGCTGTAATATGAGTCTTGAACTGTATGTAGCGACATATGGGATCATTGTTCAAGAAACAACCTAAAGGGTCTATAATATAGGGATAAGACTGGGTGCCTTATCCTGGTGACACTATGGATACGACCCACTTTGTATTTGATACAAACGCAGCGATCCAACGCGTTCGTGTAGGAGACATGCGAGTGGGGGTATCCTATGCAATGAGTTTGCATAAGACCGGACCGCGAAATAGTAACCACTGGTTATAACACCGTTAACTAGTTGGTTTTCTATTTCACTAGGACGACCTATACGACTTAGTCTTAATCCTAAGTTGATTATGGACTCCTACTCATGAGAGATTGTCCTTTGATTTGCATGGGTGAGAGTGGCCAGTACGCCGACTCAATAAGCCTACCATTTTGGGGACAAGACCGAATGGGGAGCTGGGAACGTAATCGTGCAAGATGGAACTCACTCCTTCCCGACTTTAGGGAAGCAGATGAGTGTTCCCTTAAGTGGTTACTCCGAGTCTTGAACAAAGGGCCCTACCCTCTCAATGGCACGAGAGGGTTTTCTGTTTGATGGTTGGACCACAAACAGGTTGTTCATTAGAGGAGAACTGATACTTAAGGAAATAGAGGTAACCCAGGGGTAAAACTGTAATTTGACCCAGCAGGTGTTACGGACACTCGTGAAGGACTAACTAGTCGATATTGGTCTATATCCGTGGACACAGAAAATATGTCTACAGTGAGAAGAGTGCAACTTTGAGTCTATAGTGGAATGAACGCACAGTTAACGAATATTGATTAATGTGGTTAATGAGTTTGACCAATTAATCTCACATCGTTGGAGCTTCTGATCTGCAGGTCCATTAGGTCCCACTGGCTCATAAAGTAATTTGAGGCATCTAAGTAATAAATGTAAATTGAAAATGTTCAATTTACTAAGGGAAACAAATATAATATATATTGATATATTATTATGAGAGGAATTAATATTTGAAGAAATTCAAATATAAATTTATGGAAGTTTGAAAGAGTTCAAATAATGAATTAATTAATTTAAGGCCTTAAATCTATTTGGGCGAGTTAATTAATTCAAGGCCGGAAATTAAATATGTGATATTTAATTGGTGATTAATTAATTTAAGAATTCATTAAACGGGAATTAATCAATTATGGAAATAATTAATCACTTAAGGAAGTGATTAATCATTTATGGAAATGATCTAATCACTTATGGAAGTAATTAGACATTTGTGGAAAAGATTAATCAAATATGAAATTGATTGATCATGATTGATTAAATAAGGAATAAGATTGAATTGATTTTGGAAAAGATTGATTTAATTAAATATTTTATTCATGGCCTCTCTTCTATAAATAGAACACTAGACCTAATTGGTCCATGACACTTTGCTCTTGCTCTTAGACTCTCAAGACAAGACCTAAAATTCTCTCTAGCCTCCATCTTAGAGAAAGACTCCCACAAGTCTTTTGCCTCCTAGACTTAGAGACATACCGGTGTGACCTCTGTGGTTATTGTGTCATTCAAAGGAGAAATTTCCAGCTATCACAAGAAAAGGAGGCTGCTGCGTTTTCGTTCGTGGAGCGTCGTTGGCGAAGAACGGTCAAGTCTACAACGAAAGTTTGTAACGGTTCTTCCTTCTTTCTTTAGAAAAGCATGAAAATAAATTTAGATTTATTTTTCAGCATGTTTAAACCAATTTTCCAGCAGCTTTAAAGAGTGTTTAAAGTTTGTTTGAGTTTTCGTAACGGTATTTTAATGTTAATTAATGTACGGCGTAAGGTCCAATCGATGAGCTTCCACTGCGTGGGGACTTTTATTCCCTTCAAAGACCAACTGATTCTAAGGCTATTTTAAGACATGAAATGTTTAAAACGGCCGAAACGCAAAATAAAAGGCAAAAGATTTATCCTCTGAGTAACAATACGTATCTTTGGCACATTCGTCTTGGTCATATTAACATTGATCGGTTCGATCGTTTGGTTAAAAATGGACTTCTAACTGATGTAGAAGATACATCTTTACCACCCTGTGAATCGTGTCTCGAGGGTAAAATGACTAAGTGACCTTTTACTGGAAAAGGTTATAGGGCCAAAGAACCACTTGAACTGATACATTCGGATCTTTGTGGTCCAATGAATGTAAAGGCTCGAGGTGGTTATGAATATTTCATCTCTTTCATAGATGATTATTCTCGATACGGTTACTTGTACCTGATGGGTCATAAGTCTGAGGCTCTTGAAAAGTTCAAATAGTTTAAGGTTGAGGTAGAAAACCTGTTAGGTAAAACGATTAAAACGTTTCGATTAGATCGAGGTGGAGAGTATCTAGATCAGCGATTCCAAGACTATATGATAGAACATGGTATCCAATCCCAACTCTCAGCACCTGGTACACCTCAGCAAAATGGTGTATCAGAAAGGAGAAATAGAACCTTGTTGGACATGGTTCGATCTATGATGAGCTATGCTCAGTTGCCTAGCTCGTTTTGGGGGTATGCAGTAGTGACTGCAGTACATATTCTAAACAACGTTCCCTCAAAGAGTGTTTCTGAAACTTCTTTTGAGTTATGGAAGGGGTGTAAACCTAGTTTGCATTACTTTCGAATCTGGGGTTGTCCTGCACATGTGTTAGTGACAAATCCTAAGAAACTGGAACCTCGTACGAGAATATGCCAATTTGTTGGATACCTGAAAGAAATCAGAGGTGGTCTTTTCTACGACCCTCAAGATAATAAAGTGTTTGTATCGACAAATGAAACTTTCTTGGAGGATGACCACATTCGAGATCATAAACCACGAAGTAAGTTAGTAATAGGAGAAGCTACAAAAGGATCAACAAGGGTTGTTGATGAACCTGGTCCTTCAACAAGAGTTGTTGGAGAATCCAGTTCTTCTCGTCAATCTAGTCCTCCTCACGTAGTGGGAGAGCTTCGACGCAGTGGGAGGGTTGTGATACAACCTAACCGCTACTTGGGTTTAACAGAAACACAAGTAGTCATGTCTGATGACAGCATAGAAGATCCATTGTCTTATCGTCAGGCAATGAATGATGTAGATAAGGACGAGTGGGCCAAAGCCATGGACCTTGAGATGGAGTCTATGTACTTCAATCAAGTTTGGGAACTTGTAGATCCACATGAAGGGGTCAAACCCATTGGGTGTAAATGGATCTATAAGAGGAAAAGAGATGCTGAGAAAGTACAAACTTTCAAAGCAAGACTTGTAGCAAAGGGTTATACCCAACGAGAAGGGGTGGACTATGAAGAAACCTTTTCTCCCGTTGCTATACTTAAGTCCATAAGAATTCTCTTATCCATTGCCACGTTTTATGACTATAAAATATGACAAATGGATGTCAAGACAGTTTTTTTTTAATGGCAACCTCGACGAGAGTATTTTTATGTTTCAACCCAAAGGGTTCATAACCCAAGGTCAGGAGCAAAAGGTTTGTAAACTGAATCGATCCATTTATGGGTTGAAACAGGCCTCCCGATCGTGGAATATTAGATTTGATACTGCGATCAAGTCTTATGGCTTTGACCAGAATGTTGATGAGCCTTGTGTATACAAGAATATCAACAAGAATAAAGTAGCTTTCCTCGTACTTTATGTTGACGACATCCTACTCATTGGGAATGATGTAGGGTATCTTTCTGACGTAAAAGCATGGCTAGCAGCTCAATTCCAAATGAAAGATTTGGGTGAGGCCCAGTATGTTCTTGGCATCCAGATTATTCGGGATAGAAAGAACAAAACGCTAGCTCTGTCTCAAGCAATGTATATCGACAAGATGTTGGCCCGATATTCGATGCAAAACTCCAAGAAGGGCTTGTTGCCTTTCAGGCATGGGGTTCACCTGTCTAAGGAACAGTCTCCTACGACACCTCAAGAGGTTGAGGATATGAGACGGATTCCCTATGCCTATGCAGTGGGTAGCTTAATGTATGCCATGCTATGCACGAGGCCTGACATCTGTTATGCTGTAGGGATTGTTAGTAGATATCAGTGAAATCCAGGGTTGGACCACTAGACCGCCGTTAAAGGAATCCTCAAGTATCTTAGGAGAACGAGGGACTACATGCTGGTGTTTGGGGCTAAAGAGTTAGTTCTTACTGGATACACCGACTCTTACTTCCAAACTGACAAGGATTCTAGGAAATCTACGTCAGGGTTAGTTTTCACCCTTAACGGGGGAGCTGTAGTTTGGAGAAGTATAAAGCAAGGATGCATAGCAGACTCCACGATGGAGGCTGAGTATGTAGCTGCTTGTGAAGCAGCTAAGGAACTGTTTGGCTAAGAAAGTTCTTGACATATTTGGAAGTTGTTCAAAATATGAACTTGCCCATTACGTTATACTGTGACAACAGTGGGGTTGTAGCCAATTCAAAAGAACCTCGCAGCCACAAACGAGGTAAACACATAGAGAGGAAGTATCATCTGATTCGTGAGATTGTGAAAAGAGGAGATGTGGTCGTGACCAAGATCGCTTCCGAGCACAACATTGCTGATCCGTTTACGAAGGCCCTCTCGGCTAAAGTGTTCAAGGGTCATCTAGAAAGTCTAGGTATATAGCGTAATCTAGGGCAAGTGGGAGATGTGTAATGGGTGTAAGGATGCCCTAGTTTATTGTATTTTGTATATTTACTTTTCATGTAATGTACAACATACATGTACCATTTCCAGCTTTGGATCATATTGTATATACTTTCCCTGTAACTTGAGTTTTAGTTCAAGTGGGAGTTTGTTGGGTTTTATGCCCTAAAACTCGTAGATAGTAAATGTACATTTGACCGAACATTAATAAAAGTAATGTATTATTCAATGTTTGTATTCTATCTTGTCTTATTAACCCTAATCCAATAAACTAAACATCCAAGACTAATGGAATGAGGCTTGAACTAGTATGTAGGGACATACGGTGATCAAAGTTCAAGTTTTAGCCTAAAGGGTCTGTAGTATAGGGATAAGGCTCGCTACCTTATCCTGGTGACACTATGGATACGACCCGCTTTGTATATTGATACAAACGTATTGATCCAACGCGTTCATGTAGTTGACATGCGAGTGGGGGTATCCTGTGCAATGAGTTAGCACAAAGACCGGACCGCGAAATAGTTAACCACTAACTGTAGCACCGTTAGTTAGTTTGGTTTCTATTTCACTAGGATGACCTAGGCAACTTGGCCTTAATCTTGAGTGGATTATGGACTCTTGTCCATGAGGGATTGTCCTTTGATTTGTACGGGTGAGAGTGGCCTGTTCGCCGACTCAATAAGCCTACCATTTTGGGGACAAGACCGAGTGGGGAGCTGGGAACGTAGTCTTACAAGATGAAATTCACTTCTTCCCGATATTAGGGTAAGTAGAGGTGTGTTCCCTTAAGTGGTGTCTCTGGGTCTTGAACAATGGGCCCTACCCTCTTTATGGCACGAGAGGGACTTCTGTTTGTTGGTTGGACCGCAAACAGGTTGTTCATTAGAGGAGCGCTGGTACTTAAGGACAAAGAGGTAGTTCAGGGGTAAAATGGTAATTTGACCTAGCTGGGGTACAAACACACGTGAAGGGCACACTTGTTGTTGATGGTTGATATCAGTGGTCACAGAAATATATCTGCAGTGAGAAGAGTGCCGCTGTGGTTTTTTAGTGGAGTGAACCGCAGTTAACGAATATTGATTAACATGGTTAATGAGTTTAGCCAATTAATCTCACATCGTTGGAGCTTCTGATCTGTAGGTCTATTAGGTCCCACTGGTAGTTCTATAAAGGCGTTGAGGTAAATTTCTAATGGAGAATTGAATATTCGAAGGGGTTCGAATATTGAGATAAAATATGAATTTGATTTATATTTTAAAACTATAGGTTATAATTAATGCACATTAGATGTACCTTAATACTATAGTTTATTTGGAGAGAGATATAATTAAATATGAGATATTTAATTATAATATTAATTAATATATCAATTAGTTGTTATATTAATTAATAATTAGTTTTAATAACTATAATTAAATTTGATTTAATTGAATATTATTAAAACTATGAGTTATTTTCGGGATAAAGGAGCAAGGAGAGTCCTACACGTGTCCAAGTTGACCTAATTCAAGCCTCCTATTGATAGCGAGCAGAAATGTCGCTATTTTAGCCTCAAATTATTAAGCTTTTTGGTGCTTTAATCGTGATTTTAATGAATATATTTATTGAATTTTGTTATTTTGTCTTTAGGAGCATAAATGATGATTTTGGGAGAAAAAGAGCCAAAATTGATGGAATTATAGCCCAAATCAAAGTTTGAAGCATTTGGAAGCCCAAAGAAGGCATCCATGAAAAATACACCAAGAGAAATGAAGAAGAAGGCCCAAAAATCAGCCCAAAAAGAAGCTGATTTTTCTGGAAAATCTGGACAGCGTCTCGACGCTTAGCAAGGCAGCGTCGCGACGCTGCCCTTTCTTGTTGCCCAAGCCGCGTGCGCAGCAGCGTCGCGACGCTTGGCAAGGCAGCGTCGCGACGCTACCCCTTTTCCAGGCCTATAAATAGGCGCCCTTGGTGCCTCATTTGGGATATCAATCAATCAATCAATCAATCAAATCATTACTCATTCATTCCTTTCTTTCCTTTCTTAAGACTCCTTTTTTGGAGCCCCTCTCAAGGCTTTTGAGCCTTTTTGAGAGGGTTCTTCTAGTGGGAATTTTTGGGGAATTTTGGGGAGCAATTCTAGAGGCTCGAGGAGTAGTCAGCGGGGGCTCCAAGCGTCAGCAAGGGCTTTTTCGACGGTCAATTCCTTTTCCTTTATGCCTTTTAATATGCGTTCCCTTGTAATTATTGTGAATATTATGTGTAGCTAAAACCCCAATTTGGGGTCTTGAAATGAAATGTTAGTGGAAATATTGTTATAATTTCTTGTCTCTTGCCCATGTCCTAATTATTTGTATGGATGTGCTTAATGCTTTACTCAATCTGGCCAATTGTGTAATGATTCGTTTCTTAATGGAAACTCGACGGAGAGAAATTAGGATAGATCATAATCCATGCAACTAGTTTAATTGCCCGTTGTGACACCGGGATTAGTTGATTAAACATAGATTCCTAAAATGAATCAGGGCGTAATAATTAATGATTTTTAATAGCGCTAAGGACACTTAGGTTGTTAAAATGAATTAATTACAATTAGGGGAAACCGACAGGAGAACCTATGTGATTAACGGAGATTCTAGGTTTATAATTAGTTGGGCAATGAGATAGGACAATTATAGCAAGTATTTAGCTAATCATTGATTTTCAAGACCCCTCTTCCCATTTCAAGAAAAACCTCTTTCTCCACATTTTATTTTTGATTGATCAAATTTGTTTTCATTAAGTCTTTTTAAATTCAAATTCTTTTTATCACATGAGCTTGGTCCCTAAATATTATTTCTCCTGAGTATTTTCAGTGCTCAAGAGAATTTTAATTAATTGCTTAAGTTTCGCTTCGCCTCCCTGTGGATTCGATACTCGGAATACTTTCCGTTTTATATTACTTGTGGCCCGTGCACTTTGCGGTCATCAAGTTTTTGGCGCCGTTGCCGGGGAGGCTTGATTTTTAAGCAAAAAAATTAATTTTTCTTGACATCGAAAAGAAAAGGGTAAATGGTAATTTAGGTGTAAATATTTTTCTTTCATCGTTTTGTGAATATTATTTTATTTTTATTTTTGTTTGGTTCTTTTTATCATTATCTGGGAGCATTGCATGCGAAGAAACAAGGTGGTTAATCTGTTTCCGTTAGATCTTGAGATTAACAGAACTCTAAAATTCATTAGAAGAGAAAAAAGATTAACAGAAACGATGGCCCACCAAGAAGAAGCTCCCAAGGCAATTAGAGATTTTCTGCAGCCAGTTCTTCCTACCGAAAATTCTGGGATTGTTTACGCCCCCATCCAAGCTACAAATTTTGAGCTAAAAACAGGGTTGATTCAGATGGCGCGCGATAACTCGTTCAAGGGACATCCTTCCGAGGACCCTCACTCTCATCTGCGATCATTCCTAGAAATATGTGGGACAGTAAAGATGAACGGAGTTCCGGCCGACGCGATCAGATTGAGGCTATTTCCATTTTCTCTACAGGATAAAGCAAAAGATTGGCTCGAATCAGTCGAGACGGGCAGCATCAGTACTTGGGACGAGCTTGCCCAGGCTTTTCTGACAAAATTTTTTCCACCAGCTAAGACTACCAAGCTGCGGACTGAAATTGGAACATTCAGACAGCTTGACGAGGAGCAGTTGTACGAAGCATGGGAAAGATATAAGGAAATGCTTAGGCGATGCCCCCAACATGGATATCCTGATTGGCTTCAGGTACAGTTATTCTATAATGGATTAAACTCCTCCACGAAGACAGTCCTAGACACATCAGCAGGAGGGAGTTTTCTTTCAAAAACAGTAACAGAAGCCAAGGACCTGCTTGAGGAAATTGCGGCGACAAGTTATCAATGGCCGACGGAGAGAGGAACAGTTACAAAGAAGGCTGGATTGTATGAATTAGATGAGTCAAGTTCACTGAAAGCGCAACTAGCATCTCTGACCAATGCACTAAACAAATTGACGTCATCTGAGGTGGTTAAGTCCATTTCCACCTTAGCTGAAGGACATTCGAAGAAAGAAGGTCAAGATGTGGAAGAAGTTCAATACATAGGAAACAGATCATATACTCAAGGAGTACCGAACTTCTACCACCCCAGTCTGCGCAATCACGAGAACTTCTCATATGCAAATACGAAGAATGTTTTGCAGCCACCCCCAGGTTTTGCATCAACGAGTACTCCTGAGAAGAAAAATAATCTGGAGGAGATGGTGGCTTTATTCATCAAGGAACAGAGAATATTGAATGTAAATCTCCAGACATCAGTAAACAACCACGACGCAGCTCTAAAGAATATGGAAGTGCAGATAGGTCAGATTGCTTCAGCAGTAAATGCCCTTCAAAAGGGAAAATTTCCAAGCGATACTGAGCCTAACCCGAAAGAGCAGTGTAAGATGGTGGTTCTAAGAAGTGGCAGAAGACTGGAGGACAGTTTAGAGAAGAAAAAGGAAGAAGAAAAGAGAAGGGATGAAGATGAAGGGGCTGAGGCACAAAAAACCTCATCTGAAAGGTTCCAACATCCTCCTAACTCTATTGAATTAAAATGTGATTTTTCTAACAGCTGTGCAGGTAGAAAAGAAGAAGAGAAGCAGAATGACAAAGAAAAGATGACTGAGGAAGAAGTGGTTCCATGCAACCACCATGACAGAGGTTCGCATATTAGCCCGCCCAAACGGAGGGGCGAATGTCCAACCTTTGATTACAGGGAGTTACCTTTTCCTCAAAGATTTAAGAATGTCAAATTAGATGAACAATTTCAAAAATTTTTAGAAATGTTTAAAAAGTTGACTGTGAATATTCCATTGGTAGAAGCTTTGTATAATATGCCGAATTATGGAAAATTCATGAAGGAAATGCTTTCTAAAAAGAAAAGTCTGAAAAAAGAAGTTTTTAATTTATCTGAGAGTAGCAGTACCATTATTTCTGGTAGGATACCCTCTAAGCAAAAAGATCCAGGGAGTTTTACTGTTCCCTGCACCATAGGAGAAGTATCCTTCGATAGGGCTTTGTGTGATTTAGGAGCAAGTATAAATTTGATGCCCTACTCTGTGTACAGGAAGATTGGTTTATCAGGTATGACAGACACCGACGTCACTCTCCAGCTTGCCAATAGATCAATTACCCACCCGATGGGTGTTGTGGAGGACGTGTTGGTGAAAGTCAACAAATTCATCTTTCCTGTAGATTTCGTGGTACTGGACATGAAGGAGGACAAAGAGGTGCCAATTATCTTAGGCAGACCTTTCCTAGCCACTGGTAAGGCTGAGATTAGCGTGCATACAGGTAAACTTACCTTGAACATTGATGATGAAAAAGTCGTGTTTAGTATTGTTGGCCAAGATGAATCTGTTTGTAGTTTGCATACATGTTTTTCTGTTGGGCCTGAATACTTGACTGATGACGATGAAGAGGTAGACTATAATCTTGGCCTAGGCCTAGGAGAAATGCTTGTTGATAATATGGATTTTGATCATGATGCATATATGGATAATCCTCTGTTTGAAAATGACTTGGATCTGTCTGACTTCGAAAATGAATTAGACTTGCCTGCTTGTGAAAATGAAAGATCTGCAGTTGATGATTTACCTTCCTTTGAAAATGAATTAGATTTGCCTGAAATGGATAATTTTAATGATGATATTGAATTGCCTGACATTGAACATGAACGTAAAAGGCATAAAAAAGATTGCTCAATAGATAATTTTGAGTCTGACCATGATTACAGTGAATCTATTGAGTCTGATCTTGACATTCCTGAATGCATGAATCCTGACAATATGAATACTTTCTTTTCATGTCCTGATGATGTGTATAGAATAGAATCTGACCCAGAAGAACTTGAATCTGTGCATAGTATAGAATCTGATCCTGAAATTCTTGAATTCTTGAATTCTTCTGATGATGAGTCATATGATAGCTT
This sequence comes from Luffa acutangula, assembly GCA_036850905.1. Lineage (NCBI taxonomy): Eukaryota > Viridiplantae > Streptophyta > Magnoliopsida > Cucurbitales > Cucurbitaceae > Luffa > Luffa acutangula. Next base: position 21,436,495 of record CM072095.1, on the reverse strand, counting down.
AGTTGAATCATTTTTTAATTCTGAGTCTGAAGGATCTAATGAGCATGTAGATATTTTCTCTGATGAATGGACTGGCATGATTGATAGGCCACCTATAGATCCTAGACCAGTAGACATTATAACGCTTGATGACTCTGTTAACAATTGTTTTGAAAATAGAGATTTAGAAAAGAGATTTGATGCAGCAGATTATTTTCTGAAATGTTATTATGAGAATCTCTTTAGTGAAGATGGGCCAGGGAAAAGTTTTTTTTCTCCCCTGTTTGTAGTATGCAATTCGGTGCGTGATTTCTTGCAGGGCCCGGAGGATGATGAAAATTTTTATTTTGAGCCTCCGTAAGCGTGCCGAGCCTAGTCTAGCTAAAGACGTTAAAGAAAGCGCTGCTTGGGAGGCAACCCAAGGATTAAAGTAGTTAGTTGTTTTTGCGGTAAATAATTTTCTTTGCTCCGTGATCCAATTTTGTTTTGCAGGATCACCTTAGCAAATCCCGAAATTCCACATTTCCCATTTTTCATGGATCCAAAGGAAGAGGATGAAGCGCTCCTAGCTCAGGGAAGTCTCAGTATCTCTCTTTATGCTTTTCTGTTTTAAAACATTGGGGACAATGTTTAGTTTAAGTTTGGGGGGGAGGCTTCCGCTGTGTTGAGCATATTTAAAATCTGTTGGATGCATGAATAGATAGCCATGATAGCCAAGGATGTGATTTTTGAAATTTTGGGAGAAAATGGTTTATATGATTGTGGAATCTGGGAGCACGGCAGAAATTGTGAAATTTTAAAATTTTTTGATACTTAGTTTTGATGTCTAAAGCATGCAATAGTCTTATCTAATGACGTCTTTGAAAATCTAGATTCTTATTATGGTTTTCAAAGTTGTTGTCACCCCGATAGGCTTAGTTTCTAATATCAGGAAGTTCATGCTTGATTGCTCTAAAGAACTAGGTAGGAAAAAATTTTATGCCTGCTGAGAGAAAAGCAAAAGCAACAAAAGAAAATGTGAGAAAAAGAAAATCTGTTGAAAAAGAATTTTTGCTTGCGCAAAAGAAAAAAGCCTAGGGGTAAAAAGAGCTACCTGCAGTGTGATCAGTTAGGCCAACCAAGAATAAAATTCGGGTTAAGGGTCCCTGCACCGTAGTGTGAAAGCTAGTACCAATAGATATCAAAATGCAAGTTTGAGGGAGCAAAAGAAAAAGAAAAGAAAAAGAAGAGAAAAAGAAAAATCATGTGAGAATTCTGCTCCCCCATGAAAAAAAAAAAAAAAGAAAAAATGACAGGCACCCTAGTTACTTTTTTTTGCATGATAGAAGGACTCCGAAGTATTAGGGGCTCTTAGCCAGTGTAGGGGGAAAACAAATGGAGAAAGCCATAAGACTAATCTAGGTTAGTAAAAGAATCAATAGATAAGTCTTGAGCATGCTATTCATTAATCTTAAGTTCAAACTAGTTTAAGATTTCTTCAAGAGTATGCGGTGCTTGCTTATTCCACTTGCATGTTTTCCATTCGATCCTAAGAATTCCAAAATCATTGAGGGTTGAGCGATTCTATTTCATGCATCTTTAGAATTTATTTTGCTCGGGACTAGCAAAAGCTTAAGTTTGGGGGTGTGATAGCGAGCAGAAATGTCGCTATTTTAGCCTCAAATTATTAAGCTTTTTGGTGCTTTAATCGTGATTTTAATGAATATATTTATTGAATTTTGTTATTTTGTCTTTAGGAGCATAAATGATGATTTTGGGAGAAAAAGAGCCAAAATTGATGGAATTATAGCCCAAATCAAAGTTTGAAGCATTTGGAAGCCCAAAGAAGGCATCCATGAAAAATACACCAAGAGAAATGAAGAAGAAGGCCCAAAAATCAGCCCAAAAAGAAGCTGATTTTTCTGGAAAATCTGGACAGCGTCTCGACGCTTAGCAAGGCAGCGTCGCGACGCTGCCCTTTCTTGTTGCCCAAGCCGCGTGCGCAGCAGCGTCGCGACGCTTGGCAAGGCAGCGTCGCGACGCTACCCCTTTTCCAGGCCTATAAATAGGCGCCCTTGGTGCCTCATTTGGGATATCAATCAATCAATCAATCAATCAAATCATTACTCATTCATTCCTTTCTTTCCTTTCTTAAGACTCCTTTTTTGGAGCCCCTCTCAAGGCTTTTGAGCCTTTTTGAGAGGGTTCTTCTAGTGGGAATTTTTGGGGAATTTTGGGGAGCAATTCTAGAGGCTCGAGGAGTAGTCAGCGGGGGCTCCAAGCGTCAGCAAGGGCTTTTTCGACGGTCAATTCCTTTTCCTTTATGCCTTTTAATATGCGTTCCCTTGTAATTATTGTGAATATTATGTGTAGCTAAAACCCCAATTTGGGGTCTTGAAATGAAATGTTAGTGGAAATATTGTTATAATTTCTTGTCTCTTGCCCATGTCCTAATTATTTGTATGGATGTGCTTAATGCTTTACTCAATCTGGCCAATTGTGTAATGATTCGTTTCTTAATGGAAACTCGACGGAGAGAAATTAGGATAGATCATAATCCATGCAACTAGTTTAATTGCCCGTTGTGACACCGGGATTAGTTGATTAAACATAGATTCCTAAAATGAATCCGGGCGTAATAATTAATGATTTTTAATAGCGCTAAGGACACTTAGGTTGTTAAAATGAATTAATTACAATTAGGGGAAACCGACAGGAGAACCTATGTGATTAACGGAGATTCTAGGTTTATAATTAGTTGGGCAATGAGATAGGACAATTATAGCAAGTATTTAGCTAATCATTGATTTTCAAGACCCCTCTTCCCATTTCAAGAAAAACCTCTTTCTCCACATTTTATTTTTGATTGATCAAATTTTTTTTCATTAAGTCTTTTTAAATTCAAATTCTTTTTATCACATGAGCTTGGTCCCTAAATATTATTTCTCCTGAGTATTTTCAGTGCTCAAGAGAATTTTAATTAATTGCTTAAGTTTCGCTTCGCCTCCCTGTGGATTCGATACTCGGAATACTTTCCGTTTTATATTACTTGTGGCCCGTGCACTTTGCGGTCATCACCTATCTCTCTATAAAAGGAAGTAGCCGCCCAAGTCAAAGTCATTCCATTGTTCCTTGGAAGCCGAATAGTATAGAGAGATTGGAGATTACCAAGAACACCATCATCTGCAAGCTGATTAAGGAGATTATTATTTTCTTTATTATCTTGTGATTATGGACATGCCTACTCAGATTGTAATTCATGTTCTCATGCTTATTATCAACTAAGTAGCTTTAGGCATTGGTTAGGGAACATGTAGTTGATGTGCTTCATCTCTAATAATATTCATTGGTTATTGCATCTTGGTTAATTGTTGTGCCTATTTACATTTTTTGCCCGCCTGACCAGCCGGTGTGAATACCTCTCTCTAGTTTCAGAGATGATTTAGAGAGTGTGTGGCAATTATCCACACTACGATCATTGTGTATTGGTGAGCGCCAGTGACTGAGCTAGGGATAGCTAGTTGCCTAGTGCTTGATCGGTCGCGCTTGATTGGGGTTGAAACACATTTCAAAAGATTCGGAGTTCCGAGAGGAATCTGCTAATAATACTGTGAGAGTTTGCATGATCAATAATATTGCTAGAGCATCTTTTAAAACAATTGCTAAGCCTAACCAGCGCCTGTCTTTAATCTGTCTGCCTATTTGTTTCTTGTTGTTATGTCATTTACTTTGCTTCAGCATAATTCTTATAAAACCCAATCATTTTTATTACCTTGAAACCATTAAAAGATTCATACAAAATAGATAGAGTGGAAGCTAGTTCAGGCCTTGGATTGACAAATACTTATTACTTGCTGCGGACTGTGTATACTTGCACAGGAATTCTAGAGTCTTTTTAGATCATAATTTTACTCACTCTAGGAGCCCAACAAGTTTTTGGCGCCGTTGCCGGGGACTTGAATATGTTTTTATCTGATTTTTTTTGTGTATGTGTGTTTAGTGGTTTGGTGATAGAACTTTTTTATTTGTTCTTTTGTTTTTGCAGGTGTGAGATTGGTGCATGAGCAATCCGCCTGGGGTAAGGTTCGAACTTGATCCAAAAATTGAGAGGACATTCAGGATAAGAAGGAGAGAGCAACGCAGAAACCAGATGGAGAACGTGTCGCGTCTTCCGCAGGGTCCTGAAGATCCAACAGACCCCTAGACCGCTTGCTGCAGCAAAATCCGCCGCTGGAGCAAAATGAGCAGCAAAATAATCAGACCGAAAATCCTATCTTGGTAGCGAACGATATGACCAGAGCCATTCGAGCGTATACTGTCCCGATGTTTGATGAGTTGAATCCAGGGGTTGCACGTCCCCAAATCCAAGCGACAAATTTTGAAATGAATTCGGTAATGTTTCAGATGTTGCAAACCGTGGGGCAATTCCATGGTTTGTCATCTGAAGATCCTCATTTACATCTTAAGTCTTTTCTAGGAGTTAGTGATTCTTTTGTGATTCAAGGAGTGCTTAGAGATGCTCTTAGATTGACTTTGTTCCCGTATTCTCTTAGAGATGGAGCAAAGGTGTGGTTAAATTCTTTTGCTCCAGGGTCAATTAGGACATGAATTGAGTTAGCTGAAAAATTCTTGAGTAAATATTTTCCACCTAATAGAAATGCAAAGTTAAGGAGTGAAATAGTGATAGCGAGCATAGCTAGCTATCTTTACTTGTTTAATTTAGCTAGTCTTTTATGGTGTTTGGGCCATTTTATTGCACTATAATGTTTATTTTGTAGGAAATGGTCGATTGGAGCTATAATGCAATATCAGAGTTAATCGGGTGCTCGGGGCGTAAAAAGATGCAAAGGAATGAAAAGAATAAAAGTGGAAAAAAGTCAAATCGCGGTCAACAGCAGGCTAGCGTCGAGACGCTAGCTCTTGAGCGTCTCGACGCTCACATTCCATAATCAGATTAGGCGCGTAAAGCTTACAGCGTCGAGACGCTACGATAGGAAGCGTCCCGACGCTACCGTTTTTCCTTATTCAGAACGCGCGTTTAAGAGGCAGCGTCGCGACGCTGTCTTGACAGCGTCTCGACGCTTCGACGAAAAATCAGAATAAAAGCTTCCTTTCGGCTAGGTTTTTGGGGAGATCAATTTGGGACCTTTTGGAGCCGTAAAGAGGGCAGAACAGAGGGCTTTTGGAGCTGAAAACAAAGGAGGAGCTTGGAAATCAACCCATTGTTCGTGGGGATCGTGACGGGGACGTCGGGACTCGGCCTACATTGAGTTTTCTTTTCCCTTTTCTTTCTTTAGTTAGATTTATGGCTTTGATATGTTTAGTTGAGTTTGTATTTCCAATCATGAGTAGCTAAACTTGTAGCTTAGGGATTGATGTAGTTGATTAAGTTTATGGATTGATTTATGGTTTAAGTTGTGCAATGTTATTGTGTTTGTAATCTTGATTTAATGCTTTCAATTAATTGGCCATTAGTTGGATGATTTAAGTTTCGAATCTAGCTCGGGAGAGGGGATTTGATATAGACTTGCTCAAGATTGCATGAATAAAGTTTACTTTCTAATTCTTGACGGTTTTAGATTATCTTTAAAATTGGTTAAAAGATCTCATTGCCTTGCATATCAATAAACTTAGATAGGGATATCAAGTTGGTTAATTTGCATGAGAATCAATTATACTCGGGAGAGGTAGTTGTGATTAAAGGGTCTTTGGCTCATAATTTCATTGTGCATAATAACTTATTCTTTAAAATCAATCCTAAACGAAATCGGCGAAATCAATTCCCTAAGTAGTTTTCCCAATTGAATTTCCATTCTTTTTACTTGCTTTGATTTGATTTTATTATCTTTTAATCATCACTTTTTGATCCCTAAATAAAATTGGGCGAGATAATTCACAATACTCGATTTGCTTAAAAATCCAATCCAGAGGACGACATTCGAATTTACTATTCACTATATTATTACTTGACCCGTGCGCTTGATGTGGACTTTTCCTAACCGCAAGCGCACGGGTCAAGTAATAATATAGTGAATAGTAAATTCGAATGTCGTCCTCTGGATTGGATTTTTAAGCAAATCGAGTATTGTGAATTATCTCGCCCAATTTTATTTAGGGATCAAAAAGTGATGATTAAAAGATAATAAAATCAAATCAAAGCAAGTAAAAAGAATGGAAATTCAATTGGGAAAACTACTTAGGGAATTGATTTCGCCGATTTCGTTTAGGATTGATTTTAAAGAATAAGTTATTATGCACAATGAAATTATGAGCCAAAGACCCTTTAATCACAACTACCTCTCCCGAGTATAATTGATTCTCATGCAAATTAACCAACTTGATATCCCTATCTAAGTTTATTAATATGCAAGGCAATGAGATCTTTTAACCAATTTTAAAGATAATCTAAAACCGTCAAGAATTAGAAAGTAAACTTTATTCATGCAATCTTGAGCAAGTCTATATCAAATCCCCTCTCCCGAGCTAGATTCGAAACTTAAATCATCCAACTAATGGCCAATTAATTGAAAGCATTAAATCAAGATTACAAACACAATAACATTGCACAACTTAAACCATAAATCAATCCATAAACTTAATCAACTACATCAATCCCTAAGCTACAAGTTTAGCTACTCATGATTGGAAATACAAACTCAACTAAACATATCAAAGCCATAAATCTAACTAAAGAAAGAAAAGGGAAAAGAAAACTCAATGTAGGCCGAGTCCCGACGTCCCCGTCACGATCCCCACGAACAATGGGTTGATTTCCAAGCTCCTCCTTTGTTTTCAGCTCCAAAAGCCCTCTGTTCTGCCCTCTTTACGGCTCCAAAAGGTCCCAAATTGATCTCCCCAAAAACCTAGCCGAAAGGAAGCTTTTATTCTGATTTTTCGTCGAAGCGTCGAGACGCTGTCAAGACAGCGTCGCGACGCTGCCGCTTAAACGCGCGTTCTGAATAAGGAAAAACGGTAGCGTCGGGACGCTTCCTATCGTAGCGTCTCGACGCTGTAAGCTTTACGCGCCTAATCTGATTATGGAATGTGAGCGTCGAGACGCTCAAGAGCTAGCGTCTCGACGCTAGCCTGCTGTTGACCGCGATTTGACTTTTTTCCACTTTTATTCTTTTCATTCCTTTGCATCTTTTTACGCCCCGAGCACCCGATTAACTCTGATATTGCATTATAGCTCCAATTGACCATTTCCTACAAAATAAACATTATAGTGCAATAAAATGGCCCAAACACCATAAAAGACTAGCTAAATTAAACAAGTAAAGATAGCTAGCTATGCTCGCTATCAAATAGTAGGGTTTAGGCAACTTAAAGATGAGACTTTTAGTGAGGCTTGGGACAAGTTTAAGGAGCTTTTGCGAAAGTGTCCTCACCATGGTTTACCACATTGTGTTCAAATGGAAACATTTTACAATGGATTAAATGGGTAACCCAGGGCATGGTCGATGCTTCGGCTGGAGGGGCCCTTTTTGCAAAAACTTTTAATGAAGCCTATGAAATGTTAGAAAGAATATCTACTAATAGTTGTCAGTGGTCGGATGTTAGAGGCACAAATTAAAAAGTTAAGAGTGTGTTAGAAGTTGATGGTGTGTCCACCATTAGGGCCGATCTTGCAATGATTGCTAACGCTCTTAAGAATGTGACGGTGATTAGTCATCAGCAGCCACCAGCTATGGAGCCTGCTGTAGTGGTGAACCAAGTCGCAGAAGAAGCATGTGTCTATTGTGGTGAAGATCACAACTACCAGTTTTGCCCCAACAATCCAGCTTCTGTGTTTTTTTGTAGGTAATCAGAGGAATAACCCTTACTCTAACTTTTATAATCCAGGTTGGCGCAACCACCCCAACTTCTCATGGGGAGGACAAGGAAGTAATACACAAGCACAGCAAAAGGTGAACCAGCAAGGATTTGCTAAAGCGCAGGTAATGCCCTAACAAAATAAGCAGGCTTTGCCCAAGCAAAATTCGGGAAGTTATCTCGAGGCGATGATGAAAGAATTTATGGCTCGTACAGATGCCGCAATTCAAAGTAATCAAGCTTCGATGAGAGCCCTGGAATTGCAAGTGGGTCAACTAGCTAATGAGCTTAAGGCAAGGCCTCAAGGGAAACTTCCCTCAGATACTGAACACCCTCGAAGGAAAGGTAAGGAGCAGGTAAAGGCAGTAACTCTTAGGAGTGGTAAGCCACTAGAAGAGCCTAGAAAAACCCAGGATGTAGATAAAAGTGGTGATAAAAATATTATTGTTGAGAAAGAGTTGGAGATTTGTCAGGGTGCTGGAGGCAGCAAGAAAGATGCTGGAGCATCTGGTTCTGTTCCAGATGTGGAACCACCTTATGTGCCGCCCCCACCTTATGTACCACCTCTACCTTTTCCACAAAGGCAAAAGCCTAGGAATCAGGACGATCAATTTAAAAAGTTTTTAGAGATTCTTAAGTAGTTGCGTATAAATATCCCTTTAGTAGAAGCTATTGAGCAAATGCCTAATTATGCTAAATTTCTTAAGGATATTTTAACTAAAAAGAAGAGGTTAGGAGAGTTAGAAACTGTATCTCTTACTGAGGAGTGTAGTGCTATTCTTAAGAATGGGCTATCACCCAAGGCTAAGGATCTAGGGTCATTTACTATACCTCTGTCTATAGGTGGAAAAGAGTTAGGTAGAGCACTCTGTGATTTAGGATCAAGCATTAACCTTATGTCTCTTTCGGTCTATCGAAAATTAGGTATTGGTGAAGCTAGGCCTACCATAGTCACACTCCAACTAGCTGATAGGTCTATCACATATCCAGAGGGTAATTGTGGATGTCTTAGTGAAAGTGGATAAATTCATATTTCCAGTAGATTTTATTATTTTAGACTATGAGGCTGATAAATATGTTCCAATTATTTTAGGTCGTCCATTTTTGGCTACTGGTAGGGCGTTAATAGATGTTCAAAAAGGGGAATTTACAATGAGAGTCTGTAATGAGGATGTGAAATTTAATGTGTTTAAAGCCATGAAATATCCAGACGAAATGGAGGATTGCTCCTTTCATTAGGATTCTGGAGAGCACAGTTATTGAGACAACAATACAGGATTCGGCTAGTAAGCATTCGGAAGAGCATGGAGAGGTTAGTGTAGAGGATTTGCAGGTTTGTTTGTTAGAAAGAAAAAATGAAAAAGAGTTGTTTAGGTGTGAGGATGTTTTTGAATCTTTAGATTTAGATCAAAGGAAAGCTCTTCCTATTAAGCCATCCCTGATTGAGGCACCTATTTTAGATTTGAAGCCCTTGCCGGATCATCTAAAGTATGTGTATCATGGGGAAGGTGAGACGTTGCCCATTATTGTTGCATCAGATTTAATGCCGGAGCATGAAGAGGCCTTAATAAAGTTGCTGCAGCAATACCACAAGGCTATAGGTTGGACATTGGCTGACATTCAAGGAATTAGCCCATCTTTTTGTATGCAAAAAATCACCTTAGAGGAGGGATCCTTTAGGAGTGTTGAGCAACAAAGAAGGCTTAACCCTACAATGAAAGATGTTGTTAAAAAGGAGGTGATTAAATGGTTGGATGCTGGGGTCATTTATCTAATTGCCGACAGCAATTGGGTAAGCCATGTCCAATGTGTTCCTAAGAAAGGAGGTGTCACTGTGGTGAGCAATAAAGACAATGAGTTGATCCCAACCAGGACAGTAACTGGCTGGAGGGTTTGCATGGACTATAGGAGGCTTATAAAGCCACCCGTAAGGACCATTTTCCTCTACCATTTATTGACCAGATGTTGGATAGATTGGCTGGTCAGGCCTACTACTGTTTCTTAGATGGTTATTCTGGGTATAACCAGATTACGATTGCTCCTGAGGATCAGGAAAAAAACCACTTTCACCTGCCCTTATGAGACATTTGCTTTTAGGCGAATGCCTTTTGGCCTTTGCAATGCTCAAGCAACATTTCAGCGGTGTATGTTGGCAATTTTTTCTGATATGATTGAGTCCACTGTTGAGGTATTTATGGACGATTTTTCAGTGTTTGGAGGGTCTTTTCAGAGTTGTTTAGATAATTCAGGACAGGTGTTAAAGAGGTGTGAGGATACCCATCTAGTTCTTAATTGGGAAAAATGCCACTTTATGGTGAAGGATGGCATAGTGTTAGGTCATAGGATTTCTAGGAATGGTCCAGAAGTTGATAGAGCAAAAATAGAGGTTATTGAGAGACTAGAGCCACCGAATTCAATGAAGGGAATTCAGAGTTTTTTAGGACATGCTGGATTTTATAGGAGGTTCATAAAGAATTTTTCCAAAATCAGTAAACCTCTTTGTAACTTATTGTGTACTGATCATGTTTTTTACTTTAATGCAGATTGTAGGAAGGCTTTTGAGACTTTAAAGGCTTCTTTAATCTCAGCACCCATTCTTTGTGCACCTAATTGGAATTTACCATTTGAGGTAATGTGTGATGCGAGTGATGCTGCAGTAGATGCTATGCTGGGGCAGAAGCAGGGCAAATTTATCCATCCTATATATTATGCAAGCAGTGTTTTAAATGAGGCACAAGTCAACTATACAACTACTGAAAAGGAGTTGTTAGCTGTTGTGTTCGCTTTTGAAAAATTCCGGCCATATTTGGTTGGATCCAAAGTCACAGTGTTCACAGATCATGCAGCACTAAGGTATTTAACGACTAAGAAATATGCAAAACCTAGACTAATTCGTTTGGTTTTATTATTACAGGAGTTTGACTTGGAGATAAAGGATAAGAAGGGATCAGAGAATGTTATTGCAGATCGTTTATCTCGTCTTGATCCATCATCATCTTTGCTGGAGCAATCTGCCATTTCAGATTCTTTTCCACATGAACAACTTTTTGCTGTTGAGGTAAAGGTAGTCAGGGATGTCCCTTGGTATGCTGATCTTGCGAACTTTTTGGTAAAGGGAGTCACTCCTATTGACATGGACTTGAGGCAGAAGAAAAAGTTTAAGCATGATGCAAAATTTTTCTATTGGGATGATCCATTTATGTATAAGCAATGCTCTGACGGTATTATTCGTAGGTGTGTTTCAGGTGCTGAAGCAAAGGAAATCCTGGAGCAATGTCACTCTTCGCCGTATGAAGGTCATTTCAGCGGTCAGAGGACAACTATGAGGATTTTGCATTGTGGATTTTTCTGGCCTACCTTATTCAAGGATGCCCATTGGTTTTACAAGCAATGTGATGCTTGCCAAAGGAGAGGAAACTTGGGGCCTAGAGATGAAATGCCTCTTACTTACATTTTCGAAGTTAAATTATTCGATGTATGGGGTATTGATTTTATGGGGTCATATCCCTCTTCTAATGGCAATGTTTTTATCTTATTGGCAGTTGATTATGTGTCCAAGTGGGTGGAGGCCATCGCATGTCATCAGAGTGATGCCAAGACAGTAGCAAGGTTTCTTCAATCGCACATCTTTGCGCGGTTTGGGACACCTAGAGCTCTAGTGAGTGATGAGGGTACACATTTTGTTAATAATATCTTAACTAAGCTTTTAGCTAAATATGGGATTAAGCATAGGATAGCTACCCCTTATCATCCACAAGCAAATGGTCAAGCTGAAATTAGTAATAGGGAAAAAAAATTGATCTTAGAGAAAGTGGTCCATCCATCTAGAAAGGATCTGTCTTTTAGGTTGGATGAAGCTCTTTGGGCTTATAGAACAGCCTATAAGACTCCTCTAGGTATGTCTCCCTATAGGTTAGTATATGGGAAAGCTTGCCATTTACCATTAGAGCTAGAGCATAAAACGTTTTGGGCTTTGAAGAAATTGAATTTTGATTTGAGTCGTGCAGGAGCAATAAGAATGCTACAGCTTAATGAACTGGAGGAATTTCGCCAATTTTCTTACGAGAATGCGGAAATGTACAACGAAAAGACTAAGTTGTGGCATGACAAAAAAATTAAAGGGAAAATACACTTTTGGTCCCTGAGGTTTGGGTTAAGTGACACTTTGGTCCCCGAGTTTTCAAACTCAAAACAATACCCCCGAGGTTTGAGATAAGGAGCAATTTGGTCCTTGCCGTCAATTTTTCTGTTAAACCCTAACGGTAAGCTGACGTGGCACTATTATTTTAATTAAAAAAATTAATTTTTAATTTTTTTAAATAAAAAATATAAAAATATTAAATATATTATTATTTTATTATTATTTTTAAAATTCTCTCTCTATCTTCTCCACCTTCTTTCTCCCTCCATCTTCTTCCTTCCCCCTCCCATCTTCTTAAGCTCTAGTGGTCGGCCGCCGCCGGCTGCCGGCGAACGGTGGTCGTTGGAATTTTTTTTTCCTTCTTTCTTCTTCTTCTCTTCTTCTCTTCTTCTTCTTTCTCTTCCTTTTTTCTGTTTTTTTTAAAGAAGGGAGTTTCGGGGAGGAGCTCCTCCTCCCCCTCCCGTTTCAAATCTGAAACGGGAAGGGGAGGAGGAGCTCCTCCTCCCCGAAACTCCCTTCTTTTTAAAAAAAAAAAAAACAGAAGAAAGGAAGAGAAAGAAGAAGAAGGGAAGAAGAGAAGAAGAGAAGAAGAAGAAAGAAGGAAAAAAAAATGCCGGCGGCGGCCGGCCACTAGAGCTGAAGAAGATGGGAGGGGGAAGGAAGAAGATGGAGGGAGAAAGAAGGTGGAGAAGATAGAGAGAGAATTTTAAAAATAATAATAAAATAATAATATATTTAATATTTTTATATTTTTTATTTTAAAATTTTAAAAATTATATTTTTAATTAAAATAATAGTGTCATGTCAGCTTACCGTTAGAGTTTAACAGAAATATTGACGACAGGGACCAAATCTCGAGTAAGTCTAGATCAAATCCCCTCTCCCGAGCTAGATTCGAAACTTAAATCATTCAACTAATGGCTGATGTGGACTTTTCCTAACCGCAAGCGCACGGGTCAAGTAATAATATAGTGAATAGTACATTCGAATGTCGTCCTCTGGATTGGATTTTTAAGCAAATCGAGTATTGCGAATAATCTTGCCCAATTTTATTTAGGGATCAAAAAGTGATGAATAGGTGATGATAAAAACAAATCAAAGCAAGTAAAAAGTATGGAATATCAATTGGGAAAACTACTTAGGGAATTGATTTCGCCGATTTCGTTTAGGATTGATTTTAAAGAATAAGTTATTATGCACAATGAAATTATGAGCCAAAGACCCTTTAATCACAACTACCTCTCCCGAGTATAATTGATTCTCACGCAAATTAACCAACTTGATATCCCTATCTAAGTTTATTAATATGCAAGGCAATGAGATCTTTTAACCAATTCTAAAGTTAATCTAAAACCGTCAAGAATTAGAAAATAAACTTTATTCATGCAATCTTGAGCAAGTCTAGATCAAATCCCCTCTCCCGAGCTAGATTCGAAACTTAAATCATCCAACTAATGGCCAATTAATTGAAAGCATTAAATCAAGATTACAAACACAATAACATTGCACAACTTAAACCATAAATCAATCCATAAACTTAATCAACTACATCAATCCCTAAGCTACAAGTTTAGCTACTCATGAATGGAAATACAATCTCAACTAAACATGTGAAAGCCATAAATCTAACTAAAGAAAGAAAAGGGAAAAGAAAACTCAATGTAGGCCGAGTCCCGACGTCCCCGTCACGATCCCCACGAACAATGGGTTGATTTCCAAGTTCCTCCTTTGTTTGCAGCTCCAAAAATCCTATATTCTGTCCTCTTTACGGCTCCAAAAGGTCCCAAATTGCTCCCCTAAAACCTAGCCGAAGTGAAGCTTATATTGCAGATTTTTCCTCTTAGCGTCGAGACGCTGTCAAGACAGCGTCGCGACGCTGCCTCTTATACGCGCGTTCTGAATAAGGAAAAACGGTAGCGTCGGGACGCTTCCTATCGTAGCCTCTCGACGCTGTAAGTTTTACGCGCCTAATCTGATATGGAATGTGAGCGTCGAGACGCTCAAGAGCTAGTGTCTCGACGCTAGCCTGCTGCTGACCGAGATTTGACTTTTCTCCACTTTTACTCTTTTCATTCCTTTGCATCTTTTCACGCCCCGAGCACCTGATTAACTCTGATATTGCATTATAGCTCCAATCAACCATTTCCTACAAAATAAACAATAAAGCACAATAAAATGGCTCAAACACCATAGAAGACTAGCTAAATTAAATCAGTCAAGATAGCTAGCTATGCTCGCTATCAAATACCCCCAAACTTAAGCTTTTGCTAGTCCTCGAGCAAACTCTAAATCATACATACAATGGAAGAATTGATGCAACAGTCATAACTCAATCCTCAAGGCTCAAAAGTCAATAACCAAGCAAGCAAGAGACATGCACACAAGGACCAATGAGGGAGACAAATTAAAATTTTTCCAAAATTAACTTGCACAAGCGAGATCTAACTCAACAAGATCAGACTCTACTAGCCCAGGATTGGATTATTAAACTCTCAACTCATCTTCCCTCTACACTGGCACTAAGGCTTCACTAATGAGTTAATGCAACAAATTAGTTTGTTTATCTCCATACTTAGGTGCTTATAATTTACAATCAAATTAAGCATGTATATGTGGCACTAGCTTTCACACACCCATTGCAGGGACCCTTAACCTGAGTTTTCTCTGGTTGGCCTAACTGATCACAATAGGGGTAGCTCTTTTTACCTTAATCTTTATTAAACATTGCAAACTGTGCACAGGCCATGTCATAATAATTTTCTTTTCAACAGTAACAACAAGAATGATTTTTTCTTTATGAGCAAAAATAGCAAATATTCTTTTCTTTCCTCCTAAGCAAGATCAAACATGCTAATTTGCAAAAACAATTAACTCTTTAGCTCTACCCTACACCTATCGAGGTGACAACAAGCATATGAACCCAATAGTTCGCTCCTAAGCATTCAAATCCAAGTCAGGTCAAGATAAATACTCTACTCATGCAAGCCATCTCCTAGATAAATTTTAAAAAGTCTCCCTTTTTGAGCACTTATGCTTACATCTCATCACAAGCTTAAAAATTGACAAGAAAGCCTGTCTTAGGACATCATAATCATGCAAAAGTAGCATCCAAAAAACAACCATATGCGTAATTCAAAGAAAGCTCAAAACTATAGCCCGAACTCAGATGCTCAAGGGCTCCACAAACATGCTAATCCACCCCCAAACTTAAAATATGCATTGTCCTCAATGTATAAAGAAAATAGGGCAAAAACAAGCATGAGAACAATAAAAGAATGACAGGAGTGAATAATACTGGCCTGGAATGATGATGACTTCTTGCTTGAGAGCTTTGAATCTTGAAAGCTTGAAAGCAAAGGAGAGGAAGAAAACAAGACCTACAAAACAAAAACAAACAGTAAATCAAAAACAAAAAGAAAACACACTAACTTACTTGGGTTGCCTCCCATAAGCGCTTGTTTAACGTCATTAGCTCGACGTGTTGACCGTGCTTCAAGGAGGTTGTTGTTCTGTGAATCCAACAGAGGTGCTCTTTCTTGCACCTTTCCTGTAGCCCATGTAAAGCACTTCATCTTTAGAGTCTTCAACTGCTTTAAAGATTTCTTTTTCGTTCTTGACTCTAATAGTGAGCTCTCTGCGCTCAATATCTATGATCGCTCGCCCAGTAGCGAGGAATGGTCGTCCTAATATGACAGGCATTGAAGGATTTTCTATCATGTCCATAACATACAAGTCAATAGGGAGGAAAAATCTACCTACTCTGATTAACACATTCTCTACAATACCAACTGGTCTCACCACAGATTGATCAGCCAATTGGAGCTTTACAGGAGTAGACTTAATCTCACCTATATCTAACTTTTTACACAATGATAGAGGAATGATATTAATGCTAGCACCTAAATCACATAATGCTCTGAAAGAATAAGTACCAAAACTACAAGGAACAGAAAAACTCCCTGGATCTGCTACTTTTTCAGGTACTTTCTGTTGTACTCTGGTGCTGCATGTGGAAGCAAGATAAACAGTGTCAACCTTCTTTTCCTTTCGCTTCTTTGCTAACCACTCCTTCATGAACCTGTTGTACTGGGGCATCTCTAATGCCTCTGCAAAAGGAATATTAATATTCAGATTCATAAAAGCATTCATAAATTTATCAAACTGAACCTGATTGTTCTTTTTCTTCTTTTTCTTTTTCTTTTCCTTGGGAACCATAAGTGTGGGAGAAGGAATAGGAGGCTCCGGTTTAGGCTTTTCAGCCTCATCTGCTGATGTGTCCTCCTCTGCTTCCCCTGTGGGCGTTTCATAATCCTCAGATTCAGGTTCCTCTTCAGATTCCTCTTGGTGCACAGTGATTGCCTTACAATACTCCATCTGGGGTTTCTCTTGTTCAGCTGGGGCTTTACCTTTGTTCATTGTACTTACAACATTCACCAACTGTCCCAGCTGAGTTTCAATGTTCTTTATGGTTGCACTGTGGCCATTCACTGTGGTGTTGATGGCAATGACTGCCTCCTCTAACTTGGTTGTCCTGTTACTTGACTCTGCAATGAAAGCTCCAACAAGATCTTCTAACTTTTTATTATCTTGAGTTTGAGGGGCAAAACCAGGAGGATTAAGAACATTCTTAGTGTTAGCATAAGAGAAATTTTCATGGTTCCTATTGTTAGGGTGATAATGTGTAGGTGTAGAACTATTATTATATCCCCTAGAATTAAAATTTGATACATACTGAACCTGCGCGATGGTCTCCTCCTGAGGTCTAGATGCTAAAGCAGCAGCTAATTCAATTGACTGTGCACTCCCTGTACCTGAAAATTTCATAAAAGCATTGGCAAGGGAAGTCATCTGAGCCTGAAGTGCACTTACTTTATCAACCTCAAACACTCCAGCAGCAATCTTTTTAGGTGTAGACCGCTCAGATGGCCACTGATAGCTGTTGGTGGCCATATCCTCTAAAAGTGTGCGAGCGTTTTCTACGGTCTTGGACAACAAAGTCCTACCTGCAGCTGCATCAACAATCGTTTTTGTACTAGGAGTTAAACCATTATAAAACAACTGTACCTGAAGCCAATCGGGGTAACCATGCTGAGGACACTTCCTCAGTAGCTCTTTGAATCGATCCCAAGCTTCGAACAACTGCTCATCATATTGTTGTTGGAATGTCCCAATCTCGGTCCTCAGCTTGACCGTCTTTGCAGGAGGAAAAAATTTCTTTAAAAAGGCCTGGACCAAAGCATCCCAGGTGGTGATGCTCCCAGGAGCAATAGACTGCAACCAATCTCGTGCTTTATCCTGCAGAGAAAAGGGAAATAAGCGTAAGCGAATAGCATCCTCAGAGACACCATTAATTTTTACCGTCCCACAAATATCCAAGAATGATTTAAGATGAGAATTTGGATCCTCGGTGGGTGATCCTCTATATGCACAGTCTCGAGCCATCTGAATGAGACCGGTCTTCAGCTCAAAGTTGTTGGCATTAATCGGTGCATAGACAATCCTTGACTGTTGCCCCTGAAATACAGGCTGAAAATAATCTCTAATAGGCCTAGGCTCCTCAGGTGGATTTTGATCTGCCATTTGAATAATTTCTCTATTTTCCCTTCGGAGCCTAAGAATTGTTCTTTCTATCTCGGGGTCAAATGGTATCACTTCTCTACTACTACGCATGCAAAATTAAAATACCTTAACAAGAAAAGAAAAACAAATATGGAAATAAATAAAGAAAAGAAAACAACTAATTTAAGAAAGGAAAGTAAAATCTAGAAAAGGAAAGCAAATAACCTAATATGGAATGCAAAAATAAATATGACAAAATGCAAATAAGGAAACTAACCTAGAAAATCAAATATGGAAAGAAAAACAAATAAGGAAAAGAGTTCAAACAACCTAAAAAAGTAACAATACACCCTAAATTAAGATCAAGCAATTTTTCCACAATATCAATCTAGCTAAATGTGCCAATCCCCGGCAACGACACCTGATTAACTTTGATATTGCATTATAGCTCCAATCAACCATTTCCTACAAAATAAACAATAAAGCACAATAAAATGGCCCAAACACCATAGAAGACTAGCTAAATTAAATCAGTCAAGATAGCTAGCTATGCTCGCTATCAATGGCCAATTAATTGAAAGCATTAAATCAAGATTACAAACACAATAACATTGCACAACTTAAACCATAAATCAATCCATAAACTTAATCAACTACATCAATCCCTAAGCTACAAGTTTAGCTACTCATGAATGTAAATACAATCTCAACTAAACATATGAAAGCCATAAATCTAACTAAAGAAAGAGAAGGGAAAAGAAAACTCAATGTAGGCCGAGTCCCGACGTCCCCGTCACGATCCCCACGAACAATGGGTTGATTTCCAATCCTCTCCCTTTGTTTTCAGCCTCCAAATGCTCTATTCTGTCCTCTTTACGGCTCCAAAAGGTCCCAAATCGAACTCCCTAAAACCTAGTCGAAGTGAAGCTTATATTGCAGATTTTTCGTCTTAGCGTCGAGACGCTGTCAAGACAGCGTCGCGACGCTGCCTCTTATACGCGCGTTCTGAATAAGGAAAAACGGTAGCGTCGGGACGCTTCCTATCACAGTGTCTCGACGCTGTGAGCTTTACGCGCCTAATCTGATATGGAATGTGAGCGTCGAGACGCTCAAGAGCAAGCGTCTCGACGCTAGCCTGCTGCTGACTGAGATTTGACTTTTTTCCACTTTTACTCTTTTCATTCCTTTGCATCTTTTCACGCCCCGAGCACCTGATTAACTCTAATATGGCATTATAGCTCCAATCAACCATTTCCTACAAAATAAACATTAAAGCACAATAAAATGGCCCAAAAATCATAAAAGACTAGCTAAATTAAATAAGTAAAGATAGCTAGCTATGCTCGCTATCAAATACCCCCAAACTTAAGCTTTTGCTAGTCCTCGAGCAAACTAGAAATCAAACATACAGTAGAAAAATGGATGCAACAATCATGACTCAATCCTCAAGGCTCAAAAGTCAATAACTAAGCAAGCAAGAGACATGCACACAAGGACCAATGAGGGAGACAAATTAAAATTTTTCCAAAATTAACTTGCACAAGCGAGATCTAACTCAACAAGATCAGACTCTACTAGCCCGGGGTTGGATTATTAAACTCTTAGCTCATCTTCCCTCTACACTGGCACTAAGGCTTCACTAATGAGTTAATGCAACAAATTAGTTTGTTTATCTCCATACTTAGGTGCTTTTAATTAACAAAATGAATTAAGCATTTATATGTGGCACTAGCTTTCACACACCCATTGCAGGGACCCTTAACCTGAGTTTTCTCTGGTTGGCCTAACTGATCACAACAGGGGTAGCTCTTTTTGCCTTAATCTTTATTAACCATTGCATATTGCGCGCATAAGTCATGACTTATTTTTTTTCTTTTTCAACAATAACAACAAGAATGATTTTTCGTTATGAACATAATAAGCAGATATTGTTTTCTTTTCTCCTAAGCAAGATCAAACATGCTAATTTTCAAAAAATTAACTCTTTAGCTCTACCCTACACCTATCGAGGTGACAACAAGCATATGAACCCAATAATTCGCTCCTAAGCATTCAAATCCTAATCTAGCCAAGACAGATACTCTACTCATGCAAGCCATCTCCTAGAAAAATTTTAAAAAGTCTCCCTTTTTGGGCACTTATGCTTACATCTCATCACAAGCTTGAAAATTGACAAGAAAGCCTATCCTAGGACATCATAATCATGCAAAAGTAGTATCCAGAAAACAACCATATGCATATTTCAAAGAAAGCTCAAAACTATAGCCCGAACTCAGATGCTCAAGGGCTCCACAAACATGCTAATCCACCCCCAAACTTAAAATATGCATTGTCCTCAATGTATAAAAAAATAAGGCATAAACAAGCATGAGAACAATAAAAGAATGACAGGAGTGAATAATACTGGCCTGGAATGATGATGACTTCTTGCTTGAGAGCTTGGAATCTTGAAAGCTTGAAAGCAAAGGAGAGGAAGAAAACAAGACCTACAAAACAAAAACAAACAATAAAACAAAAAAAGAAAACACACTAACTTACTTGGGTTGCCTCCCATAAGCGCTTGTTTAACGTCATTAGCTCGACGTGTTGCACGTGCTTCAAGGAGGCTTTTGTTCTGTGAATCCAACAGAGGTGCTCTTTCTTGCACCTTTCCTGTAGCCCATGTAAAGCACTTCATCTTTAGAGTCTTCAACTGCTTTAAAGATTTCTTTTTCGTTCTTGACTCTAATAGTGAGCTCCCTGCGCTCAATATCTATGATCACTCGCCCAGTAGCGAGGAATGGTCGTCCTAATATGACAGGCATTGAAGGATTTTCTATCATGTCCATAACATACAAGTCAATAGGGAGGAAAAATCTACCTACTCTGATTAACACATTCTCTACAATACCAACTGGTCTCACCACAGATTGATCAGCCAATTGGAGCTTTACAGG
This sequence comes from Luffa acutangula, assembly GCA_036850905.1. Classification (NCBI taxonomy): domain Eukaryota; kingdom Viridiplantae; phylum Streptophyta; class Magnoliopsida; order Cucurbitales; family Cucurbitaceae; genus Luffa; species Luffa acutangula. The sequence goes on along the minus strand of CM072095.1, from coordinate 21,416,089 downwards.
AGTAGATTTAATCTCACCTATGTCTAACTTCTTACACAAGGACAATGGGATAATATTAATGCTAGCACCTAAATCACATAATGCTCTGAAAGAATAAGTACCAAAACTACAAGGAACAGAAAAACTCCCTGGATCTGCTACTTTTTCAGGTACTTTCTGTTGTACTCTGGTGCTGCATGTGGAAGCAAGATAAACAGTGTCAACCTTCTTTTCTTTTCGCTTCTTTGCTAACCACTCCTTCATGAACCTGTTGTACTGGGGCATCTCTAATGCCTCTACAAAAGGAATATTAATATTCAGATTCATAAAAGCATTCATAAATTTATCAAACTGAACCTGATTGTTCTTTTTCTTCTTTTTCTTTTTCCTTTCATTGGGAATCAATACTGTGGGAGAAGGAATAGGAGGTTCTAGGTTAGGCTTTTCAGCCTCATCAGATGATGAGTCCTCCTCAGCTTCCCTTGTAGGCGTTTCATAGTCCTCAGATTTAGGTTCCTCTTCAGATTCCTCCTGGTGAACAGTGATTGCCTTACAGTACTCCATCTGGGGTTTCTATTGCTCAGCTGGGACCTTACCTTTATTCATGGTGCTTACAACATTCACCAACTGTCTCAGCTGAGTCTCAATGTTCTTTATAGCTGCACTGTGGCCATTCACTGTTGAGTTGATGGCAATGACTGCCTCCTCTAACTTGGTTGTCCTGTTACTAGACTCTGCAATGAAAGCTCCAACAAGATCTTCTAACTTTTTATTATCTTGATTTTTAGGGGCAAAACCAGGAGGATTAAGAACATTCTTAGTATTAGCATAAGAGAAATTTTCATGGTTTCTATTGTTAGGGTGATAATGTGTAGGTGTAGAACTATTATTATATCCCCTAGAATTAAAATTTGATACATACTGAACCTGCTCAATAGTCTCCTCCTGAGGTCTAGATGCTAAAGCAGCAGCTGATTCAATTGATTGAGCACTCCCTGTACCTAAAAATTTCATAAAAGCATTGGCAAGGGAAGTCATCTGGGCTTGGAGTGCACTTACTTTATCAACCTCGAACACTCCAGCAACAATTTTTTTGGGTGTAGACCACTCAGATGGCCACTGATAGCTGTTGGTGGCCATATCCTCTAAAAGTGTGCGAGCGTTTTCCACGGTCTTGGACAACAGAGTCCCACCTGCAGCTGCATCAACAATCGTTTTTGTACTAGGAGTTAAACCATTATAAAACAACTGTACCTGAAGCCAATCGGGGTAACCATGCTGAGGACATTTCCTCAGTAGCTCTTTGAATCGCTCCCAAGCTTTGAACAACTGCTCATCATATTGTTGCTGAAATGTCCCTATCTTGGTCCTTAGCTTGACCGTCTTTGCAGGAGGGAAAAATTTCTTCAAAAAGGCCTGGACCAAAGCATCTCAGGTGGTGATGCTCCCAGGAGTAATAGACTGCAACCAATCTCGTGCTTTATCCTGCAAAGAAAAGGGAAATAAACGTAAGCGAATAGCATCCTCAGAGACTCCATTAATCTTTACCGTCCCACAAATGTCCAAGAATGATTTAAGATGAGAATTTGGATCCTCAGTGGGCGATCCTCTGTATGCACAGTCTCGAGGCATATGAATGAGGCCGGTTTTCAGCTCAAAGTTGTTGGCATTAATCGGTGCATAGACAATCCCCAACTGTTGCCCCTGAAACACAGGCTGAAAATAATCTCTAATAGGCCTAGGCTCCTCAGGTGGATTTTGGTCAGCCATTTGAACGTTTTCTCTATTCTCCCTTCGAAGCCTATGGATGGTTCTTTCTATCTCGGGATCAAATGGTGCTACTTCTCTACTACTACGCATGCAAAATTAAAACTACCCTAAAAAGAAAAGAAAAATAATTATGGAAAGCAACAAAGAAAAGAAAACAACTAATCTAAATATGGAAAATAAAATCTAGAAAATGAAACAAAATAACCTAATATGGAATGCAAAAATAGATATGGCAAAACACAAATAAGGAAACTAATCTAGAAAAAGAAAAACAAGAACAAATAAGGAAAAGATTACACAACTAAAAGAAAAACTAACCTAGAAAAACAAATATGGAAAGCAAAACAAATAAGGAAAAAAAATGCAATCAACTACAAAGGTAAACATACACCCTAAATTAAGATCAAACAATTTTTTCACAATATCAATCTAGCTAAATGTGCCAATCCCCGGCAACGACGTCAAAAACTTGATGTGGACTTTTCCTAACCGCAAGCGCATGGGTCAAGTAATAATATAGTGAAAGTAAATTCGAATGTCGTCCTCTGGATTGGATTTTTAAGCAAATCAAGTATTGTGAATAATCTCGCTCAATTTTATTTAGGGATTAAAAAGTGATGAATGAATGATATTAAAACTCAATTAAAGCAAGTAAAAAGAATGGAAATTCAATTGGGAAAACTACTTAGGGAATCGATTTGGCCGATTTTGTTTATGATTGATTTTAAAGAATAAGTTATTATGCACAATGAAATTATGAGTCAAAGACCCTTTAATCACAACTACCTCTCCCGAGTATAATTGATTCTCATGCAAATTAACCAACTTGATATCCCTATCTAAGTTTATTAATCATGCAAGGCAATGAGATCTTCCAACCAATTCTAAAGTTAATCTAAAACCGTCATGAATTAGAAAGTAAACTTTATTCATGCAATCTTGAGTAAGTCTAGATCAAATCCCCTCTCCCGAGCTAGATTCGAAACTTAAATCATTCAACTAATGACCAATTAATTGAAAGCATTAAATCAAGATTACAAACACAATAACATTGCACAACTTAAACCATAAATCAATCCATAAACTTAATCAACTACATCAATCCCTAAGCTACAAGTTTAGCTACTCATGAATGTAAATACAATCTCAACTAAACATATGAAAGCCATAAATCTAACTAAAGAAAGAGAAGGGAAAAGAAAACTCAATGTAGGCCGAATCCCGACGTCCCCGTCACGATCCCCACGAACAATGGGTTGATTTCCAATCCTCTCCCTTTGCTTTCAGCCTCCAAATGCTCTATTCTGTCCTCTTTACGGCTCCAAATGGTCCCAAATCGAACTCCCTAAAACCTAGCCGAAGTGAAGCTTATATTGCAGATTTTTCGTCTTAGCGTCGCGACGCTACCTCTTATACGCGCGTTCTGAATAAGGAAAAAACGGTAGCGTCGGGACGCTTCCTATCCCAGCGTCTCGACGCTGTGAGCTTTACGCGCCTAATCTGATATGGAATGTGAGCGTCGAGACGCTCAAGAGCTAGCGTCGAGACGCTAGCCTGCTGCTGACCGAGATTTGACTTTTTTCCACTTTTACTCTTTTCATTCCTTTGCATCTTTTCACCCCCCGAGCACCTGATTAACTCTAATATGGCATTATAGCTCCAATCAACCATTTCCTACAAAATAAACATTAAAGCACAATAAAATGGCCCAAAAATCATAAAAGACTAGCTAAATTAAATAAGTAAAGATAGCTAGCTATGCTCGCTATCCGGTACAAATATTTCATCTCATTTATAGATGATTATTCAGGATATGGTTACTTGTACCTCATGGGACATAAGTCTGAAGCCCTTGAAAAGTTTAAGGAGTTTAAAACTGAAGTTTAAAACCTATTAGGTAAATCTATTAAAGTACTTCGATCTGATCGAGGAGGGGAGTATATGGATCAAAGATTCCAAGATTATATGATAGAATATGGAATCCAATCTCAACTCTCAGCCCCTGGTACACCTCAGCAGAATGGTGTGTCAGAAAGGAGAAATAGAACCTTGTTAGACATGGTTCGATCAATGATGAGTTATGCTCAATTGCCTAGCTCGTTTTGGGGGTATGCAGTAGAGACTGCAGTATACATCTTGAACAATATTCCCTCGAAAAGTGTTTCTGAAACACCTTTCGAATTATGGAAGGGGCGTAAACCTAGTTTGCATCACTTTCGCATCTGGGGTTGTCCAGCACACGTGCTTGTGAAAAATCCTAAGAAACTGGAACCTCGTTAAAAACTGTGTCAATTTGTTGGTTAACCTATAGAAACGAGAGGTGGTTATTTCTACGACCCACAAGAACATAAGGTGATTGTATCAACAAACGCCACTTTCTTAGAGGAATACCACATGAGAGATCATAAACCACGAAGCAAAATAATAGGAGAAGCTACTGAAGAATCATCAAGAGCTATTGATGAAGTTGGACCTTCAACAAGGGTTGATGAAGGAACTAGTTCTTCAGATCCATCCCGTCCATCTCAAACGTTGGGAATGCCTCGACGCAGTGGGAGGGTTGTATTACAACCTGACTGCTACTTGGGTTTAACTGAAACTCAGGTTGTCATACCTAATGATGGCATTGAGGATCCATTGTCTTATCGACATGCAATGAATGACGAAGATAAGGATGAATGGGTCAAAGCCATGAACCTGGAAATGGAGTCAATGCAATCCAATTCTGTATGGGAACTTACAGATCTACCAAATGGGGTAAAACCCATAGGGTGCAAATGGATCTATAAGAGAAAAGGGTTATACCCAAAAGGAAGGGGTTGACTATGAGGAAACCTTTTCTCCTGTAGCCATGTTAAAGTCCATAAGAATTCTCTTATCCATAGCCACATATTATAACTATGAAATATGGCAAATGGACGTCAAGACTGCCTTTCTGAATGGTAATCTTGAAGAGAATATCTTCATGTCTCAACCCGAAGGGTTCATAGCCCAAGGTCAGGAACAAAAGGTTTGTAAGCTCAATTGATCCATTTATGGATTGAAACAAGCGTCCAGATCATGGAACATTAGATTTGATATTGCAATCAAATCTTTTATCTTTGACCAAAACGTTAATGAGCCTTGTGTGTACAAGAAAGTCAACAAAAGGAAAGTAGCTTTTCTAATACTTTATGTAGACGATATCCTACTCATTGGGAATGATGTAGGATACCTCACTGACATTAAGAAATGGCTAGCAGCCCAATTCCAAATGAAAGATCTGGGAGAGGCTCAATATGTTATGGGAATCCAAATCATTATGGATCGCAAGAACAAAACGCTAGCTCTGTCTCAAGCAACGTATATTGACAAGATGTTGTCTCGATATTCGATGCAAAACTCCAAGAAGGGACTACTACCCTTCAGACATGGGGTACACCTGTCTAAGGAACAATCTCCTAAGACACCTCAAGAAGTTGAGAACATAAGACACATTCCCTATGCTTCAGCTGTGGGCAGCTTAATGTATGCTATGCTCTGCACTAGGCCTGACATATGTTATGCAGTGGGAGTAGTCAGTAGGTATCAGTCTAATCCAGGGTTTGACCACTGGGGAGCGGTTAAGAATATCCTCAAGTATCTTCGGAGAACGAGGGACTACATGCTTATGTAGATACACTGACTCTGACTTTCAAGCTGATAAGGATTCAAGGAAATCCACATCAGGGTCAGTATTCACCCTCAATGAAGGAGCAGTAGTGTGGAGAAGCATCAAACAAGGATGCATAGCAGACTCAACCATGGAGGCTGAGTATGTAGCAGCTTGCGAAGCAGCTAAGGAGGCAGTATGGCTTAGAAAGTTCTTGACTGATTTGGAAATGGTTCCGAATATGAACGTGCCCATAACACTATACTGTGACAACAATTGGGCTGTAGCCAACTCAAAAGAACCTCGAAGCCACAAACGGGGTAAACACATCGAGAGGAAGTATCACCTGATACGGGAGATTGTGCAACGAGGAGATGTGGTCGTCACTAAGATCGCCTCGGAGCACAACATCGCTGATCCATTTACGAAGGCTCTCACGGCTAAAGTGTTTGAGGGTCATCTAGAGGGTCTAGGTCTACGAGATATGTATGCCATCTAATCTAGGGCAAGTGGGAGAAATGTATAATGGTTATAAGGATGCCCTAGTTCATTGTATTATTTTAATATACATGACATTTCCAACTTTAGATTATTGCATTTACATACCACTAACTAGTGTTTTGGTTCAAGTGGGAGTTTGTTGGGTTTTATGCCCTAAAACTCGTAGATAGTGAATGTAACCGTTGACCGGATATTAATGAAATAATATTGATATATTTTTCCATTAATTTTTATTAGTTATTTTATATATGTCTTTACCTAATAATAATCCTAATCCAATAAACTAGACATCCAAGGATGTAATATGAGTCTTGAACTATATGTAGCGACATATGGGATCATTGTTCAAGAAACAACCTAAAGGGTCTATAGTATAGGGATAAGACTGGGTGCCTTATCCTGGTGACACTATGGATACGACCCACTTTGTATTTGATACAAACGCTGCGATCCAACGCGTTCGTGTAGGAGACATGCGAGTGGGGGTATCCTATGCAATAAGTTTGCATAAGACCGGACCGCGAAATAGTAACCACTGGTTATAACACCGTTAACTAGTTGGTTTTCTATTTCACTAGGACGACCTAGACAACTTAGTCTTAATCCTGAGTTGATTATGGACTCCTGCTCATGAGAGACTGTCCTTTGATTTGTATGGGTGAGAGTGGCTAATGCGCCGACTCAATAAGCTTACAACTTTGGGGACAAGACCGAATGGGGAGCTGGGAACATAATCGTACAAGATGGAATTCACTCCTTCCCGACTTTAGGGAAGCAGATGAGTGTTCCCTTAAGTGGTTACTCCGAGTCTTGAACAAAGGGCCCTACCCTCTCAATGGCACGAGAGGGTTTTCTGTTTGATGGTTGGACCACAAACAGGTTGTTCATTAGAGGAGAACTAGTACTTAAGGAAATAGAGGTAACCCAGGGGTAAAACGGTAATTTGACCCAGCTGGTGTTACGGACACTCGTGAAGGACTAACTAGTCGATATTGGTCTAGATCCTTGGACACAGAAAATATGTCTGCAGTGAGAAGAGTGCAACTGTGAGTCTATAGTGGAATGTACACACAGTTAACGAATATTGATTAATGTGGTTAATGAGTTTGACCAATTAATCTCACATCGTTGGAGCTTCTGATCTGCAGGTCCATTAGGTCCCACTGGTAGCTCATAAAGTAATTTGAGGCAACTAAGTAGTAAAAGTAAATTGAAAATGTTCAATTTACTAAGGGAAACAAATATAATATATATTGATATATTATTATGAGAGAAATTAATATTTGAAGAAATTCAAATATAAATTTATGGAAGTTTGAAAGAGTTCAAATAATGAATTAATTAATTTAAGGCGTAAAATGTGTTTGGGCAAATTAATTAATTATAGGCTGGAAATTAAATATGTGATTTTTAATTGGTGGTTAATTAATTAAATAATTAATTAATCGGGAATTAATCAATTATGGAAATAATTAATCACTTAAGGAAGTGATTAATCATTTATGGAAATGATCTAATCACTTATGGAAGTAATTAGTCATTTGTGGAAAAGATTAATCAATTATGGAATTGATTGATCATGATTGATTAATTAAGGAAAAAGATTGAATCAATTTTGGAAAAGATTTATTTAATTGAATATTTTATTCATGACCTCTCTTCTATAAATAGAACACTAGACCTAATTGGTCCATGACACTGGACACTTTGCTCTTGCTCTTAGACTCTCAAGACAAGACCTAAAATTCTCTCTAGTCTCCCTCTTAGAGAAAGACTCCCACAAATCTTTTGCCTTCTAGACTTAGAGACATACCGGTGTAACCTCTGTGGTTATTGTGTCATTCAAAGAAGGAATTTCCAGCGAAGAAAATCAAAGGCGGCTGCTGCGTTTTGATCGTTGGAACGTCGTTGGCGAAGAACGGTCAAGTCTACAACGAAGGTTTGTAACGGTTCTTACTTCTTTCCTTAGAAAAGCATGAAAATAAATTTAGATTTATTTTTCAGCATGTTTAAACCAATTTTCCAACAGCTTTAAAGAGTGTTTAAAGTTTGTTTGAGTTTTCGTAACGGTATTTTAATGTTAATTAATATACGGCATAAGGTCCAATCGATGCGCTTCCGCTGCATGGGGACTTTTATTCCCTTCATTCTAAAGGTCTAAGGACAGTGGAACTTACCGATCAGCACTTGAATGATCTCAAATTCCTGTTGTCCAAAGGTTGAAGAAGTTCAAAATCGCTAATCTGAACCTCCTAGACTAAAGGTATTCGATTCCAAGACTTTTCGAGTTGGGACTAGTCACCAAAAGCCCACTTTAAGCTCAAACAATTGTTGGTTGGAGTTCAAATAACCTTAGACCTGCAAATTTGGCGTCGAAAGAGAATAGGTAATCAAATTAATTCAACAAACACAATTTTAATTAATAAAATATAACATATGTATTAGAGTTCTATATTTTTTGACCTCGAAAGAGAATAGGTAATCAAATTAATTCAACAAACACAATTTTAATTAATAAAATATAACATATGTATTAGAGTTCTACATTTTTTTAAGAACATAAAATTTATTTGTATACATAAGCTTGACTTGTTCTTGGAAGTAGAACATTTTTCAGCATCCAAAAGTCCGACTTCGACAACTTATGGTTGACTCTTCTTGCATTTTTCCTCCCTACATAACTTCCATAGGAGTTGTCAACATGTTAAGTGCATATAAATCATAAAAGAGAGGATATGATAACCATAGCTCTCCTTTCTTTCTCATAAATCTAACAACAAGTGGATTGTAACTTTATTGGGGAATAGTTAGTGAGAATTTCTTTTTATACATGGACTTCCTTTCCCCTCTCGTTCAGTCTTTCAAAACTATCCCATGAAACCAAAAGAACAAAGTACACACGCATGTTCTAAAAATCAAAACACAAATTGACCTCCAACAAAATTCAGTATGGAAGAGATTATTGATTATTTACACTACATATAACAAGCTCCAACAAGAAATATATAAAGAAAAGAGAGAAAATACCTCTCAGGCTCCTCGTGTAAACTAAACATTATAGTTCTTACATAACAGAAAGAATATCATAGAAGAGGAAAATTCAAGCTACTATGTTCTTATCATTGTTGCTCCAATAGGATAGAAAGAAGATGTTTAAAGAGGCATATTCTTAGAAACAAACATATATACAAAGCAAAAAGTGCAAGGTTTGAAGATAAAGTAGACCCAAGAAATCTCTGCCAAGAATAATGAGTATAAAGCCTGACATTCAGTTGATCAATGAAGATTATTATTTTGTTACAAAGATTTAATAGTCCACCAAAATCTTCACATCTATAATCTCTTGCAAGTATACATATTAATTTAGAGTTTGACAAAATAATAGAATAGGTGGTCAGAGGCAGGGGAAGTTCAAGTTCAGCAAAAGGCTGAGAAGGCAAGGCAACTTTCTCATCATTGTCAAAGTTGAATATGGGACAATTTCATTTATGGAAGTTCCTCGGAGTAATTAATGACAATTTCTCTTCACACCCTCCTCCTCTTTAATCCCTCTCTTTCTAACCATCTCTTAAACATACTTACTTGGCCACTCCTTAATCTCTCTCTAAACTAAAAGTTTCAATCTTGAAATCAATATAATATATACTTGATGAAACAAAAATTTCTCTTCACACACGTACACAAGGCCTAATTTTCTCCTTTCTTCCACTATTTTTCTCCTCTCAGAAGATTAGTGAGACGAAGGGATAATACTCCATACTCTATTCTCTATCCTACATCAAAGTTCAAACCTAACTTTACTGACCATTCTAGAGAGATAAAGAGAAGAAAGCAGTTTGAGTGGGTGACAAATAGAACAAATGGCCTTCAATAAGTTGGGTCAATCTTGGATTTTGGGTAAATTTTTCTTTCTTGAAACAAACACAAATACACACAAAAACTCAAAATTTAGAGAGAGAAGAGAGAAGAGAGAAGAGAGAAGAGAGAAAGAGCCTTGTTACCTTAAAAGAGGAGAAGACCACTAGGAAGAAAACTCATCGAAACTTGCTGAGGACTCGTCGGAAGAAGACCCACGTGAAACTCGCTGCAAATGACACCGGAACTTGCTGAGGACTCGCAGGAAGGGAAGAAATCACAAGTTTGGCGCTGCTGGACTTGTCGGACGATGGTTAGAATGAGGACTACGAAGACGTTTAGAGTTGGACGGCGTGAGAGATTGCAGAAGGGAGGGAAGCCGACGACTAATCGAGAGAGAAAGAGGGATTTTAGAGAGATTTCAGAGGGGAGTGAAGCCGACGGCTAATCGAAAGAGGAAGAGGGATTTCAGAGAGCTAGGGAAATCGCGGGGGAAAAAGAGACGCGTAAGGTTTTTTTTTTTTTTTAAGTTTCCCTACTTGTAAACAAATATTACATAATTGTCCCTCTGGAAAGGTATTCTTGACATTTAAAATATGACAAGTAAATTATCAGTAAACTTGACATTTTTGAAATGTCAAGTTTTATGTTGGCGTGAAAATTTCCGAAAAATTCCGTCAAGTTCCGTGTTTTTTTTCAGTTTTCTTGACATTTTTCATTAAAAAATAAATTTTTCTTGACATTTTTCTTAAAAGAAAACATGTTACTTGACATTTTTTCATAAAAACATCAAGTATTTAAAATTTACCAATGTCAAGTAATATGAATTTTGTAGTAGCGTATCCACATCTTTCGTTTTCATGGGGTAGCCTACGAATAGGTATACTGTTAAACAGTGTTCCAATTTCTTTTTGGGTTAGCCACAAGCACGTGTGTTGAACTCCCCAAAAATAACGTAAACTACTTGTACGTCTTATCCACAATTGAAAGGATGTTTTAGAAACACTTTTGATGGAACGTTGTTCGAAATATGTGCTGCAGTCAACACTGCATGACCCCAAAACGAGTCAGGCAAATGAGCATAGCTCATAATGAATCGAACCGTATCCAATAGGGTTTTATTTCTCCTATCTGATACACCGTTTCCTTAAGGTGCTTCAGGGGTAGTTGAGATGTAATTCCATGTTCTATCAAATAGTCTTGGAATCTCAAGTCTCATCTACTCTACACCTCGATCAGATCGAAGTGTTTTTATCATCTCACCTAACAAGTTTCCAACTTCAGTCTCAAACCACTTTGAATTTCTCAAGAGCTTTAGGTTGCATTAGGTTGAGATACACATACCTTGAATAATTATCTATAATATAGATGAATTATCCATGCCCTCCCACTGGTTTAACATATTAGACCACAAGGATCCTAATGTACAAGCTCTAAGGGCTCTTTGGCTCTTTTAGCTCTTTTACAGTAAAAGATCTATCAGTCATATTGCCCATAAGGCAAGACTTAATTGGTATTAGAGAGTGTTCTTCTAACTAACTTAGAAGTATACTCTAGACTAAGCTCCCAATCATATTGAGATCAAAACTAGCCTAACACCTTAAGAACCAAAGAAAGGTATTTCGTTTAGGAGAAATCTTTTGCCTTTCATTTCTTTGAGTAGTAGCAGCCTCAGGCAACACATTGTTTATGACCGCCTTACTCTTGATTATTCTTAAAAACATTTATGTTATTTTTCAGTTCAGCTGAACAAAAGTTAACTCCCTTTCTTGAAATGAACTGCGTTAGCAGGGAAAGGTAAAGAGTAACATTGTTCCATCCAATAAGATACAGAAATCAAATTTCTATTGATCATAGGAATTATATACACATTATCTAATAATATGTATTTGCTCCCACTGGGAAAAATAACTTAACGTTCCCCATTTCTACAACCAAGACAACCTCTCTAATTCAAAATTGTTAGAGTTATCCCAATGGCATGAAGCTATTGTCAGGAATTCATTCCTTTTAATAAGAAGAACAAACGTGATTTGTGACTATGAATCAAGTATTCGGGTAGAATCATCATTCTTCACAAATTACGCTTCCAAGACTAGTAAATCAAATTTACTGTCTTTTGACAATTCTTCTTTGGCTGAGCAAGGCTCAATGTCACATTCATTAATAACACTTCTTAATGAATGAGAACATTTCTCTGTCAAGACTAATCTAAAATTATTAGCCAAAAATTAATCGTTTAAATTTGTTGTATAATCACCGCTATTTATAAAATGGGCTTGAAGCGCTAAAATAACAAATCACTTGATTATTAATCTCACTAACCCATTACAAGAGCAATACAAACAATTGCATACAATCCAATTAGTTTAGAAAAAACAAGACATCATAGAACCCTAAGACCATTGATTTAGTTTTGCAACGATGTTTCAGAGGTTTGGAGAAACAACCACCGAAGGGTGATCAGCTACTCCTCCTTTGAAATGAGACACTTCTCATCTAATTCTAATTCCGGAATAACTCATATTCCTATAGGCATTAGTCACCGTTATTTGGTCAAGGATTTGTTAACACACTTAACTCATCCTCGTAAGTGTAACCCTCCCACTTTCAGATCCCAGAGGCACGCACCAATAGGCTATCGAAGGGAAAGACAACTGTTGGTAATTCGCCTAAGTGACCCTATCCTTTTCAGGAGTTCACGGTGTTACGAATCTTATGATCAGACCCTCCGAAGGGATGGTTGCTCCAGGACAACACGCATGCAGATCATAAGACTCTCACGGTGTGACCTATGGGTGGAAACCGAGGGATACATTGACACGTTTCCCGCTCCCACTTACTATGGAAACTTTCCCATTCACCTTGTTATTGACCCATGCAAACACTTTCCGAAGGGAGGTCGCGCTAAAACGACACGGATCTCACGTTGTAAATATAGGGACGTAGGAGTAAAAAATTTACCTCCCACTAAAGTGACCTATCGTACATTTTAGGGTTTATTAACCTAGATAAAGCCGACTAATTCAACTTATCTAAGTCTAATCCTATTATAACTATTATAATGAGGATTGTAATGTTCTAGGTGAATTAAACTCTTTTAACAAACCTAGCAACACTGTATGCTAACATGACTATGATTATTTCAACTCAGGTTTCTGGTTTGTTCCCAGGTAACAGGTGTTCCTTAAACCGTCAGCTTAAATACCTCCAACCTTAGACAAAACGTAACCGGGAGAGTTCCCTTTTAACCATAGTAATGTAAAGTCTTTACTCTAAAGATCTAGGTGTATTAAACTCTTTTAATAAACCTAGTGACATTGCTAACATTTAACCATGATTAATTCAACTCTGGTATTTCGGGTTAGTTCCCAGGTAGGAGGTGTTCCGTAATCCGTAAACTTAAGTACCCTCAGCCTTAGACAAAACTTTACCGGTAGAGTTCCCTTATAATCATAGTAATGTTTGTCCTACTTAGTAGGTTAAAACTATTTTTAAAAAACTAAGCAAGACTTAATTCTAATCCTATTAGAATTAACGAGATCTTAAGTCTAATTAATTTTAAACATTTTAAAATTAATTCATTTACCTATGATCCTATGTTTGCATGCAATCTTTATTATAGGTTGACGGTTGTTAATCATCAATTTTAAACTATTCAAAATTTTAGTGATTAGCCCTATAATCATGCATACTATAGTTTTAAAATAATTAACAATCATATTCAAGTTAATATAATAAAACTATATATATTGTCTTGAATTGCATGAAATTAATATAACAATTATATTAAACTATGGATGTTTCATGCTCAATGCAACTTTGACTTCAATTATTAAAAAATTAACAATTAAATTATTTCCAAAAATGGTAAATCAAAGTAGTATGCTGCAAACAATTTTATTAAATATAACTATTTATATTTAACTAGGTAATTGTATGCATCATGCTTATCCTTTTTCATGACATTAATATAACTCAACTATATATTACAAACTCATGAAAATAAACCATGCATTTCAATCCATACATTATAACTAATTATAATATATATAAAATGCATGAGCATGCTTTATAACCGATTAAATGGCCCCTAGGATAAAATAAAGCACATAAATTACAATAATTTAAGTTATTTTATCCTAAAAACATCATTCTGCAGCTTCAGAACTGGACTAGACCGCACGAACCGACCCGAACTGCTTCGAATCGAACCCCAAAATGCCAAAACATGCTTGAACCGTGCAAACAATGCATGAACTGGGTCAAATCTCCTTGAACCAGTCAAGAACCGGTCAAACATGTCACGAACCGGTCAACTTTCACCTTACCCAGTGAGAACCGGTCAAAAACTGAAGAACTGCGGGGAAATAAAAATAATTCGCCAAAACTAGTCAAGAATAAGCTTGAACCTTTAACCTCTAGTTTCATTGAAAGCTGTTCAAACCAACAAAGCATACACCCACGTTCGTGACTAACAACCGTTTTTTATATATATATTATTACTTTTTTTAAAAAACATCCTTTCTGCGTGATTCCTCCGTTTCTCGAAATCGCGATAGCGTCGCGACGCTTGATGGGCAGCGTTGTGACGCTGTTGCGTCTGGAGGCAAAATCCAGAAATTCCAGTGACTGTTCTTCGTGTTTGGCTTCAATTTTGGATGTGATTTTCAACGATCTTCATCATGAAATACCCTAATCTAGACCCGGACTTACAAAGGATAATAGATTTACAAAATATGCCAAAAAAACGTAGGGGCATTTACATTAAACCATTCAAGAAAACGTAAATCTATGAAAAAATTAATTGAAACCATTTGTAGACACCGTATTTGGTCCGGCTTGATTTTTAGTAATAATGTCTGAAGTTTTCAGTATTTGGTGGTCAATTTGTTTTTTAGTATGTCAACAAGAGTTTGGCTCAATTGGCATAAAGCTTGTAACCTGATCAAAAGGTCGGAGGTTTGAATCTCCTTCCCCCATATTATCAAAAAAATTGTTTTTTTGGTTTTCATTGTTTATTTTCATTTTCATTTTACTTTCTTTTTTTTTCTTTATCTTTTTATTTATTTTATTTTATTTTATTTCTTTATTTCATTTTATTTATTTATTTATTTTATTATGTTTTATTTTTATTTTTTGTTTATTTTTATTTTATTTTTATTTTTATTTACTTCATATTTTATTTTCATTCTATTTTTATTTTATTATTTTATTCATTTATTATTATTTTTATTTATTTATGTCTTTATTATTTTTATTATTATTTATTTATTTTTCTTCCCCCACGTTTCCCTCTCCCATCTTTCCTCCAACTCTCCTATTCATTCTCCCTCTCCCTTTTCTTCTCCATTCCCCTTCCTTCTCCCAACCTCCCATTCTTTCCCCATCTTTCTCAACTCTCCCCCTTCCTTCTCCCAACCTCTCATTCTTTCCCCATCTTTCTCAACTCTCCCATTTCCTTCTCCCAACCTCTCATTCTTTACCCATCTTTCTCAACTCACTCCCCCTCTTTCTCCCAACCTCTCATTCTTTCCCCCTTTTTCTCAACTCCTTCCTCCAAGCTCTACTATATAATGAGAGCTTATGGAGGATGGAGGGGGAGGGAAGAACAACAAAGACACAAGAAAAAAAGAGAATAATAGTGAGAGAGAGAGAGAGAAAGTGAGTGTGAGAGGGAAAATAGAGTTTGGAGAAGGATTTTCCAAAAACCAAAGCTACCGTCGCCACTCACCGCCGTACCGCCGCCGCCACTCACCGCCGTACCGACGCCGCCACTCACTGTCGTACCGTCTTTCCCTTTGATGATTTAATTTGATGTTTTCAAATTGGATTTCAATTTCCCTTCATTTTTCAAACAAGTTTCAAATTGATTTTAGATTAAACAAAATGGAAAGAGAGAGAAGGTAAGTGGGTCCCTCCCCATTTAATTATCTTCACATTTTTTTTATTTTTTTTTTATTTTTCTCTTTTAATTTTATTTTTGGTATATATTTTGCTTTCATGTCTTTTCCTCATTTTCTTTATTCTCTTTTATTAGTTTTCTAATCCTTATTTGTCATTTTAATTGACTTATAATTGAGATTTCGAATTGGAGTTTTATCTCAAATTGACTTTTACTTTGAAATTCTTAAATCATGTTCAAATTTACTTGGTTAATGAGTTTGGCCAATTAGTCTCGTATCGTTGGAGCTTCTAATCTGTAGGTCCATTAGGTCCCACTGGTAGCTCGTAAAGAGATTTGAGGCAATTAAGTATAAATTATAAATTGAAAGTGTTCAATTTATTTGAGGAATCGTATAATGTATATTGATGCATTATAATATAAAGTTTATGAAACTTTATAATATAATTTTTGAATTAATTTCAAAAATTAATTCTTGAGAGAAAATATTAGAAAGAGTTCAAATAAATTTAATATGAATTGGATTCATATTAATTTTAATTTTAATAAAATCCCTAAGATTAAATATAAGATATTTAATTGGGTAAATTAATTAATTAATTATTAAAATTAGAGACCTTTTCCTATTAGGAAAGAAAATATTTGAAAGATTTCAAATAAATTTAATATGAATTGTATTCATATTAATTTTAATTTTAATAAAATCCCTAAGATTAAATATAAGATATTTAATTGGGTAAATTAATTAATTATAGAATTAATTAATTATTTATTAAAATTAGAGACCTTTTCCTATTAGGAAATAAAATATTTGAAAGAGTTCAAACAAATTTAATATGAATTGGATTCATATTAATTTTTATTTTAATAAAATCCCTAAGATTAAATATATGATATTTAATTAGGGAAATCAATTAATTATGGAATTAACATTAGAGACCTTTTCCTGTTCTTCCTTTTCCTATTAGGAAAAAGGTCTTGGTCTTTACCTATAAATAGGACCCCTTGGGTGGGGTGAAAGGTATCTCATTCATTCTCCTACTCTCAGATAATTCCCCTCAAGGCTTCCTCTAGACTTCCACTAGTCTCCTGCCTCTAGAAGTCTCAGAGTCATACCGGTGTAGCCATAGTGGTGGTGTTCGCACTAGTTCGTGATTAATTCACAAGCAGTTGGTGAATTTAATCTGAGTCGTGAACGAGAGTAAGTAATTTGTTACTATATAAATTAGATTTAGATCTAATATTTTTATATGCTTAGCCTTAATATAAATCTAGAATAGTTCTAAGTTTATTGCCAATGTATTGGTATTTTAGATTAAACAAAATTAATTACGAATCAGACCCAATCACGCTTCCGTTTTATGGAATTACAGAATTTCAATCCTTTAATTGGTATCAGAGCCGATCGTAGATCTAATTTTGTTTCTCTAAAATTTGCATGGGCTAATGGTGGGATTGATTAATCATAATGTATGTATGATTTGCATTGAGCTGTTTAGGTTAATTTTATGGCCATAGATTTTATCGTTTTTATGTGATTTGATCATGTAAGGGTCCGGTGTTTCGGGTATTTTATGTAAAATAGAGTCTAGAATAGGTTTTTATGAGATAAAAATCAGAGAAATCGCGACATTGTCACGATTACAGCACGCGTTAGGGATTCGCAACAGGACGGTTCAAGGAGGTTGGGCGGTCCGGTTCACGCGATCTGGCTGGGCTAGGACCGATTTGGTCCAGTTCAGCTGGAATTTGGCTCGGTTCGTGGTTTTCGTAGCTGGTTCGAAGTGGTTCGGGCAGTCTAGACC
The DNA here is from genome assembly GCA_036850905.1 of Luffa acutangula. NCBI lineage: Eukaryota > Viridiplantae > Streptophyta > Magnoliopsida > Cucurbitales > Cucurbitaceae > Luffa > Luffa acutangula. Next base: position 21,398,643 of record CM072095.1, on the reverse strand, counting down.
AGTATTTGGAGCTGCAGAAGGACTTTTAGGATAGAATTTAGCTATAATTATTGTAATTTATGCTTATTTTATCCTATGGGCCAAAATTAACCAGTTCAATTGCTATTTATTTGCTTTATGGATGTCATATAGCTTAAATTCCCACAATAGGTTAAGCATGTGTTTCATGCATATTTATGTTATAATTGTTATAATGTATGGTAATTATGCATGAATTTAATTTCATGAGTTATTTAGTATAATTGTTATATTAAATATATGAAATTGGTGAAGCATGATGCATGACATTAACTTAGCTAAATATAATTGTTATATTTAATTAATGTAGTGTGCATGCTTAGGATTATTTTCATGAGAATTAATATAATTAGTTATATTATGAATGAAAATAATAAATATAAATCAATGCTTGTTTTCATGTATGATTTAATATAAAATGTTATATATTAATTAAATGAAAATGGAATAGCATTGAGCATGACATTAATTAGATTAATATAAGAGTTATATTATATTAATGTCAAATTTCATGGATGTTTAATTAATATAAACGATATTAATTAAATGAAATTGAAATTGCATGAAGCATGACACCACTTTAGATTAATATAATCGTTATATTATCGTTATCGGTGTCATAATAATATGGTGTTTAATAATTAGAATATGATTGTTATTTTCCCAACACAATAGAAACATGTTATAGGGCTAATCATTAAAATTTTATAATAAGTTATAAAATTGATTAGAAACCGTCAACCTATAACAAAGAGTTGCATGCAAACATAGGACCTTAGGTTAAAATGAATTAATTTTAAAATGTTTAAAATTAATTAGACCTAAACTCATTATAATTCTAATACGATTAAAATTATTTTCTTACTTAGAATTAAAAATAGTTTTAATTGACTAAGTAGGAAAAATATTACTATGATTATAAGGGAACTCCACCGGTTAAGTTCTATCTAAGGCTGGAGATACTTAAGATGACAATTTACGGAACACCTCCTACCTGTGAACTAACCCGGAATACCGGAGTTGGCAATGTCACTAGGTTTATTAAAAGAGCTTAATTCACCTAGATCTTTAGAGTAAAGATTTATCATAACTATTGGTTATAAGGGAACTCTCTCGATGAAGTTTTGTCTATGACTGGAGGTACTTAAGATGACAGTTTACGGAACACCTGCTACCTGGGAACTGAGTAGGAACTTAAGTTTAATTAACCATAGTTATATTAGCATGCAATGTCTCTAGGTAATTAAAAGTGTTTAATCCACCTAGACATTAGAGCAAAGATATATATATAAAAGTTATATACATGCATAGACTTAGATAGATTCACTTAGCTGGAATTTACTTAAGTAATAGACCCTATAATTATAACAATACTTAGTGTGAGGAAATATATCAAAACAAGATTTTCATAAATCAAGTTTTTCTCTCACGTCCTCAAAAGTTCACAACGTGAGGTTCATGCTTGGCCTCGAGTCACCCTGGGAGTGACCCCCTACGGATGGTGTTTGCATGGATCAATATCGAGGTGAATGAGGGAGTATTTTATAGTAAGTGGGAGCAGGACACGTGTCAACGTATCCTACAATCTCCTCCATTAGGTTGCACCGTGAGATCCTCATGATCTGCCTGCGAGTCGCCTTGGGAGCGATTGCCCTACGGAGGGCTTGATCATGGGAGTCAGAACAACGCAAACTCTAGAAATTGATAAGGTTTCATAGGTCCATTTCCAACATTGACTTTCTCTACGGTAGCATTGTTGGAGCGGACCTCTAAAATCTGAAAAATGGAGGGTCACACTTACGGGAAATTGTTAAGGTGTTAATAATTTCCTGACCGAAAAAACGGTAGCTAAGAACTATTGGAATATGAGTTATTCCAGGAATAGGGATTGGCTGAGATTGTCTCAATTCAGAGGAGGAGTAGTTGACTACCCTACGGTAGCTGTTGTTCTAAACCTCTGAAGAATCGTTGCAAAATGAATGTTTATTCTATGGGTCGACCATTACTTTTGCTAAATTGATTGGATTAAAATAATAATATTATTTTGTGTAATAGGTTAATGCAACAATGCTTATTAAGTTAATTTGTTTGTTCTCAACAATGAAATGTTCTTTATATGCCTCGAATAACGCCAACTACAGAACTGGTATTTCTAATACAACTAAGAAAACGAACTTAAACATTATTTGCATGGAATTGGTCTGAACTGAGGACGGTCCTCAAGTCCACGTGTCTATCTAATCTGAAATTGTTCATGATGAATATGACATAGACTGCTTAGCACATCTCAATGAAAATAAATTTGATTTATTGGTCATTCAAACGTGTATAGTGGAAAATGATGATACAGCCTGGATCCTTGATTCAGGTGCCACTCATCACGTATGCTCTTCCTTTGAGGGAATGAGCTCCTAGCAACAGTTGGATGCTGGGGAAATGACTCTCAGAGTTGGGACTGGGGAGCTCATTTCAGCTAAAGTAGTGGGAGATATTAAAATGTTTTTCTCTAGGGAACACTATATGTTATTAGATCATGTATGTATAGTTCCCAAAATAAAAAGAAATTTGATTTCTATTTCTTGTTTGCTAGAACAAGGATATTCAATGTCCTTTTCTGTGAATGAAGCTTTCAATACTAAAAGGGGTACTGATATCTGTTCTGCAAAAATGGAGAACAATTTGTATGTTTTAAGACCAATAGAGTCTAGGGCTATTTTGAACAATAAAATGTTTAAAACAGCCGAGACTCAACCAAAAAGGCAGAAAGTTTCTCAAAGTACCTATCTTTGGCACTTGAGACTTGGCCACATAAATCTCAATAGGATTGGGAGATTGGTTAAGAACGGACTTCTAAGCCAGTTAGAAGATGGTACTTTACCTCCGTGTGAGTCATGTCTCGAAGGTAAGATGACCAAACGACCTTTTACTGGAAAAGGTTATCGCGCCAAGGAACCCTTAGAACTCGTACATACGGATCTCTGTGGTCAAATGAATGTAAGAGCTCGATGAGGGTATGAATATTTCATCTCTTTCATAGATTATTATTCAAGGTATTGTTATTTATACCTAATGAGTCATAAGTCTGAAGCCCTTGAAAAATTCATGGAGTACAAGACTGAAGTTGAGAACTTGTTAGGTAAGACCATTAAAACACTTCGATCTAATCGAGGTGGAGAGTATTTGGACTTAAAATTCCAGAACTATTTGAAAGAACATGGAATCTTGTCTCAACTCTCAGCACTGGGTACACCTCAACAGAATGGTGTATCTGAAATTAGAAACAAAACCTTATTGGACATGGTTCGATCTATGATGAGCTATGCTCAACTGCCTAGTTCTTTTTGGGGTTATGCAGTAAAGACTATAGTTTATACTTTGAATGTAGTTCCCTCAAAGAGTGTTTCTGAAACACCATTTGAGCTCTAGAGGGGGCGTAAAGCTAGTTTACGTCATTTTAGAATTTAGGGTCGTCCTGCACATGTGCTAGTGGCAAACCCAAAGAAATTGGATTCACGTTCAAAATTATGCTTATTCGTAGGCTACCCAAAAGAAACAAGGGGTGGATACTTCTTCGATCCACAAGAAATTCAAGTGTTTGTTTCGACAAATGCTACTTTCTTAAAAGAAGACCACGTTCGAGAACACAAGCCACACAGTAAAATGGTGTTAAGTGAACTTTCTGGTGAAGCTACGAATGAATCAACAAGAGTTCTTGATAAGGTTGGACCTTCAACAAGGGTTGTTGATGAGCCCAATACACAGACTGGACCTTCAACAAGAGTTGTAGATGAGCCCAGTACATCTGGTCAAGCCCATCCTTCTCAACAATTGAGAATGCTTCGACGTAGTAGGAGGGTTGTTACTCAACCTGAACGCTATCTGGGTTTAGCAGAAACTCCAACTGTCATATCTGATGATGGAATCGAGGATCCATTGACCTTTAGACAGGCAATGTATGATGTGGACCACGACCAGTGGGTCAAAGCTATGGACCTAGAGATGGAGTCTATGTATTTAAATCAAGTATGGGATCTTGTAGACCTACCTGAAGGGGTTAAACCCATAGGGTGTAAATGGATCTACAAGAGAAAACGAGACGCAGTTGGGAAAGTGCAGACTTTCAAAGCTCGACTGGTGGCAAAGGGTTATACCCAAATGGAGGGGATGGACTATGAGGAAACCTTCTCCCCAGTTGCCATGTTAAAGTCAATAAGGATTCTCTTGTCCATTGCCACATTTTGTCATTATGAGATTTGGCAAATGGACGTCAAGACTGCTTTTCTGAATGACAATCTTGATGGGAACATCTTTATGTCTCAACCAGAGGGGTTCATTGCTGAAGATCAGGAGTAAAAAGTTTGCAAGCTTAGACGATCCATTTATGGGTTGAATCAAGCTTCCAGATCTTGGAATATAAGGTTTGAAACTGCTGTCAAATTTTATGGCTTTGACCAGAACGTTGATGAACCTTGTGTTTACAAAAGAATTATCAACAGTTCAGTAGCTTTTCTGGTGTTGTATTTGTTGGGTTTTATGTCCTAAAACTCGTAGATAGTGAATGTTAACGAATTATACACTTGTATCAATAAAGTGTTATTGAGGTCTATGCAATAAAGTGTTATTGTCATTTTAAGTCTAAAATAAAATTGCACAATATGACCCAAATCCAATAAACTAAGATCCAAGGTTGTTGATATGTAACTTGAACTAGTATGTGGGGACATACGGGGATCAGTGTTCAAGTAACAACCTAAAAGGTCTATAGTACATGGGTACCTTATCCTGGTAACACTATGTGTGATACGACCCACTTTGTATTCGATACAGACGTATTGATCCAAGGCGTCCATGTAGAAGACATGCGAGCAGGGGTATCCTATGCAATGAGTTTGCAGAAGACCGGACCACGAAATAGTAAACCACTAGATGTAACACCGTTAACTAGTTAGGTTACTGTTTCAATAGGATGACCTAGGTAACTCAGTCTTAATCCTGAGTGTGTCATGAACTCCTTCTCACGAGGGATTGTCCTTTGATTAGTACAGGTGAGAGCGGCCTGCACGTCGACTCAATAACCCTACGTTCTTGGGGACAAGACCGAGTGGGGGGCTGTGGACATGACAACACAAGATAGAATTCACTTCTTCCTGCTTCTAGGAGAAGTAGATGAGTGTTCTCTTAAGTGGTGACTCTGGGTCTTAAACAAAGGGATCCTGTCCTCTCATTGGCCCGAGAGGGACTTTCTGTTTATTGGTTAGACCATAAACAGGTTGTTCATTAGAGGAGCACTGGTACTTAAGGAGCCAGAGGTAACACAGGGGTAAAACGATAATTTGACCCAACTGTAGTTACGAACACTCATGAAGGATTGACTTACCGTTATTGGTCAATATCCATGGACACAGAAATATTCTACAGTGAGAAGAGTGCAGTTGTGGGTCTTTAGTGGAATGACCCACAGTTAATGAATATTGGTTAACTCGATTAATGAGTTTAGTCAGTTAACCTCATATCATTGGAGCTTCTAATCTGTAGGTCCATTAGGTCTCTCTGCTAGCTCGTAAAGAGTAATTAGGAACAATTTATCTTGAAAGAATTTGAATAGTTCAAATTCATCTTGGGAATCAAGTTAATTGTATGAGATACAATTAATATAATGTATTGTGATACATTATAATATAAAAGTTTAATTTGAGATTAAACTTTATTAATTGAGAGAATAATATATTTGAAAGAGCAAATATATAGCTAATTAAGTATATGATATTTAATTAGTAAATTATTTAATTAATTATGAATTAGTTAATTAAAGTTTAATTAAATGTGATTTAATTAAACTATATCATATGAGAGATATATATTAGAATATAATTCTAATATGTAATCAATTAAATATGGTAGATGTTTAATTAATTATAAAATTAATTAATTTGTAATTAATTAATTGTTCAATTTAATTTAGTTAAATGTGATTTAATTAAATTAAATCTATAGATTAATTTTAATGTGAATATGATTCATATTAAAACTATAGATTATAAGAGAGATGCACATTTGAATATGATTCCAATGTTTGATTAATTAAATATATGTGATGTTTAATTGATCGAAGAATTAATTATGAATTAATTAATTGTGTGGTTTAATTAATTTAATAAAATGTGATTTGATTAAGTTTAATTAAAACTATATATTATTTGAGAGCATTGGATTTAAATATGATTTAAATGTAAATATGCTTAATTAATTAATATGATTAATTGGTTAGCATATAGTTAATTAATTAATAACCATCTGATGAGGTGGACGGTAGAGATTAGATCTCATCCGTCACATGAATATCACACGCATGAGGGGTCATTATCTAAACACTCATTCTATGGAAGACATCTCTCTAAACTCTCCCTCTCTCAATGCTCCCTCAACAAGAAATACAGAGAGTTTTCTCTTCTCTGTTTTCTCATTCCCTCTCAAGATCAAGGATCCCACCATCCTGTTCCTAATCTTAGAGAATAGCGGGGTAATCTTGTGGTGGTGTCCCAAGATTTCACATTTGGTCCCTGCGCAATCAAGAAGCGTTCTTGAATTTAGAGTTGCCCACGACGGTAAGTTTGCTTAACCTTAAATTGTAGAATTATGAATTCGTTATTTGCCAATGTATGGGTATTTTAAGAAACAAAATTAAAATGTGAATTGGTCCAATTGCTTCCGCTGTAACGGAATTAGGAGTTCCAATCCTTCAGTATGTAGATGATATTTTACTCATTGGGAATGATGTAGAATATCTAGTTGACATTAAAAAATGACTATCAAATGAGTTTCAAATGAAAGATTTGGGTGAAGCTCATTATGTTCTAGGGATTCAAATTATCAGGAATCATAAGAACAGAATGTTAGCCTTGTCTCAAGCATCATATATAGACAAGATGTTGTCTAGATATAAGATGCATAATTCCAAGAGGGGTTTACTACCCTTTAGGCATGGAGTTCATTTGTCTAAGGAACAGTGTCCTAAGACATCTCAAGAAATTGAGGATATGAGACAGATCCCTTATGCTTCAACTGTGGGCAGTCTTATGTACGCCATGTTGTGTACTAGGCTTGACATTTGCTATGCAGTTGGGATAGTCAGCAGGTACCAGTGGGACCTAATGGACCCACAAATCAGAAGCTCCAATGAGATGAGATTAATTGGCTAAACTCATTAACCAAGTTAATCAATGTTCGTTAACTGTGGTTCACTCCACTATAGAACCACAGTTGCACTTTTCTCACTGCAGATATATTTCTGTGTCCATGGATATCGACCATCAACAGCGAGTCAGTCATTCACGTTTGTTCGTACCCCAGCTAGGTCAAATTACCGTTTTACCCCTAGGCTACCTCTTTATCCTTAAGTACCAGTTCTCCTCTAATGAACAACCTGTTTGAGGTCCAACCAACAAACAAAAGTCCCTCTCGTGTCATAGAGAGGGCAGGGCCCATTGTTCAAGACTCGGAGACACCACTTAAGGGAACACACCTCTACTTACCCTAGAGTCGGGAAGGAGTGAATTCCATCTTGTGTGATTATGTTCCCAGCTCCCCACTCGGTTTTGTCCCCAAAATGGTAGGCATATTGAGTCGGCGTATTGGTCACTCTCACCCATACAAATCAAAGGATAATCCCTCATGAGCAGGATTCCATAATCAACTCAGGATTAAGACCAAGTTGTCTAGGCCGTCCTAGTGAAATAGAAAACCAACTAGTTGACGGTGTTATAACCAGTGGTTACTATTCCGCGATCCGATCTTATGCAAACTCATTGCATAGGATACCCTCTCACTCACATGTCTCCTACACGAACGCGTTGCATCATAGCATTTGTATCAAATACAAAGTGGGTTATATCCATAGTGTCACCAGGATAAGACACCTAGTCTTATCCCTATACTATAGACCCTTTAGGCTGTTTCTTGAACAATGATCCATATATGTCGCTACATATAGTTCAAGACTCATATTACAGCCTAGGATGTCTAGTTTATTGGATTAGGGTTATTTTAGGCAAAGACAAATATAAAATAACTAATAACATTTAATGGAAAAATATATCAATATTATTTCATTAATTTCCGGTCAACGGTTTCATTCACTATCTATGAGTTTTAGGGCATAAAACCCAACACTATATTTGACGTCATTCTTTGCTCATGCACAAGTAAAGAACTTTGTAATAATTCATCAATTGATAATGTATCAATATCTTTTGATTCCTCAATTGAACAAACCACATATGCAAATTTAGAATCCATCGATCGAAGAATCTTCTCAACCATAGTTACATCTTAAATCTTCTCTCCATGGATCCGCATCTTGTCTACTATAGCCAAGGTCCGTGAGAAATACCCATCCACGGACTCACCTTGCTTCATTTGAAGAATCTCAAACTCTTTGCGAAGAGCTTAGAGCTGCTGTCTTTTCACCCTCGTTGTGCCTTGATACTTTTTCTTCATGGAGTCCTAAATTTGCTTGCATGTATCTTTTTGCAAAATGGTCTTCAAGATGGCACGATCAATAGCTTGGAATAAATAATTCTTTGCCTCGAGATCCTTCAATTTTCATTCCTCTAGCTTCTTTTGGTAAGCTTCTGACAAGAAAACTCCACCAACTGGTTCATTCACTTCTGCTTCAACAATGGTCTAGTACTCTTTGGATCGCAAGAAATTTTCCATCAACATGCTCCAATGATCATAATGACCATCAAAACAGGGAATTTCTGGTTGCACATAGTTGTCTAAGGCCATTGTCTATGCTTTCTAGCTATTGTAGAAGATAAAGGAATGAGAGTTGGTTTAATGGCTAAGAAAATATGCCACAATCTGGCTCTGATACCACTTGTAAGATAAAAATGAAGAAAACTAGTATAAAGAGGAAGTGATGTAAAACTGAAGTGATTTGAATTCCATTTCAATTAGCCCTTATATACGCTCAAAGTACACCATAAATAGTAAAATAACCACCCAAAACAAATAGCACGAGAATAACAACCCTATACACTAGCAAACAAACTAAATATAGTTAATTCTATTTTTAACATAAAAAGTGTTTAGATTCATGAATTTTAAATTTTGTGACTAACATATCTATGATTTAATTATGTGGCGTTTTTTTTAAATTAAAAAAATTATTAGATAAAAAATTAGTAATTCAAGGACTTATTAGACACTATTTTAAGTTTAAAAGCAACCTGTTGGGTATCGACACAATTTTGAAAGTATAGGTTCCATTTGATAACCATTTAGTTTTTTAAAATTGTGATTGTTTTCTTATTTCTTCCAATGGTTTTCATCTTTCTTAGGAAAATATTGGAATTCCTGACGGGACCGCCAGGAGGGTGTCGAATTCTCCCTAAGTTGTCAAATAAATTTATAATCCATGACTCTACTACTAAATTTTGTAGCAATAGCGGTCGGGGTCGAACACAGGGAAGGAGGATCTAATAAATGTAGGATTTTATGCTTATGAAACATGGGAGATTTTTGGTGATGAGCGACGTTCACACGTAACTTCGGAGATGGAGACACGTGGAATAAACAATATATTTGTATTTATGTAATATGCGTGTGGGTGTACAATCTCTAACTTTAATCCTCTGATTCTCTCTCTTAAATATATAAACTTTGGTCTCTAGCTTGTTGATCTTCTTGGGCTGGTTTGTTGAGCTTCTTGGATGATTGGCTTGCTAGGTTGATGATCTCTTGGATCGGCCTATTGGCTTGATGATCTTCTTGGATGATCGGCCTGTTGGCTTGTTGAGCTTCTTGGATGATCGGCTTGCTAGGTTGATGATCTCTTGGATCGGCCTGTTGGCTTGATGATCTTCTTGGATGATCGGCCTGCTGGCTTAATGATCTCTTGGATCGGCCTGTTGTGACTTGTTGATCTTCTTGGATGATTGGCCTGTTGGCTTGTTGATCTTCTTGGATGATCGGTCTGCTGACTTGTTGATCTTCTCGGATGATCGGTTTGATGATCGGTCTGCTGACTTGTTGATCTTCTTGGATGATCGACCTGTTGGCTTGTTGATCTTCTTGGATGATCGGCCTGTTAGTTTGTTGATCTTCTTGGATGATCGGTCTGCTGACTTGTTGATCTTCTTGATCGGTCGATTGGCTTGATGATCTGTCGAATCGGCTTGTTAGCTTGTTGATCCTCTTGGATTATCGGCCTGCTGACTTTTTGATCTTCTTGATCGGTCGATTGGCTTATTGTTCTCTTCTTAGAGTCTTCTAGTCTTCAAACCTTCTGAGTCTTGAGTTGGTTGAATTTTGAATCTTGGATCTTCTAAATTCTCTAGACTCTCTGACTTCTGATGACTCTGGACTCTGGCAGAATTCTCTGGACTCTGCCGGAATCTCCCCCTCTGAATGAATGGTGGCCTCCTCTATTTATAGAGTTTGATGGACCTCATATGGGCTTGGGCTTTGGTCCAATTGCCACGTGGCATAATTTGATTGAACTTGACTGATGTTATCTGATGGATCACTAATAGACAAGTGACATTCTTTGATTTGCCGAATTTTAATGTCTATAAATTTAATTTAGGCACACGTGTAAATGTGTAATTGGTCCCAAATTTATTTTATCATTAATTTATATTAATGGCGTGGCAATTTGTGATTGGCCGAAATTTCTCCTTCAACAAATGCCCCCTTTTCGAGATTTAGGCACAAGTTATGTGTGAGTGAATCTCAAAAAATATATTTTGGAATTAAAATGCAAGGTATTTGTTCTTGACTTTGACTCCATTTGGTGTGTCAATTTAATCAAAATATGAATTTTGGTCAAAATTTTGATTTTTTTATTTGACACACTTTTATCGCCAATTAATCAAAATTTGAGGTTTGGTCAAAATTTTGATTTTTCTTGTTTGGCAGCAAACTTTGGTTTCAAGTTTGGGCAAAATTTGGTTTATACCCAAATTTTGATTTGAGGTAAAATCCTACCCAATTTTAACTTGCATATGGAATAGAACTTGAGGTTTGGACTCTAGTCCATTTGGGATAGAATTTGGATTATGGCAAAAATTTAATTTGAAGTAAAATTCTATCCAATTTTAACTTGGATTTGGAATAGAATTTGAGGTTTGGACTCTGGTCCATTTGGGATAAAATTTGGGTTATGCTCAAAATTTAATTTGAAGTAAAATTCTATCAAATTTTAACTTGGATTTGGAATAGAATTTGAGGTTTGGACTCTGGTCCATTTGAGATAAAATTTGGATTATGTCAAACCTTTGGCTTGAGGTAAAATTCTATCCAATTTTAACTTGCATTTGAAATAGAATTTGAGTTTGGGACTTTGGTTGATTTTGGGCTTGACAAAATTTTGATTGAGAATAACATGAGTTCACCGAATAACATATATGTATATATTAACAAGCAAATGTAAACCAAAAGACCTGAATAGCCAAGCTACATATTTAAAGGTCATGGGTTCGAGTCCCAAAATTGTTAAATCTTAAATTTTAAGATACATATTTCCCATGAGAGCCTTTGAAGCGCAGGAGAAACCTTTCAGACTTGGGGAGAAACTGCAACAGCGAAGCGAACTTGGAGGAAGGAACTGCAGCGAAGCGGCGTGAGAACCTACAAACTTGGAGGAAGAAACTGCAACGAAGCGGCGTGAGAACCTTCAAAATATGAGGAAGGAACTGCAACGAAGCGGCGTGAGAACCTTCGAACTTGGAGGAAGGAACGCAGCGAAGCGACGTGTGAAACGTGACCTTCGAACTTGGAGGAAGGAACTGCAGCGAAGCGCGTGAGAACCCTCGAACTTGGAGGAAGGAACTGCAGCGAAGCGCGTGAGAACCCTCGAACTTGGAGGAGGAACTGCAGCGAAGCGCGTAAGAACCTCGAACTTGGAGGAGGAACTGCAGCGAAGCGCGTGAGAACCTCGAACTTGGAGGAGGAACTGCAGCGAAGCGCGTGAGAACCTCGAACTTGGAGGAACTGCAGCAAAGCGCGTGAGAACCTTCGAACTTGGAGTAAGGAACTGCTCCGAAGGGATGTGAGAACCTTCGAACTTTGAGGAAGGAACTGCTCCGAAGGGATGTGAGAACCTTCGAACTTGGGGAGAAAGAACTGCAACGAAGTGCGGCAAAAAGCGCGTGAGAACCCCTCGAACTTGGAGGAAGGAACTGGAGCGAAGCGGCGTCAGGACCTTCGAACTTGGAGGAAGGAACTGCAGCGAAGCGCGTGAGAACCCTCGAACTTGGAGGAGGAACTGCAGCGAAGCGCGTGAGAACCTCGAACTTGGAGGAAGGAATGCAGCAAAGCGCGTGAGAACCCTCGAACTTGGAGGAAGGAACTGCAGCGAAGCGGCGTGAGGACCTTCGAACTTGGAGGAAGGAACTGCTCCGAAGGGATGTGAGAACCTTCGAACTTGGAGGAAGGAACTGCTCCGAAGGGATGTGAGAACCTTCGAACTTGGGGAGAAGGAACTCCAGCGAAGCTGCGTGAGAACTATCAAACTTGAGAGTAGAGGGAACAATGCAACAGTGCACCACATAAGATCCTTCGCACTTGGAGGAGGAACAACGTAGCAGTCGTACAACTGAGAACCCTCGAACTTGGAGAAGGAACAACGCAACAGGATACAACGAAGAACCTTCGAACTTGGAGAAAGAACAACGCAATAGCGTACAGTGTAAGGACCCTCGAACTTGGAGAGAAGGAACTGCAGCGACGAACCTTTTTTTTATAGAGACTGAACTTCTTTAAGTTGCCTACGTACCCTTATGGAATAGGGATCAAGTCATAACGTAGTTCAAAATTTTTGCTCTCACCTTTTAAGCTCGTGTGGGCTAGGAGCATCATGCAGTTTAGGCTCTTGCGATAAGGAACTTTTACATTTTAAAAGCCCTTATCTTCATCATGGTCTTGATTAGATCCTTGACTTGTAGGATTGATCAAGATAATGAGATTTGGTTTCACCTTCAAGGAACCTTCTGTATTTATGAGAACAGAGAACTTCCTCTTCATACGTGACGAGATGCTACTTTGAAGCTTCTTGCCGCTGTTTACTTCATCGTAAAGTTTCACCTCAAAGTTATCCATCTTTCTTTTAGGTTGATCACTTGTTACTTTGAGGCGATCAAAAACAGATGTTGAAGGTCGACTTTTCTTTGATGTGGAGACACTTAGCCTTTGGAAAGCTGAAGGTCGAGTGGAGGTGGACATCGAACATTGATTTTCTTCCTCTGTCGCGGCCATACTCATTCTTTGGAATACCGAAGGACGAGTAGTTGGAGGCTTGATGCAATCGAAGACGGAAGTCCTTTGTTCACTTTTCTTGGAATTGTCAACTTCTTCTACGTCGATGCAGTAGGAAGTTGCAAGATTCTCTTTTTCCTTTTTGTGGAAAGTTTTGGAGAAGGATTTATTCAACATCACCAGTTGTTGAGGTTGAGAAAACTTTTTACTTATCTTCCTCTTGGGTTGAAGTTTCTTAGGATCCTTTTTTCTTTGATGTTTGCTCTTTCCTTTGATTGTAGCAAGATTTGATTGGGCTACTGTTGCACGATTTTAATCCGCAAGCGAACGGGTCGTCACAAGTAATATAGTGATTTTGAGTATAGAGTATCGTCTCCACAGGGATTGGATATATTCAATTAATTACCACGAATAATCTTGCTTAGCTTTATTTAGAGAACAAAATCTAATGCTGAAAAGAATAATAAAAAGCTAATCTAGAAAGTAAAAGATAAATGGCGACACAATTTGATGGGATAATTCTAGAGTTGTTGATTTCATCAATTGGACCTTTAATGCATAATCAAATAACTAATATGGATTAACAAATCATTTGATTCATAAGTCTAGAAGCCTAATTTCAAGGATTCTCCTGTCGGTCTCCTCCTATCTCATACCGTTCAATAAAGAATCTCCTTTCAGTCTCATCTTTATTTACTTAGTATGGCATTACGACCCTTCAGTACAACCTCTAACGTTATTTATTTTATCCCGTGTCACCCGGGTAAATAACCGTTAGTCATGCATTCAGTTCTAGTCTAAGCTTCTCTTCGTCGAGTTTCCACTTAGTAATGATTCATTTAATCAGTGATCAGTTGATTAAAAGCATTACGGACAAAATGCACAAATGAACAATAATGACAATTAAACCAAATCAATTCATTAATTCAGCAGAGGTTCAACATTTAAATCAATCTCATAGAATTTAGGAATTTACTACTCATAATCACTAAAATTCAATAATTCCTAATCACAACAATTCTAGAAACTAAAACATAAAGGAAAAGGGAAGAGAAATGCTCATAAAAGTGTCGATCTCCTCGATCCCGCGCCGACCTCCTTCGATCCCGGGCTCCAAAGATCTTCAACAAAGCTCCAAAACTCTCCCAAAAATCCCAAATTTTAGTGTAAACTCTAGAATGGGGTGAAAACCCACAAATTGGCAGACAATCTTCATTGCAAAAGGCTCCTTTTATAGGCTCCCAGCAGGCACAGCGTCGAGACGCTACAAGGACAGCGTCGAGACGCTTTGACGTCATCTTTTCTTGGGCTCCAAGACGTCGCAGCGTCGAGACGCTACTTGGACAGCGTCGCGACCCTCTCGCTATTCTGGATCTTTCCATGCAGCTGCCTAGCGTCGAGACGCTCCAGGCTTAGCGTCGAGACGCTAGGCCTTGAATCTTCAATAAAGGCCCGATTTTGACTCCATTTTTGGGCCTCCAACTTTCTTTTCGCCCAAATACTTCTTGTAATGGATTTTGGGCACTTTTCTTGACCCAACTTGATACTTTTAAGGCTTGAAATTCATGAATTTGGGCTTCTAATTCATTCTTCTTGGCTTTTTGGACTCGGATCTTCAATGTAATTCTCCAAATTGCTCAAAAAGTCTCCAAAATCATCTAAAATCTCTCAAAATTCCGGTTTTGCTTCCTTGACTCGGTTTTCTGAAATTTAAACCGAAAATAGCATTAAAGAACACAATTCAAGCATAAAACTAGCCAAAATTAATAGGAAAATGATGACATTTTTGCCTGTCATCAGCTACTTCATCAAGGTCGAGCTCAATTTTGCCTTCCTTAGCCAGCTTTAAAATTAAGTCATTTAGGACGAAACATCTTTCCACTGGATGACCAATAACCCGATGGTACTTGCAATACTTGGGATCATCGACTTTCTTCATCTCTTCTGGTCGTTTACACTTAAGAAGCTCTATCAGTTGCGCTTCCAGTAGTTGTTCCAACATATCAGGGATGTCGTCATCAGGGAAAGGATAGATTTTCTTCTGTCTTTCCTTTAAAGTTAAGTGATGCGTTCCATTCGTTTGTCGCTTTTCTTTCGAAGACGACTTGGGAAGGGTTGTGTTGACAACCATAGATTCTTCTATAGTCTCTTCGTCGTTCCTTCCTTCTTTTTTCATGTCAGGGAGGAGAAGGTCTTGGTTTTCTCGACTAGCAATACTTAGCTCCATATCGTGGGCGCGAGTTGCTAGTTCCTCAAAGGTGCGAGGCTTTATACATTTAAAGATGTAGAGGAGTTCCCAGTGCATGCCTTGAATGCACATTTCAACAGAAGAGAGTTCAGTGAGACGATTTTTGCAATCTAGACTCATGGCTCTCCAGCGATTTATATAGTTAACAACGAGTTCACCTTTTCGTTGTTTAGTGTTGGTGAGCTCGAACATGCTAACGGATCGTCTAGTGCTGTAGAAGCGATTTAAAAACTCTCTTTCGAGTTCCTCCCAACTGTCTATTGACTCAGGTTCTAGATCAGTGTACCAGTCAAACGCATTTCCTTTAAGTGTTCGAACGAACTGTTTGACTAGTAGGTCCCCTCGAGTACCAGCGTTCTTGCATGTCTCAACGAAGTGGGCAATATGTTGCTTAGGATTGCCCTTTCCATCAAACTGCTGAAATTTTGGTGGCTGATACCCGATTGGCGTTCTCAAGTTATCAATCCTCTTAGTATAAGGTTTGGAATACAAGAGGGAATCTTGAGTAGGTCCACCGTACTGAGCTCTAATACAGTTTGTGATCATATCTTGGAGCTGTTGGATGGATAGTGAAGCGATTGAAGTAGAACCCTGTGGCTGATCATCTTGCACCATAGTCTTTCCTTTGTCATGCTTTTTTATGACTTGGGTTTGACTTGATTCAGCGATATGTTGGTTCTCAATTTGGCACTTTAGTTGCGCGATTTGAGAATCTTTTTTTTCAATCGCCTTCGTCAAGTTGTTGATGTGCTCTTGCATTTCAATCATTCTTTCTTCCATAGTTCTTGTCTCAGTCATCATGACAGTCACTACGTCAGAATCAGGTTCAAACAGAGGGTTATACTTAACAAGAAACTTGTCATTGGTATATGCCCCCTGCAAGGTTGTTTCTTCGCTTGCAATGATAGAAGCTTTATCTTCTTGTAACCTCAGTTCATTGAAGCAACAATGGGCAGTTGAACTCATGTAAGACTTGATCTCGACAGCGACCATCGAAGAAGTCTTGAATGACATATTTACTTTTATGTTTTGAGATAAGAGAGAGATGAGAGGTAGAGATGGTCCCACTGGGCATACCAATTTGTTCACACATAACTTCGGAGATGGAGACACGTGGAATAAACGATATATTTGTATTTATGTAATATGCGTGTGGGTGTACAATCTCTAACTTTAATCCTCTGATTCTCTCTCTTAAATATATAAACTTTGGTCTCTAGCTTGTTGATCTTCTTGGGCTGGTTTGTTGAGCTTCTTGGATGATCGGCTTGCTAGGTTGATGATCTTTTGGATCGGCCTGTTGGCTTGATGATCTTCTTGGATGATCGGCCTGTTGGCTTGTTGAGCTTCTTGGATGATCGGCTTGCTAGGTTGATGATCTCTTGGATCGGTCTGTTGGCTTGATGATCTTCTTGGATGATCGGCCTGCTGGCTTAATGATCTCTTGGATCGGCCTGTCGTGACTTGTTGATCTTCTTGGATGATTGGCCTGTTGGCTTGTTGATCTTCTTGGATGATCGGTCTGCTGACTTGTTGATCTTCTCGGATGATCGGTTTGATGATCGGTCTGCTAACTTGTTGATCTTCTTGGATGATCGACCTGTTGGCTTGTTGATCTTCTAGGATGATCGGCCTGTTGGCTTGTTGATCTTCTTGGATGATCGGTCTGCTGACTTGTTGATCTTCTTGATCGGTCGATTGGCTTGATGATCTGTCGAATCAGCTTGTTAGCTTGTTGATCCTCTTGGATGATCGACCTGCTGACTTGTTGATCTTCTTGATCGGTCGATTGGCTTATTGATCTCTTCTTAGAGTCTTCTAGTCTTCAAACCTTCTGAGTCTTGAGTTGGTTGAATTCTGAATCTTGGATCTTCTAAATTCTCTAGACTCTCTGACTTCTGATGACTCTAGACTCTGGCAGAATTCTCTGGACTCTGGCTGAATCTCCCCCTTTGAATGAATGGTGGCCTCCTCTATTTATAGAGTTTGATGGACCTCATATGGGCTTGGGCTTTGGTCTAATTGCCACGTGGCATAATTTGATTGAACTTGGCTGATGATATTTGATGGATCACTAATAGACAAGTGGCATTCTTTGATTTGCCGAATTTTAATGTCTATTAATTTAATTTAGGCACACGTGTAAATGTGTAATTGGTCCCAAATTTATTTTATCATTAATTTATATTAATGACGTGGCAATTTGTGATTGGCCGAAATTTCTCCTTCAACAGTGACAAACAAGAAAATAAAATAAAATAACTGAATGTTGAAATTTAAATGACACGAAAATTAAATATGCAAAGAGGAAATAAGACGAGATCAAATACATAAAAAGGGATCGTTGGATTAGGATTTATTATGCTTGATTCTAATTCATTGGCTTCCTAGTTTTCTCTAATGGATGCTCTAAACTTATTTCATTAGTCTGGTTGCCTTCTGGGTTAATGGGAAGACCTCCCTACACTAAGGGATCGTAGAGAGTGGCTTGCCTCAACCTAGTGGGTATCTCAAATAACTAATTGAATACAGAAGCTATAATCGCATAGGGCGTCAATCCTAATTGACTAACGGTCATGTATTGGTTTAAACGGGATTGCATGCAAAACTTGAATGAAAATACAACAAGAACATAAGTTATAAACCAGAAAACTCAACCAATATCATTAGATATCAAAATATAAATCCAATCCAACGATCTAAAGAAGTTTAGCTACGCATAGAAGAAGTAAAAGCGATAAATATCACGAAAGAATCCATAGTAAATGACCAAGAATGGTCTACAAACGTGTTGGAAAGTAAAAGAGGCAAAGAAATCATAAAAGGGACCCAAAATCTAACTTAACGACGGACTAAACCGAGACCTAATATATATAGAAAATACGCCGACGTTGAGACGCCAGGGCACAATGTCTCGACGTTGGAAACTTTTGTCTTCAGCCCGAAATTGCGTCGACGTCTCGACGCCAGCCTCTAATCTCGACTTCCTGCTCCTTTTCTCGGTCTGGTCTCGCTTCTTCTTGGTTCGAGGCTTCAATCTTTGGCTTTCGGTGTTATAATTCAGGCCTGCTTCAGCACAATTGGGTCTCTCCACCTCCTCTACGTCCAAGACATCGAGATGGCTCCAAAAACTCCGTAATTGGCCTGAATTAACACCAATTAGCGCGATCGACTTCCGACACGTCCTAAGCTCAATTAACCTGTAAATAGGACTAGTAAAGCATAAAATAACTCTAACAAGCTTACATTAGAGGCGATAAAATAGGACTATTTAGGTCCTATCAAATACCCCCAACCTAAATCTTGCTAGTCCTCAAGCAAGGCACACACAAAACAAGGAGAAAGGCGTTGGGTTTTATGCCCTAAAACTCGTAGATAGTAAATGTACTTTTGACCGAACATTAATAAAGTGATGTATTATTCAATGTTTGTATTATATCTTGTCTTGTTAACCCTAATCCAATAAACTAAACATCCATGGCTAATAGAATGAGGCTTGAACTAGTATGTAGGGACATACGGGGATCAATGTTCAAGTTTTAGCCTAAAGGGTCTGTAGTATAGGGATAAGGCTGGGTACCTTATCCTGGTGACACTATGGATACGGCCTGCTTTGTATACTGATACAAACGTAATGATCCAACGCGTTCATGTGGTTGACATGTGAGTGGGGGTATCCTGTGTAATGAGTTTGCACAAAGACCGGACCGCGAAATAGTTAACCACTAACTGTAATACCGTTAGTTAGTTTGGTTTCTATTTCACTAGGATGACCTAGGCAACTTGGCCTTAATCCTGAGTGGATTATGGACTCCTGTCCATGAGGGATTGTCCTTTGATTTGTACGGGTGAGAGTGGCCTGTTCGCCGACTCAATAAGCCTACCATTTTGGGGACAAGACCGAGTGGGGAGCTGGGAACGTAGTCTTACAAGATGGAATTCACTCCTTCCCGATACTAGGGTAAGTAGAGGTGTGTTCCCTTAAATGGTGTCTCCGGGTCTTGAACAATGGGCCCTACCCTCTTCATGGCACGAGAGGGATTTCTGTTTGTTGGTTGGACCACAAACAGGTTGTTCATTAGAGGAGCACTGGTACTTAAGGACCAAGAGGTAGCCCAGGGGTAAAACGGTAATTTGACCTAGCTGGGGTACGAACACACGTGAAGGGCTAACTTGCTGTTGACGGTCAATATCCGTGGACACAGAAATATGTCTGCAGTGAGAAGAGTGCAGCTGTGGTTCTTTAGTGGAGTGAACCACAGTTAACGAACATTGATTAACTTGGATAATGAGTTTAACCAACTAATCTCATATCGTTGGAGCTTCTGATCTGTAGGTCCATTAGGTCCCACCGGTAGCTCATTTAGGGCGTTGAGGTAAAATTCTAAGGATGGATTGAATATTCGAAGGTGTTCGAATATTATACTAAAATATGAATTTGATTTATATTAAAACTATAGGTTATAATTAATATGCATTGGATGTATATTAATACTATAGTTTTGAGAGAGAAAATAGTAATTGAATATGTGATGTTCAATTTTATTTTTATTAATTAATTTCGAATTAATTAATTGATTTAGTTTAATTAAATTTGATTTAATTAAACTATAAGATAAGAGGGATATTAATTTAAATTGGATTTAAATTAATGTTATTTTAATTAATTTAGATTAATTAAAATATAATTAATTATAATTTAAAATTATGATTTTAAAATTATAATTAATTAAGTTATCAGATAACTGATATTTCAGTTATCTGAAATTATCTTTTTTCTTTTTTTAAATAAAGAGACGTGGTCAGTGGGTGGTTGCAGATATCTCTCCCAATCTCACGCCTCTCTCCCTCTCTCTCGCTCTCTCAGTGGTTTTTTGGTTTTTCTGGGAAATCAGTGTGTGTCTCCAGAGAAGAAGAAAATCCTTAGAATTTTCAAGTTCCCACAAGCTCTTGACGGGTATCCCTTTGAGTATACTGGTGAAACCTCGTGGTGGTGTTCGTGACAATTTTTTCCAGCGGAGAACCAAGGAATTTTGGTGAAGCAATTCAAGAAATCTTCAAGGGTAAGTTATTCTTGAATTCTAGGATCATTAGGATCCAATTTAGATTAGATCTAAATAAGGTCAAGCATGTTTTATTATTAAAAATTCAGTAGTTTTATTTTGATTTTACTGCTGTAATTTTTATCTTTTTGCCAAACGTATTGGTATTTTATTCAAAATTAAAAACTGAGTAAAGGTTCTGTAAGTTTTCGCTGCGCAAGGGCTTTTATCCCTGCAATTGGTATCAGAGCCTTCTCTGTATTTTAATTTGTGAATTAAAATTTGCGTTGGTTATAGGTGGGATTTAATTGCATTATGAATGTTAATTTGCTGTGAACTGGAGATTAATTGGCCTTAGATTTACAATTTTTTTGATGTGATCAAATGTAAAGGCCCCTGCGTTTTTTGGGCAATTAAATTGTAAATCGAGTCTCTGTAAGTCCAAGTCTAGTTTAGGCTGAAGAACGATGAAGATCGGGACCAAAATTGGCCAAAAACGGCGGAAAACGGCGAGGAATTGCGGCTGGAACAGTGCAGGATTTTCCAGAAATTTCGAAAAAAAAAAAAAAAAAAAAATCGAAATTCAGACGAGGGCTGACGTCAGCATGGAGGACGCTGACGTCATGAGGCGCGGTCCAGGGAGCGGTCCAGTTTGCGTCGCTCGGTTCTTCGGATTCGTGCGGTTCGCGCTTGGTTCGTTGACTGGCGTCCGGTTCGTTGACTGATCCGCGTGGTTCGTTGACTGGTTCGCCTGGTTTGTTGACTGGGCGGTTTTTGACGCTGGTTTCGTGTTTTTCCGGTCCGGTTCGAGCGGTTTTGAGCTGGTTCGAGCGGTTTTGGCGATTTTAAAGCGGTTTTGGTCCGGTTCGGGGCTGCAGCAGGCTGTAATAGGATAGAATTTTGCTTTATTATTGTAATTTAGCTTTAATTTTGTCCTAGAGGCCAATTAATCGGTTCATATGCTATTTTATATGCTTTATGGATGTCATATAAAAATTAGAAATCCCACCTTAGGTTATAAAGCATGCTCATGCATTTATGTATGTTATAATTAGATTATAATATATGATTGAAATGCATGGTTTGATTTTCATGAGTTATTGATATATAATTGAGTTATATTAAATTCATGAAAATGGAAAAGTATGATGCATGCAATTACATAGTTTTAATATAAGAGTTATATTAAAAATAATTTGTTTGCAGCATGCTAAGTTGATTTTCCATCTTTTGGCTATAATAAAATTGTTTATTATTTAAAATGGAAATCAAGTTGCATTGAGCATGATACATCCATAGGTTAATATAAAGGTTATATTAATTTTCATGCAATGCAAAATACTATAGTTTGAATTTCATTAACTTGAATATGATTGTTAATTGTTTTAAAAACTATAGTATGCATGATTATAGGGCTAATCATTAAAATTTTGAAATAGTTTAAAATTTTATGATTAGAAACCGTCAATCTATAATCAAGATGTGCATGTTCACATAGGATCTTAGGTTAAATTGAATTAATTTTAATGGGTTAAAATTAATTAGACCTAAGATCATTCTCTAATAGGATTAGAATATCTTACTTAGTTTTAAAATAGTTTTAATGAACTAAGTAGGACGAACATTCCTAAGATTATAAGGGAACTCTACCAGTGAAGTTCTGTCTAAGGATTGGAGGTATTTAAGTTGACGGTAAACGGAACACCTCCTACCTGGGAACGGATCTGGAACACCGGAGTTGAATTAATCTCAGGTTAATGTTAGAATAATGTCGCTAGGTTAATTAAATTGGTTTAATACACCTAGACATTAGGTCTTATTATAATAGTTATAATAGGACTAGACTTAGATAAATGACTTAGCCGGATTTATCTAGGTTTAATCAAACCCTAAAATTAATAATAGGTTACTTTAGTGGGAGGAAAAATTACAAAACTTGATTTAAATCGAGTTTTGCTCCTGCGTCCCTGTGATGTTCACACCGTGAGATCCATGCTCGGCTTTGTGTCGTTTTAGCGCGGCCTCCCTTCGGAGAGTGTTTGCATGGGTCAATACCAAGGTGAATGGGGAAAGTGACTATAGTAAGTGGGAGCAGGACACGTGTCAACGTATCCTTCGGTCTCCGCCCCTAGGTCACAACGTGAGATTCCTATGATCCGCCTGCGTGTTGTCTCGGCGCAACCATCCCTTCGGAGGGCCTGATCATAGGATTCGGAACACCGTGAACTCCTGAATAGGATAGGGTCACTTAGGCTAATTACCAACAGTTGTCTTTCCTAACGGTAGCCTGTTGGTGTGTGCCTCTGGGATCTAAAAGTGGGAGGGTTACACTTACGGGGAGGAGTTAATTTGTTAACAAATCCTTGACTGAACAACGATGGTTAATATCTAATGGAATATGAGTTATTCTGGTATTAGAAATTGACTGAGAAGAGTCTCATTTTAGAGGAGGAACAACTGATCATCCTTCGGTGGCTGTTCTTCTAAACCTCTAAAGCATCGTTGCGAAACACAATCATAGTTTTATTAGGGTTCTTTGATTGTTTGTTTGCAAAATTGATTGGATGTATGCAATTGTTTGTATTGCTTGTGTGATGGGTTAAGGCATAGATAACTAATACGGTCACTTGTTTGTTTTTCAGCAATGTCTTCCTCTATAATATCCCTGCTTAAAAATGAACAACTTACCGGCGAGAATTTTCCACAATGGAAATCAAACCTCAATACAATACTCGTGGTTGAGGACTTAAGATTCGTCTTAACGGAGGAATGTCCTCCCGTTCCCCCTCGCACTGCCTCTCAGGCAGTTAAGGACACCTACGAACGCTGGACCAAGGCCAATGAAAAGGTCAAAGTCTATATTCTGGTCAGCTTGTCTGAAGTGTTGGCCAAGCGTTACGAAAACGTGGCAACTGCCAGGGAAATTATGAATTCCCTGCAGGAGATGTTTGGACTTCCGTCCTACCAGCTCCACCACGACGCCTTGAAGAACGTCTTCAATGCCAAGATGCTGGAAGGTCAATCTGTTCGGGAACATGTCCTGGACATGATTAACCAGTTCAACATAGCTGAGGCAAATGGCGGGGTTGTCTGCGAGCGCAGTCAGGTTGCGTTCATCCTTCACTCGCTCCCAGCGAGCTATCTGTCTTTCAGGACGAACGCGAGCATGAATAAGATTCAGTTCAACCTGACTACCCTCCTCTCGGAGTTACAGATTTATGAGTCCTTGCAAAAGAGCAAGGGCAAAAATGTGGTTAAAGGAGAGGCCAATGTGGCCCATTCCAAGAAGAAGTTCCTGAAGGGTTCATCTTCAGGGACTAAATCTGTACCTCAGGCTTCTTCATCGAAGCAGATCCAAAAGAGGAAGGGAGACAAGGGGAAGGCTCCTGCACAGGCTGTGCAAGGGAAGGGGAAGGCCAAGGTCGTGGCTGACAAAGGTAGATGCTTCCACTGCAATGCAGATGGTCACTAGAAGCGCAACTGTCCCCGCTACCTTGCTGAGAAGAGAAGAGAAAAAGAAGGTAAATTTGATTTACTTGTGTTAGAGACTTGTCTCGTTGAACATGATGAGTTTGCCTGGATACTAGATTCGGGAGCCACTAATCATGTTTGTTCTTCTTTTCAGGGAAATAATTTCCAGCAGCTGGCAGAGGGTGAAATGACACTCAAGGTCGGAACGGGAGACGTCGTTTCAGCTCGTGCAGTGGGAGCTGCAAAATTATTCTTTAGAAATAGGTTTTTAATTTTAGAGGACTTGTACTTGGTTCCTAGAATTAAAAGGAACCTTATTTCTGTTTCAGCTTTGTTAGAACAATGTTATTCAATTTCCTTCTTGCTTAATGAAGCTTTAATTTCAAAGAATGGAGTTTACATTTGTTCAGCTAAGCGTGAGAATAATTTATTTGTGTTAAGACCAAATGATGTTAAGGCTATTTTAAGTCATGAAATGTTTAAAACGGCCGAAACGCAAAACAAAAGGCAAAAAGTTTCTCTTTTAAGTAACAACACGTATCTTTGGCATCTTCGTCTTGGTCATATTAACATCGATCGGATCGATCGTTTGGTTAAAAATGGACTTCTAAGTGACATAGAAGATACATCTTTACCACCCTGTGAATCGTGTCTCGAGGGTAAAATGACCAAGAGGCCTTTTACCGGAAAAGGTTATAGGGCCAAAGAACCACTTGAACTAATACATTCGGATCTTTGTGGTCCAATGAATGTAAAGGCTCGAGGTGGTTTTGAATACTTCATCTCTTTTATAGATGATTATTCACGATACGGTTACTTATACCTAATGGGCCATAAGTCTGAGGCTCTTGAAAGGTTCAAAGAGTTCAAGGCTGAGGTAGAAAACCTGTTAGGTAAAACGATTAAAACACTTCGATCAGATCGAGGTGGAGAGTATTTAGATCAGCGATTCCAGGACTATATGATAGAACATGGAATTCAATCACAACTCTCAGCACCTGGTACACCTCAGCAGAATGGTGTATCAGAAAGGAGAAACAGAACCTTGTTAGAAATGGTTCGATCTATGATGAGCTATGCTCAGTTGCCTAGCTCGTTTTGGGGGTATGCAGTAGAGACTGCAGTACATATTCTTAACAGTGTTCCCTCAAAAAGTGTTTCTGAAACTCCTTTTGAGTTATGGAGGGGGCGTAAACCTAGTTTACGTTACTTTCGAATCTGGGGTTGTCCTGCACATGTGTTAGTGACAAATCCTAAGAAATTGGAACCACGTACGAGAATATGCCAATTTGTTGGTTACCCGAAAGAAACGAGAGGTGGTCTTTTCTACGACCCTCAAGATAATAAAGTATTTGTATCGACAAATGCAACTTTCTTGGAGGAAGACCATATTCGAGATCATCGACCACGAAGTAAGTTAGTATTAGGAGAAGCTACAGAAGGGTCAACAAGGGTTGTTGATGAACCTGGTCCTTCAACAAGAGTTGTTGGAGAATGCAGTTCTTCTCGTCAATCTAGTCCTCCTCACGTAGTGGGAGAGCTTCGACGCAGTGGGAGGCTTGTGACACAACCTAACCGCTACTTGGGTTTAACAGAAACACAAGTAGTCATACCTGATGACGGCGTAGAAGATCCATTGTCTTATCGTCAGGCAATGAATGATGTAGATAAGGACGAGTGGGCCAAAGCCATGGACCTTGAGATGGAGTCAATGTACTTCAATCAAGTTTGGGAACTTGTAGATCTACCTGAGGGGGTCAAACCCATTGGGTGTAAATGGATCTATAAGAGGAAAAAAGATGCTGCTGGGAAAGTACAGACTTTCAAAGCAAGACTTGTAGCAAAGGGTTATACCCAACGAGAAGGAGTGGACTATGAAGAAACTTTTTCTCCAGTTGCTATGCTTAAGTCCATAAGAATCCTCTTATCCATTGCCACATTTTATGATTATGAAATTTGGCAAATGGATGTCAAGACAGCTTTTCTGAATGGCAATCTTGACGAGAGTATTTTTATGTCTCAACCCGAAGGGTTCATATCCCAAGGTCATGAGCAAAAAGTTTGCAAACTGAATCGATCCATTTATGGGTTGAAACAGGCTTCTCGATCTTGGAATATTAGATTTGATACTGCGATCAAATCTTTTGGTTTTGACCAGAATGTTGATGAGCCTTGTGTATACAAGAAGATCGACAAGAATAAAGTAGCTTTCCTCGTACTTTATGTAGACGACATCCTGCTCATTGGGAATGATGTAGGGTATCTGTCTGACGTAAAAGAATGGCTAGCAGCTCAATTCCAAATGAAAGATTTGGGTGAGGCCCAGTATGTTCTTGGCATCCAGATTATTCGGGATAGAAAGAATAAATCGCTAGCTCTGTCTCAGGCAACGTATATCGACAAGATGTTGGCTCGATATTCGATGCAGAATTCCAAGAAGGGCTTGTTGCCTTTCAGGCATGGGGTTCACTTGTCTAAGGAACAGTCTCCTAAGACACCTCAAGACGTTGAGGATATGAGACGGATTCCCTACGCATCTGCAGTGGGTAGCTTAATGTATGCCATGCTATGCACGAGGCCTGACATTTGTTACGCTGTAGGGATTGTCAGCAGATATCAGTCGAATCCAGGGTTAGACCATTGGACCGCCGTTAAAGGAATCCTCAAGTATCTTAGGAGAACGAGAGATTACATGTTGGTGTTTGGGGCTAAGGAGTTAGTTCTCACGGGTTACACCGACTCTGACTTCCAAACTGACAAGGATTCTAGGAAATCTACGTCAGGGTCAGTTTTCACCCTTAACGGGGGAGCTGTAGTTTGGAGGAGTATAAAGCAAGGATGCATAGCAGACTCCACAATGGAGGCTGAGTATGTAGCTGCTTGTGAAGCAGCTAAGGAAGCTGTTTGGCTAAGGAAGTTCTTGACAGATTTGGAAGTTGTTCCAAATATGAACCTGCCCATTACGTTATACTGTGACAACAGTGGGGCAGTAGCCAATTCAAAGGAACCTCGCAGCCACAAAAGAGGTAAACACATAGAGAGGAAGTACAATCTAATTCGAGAAATTGTGCAAAGAGGAGATGTGGTCGTGACCAAGATCGCTTCCGAGCACAACATTGCTGATCCGTTTACGAAGGCTCTCTCGGCTAAAGTGTTCGAGGGTCATCTAGAAAGTCTAGGTCTGCGAGACATGTATATAGCCTAATCTAGGGCAAGTGGGAGATGTGTAATGGGTGTTAGGATGCCCTAGTTTATTGTATTTTGTATATTTACCTTTTATGTAATGTACAATATACATGTACCATTTCCAGCTTTGGATTATATTGTATATATATTTTCCCTGTAACTTGAGTTTTAGTTCAAGTGGGAGTTTGTTGGGTTTTATGCCCTAAAACTCGTAGATAGTAAATGTACTTTTGACCGAACATTAATAAAGTGATGTATTATTCAATGTTTGTATTATATCTTGTCTTGTTAACCCTAATCCAATAAACTAAACATCCATGGCTAATAGAATGAGGCTTGAACTAGTATGTAGGGACATACGGGGATCAATGTTCAAGTTTTAGCCTAAAGGGTCTGTAGTATAGGGATAAGGCTGGGTACCTTATCCTGGTGACACTATGGATACGGCCTGCTTTGTATACTGATACAAACGTAATGATCCAACGCGTTCATGTGGTTGACATGTGAGTGGGGGTATCCTGTGTAATGAGTTTGCACAAAGACCGGACCGCGAAATAGTTAACCACTAACTGTAATACCGTTAGTTAGTTTGGTTTCTATTTCACTAGGATGACCTAGGCAACTTGGCCTTAATCCTGAGTGGATTATGGACTCCTGTCCATGAGGGATTGTCCTTTGATTTGTACGGGTGAGAGTGGCCTGTTCGCCGACTCAATAAGCCTACCATTTTGGGGACAAGACCGAGTGGGGAGCTGGGAACGTAGTCTTACAAGATGGAATTCACTCCTTCCCGATACTAGGGTAAGTAGAGGTGTGTTCCCTTAAGTGGTGTCTCCGGGTCTTGAACAATGGGCCCTACCCTCTTCATGGCACGAGAGGGATTTCTGTTTGTTGGTTGGACCACAAACAGGTTGTTCATTAGAGGAGCACTGGTACTTAAGGACCAAGAGGTAGCCCAGGGGTAAAACGGTAATTTGACCTAGCTGGGGTACGAACACACGTGAAGGGCTAACTTGCTGTTGACGGTCAATATCCGTGGACACAGAAATATGTCTGCAGTGAGAAGAGTGCAGCTGTGGTTCTTTAGTGGAGTGAACCACAGTTAACGAACATTGATTAACTTGGATAATGAGTTTAACCAACTAATCTCATATCGTTGGAGCTTCTGATCTGTAGGTCCATTAGGTCCCACCGGTAGCTCATTTAGGGCGTTGAGGTAAAATTCTAAGGATGGATTGAATATTCGAAGGTGTTCGAATATTATACTAAAATATGAATTTGATTTATATTAAAACTATAGGTTATAATTAATATGCATTGGATGTATATTAATACTATAGTTTTGAGAGAGAAAATAGTAATTGAATATGTGATGTTCAATTTTATTTTTATTAATTAATTTCGAATTAATTAATTGATTTAGTTTAATTAAATTTGATTTAATTAAACTATAAGATAAGAGGGATATTAATTTAAATTGGATTTAAATTAATGTTATTTTAATTAATTTAGATTAATTAAAATATAATTAATTATAATTTAAAATTATGATTTTAAAATTATAATTAATTAAGTTATCAGATAACTGATATTTCAGTTATCTGAAATTATCTTTTTTCTTTTTTTAAATAAAGAGACGTGGTCAGTGGGTGGTTGCAGATATATCTCCCAATCTCACGCCTCTCTCCCTCTCTCTCGCTCTCTCAGTGGTTTTTTGGTTTTTCTGGGAAATCAGTGTGTGTCTCCAGAGAAGAAGAAAATCCTTAGAATTTTCAAGTTCCCACAAGCTCTTGACGGGTATCCCTTTGAGTATACTGGTGAAACCTCGTGGTGGTGTTCGTGACAATTTTTTCCAGCGGAGAACCAAGGAATTTTGGTGAAGCAATTCAAGAAATCTTCAAGGGTAAGTTATTCTTGAATTCTAGGATCATTAGGATCCAATTTAGATTAGATCTAAATAAGGTCAAGCATGTTTTATTATTAAAAATTCAGTAGTTTTATTTTGATTTTACTGCTGTAATTTTTATCTTTTTGCCAAACGTATTGGTATTTTATTCAAAATTAAAAACTGAGTAAAGGTTCTGTAAGTTTTCGTTGCGCAAGGGCTTTTATCCCTGCAATTGGTATTTTTTTTTCATGCGGCGTGGGTTCTTGTGGTTGAAGCAGTTACGAAATAAATATCTCTACCTAATGCAATTTAAGTCTAAAGCTCTTGAGATATTCGAAGGGGTTTAAGACTGAAGTTGGAAACTTGTTAGGTGAGATATTCATACCTTTGAATAATCATCTATAAACGAGATTAATTATTCATACCCTCCCACTGCTTTAACATACTGGACCACAAGGATCAAAATGTATAAACTTCAAGGGTTCTTTGGCTCTTTAGTTCTTTTCCAGTAAAAGATCTATTAGTCATATTGCCCATAAGGCACGACTTAATTGGTATTAGAGAGTCTTCTTCTAACTAACTTAGAAGTATACTCTAGACTAAGCTCCCAATCATATTGAGATCAAAATAGCCTAACCTTAAGAACCAAAGAAAGGTATTTCCTTTAGGAGATATCCTTTGCCTTTATTTCTTTGAGTATAAGCAATCTTAAACAACTCAGTGCTCATGACTTGCTTTACTCTTGATTAGTCTTAAAACACATAAGTTATTTTCCAGTAAAGCTGAACAAATGTCAACTCCCTTTCTTAAAATAAATCTGCATTAGCAGAGAAAGGTATAGAGTAACATTGTCCCAGCATATACGTTATGGAAATCAAATTTCTGTTAATCTTTAGGAAATACATATACATTATCTAATAATGTGTATTTTCTCCCACTAGATAAAATAACTTAGTGTGCCCCTCTGCCATAGCCGAGACATACTCTCCAGATCAAAATCTGAGAGTCATCTCACCTACTTGCAACAGTTGCCATGAGCTTATTCCTTGAAAAGAAAAGCAAACGTGATGAGTGGCACCTAAATTAAAAATTCAGGCTGTATCCTCATTTTCCACTATGCACGTTTCAATGACCAATAAATCACATTCATTGTCATCGACAATGGCTTGGGAATTAACGTCATAATCATCATAAACTATTTAAGATGAATTAGACATTTGGGCCTGAAGACATTCCTCACTCAAGACTAATCTAAAATCATTTACCACAAGTTTGTCGTTTAAGCTAGTTGTATCTAAAACCGTTATTAATAAATTGGCGTAAGACAATGCACATAGGAATTATCACTGAAACAACAAATTACTTGTTATGCACTAAACCCATTACACAAAAAAATATTGTTTTAATCCAATCAATTTAGCAAAAGTAATCATCGACCCAAATATATGATACATGTTTGCAACGATACTTCAGAGGTTTAGAGCAACAGCTACCGTAGGGCAGTCAGCCACTCCTCCTCTGAATTGAGACAATCTCAGCCAATCCCTATTACCAGAATAACTCATATTCCAATAGATTTTAGCTACCGTTTTTTCGATCAGGAAACCATTAACACCTTAACGATTTCCCGTAAGTGTGACCCTCCATTTTCAGATTCCAGAGGTCGGCCCCAACAATGCTACCGTAGGGAAAGTCAAAGTTGGGAATGGACCTAAGAAACCCTATCCATTTCTGGAGTTTGCGTTGTTCCGAATCCCATGATCAAACCCTCCGTAGGGTGATCGCTCCCAGGGCGACTCGCAGGCAGATCATAGGAATCTCACGGTGCAACCTAATGGAGGAGACCGTAGGATACGTTGACACGTGTCCTGCTCCCACTTACTATAAAATACTCCCCCATTCACCTTGATATCGATCCATGCAAACACCATCCGTAGGGGGTCACTCCCAGGGTGACTCGAGGCCAAGCATGGACCTCACGATGTGAACTCTTGAGGACGTGAGAGCAAAACTTGATTTATGAAAATATTGTTTTGTCATATTTCCTCCCACTAAGTATTTTTATAATTTAAGGGTCTATTACTTAGGTAAATTCCGGTTAAATGAATCTATCTAAGTCTATGCCTGAATATAACTCTTATATAGAGGTCTTTACTCTAATGTCTAGGTGAATTAAACTCTTTTAATTACCTAGTGACATTGCATGCTAACATTAGACTATGATTAATTCAACTCAGGTTCCGGATCTGTTCCCAGGTAGGAGGTGTTTCGTAACCATCAACTTAAATACCCCCAGCCTAGACAGAACTTCACCAGGAGAGTTCCCTTATAACCATAGAAATGTTCTTCCTACTTAGTACATTAAAACTATTTTAATCCTAAGTAAGAATATAATTCTAATCCTATTAGAATTAAAATGAGCTTAGGTCTAATTAATTTTAAACAATTTAAAATTAATTCATTTTAACCTAAGGTCCTATGTTTGCATGCAACTCTTTGTTATAGGTTGACGGTTTCTAATCAATTTTATAACTATTATAAAATTTTAATAATTAGCCCTATAACATGCCTCTATGGTGTTTCATAATAACAATCTAATTCAAATTATTACACACCATAACGCTCATGACGCCGATAATATAACAATTATATTAATCTAAAGTGGTGTCATGCTTCATGCAATTTCAATTTCATTTAATTAATATCGATTATATTAATTAATCATCAACGAAATTAAATTACATGAAATTTTGACATTAACATAATATAACATTTATATTAATCTAATTAATGTCATGCTCAATGCTATTCCATTTTCATTTAAATTAATATAACATTTTATATTAAAATTATACATGAAAATCAAGCATTGAAATTTATTTCCATTCATAATATAACTATTATATTAATATTCATGAAAATAAATCTAAGCATGCATGCTACATTAATAAAATATAACAATTTATATTTATCTAATTAATGTCATGCATCATGCTTTTCCAATTTCATATATTTAATATAACAATTATACTAAATCACTCATGAAATTTAAATTCATGCATAATTATCATATAATATAACATTTATAACATAAAAATGCATGAAAACATGCTTAACCTATGGTGGGATCTAGCTAAATGACATTCATAAAGCAATAAATAGCTGAAAAACCGGTATATTGGCCCCTAGGATAATTAAAATAAACAAAAATTACAATAATTTTAATTTAATTATCCTTCTGAGTCTTGAACCGCTCCAGAACCGGCCCGAACCAGCTTGAACCGCTTCAAACTAAGCCCAAACCACTCGAATCGGACCAGAATTACATGAACCAGACCGGATTTAATTGAACCGGACCGCCCATGAATCCGCACGGAAAAAATAATTTGCCCACGGACCAGCTCGAACTCGCGACCACCAGGATGCTAGACACGCACGCACGCCAACTGCTCCAGCACCGGCGTTCAAGACATAAACAACGCAAATAATTTTTATTTCGTAACTGCTTCAACCGCAAGAACCCACGCCGCACGAAAAAAAAATGCTCCTTATTCCACGCACGCAAGCTCGAACCCACGCCCACGATGACAATAACCGCAAGCATAACCGCTGGAGCCACGTCTTGGGTTCGAACTTCACCAGACGCGAAAAAATCTTATTTCGATTTTCATTTTTTTTTTTTTTTGTTTTTTTTTTAAATTTTCTGGGCAGTTTCTGGGCAGATCCTCCTCTGTTCTTCGTTCCAGCAGCGAAAACCAGCGTCGTTTTACACCAAAATCGATCCCGATTCGAACACCGATCAACAAATTGATCCCTAATATCTAGACACGGACTTACAAGACTTTATTTACAACAATTTGCCCCAAAAACATGGGCCCTTACATGATCAAATCAAGAAGAATTTGTAAATCTAAGGCCAAATACCTAAACAGTTTATCAGCAAAATTCTCATTCAAAATGCAGAATTAAATCCCACCAAAAAACACAACGCAAATTCTAAAATCGAAATTAAAATTACGAAATGGCTCTGATACCATTTGAAGGAATTGAATCCTCTAGCGGAAGCGGTTTTCACCGATCGTGATTTTAATTTCAATTAAAGAAAACCGGTACGTTGGGCAAAATTAATTTTAGAACTATTCTCAAATTAAAACTAGATTAAGCATGCAATACTAATTCTAAACGATTTAGAATTTTTGGAACTTACTTGTTGAAGATCGTTCTTCACAGCACTATGCTCCTCAACGAACAGTTCGTCAACGATCTCTCTAACGAACACCACCATCAAAGAGCACCCGCTATGACTCTTGGGATCGCTGAGATTTGGATTGTGGGATCCAAAACCATCTTGGAAGGGAAGCAAAGGGAATCACCTTGCTGTGATTTTGGTTGAGATAGTGAGAGAGTTGAGAGAGAATTTTCTCTCTGTCATTCTACGTGAGAAAGGAGAGAATAATACCATTAGTTGGGCAACCCCCTCTCCCCTTACGATAAGTGGGGAGGGAGTTATTACCCTACTAAATCTCGATCGTTGGATCTAATCCAAACGATCTTGGCCGTCTATTAATTAAATAATAATAATCATTTAATTAATTAATTAATTATAATTAATTTAATTAAAACAATATTAATTAAATCAATTATAACATAAGGTATTTAATTCAATTTGAATCATATTAAATTGAATTAAATTGGCCATTCAATTAATCTCATTAATTGAATCCACATTAATTAAATATCCAATATTACAATTGAATCATATTCAATTTTAATCTCTCTCATTTAACCTATAGTTTTAATGTGCATCATAATGTACATTAATATTAACTATAGAATTAATTTAATCAAATCACATTTAATTAAATTAAATTAATTAATTCTCCAATTAATTAATTCATTAATTAAACATCATATATTTAATTAATTTACTATTTGAATCATTATTCAAATAATTCTCTCATATACTATAGTTTTAATATGAATCTCATTCACATTAAATTTAACCTATAGTTTCAATATGAATCTAATTCATATTTAATATTTGAACTCCTTCAAATATTTAATTCTCTCGTTAATTAATTTTGAATCATATCCAAAATTAATTTATAATATAAAGTTTAATTCACCAATTAAACTTATATTATAATGTATCTTTATACATTATTTTAATTGTATCAAATACAATAAAATTCCCTTAATGAATTTGAACACACTTCAAATTCTACTCAAGACTATTTAACCTCAGAACCCTTTACGAGCTAGCAGGTGGACCTAATGGACCTACAGATCAGAAGCTCCAACGATACGAGACTAATTGGCTAAACTCATTAACCAAGTTAGTCAATATTCGTTAACTGTGAGTCACTCCACTAAAGACCCACAGCTGCACTCTTCTCACTGTAGAATATTTCTGTGTCCACGGATATTGACCAATAACAGTAAGTCAATCCTTCACGAGTGTTCGTAACGCCAGCTGGGTCAAATTACCGTTTTACCCCTGGGTTACCTCTGGATCCTTAAGTACCACTGATTCCTCTAATGAACAATCTGTTTATGATCCAATCAATAAACAGCAGTTCCTCTCGGGCCAGGAGAGGATGGGCGCCCTTGTTCAAGACCCGGAATCAGCCCTTAAGGGAACACACATCTACTTGCCCCAATAGGGGAAGGAGTGAATTCCATCTTGTACTGTTATGTTCCCAGCCCCCATTCGGTCTTGCCCCTGAAATGGTAGGATTATTGAGTCGGCGAACTGGCCACTCTCACCCATACAGATCTAAGGACAATCCCTCCTGAAAAGGAGTTCATAACATACTCAGGATTGAGATTGAGTTACCTAGGTCATCCTATTGAAATAGAAACCTAAACTAGTCAACGGTGTTACATCTAGTGGTTACTATTTCGCGGTCCGGTCTTATGCAAACTCATTGCACAGGATACCCCCACTCGCATGTCTCCTACATGGATGCTTTGGATCATTGCATCTGTATCGAATACAAAGTGGGCCGTATCACATAGTGTTACCAGGATAAGGTACCCAGCTTTATCCCTATACTATAGACCATTTAAGTTGTTACTTGAACACTGATCCCCGTATGTCCCCACATACTAGTTCAAGTTTCATCTAAACAACCTAGGATCTTAGTTTATTGGATTTGGGTCAAATTGTGCAATTTTAGTAACAATAACTCTTTATTGTACAAACCTCAATAACGACGTATTGATACAAGTGAACAATTTGTCACCATTCACTACCTACGAGTTTTAGGGCATAAAACCCAACAACTCCCACTTGAACTAAAACTCTAGCTTAGTGGGATGTACAATAATCTATCATGGCAATGGGTGTATAGATACATGTATAATACACAAAACGTATATATACTATGTACAAATACAATAAACTAGGGCATCCACTATACCCATTACATTCTCCCACTTGCCCTAGATTACATCTTTGTACTTATCTCGTAGATCTAGACCATCTAGATGACCCTCATACACCTTAGCCGAGAGACAGTGGGGAATCTAGGAGGACAGTCGGGTGTAGGTACTTCACTCCACACTGCATTCACATTTGCCTTAGGATTTACCTTAGGTTGGGCAGACAATTTACCAAAGCTTTTGTTGTTCATCTTACTGACTTGGGTTGCCAGCAGAGAGATTTGGTTTCCCAAATTCTGAATGTCATTCCTAGTCTCTTGCTGGAACTGTAAGAATCTGCCAGTAAGCATCTTAAGCGCCTCATCGAAGGATGTGCCTGAAATTTAGGTGGAAGCCTGATTTTGCTTGAACATCAGTGGCTTCTGTTGGTTCCCATAACTAAAATTTGGATGGTCTCTCCATCCTAGATTGTAAGTGTTATTGTATGGATTGTACTAACTTTGATTTCCATTGAATCCACTAATGGCATTCACCTCTCCATTGTCTTGTATCTCAGGGCACACATCAGTAGTGTGGGTAGCCATTGAGCAAAGTTCACAGGCTTTTGCCTGTACCTGTCTTGAACACAAAGAGCGAACAAGTTTAGTTAATTCACTCATTTCAGAGCGCATTTCGCTTACCTCACTTTTTGTGGCGGCTTGCACAACTACAGGTGGTTCTCTAGTCCCAAATTGCTGAGAGTTTTCTACCATACTAGAAATTAGTTGCCTAACCGCGACAGGGGTCTTGTTGACTAGTGCTCATCCACTAGCTGCATCTACCATACCACAATCCATAAGGTGTAGCCCTTTGTAAAAGTACTGAATCAATAACTGATCTGAGATCTGATGATGTGGAAAACTTGCGCACAGACGCTTCAATCGTTCCCAATATTTGTGGAGTGTCTCCCCAGTGATCTGTAAAATTCCATAAATCTCCTTTCTAATGTTTGCAGCTCTACTAGCGGGAAATAATTTCTCCAGGAATTGCTTTTTCATCTCGTTTCATGTACTTATAGAGCCGGAGGGAAGGTAGTAAAGCTAATCTTTGGCTGAATCCTTTAGCGAAAAGGGGAATGCCCTCATATTTAGCACTTCCTTTGTCACTCCATGGGGTCTCATATCAGAATATACTATATGAAATTCCTGCAAATGTTTGTGCGGTTCCTCTCTTGCACTACCACGAAAAATAGAAAGTAAGTGTATTAAACCTGACTGTAATTCAAAAGTACCTGTCGTCTCGGGGTAGGTAATACAGAGTGGCTGCTGGTTCAGATCTGACACTGCCAGCAGCCTAAAAGTTCTTTCAGCCCTGGATGGTGCTTCAACCTCGCTGAGATTATTTACTCTTCTCCTTCTTGCTTGCCTTCTAAATCTCGTCTCCGCTCTAGAAATTTAAGGTTCAAATCTAAGATCGTTTCCCTGCGAAAAACGTGTGATCATAAACCATGCAAAAAAGAACTAAAAACGCAAAATCCTAAAAATATTAGAAAATGCCCTTCCCAGGCAACAACGCGAACTTGACGGGACCGCCAGGAGGGTGGCGAATTCTCCCTAAGTCGTCGAATATATTTATAATCCACGACACTACTACTAAATTTTGCAGCAATAGCGACGGGGGTCGAACACAGGAAAGAAGGATCTAATAAATGTAGGATTTTATGCTTATGAAATAGGGGGAATTTTTGGTGATGAGTGACAAGAAAGAAAATAAAATAAAATAAAATAACTGAATGCTGAAATTTAAATGGCACGAAAATTAAATATGCAAAGAGGAAATAAGACGAGATCAAATACATAAAAAGGGATCGTTGGATTAGGATTTATTATGCTTGATTCTAATTCATTGGCTTCCTAGTTTTCTCTAATGGATGCTCTAAACTGATTTCATTAGTCCAGTTGGCTTTTGGGTTACTCGGAAGACCTCCCTACTCTAACCTATGCTAATTAACTTGCTAATCGTGAATTAGACAATTAACAAGATTAATTAATACAGACTCTATCGCTCGCCACCCCTTATGCATAATGTAGTAACCATCCGAGACCTCTGCAACGATTACTACTTATATCTAACTAGATTATTAACAAGCAATTTTACAACTACTTATTAAAACTAGCCACTTTGGGATCGTGGGTCTGGAATCATAGGAACTAGGTTCAAATGCAATTTAAATCTAAATTCCTACAACCTTTAACATGCATCCTAGGCCTATCAAGGGTCGTCTCACGTAGAGAGTGGCTTGCCTCAACCTAATGGCTATCTCAAATAATTAATTGAATACACAAGCTATAATAGCATAGGGCGTCAATCCTAATTGACTATCAGTCATGTATTGGTTTAAACGGGATTGCGTGCAAAACTTGAATGAAAATACAACAAGAACATAAGTTATAAACCAAAAAACTCAACCAATATCATTATAGATCAAAGCATAAATCCAATCCAACGATCTAAAGAAGTTTAGCTTCGCATAGAAGAAGTAAAAGCGATAAATATCATGAAAGAATCCATAGTAAATGACCAATAATGGTCTACAAATGTGCTCAAAAGTAAAAGAGGTTGAGAAATCGTAAAAAGGACCCAAAATCTAACCAAATGGCGGAGTAAACCAAGACCTAATTTATATAGAAAACATCTTCTCTGCTTAAAGTCATCTTCTACAACGCCTGAAACGAAGGGGAAATTCCATTCGTTTCAGATTTGGAATTGAAGGCAAAGATCTGAGCGGCAAAGAGAGAGAGTAAGGGAGAGAAAGAGATCTGAAATGGGTGCAATTTCGATGGAAAGAGAGAGACCGAGCGACGAAGGAACGAGAAAAACGATGGAAATGCGAGGGTTTCGGGTAGTGGCTTCATGTTTCAGATCTAAATGAAAAAATGGGTTTCAGGCAACGAGGGCATTACAGACCTGACTAAAAATGAAGGTTTCGGGCGATGGCGATTGGGCGGAACAGACAGAGACGACTGGGTGGAAGGGGTTGTGTATAGGCAGGGAGAGAGAGGAAGGGAGAGAGAGATCTGAATGGGGTTGGTTTTTGAGAAAGAAAAAAAGAAAACAAAGGAAATGAGAAGGAGGAAGAAGGAAGAGAAAGAAAAAGATGTAAAAAAAAATGGTGCCGTCAGCCGACGGACGGCGGCCAGGTTGGAGGAGAGGAAGAAGAAGAGAGAAAGAAAAAAGAAAGAAAGAAAGAGGAGAAGAGAGGAGAAGAATAAAAAATTAATATATTTTTAATTAATTTATATTATTTTATTTTAAAAATTAAAAAATATATATTTTTAAATAAAAATAGAAAATAGACTCCACGTCTGCATTCTGTTAAAATCTAACGGAATATTGGATGGAGCGACTAAAACGAAACAAAATCCAAACCTTAGGGGCAAATTGTCGAGTTTGAAAACTTAGAGACCAAAATGAAACCTAACCCAAATTGTCGAGTTTGGTCCCTGAGTTTTTAAAAATTACTTTATTATTATTTTATTTTTAAAATTGAAAAAATATTTTTTTAATAAAAAAATAAGTGCCACGTAAGCAAACCGTTAAGAGTTAACGGAAAAATGGATGGAGGGACCAAAATGAAACAAAATCCAAACCTCATGGACTAAATTGTCGAGTTTGAAAACTCAGGACCAAAATGAAACCTAATCCAAACCTCAGGGACTAAAAGGATATTTTTCCCTATATACAAATGTACTTTTCCTAATTTAATAGAAAGATGTCTAATAAATTAGGACAAATAATCTTATATTTAATGAAAGGACATTTTTTAATTTATATTATAAATTTTATTTTTTTTATTAAATTATAATACTTTTCAAACTTATTATTTAAATATTTTTCTTTTAAATTCACGTATGAAGAGACGACCTCAACCACATGTCAATATATCATCTCTTGAAAACACAATGCAAGCTAGCTGGAGATGATCGTCTCTTCAAGAGACAACCAATTATGTTGTTTGCAAGGGTGGCGCTTGCTTTACCCATTGTTCTTTTATGCCAGAGTTTGATTCTTGATGCACACAACTTTTGTTTTTTTGTTTTTTTTTTTGTTTATATATATTACTTTTTTGTTTTTGTTTCTTTTTTAAAATACACCAACAATTTTTTTCCACTTTTCTTTTAAAAATTAAAATTGATATAATTTGAGGTATAAATACTTTTACTCATTTCATAAAATAAAATAATTACTATTTGTTGAAGGAGAAAATTTTGGTCAATCACAAATTGCCATATCATTATTTAAAATTAATGACGAAATTCAAAATAATTAAATTTGGGACCAATTATAAATTGACATGTGTCCCAAATTTAATTTGAAGACAAAGTTGGCCAATTATAAAATTTTAAGGCCAAATGTCCATGTGATCAATTAATTAAAAGAATTAATTTGATCAATTTAAAAAATTAATTTGATAAATTAATTAAAAAATTAATTTGATCAAATTTGGGTCTTTTAATATTTGGGTCATATGGTTTTTGGGTCAAATATAAACCAAACCCAAGACCAAATAGTTGATCCCAAGACGAACAAAACCCAAATCCAAGTTGTTAGACCCAAATTAAAAGTCACTAGGGCCTATCCATAAAGAACTCTATAAATAGGGGGTTCTCTTTCATTTCAAGGGTTCAAAACTTCTACACTCTCACAAAGACAAGAAGGTCAGAAATTAGAAGCTTTCAACCAGAACAAGAGAATTAAGAGAGACTCCACCAAGACTGAAGACTCCTTAAATTCCATAAGTTCCTAAGTGTTGAACACTCCTTGAAGACCAAACACTCTTCAAGACTCCAACACACTCTTTGAAGACCAAACACTCTTCAGGACTTCAACACTCCTTGAAGACCAAATGCTCTTCAAGACTTCAAAACTCTGAGACTTTAAGACTTCAAGACCCCAAGATTTCTTGAAGACTGAAGACCCTTCAAGACTGGAAGACTTCAACAATCCTTGAAGACCAAAGACACTTCAAGACGCCAAGATTCTAAGACTTCAAGACTCGAAGACTTCAAGAACTTCAAGAATCAATTGAAGCTTCAAACTCGAGAACAAGCATTCCATCCCTCGAGTGAAACACAGTCACACACAAGAGAGAGAATTAGAGGATAAATATTATTGATTGTACACCCACACACATGCAATATTAATACAAATCAAAGTTTATTCCGCGTGTCTCATCTTTGAAGTTACGTGTGAACACTATTATTAAAATATAATGGATGATATTAACCTCAATTAGTATGATTTAACAA
The DNA here is from genome assembly GCA_036850905.1 of Luffa acutangula. Taxonomy (NCBI): domain Eukaryota; kingdom Viridiplantae; phylum Streptophyta; class Magnoliopsida; order Cucurbitales; family Cucurbitaceae; genus Luffa; species Luffa acutangula. Next base: position 21,357,861 of record CM072095.1, on the reverse strand, counting down.
ACACCAAATTCTCTTTCCACTTTTTTATAAAAAAAAAAATTGAAATTTATAGAGGCAAATAACAACATTTTTTCTCCCTATTTAACAATTTGAGATTTAAATATTTCCTGTTCTCTCATAAAATAAAAATAATTACTATTTTATGAATTCACAATTTGTAACGCCCCAGATTTTTCAACCACTAGCCTAGTGACGCTACTTCAACCCTAAACCACTTTCCAACTTCTCATAGCTATTTAAAACCGAGTGCACCGAAAATTTTTGCAACATAACGACGTAAACGTGGCTAACCCAAAATTTCTCTTATAACCTGCTAAACAAAGAGAGACTTCTATACATTCACAAACCAAACTCCACCAATACTACAATGCAGATTCCACAGCATAACTTCGCTATACGAGTCAGGTCTTGTAGCAACATGCATTAAACTAAAACCATGCAATAGAACATAAGCCAAATCTTTATTAACTCAACACAACTACAAGTTTTTCAAAAACATCAACAAACCAAGTGAATCTCTCGCTATAACAGAAACAATCTTAACCAAACCAATGCTAGCCTATCCAAAACAAAGGAAAGAAAACCCAAACACCCTAGGGTTCCTCCTCGAAGTTCTCCTCATCACCACCATGGTCCAGCTCATCGTCTAAACCTGCAACATCTAAAATGTTGGGGGGAGATAGTGACAGGGTATAAGTACAATCCACAATATTGGTAAGCAGCTCACATTTGCTAAGTCACAAACAACAACCATTGTCAATTAACATGTTTCTCACACGCAAACAACATGTTTTAAAAGTCATAACACTCAACATGCTTAGAAAGCAGTAAAATCACTATGCATATGTTTCCCACACTATGCACACACCCTACTAGACATCACATGATTTTCGCGTCATGCTCTGCACCTAACGCATGAATTACGTGCCAAGCTTCGCAAACTAACACAGAAATTACGCATCACGTTGTGCACCTAGCCCACATGATTTCAGCATCATGCTACACAACAAACACATGCATTACGCGTCATGCTACGCTAAACAAACACATGCATTACGTGCCATGCTGCGCAAAACCAAACACATGCATTACGCGCCATGCAACGCAAAACCAACACGTGAATTACGCGCCACGTTGCGCACCTACACATGAATTACACACCATGTAACGCAACCACTAGACCCATGCTACACATTCCGTGGCAACATGCTAGCCCAACTAACAATGCTTAACACGACAACCCATCATGCTTTAACTGTAGGAATTAAATCCCAAGTGCAACAGAAGATTTATCAGAGAACCTATGACTGTGTTTTAATCTAGTTTAAAATACCGATACGATGGGCCAAATTTACAATAATTATCATACATAATCTACTGTAAATATATCTAAAGCTTGCTGGAATTTTCTGAATTAAAGTCTATTTAATTCATGCAAGTTTAGAGAAAAAGGTTCTCACCAACATACCATCGTTGGCGACTTGACTGTTTCACCTAAACTTTTGATCCTTCTCTTAGATGAAAAATGTAGCAACTAAGCACGATCTTTCGCTCGAAATTCAGCGACCAAGTCTTGCGAACACCACCACTATGCTACACCGGTATGACTCTAAGACTTCTAGAGACAGGAGACTGGTGGGAGCCTTCAAGGGAATTCTCTGAGAGTAGGAGAATGAATAAGATACCTTTCACCCCACCCTAAGGTCTTATTTATAGGAAAATGCCATAAGATCGAATCCTTATAAGATCTAATCCTTATAAGAAAAGGTCATGAATAAGATCTAATCAAATCTATTATCTTATTCCTATCTAATTTTAATAAATAAATAATTAATTCTATAATTAATTAATTACCTAATTAAATATCATATATTTAATTTTAGGGATTTTATTAATATGAATCCAATTCATATTAACTATTTGAACTCTTTCAAATCTTTTCTCTCAAAAATTAATTTTGAAATTAATTTAAAATTATATTATAAAGTTTCATAAACTTTATATTATAATTGTTGGGATTGGTGCCCTAAAACTCGTAGATAGTGAATATTAAACAAAATTATATACTTATTCGATAAAGGCATTATCGAAATTAATTTAGTAAAGTCATTACTGAATAAAGTAAATTGCACATTTAATAACCCAAATCCAATAAACTAAGATCCATGGCTATAGGATGAACACTTGAGCTTTATGTAGAGACATAAAAGTGGATCAAGCACAAGTTATAACCTAAACGGTCTATAGTATAGGACTGGGTACCTTATTTTGGGGACACTATGAGATGCGACCCACTTTATAGATAGTATAGACGATGTGATCCTAAATTGTCCATGTAGAGACATGCGAGTGGGGGCGTCCTATGCAATGAGCTTGCATAAGACCAGGACCGAGAAATAAGTCGCTCTCGCTTTATAACACTGTTTACTGACGAGACTGACTATTTCATGTGATGACCTAGGTAACTCGATTTTAATCTTGAGCTAACTATGAACTCCTTTTTATTCAGGCTTATCCTTAGATCTGCATAGGTGAGAGTGGCTCAGTATCATCGACTCAATAAGCCTCCAATTTCAGGGATATGAACGGGTAGATAGTTGGGGACATAGTCGTGTAAGAAAGAATTCCCTCCTACCCAAATTAGGGATAGTAGAGAGGTTGTTCCCTTAAGTGCTGACTCCGGGGCTTGAACAAAGGGATCCCGCCCTCTCATTGGCCCGAGAGGGACTCGGTTTATTGGTTGGACCATAAACCAATTGTTCATTAGAGGATCAGTGGGACTTAATGTAACGCCCCGCGTTTTGACATCGAACCCTTTTGGGATCTGTTGAGCGTTCTTATTCTAATTTGGAAAATTAGAATTTAAGTTTAGCCTTGGGTCGTTAAATTAAATTTCTATAATTTGGGAAAAAGAGATTTTTAATTAAATCCTTAAATTCCTAAAGTTTGGAGGTTTAATATTTGATATTTATTTTAAATATCAAAAGACCCGAATCCCAAATCAGTTGGGTTATTTTCTTTCCCGAGTTTTTTAGGAGTTTAAGTTTTTAAATAAATTCCTTGATGGGATATGATTCTTTTTTTTAAATGGGTTTTATTTCTTAAGGGTTTATTTAAAGGAAAAAAAAGGAGAAAAGAAAAGGAAATTCATGAAAAAAAAAGAAACCCTAAAACCCGTATTCTCTCTCCATCTCTTTCCCTTTGCCGTGAAAGCCACCAGCCCCCCCTTGGTGATTCGTCTTCAGCCGCCCAGCCCCGTTGCCGTCAGTCGAAGCAGCCGTCGCCGCCGGCCGCAACTCCCTCCCTCTCTCTCTCTCTCGATTTTCTCTCTTCGTGGGCCTCCTCGTGGGTGTTTGGTGTCGTTTAGTGGACGAAAAATCGTGGGTAAGCTAACTTAAGCCTTCGTCCTTAGACGTATATGGTCGATCTAACTTCTTCGCTCCTTTCCGATCAGTTTTGCGTGCGTTCAGCAGCTTGGATCCCCTCTTCCGCGCGTTTTCGCCTTCGTCCAGCGAGGTTTTGGATCGTTACGGCGTCGCTTAGTGGTTCCGGTGAGTTTAAGCACTTACCCATTCTTGGTTAGTGTTAGAATCAGAATACCCATGTTGTTTATGTGCTGGAAATTTAGTTTAGTGATGAGTTTCTGATCTGCAGCGCCGCCTTTGCTCCAATCTTGGGTGTTTCGGCGTTGTTTAAGCGATTCCGGTAAGTCTAGGCCCTTACCCAAAATCATTCAAACCTTTAATCAAGTTTGAGCAAATACCCATTTCATTAGGTGCTGGAAATTTAAGTTAATATTGAAATTTTCATTCTGCAGCGCCGTCTAAGTGATCGGTTGGGTTCGAATCACTATAAGCTCGAATACCGTATACCCAAGGATCGTTCTAGTGCGTTGTTCAAGGTTATTACAACCCGTCTAGCGTGAAAGCGGATTCGTTTGAGTAAGTTTCACCCTTCCCTAAGACTCGTTAGCTTTAAGTTGAGTTGTCGTTATGTGTTAAGCTTTAAAAGCTTGTTAAAATCATTACCCATGCTTATTCGACTTCAATATTAGAATGCCCAAGTGTTTAAGTGCTGGAATTTAGTTTAATGTTGAAAATTTTGATCTGCAGCGCCGTAAAAGTGTTCGATTGAGTTCGAATCACTTAAAACTTGAATACCCATTGTCCAAGGAGTATTCTAACACGTTGTTCGAGGTTAGTATAACCCGTCTAGTGTGGTATCGAGTTCGTTTGGGTAGTATTCGTTGCTGTTTTTGGTTTACAAGCATGCTTAACTGATGCCCATTAGTTGTTTAGGCCCTTGAAGTGTTGCGCCAACCCTTGTGGCCTAGGCATTTTTGTTATCTAGAAATTAGTTTTTCTATTTTTGTTATTAAAGTAATTTTATTCTTCTGGTTGTAAGGGATAGTGTTATGTTTCTTCTTTCAGAGGCTCGTTTAGTTGTTTTGTTTTGAGAGGATAGGTTTAGCTTTTGAGAAGTTTTACTTGAAGTTCGATGCCTTATTTTGATAAAGCTACGTCGTGCTAATAATCGAGTTGCATGCTTTTACCTAGTAAGTTTATATTTTTGAAGTTAGTTGTGAATGCGAGGTCTGACTCGCTTTATTGTGGAGGATGGGTTTCTGTTGTGAAAAAGTGGAGTTGTGGAGTGTAGTTGTGGGTTGAATGTTATTTAGAAGTGTGTTTTATGTTTAGCAGGTTAAAAGAAAAATTTTGGGTTAGTCCTATGTATGCCGTTATGCTACCGAAATTTTCGGTGCAATCGGTTAGTTTGGGTTGAGAGTTAGTAATGTCGCTAGGATTAGTTTAAAAATCCTGGGGCATTACACTTAAGGAACTAGAAGTACTATAGGGGTGAAACAGACTTTTTGACCTAGCTATAGCTACGAACAATCTGTGAAGGATCGACTTACTAATCATGGTTAAATCAAGTGGACGGAAATATATCTATAGTGAGGGGAGTGCAACTATCGAGCTATAGTGGAGTGTCCCGATAGTTAACGAATGTTGGTTAAGCTTGGTTAATGAGATTAGTCGGTTAGCCTCGAATCGTTGGAGCCCATGATCTATAGGTCCATTAGGTCCCCTTACTAGCTCATATCGGATTAAAGCCTAGAACATATTGATAAGAATCTTTGAATCGTTCAAAATCGGGAAAAAGGGTATTAGCGTAAAATTGTGTTTGACACAATGATTTAATTATGAATTAAATTATAAATTGAGAAATAAGGTATTTAAAAGTGTTTTAAATACCATATATATGTATTAGGAATCATATATAATGAATGGCACTAGGTGACAATGATTAATTGGATTAATCATGTCAAATTACTTGGAAATGTCCCAAATTAATTACCTAGAAATCAAATTCAATTTAGAATTGAAATAAGATTGAATTGCAAGCTGACGATTCAAAATTTAGATTCAATTGAGTGGATTTAGTGGGATTCTCACTCTTGCATGTTGATGCATAGTGGAAAACAACACAACCATGCACTAGTTGTATGTGTTGTGAATTAAACACCTAGAATCCACTTTGAGTTGCAATTTCACCATGTGTGTAGTGTCATGAAGCTTTTCTTTGCGTGCAAGAGGTTTATATAAGGAGTATGGATCTGATTCAATACCAAGAGAGTCATTTCCTTATTGTTATGCTGTTGGAATTTGGACTCAAACTCTCTCATTTTCAAATACTTCCCTATAGCTTGATCCTTCAAGCATTCCCTTCCCAATTCATATTTTTATAGACTCCCACAAGTCGTTCTTGGCCCAGAGAATAGTAGGCAAGACTCTAAGGGTTGTCCTAAGAAGATTGGAGAAGAAAACAATCCAAGAAGGTCCACCAATTGAGCTGCAAAAAGGTTGGTTCTTCTTAACTCTCTATTCTGGATTCTTTAGAACAAACATGCTTTAGGAGTAAAATTGATGTAGTTAGGTGCTTCCGATCTTCAATTGCTTCCGCATGTGTTATATGAACACCTTCAATAATGTATCAATATACATTATATGATTCCCCTAATTAATTTGAACACTTTCAACTTACAATTAATACTTAATTGCCTTAAGTCTCTTTACGAGCTTCCAGTGGAACCTAATGGACCTGCAGATCAGAAGTTCCAACGATATGAGATTAATTGGCTAAACTCATTAACCAATTAATCAATTTTCGTTAACCGTGGGTTCACTCGACTAAAGACCCACAGTTGAACTCTTCTCACTGCAGACATAATTCTGTGTCCATGGATATAGACCAATAATAGCAAGTTAGTCCTTCATGAGTGTTCGTAACTCCAGTTGGGTCAAATTATCGTTTTACCCCTAAGTTACCTCTACCTCCTTAAGTACCAATGCTCCTCTAATGAACAACCTGTTTGTGGTCCAACCACCAAATAGAAACCCATCTCGGGCTAGTGTGAGAGGGTAAGACCCTTTATTTAAGTCCTAAAGACACCACTTAAGGGAACACTCATCTACTTCCTCAAAGTCGAGAAAGAGTGAATTCCATCTTGTGTGATTATGTTCCCAGCTCCCCACTAGGTCTTGTCCCCAAAATGATAAGCTTATTGAGTCGGCATACTGGCCACTCTCACCCATACAAATCAACAGACAACCCCTCGTGAACAGGAGTCCATAATCCACTCAGGATTCAGACTAAGGTGCCTAGGTCATCTTAGTGAAATAGAAACCTAACTAGTTAACACTGTTACAGCTAGCAGTTACTATTTTGTGGTCCGATCTTATGCAAACTCATTGCATAGGATACCCCCACTCGCATGTCCTTACACGAACGCATTGGATCATTGTGTTTGTATCAAATACAAAGTGGACCATATCACATAGTGTCACCAGGATAAGGTACTCAATTTTATCCCTGTACTATAAACCTTTTAGGTTGTTACTTGAACAACGATCCCCGTATGTCCCCACATTCTAGTTCGAGGTTCATACGAACAACCTTGGTCTTAGTTTATTGGATTTTGGTCATATTGTGCAATACTTAACAATAACACTTTATTGTAGAAACTCAACAACACTTTATTGAAACCAATATACAATATGTTTACATTCACTATCTACGAGTTTTAGGGCATAAAACCCAACATTAACCACATAATACTGTTGGATTTTATGTCCTAAAACTCGTAGATAGTAAATGATTAACAGATTATACACTTGTATCAATAAAGTGTTATTGAGGTTTATATAATAAAGTGTTATTGTCATATTATGTCTATAATTGCACAATATGACCCAAATCCAATAAACTAAGATCCAAGGTTGTTTACATGAGACTTGGACTAGTATGTGGGGACATACGGGGATTAGTGTTCAAGTAACAACCTAAAAGGTCTATAGTACAGGGATAAGGCTAGGTACCTTATCCTGGTAACACTATGTGATACAGCTCGCTTTGTATTCGATTCAGACGTATTCATCCAAGGCGTCCATGTAGGAGACATGCGAGCGGGGGTATCCTATGCAATGAGTTTGCATAAGACCGAACCACGAAATAGTAAACCACTAGATGTAACACCGTTATCTAGTTAGGTTACTGTTTCAATAGGATTACCTAGCTAACTCAATCTTAATCCTAAGTATGTCATGAACTCCTTCTCATGAGGGATTGTCCTTTGATTAGTACGGGTGAGAGTGACCAGAACGCCGACTCAATAAGCCTACCTTCTTGGGGACAAGACCGAGTGGGGGGCTGGGGACATGACAATACAAGATGGAATTCACTCCTTCCCCTATTGGGGCAAGTAGATGTGTGTTCCCTTAAGGGCTGATTCCGGGTCTTGAACAAAGGCGCGTCGTCCTTTCCTGGCCCGAGAGGAACTCTTGTTTAGAGGTTGGACCCTAAACAACTTGTTCATTAGAGGGATCAGTGGTAGTTAAGGATCCAGAGGTAACCTAGGGGTAAAAGGGTAATTTGACCCAGCTGGTGTTACGAACACACGTGAAGGATTGACTTACTGCATTGGTCGATATCCGTGGACACAGAAATATTCTACAGTGAGAAGAGTGCAGCTGTGGGTCTTTAGTGAAGTGACCCACAGTTAACGAATGTTGATTGACTCGGTTAATGAGTTTAGCTGATCAATCTCGTATCGTTGGAGCTTCTAATCTGTAGGTCCATTAGGTCCACCTGCTAGCTCATAACAGGTTCTAAGATAATATAGTCTTGATTATTAAAGGGAATATAAGTTAATTGTATTTTGATGCAATTAATATAATGTATGGAGATACATTATAGTATAAGTTTAATTAATGAATTAAACTTTATAATAAAATTAATTTTTGATATGATTCAAAATTAATTAATGAGAGAATTATGAATTTAATTAAATATGTGATATTTAATTAAGTCATGAATTAATTAATTGGGGAATTAATTAATTTAATTTTAATTTGGTTAAATGTGATTTAATCAAATTAAAACTATAGTTTATATTGATGTACATTTTGATGCACATTAAAACTATAGGTTAAATGAGAGAGATAAAATTGAATATGATTCAATTATAAAATTAATTAGATATTTGATATTTAATTAATGTGGGATCAATTAATTTAAATTAATTGAATGACCTATTTAATTTAATTGAATATGATTTAATTGAATTAAAAATATATGTTATAATTGATTTAATTAAAGTTGGTTTAATTAAATTAATTATAATTAATTAGATAATTAATTATTATTAAATAATTATTAATTATTATTTGACAATAATTAAAAGGTTCAGATCATTTGGCTTAGATCCAATGGTTGAGATCTTGTAGGGTTTTAACTCCCTCCCCACTTATCGTGAAGTGGAGAGGGGTAACCGATCTAACCTCCCATTCTCTCATTTTCACACAAGAAAACAAAGAAGTTTTTTTCTCTCTCTCTCAACTCTCAGATTCTCTCTACCAAAAAGAAAAACAGCAAGTAACTTGCTGGATTTTTTCCCTACCAAGACGGATTTTGGTTCCCACAAACCAATCTCAAGTAATCCAAGAGATATAGTGGGTGAATTCGTGTGGTGGTGTCCATTGGAAGATCAGGGACAAGTTTTTGTCTCCAATCATGTAAGTTGCTTGATCTAAATAGGTTTTAGATCAAATTTTTAAGTATGCTTAATCTAATCGTTTTATAGAAAATTAGTTTCTGTAATTTTATTTGCCAACGTATCGGTTTTTCCTAAAATTGAAATTAAAAATGAGATCGTTTTTGTTTGCTTCCGCTGCCAAAAGGGATTTCAACCCTTTCAAATACATGCTCCTCTCAAGCAACACAACATGCTATAGACACAACAGGTCATGCTTTAACTCAAACATCTCATCTAAGCTTTAACACAACAAGTCATGCTTAATAGGCAACCAAAAGAGCAAAGCAATAACAACAACATACATCATGCAATCAAACAAACCCAACAAGTAGAAATTACTTACCTAAAGCGCTCCTAAAGCAACTTCAATAATCCAAGGCAGTCCAAGAAAGCTCCTAAATAACAAGGATAGTCTCTACTGAATTAGAACCAACATATAGATACTTTAAACAGGTTTGAAAGGCCTAATTCAACCGAGAATGGACAATTTTCTTGCTGGACAACAGCTCAAAGTTCCCAAAGTTGAAAACCCAACACCTTTAGACCATGGGTAACCACGTCTAAGGCACAACGGGTAGATGCTGAATGGCCATAATTAAGGTTTTTCAGCCGCTGGATAGCAAGTAAAAAGACACATTTTGCATTCTAAAAAGACGGGATCTGGTGGGCGGGCTGTTGCAACCACAAGGAAGAGTGAGAAAACCCACGGCCAACCCATCTGAAGAAAGACATGAAGACAGAGAGAAAACCCGAGAAGAGAGAGAGATCGCGCGATGGGAAGGTGACATGACTCATGATTGCGACGAAGGGCTGGTGGTGACGCTACTGCAGACAATGGCAGGATCATGTGGCGACAACGCTACAACTCTGGCGGCAACTAGGTTGGGTCTCACGACAAAAGCAAAAATAGAGAGGAAGGGGGGTCTTCCATGCGTGGAGAGAAAAGAGATGGAGAAAGAGATAGTTTATTTTTTTTCCTTAACTTTTCTTTTCTTTTCCTTGTTCGTAATAAAAAAAAAAAGGCAACTAGATAAATGGTCATTTTTAATTGAGCATTTTGAAAAATGGCCATATGTTTTTTCATTTGAAAAATGGTCAATTACTATTTTTAGTAGGTTTTTTTACAACGAATTAGACGAAAATACCCCTGAATGAAATCTAAATAAGTGAATTGATAAATTCAAATACAACGTAAATCCAGTGAACTATAAATTCAAATACAGTGTAAATGTAGGAGAAAATCTAGGGTTTACACTTAATTTAACGGCACATTGAAAATCAATCAAATTCAAATTTAACAAATATAACAAATAAATAGCTTAACTGTATAAATTAATAATAGGGAGATAGTTGTAGAATTTAAAAAAAATATATGTTGAACTTTTACCTTAAAAATAAGGGGGCTTTGCACAAATACAAAAATCGGCAAAAATATTGCAAAAATAACAAAAAAATAAAATTATTTGCGGAAATAGCAAAAAATACGTTAAATTACGAAAATACCCTTAGTATCTCCAATAGTCTATCAGTCCCTATTATTGATAGTCACTGATAGACTTCGATTAATCGAAGTCTATCAGTGTGTATCACTGATAGACTCTGATAATCATAATCTATAAGTTTTTATCGTGTTTAATTCAAGCTTATCAGTGATAGCCATTGATAGAAAACAATTTAATTCAAGGCTATTAGTTTAGTTTAATTCAAGGCTATCAATTTCTATCCATCAGTTTAATTTAAGTCTATCAGTGATAATCACTAATAAAAACCGTTTAATTCGAGGTTATCAGTTTCTATCCATGATAGAAATCAATTCAATTCAAGACTATTAGTTTCTATCATCGATAGAAACCAATTTAATTGAAGTTTATCAGTTTCTATAAGAAATCAATTTAATTGAAGTTTATTGACTTGTATCATTGATAGAAATTAGTTTAATTCAAATCTATCATTTTCTATCGATGTAGAAATCAGTTAATTGAAGTCTATCAGTATCTACCTCGGATAGAAATCAGTTAATATCAATTAATTGAAGTCTACCAATGATTGTTACTGATATAAATCAATTTAATTGAAATCTATCAGTAAAGTACTTTGCATTGCAATCATCTCGGTAATTAGAAACTCATCCAAAATTATTATACTACAATCATAAATTGAACAAAAAATTTAAGTCTCTTGTTGTAATTAGAACATAAAATCCAAAAATAACCATTACGAACAAACGACTCTCAATCAACAATATAATTTTTTAAGCCTAGCACACATGCTCCGTGACCACCACCATAAAATTGATATTCTTGTATTCTTTGTATTTCATTATCTATCAATTATAGCCCTGATAGACTTCGACCAGTGATAGTCAGTGATAGACTACGATTAACCGGAGTATATCAGTGATATACTTTGATATACCAATACAAACACTCACCAAAATTGCTATTTTTGTATTTTTGACATTCTTGAATTAAAAAGAAGGCCAACAAGAGCTTAGCTCAATTGACATAAGGTCTGTGGTTCGAATCCCCCTCCCCACATATTATCAAATATATATATATATATATATATATATATATATATATATATATATATATATATATATATATATATAAAGAAGAAAAAACAATCATAACAATACCTTGTGGGAAGAAGAATAAAAAGCAAATCAAATAAAAGAAGAAGAAGAAGAAGAAAATGCATAAAAAGAAGAAGAAGAAATCTTAACAACTCGTTATAAAAAATAAAAAAAGAAAAACAAGAAAAACAAGAAATCGTAACACACAAGAAATGAGGGGAAGAAACAGCTCATTATAAAGAAAAAAATAAAAAAGAAGAAAAACACAATAAATGAGGGAAAGAAACAGCTCATTATAAAAAAAAACAAGAAAAAAAAACAAGAAATCGTTACACATGAAATGAGGGGAAGAAAGGGTAAATGGAAAGGGAGAGAAAGAGAAGGGTAAAATGGGATTATTCTAGTTTTTTTTGCCATATTTGCAATTCTTTTTACCTAGTGCTAAATTTGCTATTATATATAATTAATTTGCCACCCATTGCAATTACTCTAAAAATAACATGAATCAAGGGAGAGGGTTAATTGATAACAAAAATCAACCAAAATAGTATGAATCAAGAGAGAGAGTTGCAGAGTTAAAAAAAAATCTGTTAACATTGTGTATTTAAATTACTAAATTCATTTACACACAAAACCCTTGTTGGGTTTTACGCCCTAAAACTCGTAGATAGTAAATGAAACAAATTAATTAATCTCAATAAAGCATTAATTGAGTGATTCAGTAATTTGGTTATTGAATAATCGAGTTTGCATTAATAAACCCTAAATCCAATAAACTAAGATCCAAGGTTGTTTAAATGTAACTAGGACTAGTATGTGGGGACATACGGGGATCGGTGTTCAAGTAACAACCTAAATGGTCTATAGTATAGGGATAATGCTAGGTACCTTATCCTGGTGACACTATGTGATACGACCCACTTTGTATTCGATACAAATGTAATGACCTAAAGCATCGATGTAGGAGACATGCAAGTGGGGGTATCCTATACAATGAGTATGCATAAGACCGAACCACAAAATAATAACCACTAGATGTAACGTCGTTGACTAGTTTAGGTTTCTATTTCAATAGAATCACCTAACAAAACTCAATCTCAATCCTGAATCTGTTATAAACTCCTTTTTCAGGAGGAATTGTCCTTAGATTTGTATAGGTGAGAGTGACCAGTTCGCCGACTCAATAATCCTACCATTTCAGGGGCAAAACCGAATGGGGGTTGGGAACATAACAGTACAAGATGGAATTCACTCCTTCCCCTATTGGAGTAAGTAGATGTGTGTTCCCTTAAGGGCTGATTCTAGGGCTTGAACAAAGGTTTGTCGTCCTCTCCTGGCTCGAGAGGAACTTTTGTTTAGTGGTTGGACCCTAAACAACTTGTTCATTAGAGGGATCAGTGGTACTTAAGGATTCAGAGGTAACCCAAGGGTAAAACGATAATTTTACCCAGTTGGTGTTACGAACACTCGTGAATGATTGACTTACTGTATTGGTCGATATCCATGGACACAAAATATTCTACAGTGACAAGAGTGCAGTTGTAGGTCTTTAGTGGAGTGACCTATAGTTAACGAATGTTGATTAACTTGGTTAATGAATTTAGTCAGTTAATCTCGTATCGTTGGAGCTTCTGATTTGTAGGTCCATTAGGTCCACCTGCTAGCTCGTAACGGATACTGAGATTAATTAGTCTTGAATATTAAGAAAATTAATATGATGTATGAAGATACATTATATGATTGTTTATCAGTATAGTTCGTAGAATAGTCGCAGATTTAAATCAATCCAAGTATAAACTGATTAAATCAAGTAGTACCTGATGAGTTCAGGGTCGAATCCACAGGGAAATGGAACAAAAATTATATATTCACTGATTTAATTTCTCAACATGCTAGGTAAGTAAAGATAATTGATTGGTGTAGTTTAAATAATAGATGTATTGCACGAAGAAAATAATATGAATTGAGGAAAGGGATTTAATGCGAAAAATATCAAGGCTATTGCGGTAGCAACCTCATGCGTTTATAAGAGACTTGTAGCGCTAATTTTTGATTAATTGATCCATTAATGCCTAAGTGAGAAAAAATCATTAAGTTTTCCTTCCGGTACTCCTTATGCGTTTCAGCAATAAACTAGCAAATGACTCTTTGCCTAGTTTTATGCGTGAAGTTTAGTTCTCTTAATACTTACAAGGGATTGCGTTAGTCACAATGCAATCGAAGCTCAAGCATGCAATATCTTTTAGTGGTAATAATTAAATGCTACCAAGACTACATGACATGCACTAGCTTGTTCTACTTAGAGAGATCTATATGCATTACCTGTCAAGGATTTATCATACTGATACCGCATCCGGCTGGCCAAGCGGGACTTAGCAATGAAAAGATTAACACAACTAAGTAGAAAGCAAACAATGTTTCAATTAAACCAAAAATACGCTTACAAGTGGCACTTATCGCCGCATGAGGTGCTTGCGCTAAGCCTTGAAGAGAAGATTTAGCTCATGAAAGCAAAACAGATATACATGAAATGATACATTACACACAAGTGTACTCCCATTTACAGATTTCTGCAGCTCCTTTGTGAGGTGCTTCTTCTCTCTCCAATGGTCTGCTAATGATCCCCCTCTTGGCTTTGAGCAGGTGACTTCTATTTATAGGTGAGGGAAGCAAACTTCTTCAAGTCACCAACGGCCAACTTGCAAGTCCACTTGCGTTAGTTGTGTCAGCGCTTAATCATCATTAGGCCACTTGCGCCTTTTTTAATCTCCTTTTTCGCCTACTTGCTCTGGCTGCGCCGGCGCTTGTCTTTTCACCCATCTTTTTCTGTCTTTTGATCATCTTGGAAAGTGTGCCTGTGCTGAAAAGATACTTAAAATGTCCAGATTAGTTGCGTTGGCGCTTTGTATTTATAATTTCTTATCGCATACACAAATATAGCCTGCCGCTTATATCAAAGCACTTTTCCTTTTCTTTATGCGCTAAGATAACGCATTGGAGGTTCTTTTTGTCTTCTTTTAGCCTAAATTTAGAGGGTAAATAGCTTGCATTTCGCAAGCAATCATTATATTATAAGTTTAATTAATGAATTGAACTTTAAAATAAAATTAATTTTGAATATGATTCAAAAATTAATTAATGAGAGAATATGAATTTAATTAAATATGTAATATTTAATTAATTCATAAATTAATTAATTGGAGTATTAATTAATTAATTTAATTTAATTTAATTAAATATGATTTAATTAAATTAATACTATAGTTTATAATTAATGTACATTTGAAGCACATTAAAACTATAGGTTAAAAGACACATTTGAATATGATTCAATTAAAAAATTAATTAAATATATGATATTTAATTAATATGAAGAACTATTAATTGAGAATTAATTGGTTGGCATAGATTAATTCAATCAAATATAATTTGATTGAATTGATTAAACTAAAAGTATATAATTAAATTAATGTTATATATTTTTTATTTATTAATTAATATAATTAATAAAACTCCCCAACAGTTGCTGGGGAGTGGGGCAAGTGGTTGAAAAAAAGGGGTTACAAGCGTGTAACCCCCTCCCCAATAATAGCCCTCTCTTTCTGGATAGTATCGATCTCCATTGAATTCTCTCAGTTTTTTCCAGAAAAAATTACAGCAACCTTGCAGTAGATTTTTGAATTCCCTTTCAAGATTTGTGGTTCACACCAACAAGATCTCAGAATCCCAAGAGATACATCGGGTGAATGCTATTGGTGGTGTTCGTTGGAAGGAATGCAGAGAATAAATTTGTTCTTTAACAAGTAAGTTTCCAATTCTAAAAGGTTTAGAATTTTTGAATGCATGCTTAATCTAGTTAGATTTTTATAGAAATTTGTTTCTATTTTATGTTGTCAATCGTATTGGTATTTTGATTGTTTATTAAAATGAGTTGGTCCTCTGAAACTTTTCCGCTGCGTAGGGATCTTATCCCTTCAACCTTATTTTCTCTTCCAAACCTTTACTAGATATTGTCTCGTTGGGTATTCAATAACCTAACTTCAAAGTGTATTTAGTAAACTTGCAGATAATTTCAATCATCTTGAAAAGGGGGAAAAATCATTACTCACAAATGCTACTAGAACAATAAAAAAGATTAAGTTTACAAAAAGAAAAATTATGCAAATACAGTGTATTCAGTAAACAAATTATGCAAATATAGTGTATATAAGTTAACTAGCCTACTAGACAACATGCAAATAATTTCAGTATGGTAAACATCAAATCATCTAAACAACGAGATGAAATCATTACTCAACTATTTTCCTTATTCGAAAATTGGGATTTAGAAAATAATAGCCATGCAACGTCTCTATCCTCACAAAGCCTAAATATTGTCGGTTTACCATAAATATTGCTATACTAGGAGAGACGATTAATTTTTCCATTATTATGAAATGTAAGCTTACTATTTATGCAATCGATGAGTTATTCGAATGAACAATTTGAATCCACACACATTGTTGACACCTTGAATCCAGTGTATTGATTGCAATTATCCCACAATCCATTGTACCATATAGAAAGAAGAATAGAAGACATCTAGTTTTGAAAAGAAAGAGCAAAGATTGCATTAATGAACAAAAAAATGAATGTAATTTTTTAAAAATGAATACAATCATGCAAACAATACCTATGATCAGCCTACGGTGTTGGAAGAAACCGTGAACCAACAAATCGATCGACCTTCTTCCAAAAGATGATCAAGAGAGAGAGGATCGATGCTGTTAAAATCTAGAAAACCAAAGCAAAAAACGTATATTTTGGGTAGTTCCCCAGATTGCAAATGGGAAGAGAGAGATGATTGATTCTGTAACCATCCTTTCCTTGATTCATGGGATTGGAGGTTAATGATTTTTTCTTTTTTTTATTTCATCAGATACGAGCAGCACAAATATAGGGGGAGACATGGGAAATTACTCAAGGGTAAACATGGAAGATTGAATTCCACGAAAATAGGTCAAAAATAACGGTTGGCCATTTTTCATTAAAAAATCCGGTTTGACCATTTTTCAAAACTACACTGTAATTTTGGCCATTTCTAAGGATATCCCTAAAAAACCCCTAAAAATATGTTTTCTAAGAATAGGAATCTCCAACCTATTTCTCCCATTCAGCGTGATTTTTTTCAACGCCTTAATCGACCCAATAACAAATGCCAACCAATTTAATCGAGCTTTAGGGAGGGAATTAATTTAACATCATGCCCAATTCCAAGAATAATTACCCAAACATCATGGTATAAAATTAATAATTCCATAATACAAATCCAAATAAAATTTGCATTTTCATTTGACTAGATACATGGAATTTAAATACACCAGTATGCACGGGGCGTCACACAATTAATGTGCGTGATATTGATAAAAACATCCAAAAAAATTATTTTATTTTATGAGGAGAGAAAATATTAAATTTCAAATTATATAAATTTAAATTTTTAAAAGAAAAATGGAAAAGAAAAAAGGAAAATATTTTACAATATTTATTTATCCTTATAAATATTTAAATATGTATTTATGATAAAAAAACATAAATAATAATGATTTTATTTTATAAGAGAGAAAGTATTTAAACTTCAAATTATATTAATTTTAATTTTTAAAATAAAAGTAGAAAAAAAAAACTATTGGTGTATTTTAAAAAAGAAAAAAAAACTGAAAAAGTACAATTTAAAAGAAAAAACAAAAGCTACACATGCCAAGAATCAAACTCGGGCACAAAGAGATAATAGGTAAAAACAAGGGCAAAATGCACTTTTGGTCCCTGAGGTTTGGGGTTGATGTCTATTTGGTCTCTGAAGTTTCAAAAGTTATACTTTAGTCCTCCAGGTTTGTATAACAATTCTAAATGGTTCCTGATAAGGCAAACAATACATTGTCTATTATTGACAGTGGTAGTGGTATGACCTTTGGTGAACAATCTTGGAACCAGTGCAAGATCTGGGTGTTCACACGAGATTTCAGAGAGAAATTTGATTCGTGAAACAAGTACTTGTATGTATTGATTTCTATATAAGTGTAGTGGATTACAATCTCTAGTTACAATCCTTTGATGCTTTCTCTCACAAATCCAAGTTAGCTTGATCTACAGAGTCTTCAAAAAGCTTTAGTCTTGAAGGTTTGTTCTTCAGAATGACTTGGATTCTTCTTGATGGATCGAGGTAGACTTCAGTCTTCAGGTTTGCAGGAGGTTCTGAGCTTCAGTCTTCGATTTGGTAGGAGGACTTGAGGAGAATCTGAACTTTGATCTTCAGTTCTGCTATGAGATTGGAAGATGATCGGAGCCTTGTTCTTCAATTCTGCAACAACTGTAACACCCCCAAAATTTTACCTATACTGGGAGACATTACTAAACATTTACCCTAATGCCAACTTAATGCCCCGAAAATTTCGGCAGCATAACGACAGAACTATAAGCTACCCAACTTTTTAACACACCTGATATACAATATATATATACACTTCTAAAGCTAGATAAAGCAGATAGCCAATCTCACTCCATAACATCCATAAACAATCCAACTCAACACAAAAGAATATAATTGCGAATTAGATCTCATATCAAGGACTACCTAAATACATTAGAAAATTCACGATGCGTAAAAGAAGAGACTTTTAACTTTTCGAAACTACACCTAAAACATTACAACCAAATTAACATCAACCCTCGCCCATTCAACAGCTAGAAGAAAATATTAACATCGTATGCCACAACCTAACTCGAACACAAAACTAAGGACGAGTAACAAGGAAAACATGAATAAGACAAGCTAGCTATGGTCTTTCCTTCGTCACGTCTCCTCTAAATCACCAAGCTCGAATATGTTTGCAGCACCTGAAAACCCTGGTGGTGGGTTAGTACAAAACCACGGTATTGAGTAAGTGGCTCACGCCTGAAGAGCCATCAAACAACATACATATACAAGACAATTATCATGCTTTTCAACCACAATATCATGCCTCAAATACGAGACAACCAATCAACGCAACAAAACATACTCAACTAATGTAGACGTGCAACAACCATGCACCGAACACATGAATTTCCGCACCATGCCATGCATACTCGATTCTCTCTCAAGTTCCACGAGCTCGCTCAACACTCATAGCCCTCACAAAGCTCTCTGAGACTGACTCCTTCGAGTCACGCCGACCCCTGACCATATTACGCAGGACCTCAACGTTCCTCTACGACGTTCAGCGTTCGACCCTTGACCATATTACCCAAGGCCTCGAACTATGCATCGCCCCTTGGCCATATTACCCAAGGCACCCGATGCTCCTCTAAATCCATTAGTGACATACCACCCCTCGACCATTTGTACCCGAGGCACCTGGTATTCACCTAACTTTCCTTTTCAATGCACAAGGTCCTCTGACCTCACAATCTCACTAGAATGCATGAATCCTACTCATCATGCTTCTAGACCATGTTTCATGCCAATGACATGCTCACAAACTAGTATGCACACTCCAAACATGCTTTCTAAGCCATGCATTAAGCCATAAAACACATCAAGTGAACAACACGCTCACAACATTATACTCATGCTTTTCAATCAATCACAATGAAGCAACACATTTAACACAACAGTTTCACCATAACAACTCAACACAGCAGTTCATCATGCTCAAAACTCGTCATGAACATATAGCACATTAATATCTATACAACATATGATAAAACAACGCGAGTAAAGCTCACATCATGCTAGCACACAAACAAGTAGACCCAACAGATAGAAATCCACTTCCCGGAAGCTCTAAACGCTCCCAAACTAGATGGAAAGCTCCAAGGATAATCCAAGAGCTCCTAAACCAAACCTAGGCAAGCTCCTAAAAGCAACGATAACATATAAAGATCAGAATTGAGCTTAACCACCCCATTTGAACCTACAAGAACAAAGGGAAGAATTTCTTACCAACCAACTTGGATTCAAGCCTAAAGGCTAGCTCGACAACTTGGAACCAACTCGAATAATCCTTATAAGCTCCACCAAACAGAATAAGGTTCCTTGCTGGAAATAACTCAAGTAAGCTTTAATTGATCCCTAACTACAAGTAAACAACTTCAAGCTTTAGGGACAACTAGCTTAACCTTCTTAAGAGATCAAACAAGGTTAACAAGATCTAAAACTTACCAAAAAGAGCCTGGACCTTGTTGGAACCTATCGACCAGCACCAAAATCCCTTGAACAGCTACTACTCGGAGTCCAAAACGAGTCCTAACTACAAGTTAAAGAACACCCAACGACTATAAGCTATTCTAAAGCTAATCAAGATGAATTCTAAAGATTCAAGGATGGGAAACTTACCATTCGAAACCTAGACGCCCCTGAAGTTTGTTGCCCATCGATCAAAAAGCTCCAATAACAACGATCCAAGGCCGTTAAACCATGGGCACTTTAACTCGAGGTCGATTGGCTTATGGGTAACACCTATTTTAAGCCGACGTTGCTGCTGGATAACGCTCCAAGGGGTTGAATCCTATGAATTTAGGAGCGTTAGGGACTGGGCAACTAAAGTTCAAACCCAAATAGGCATGGGTAAGCACTAGAACATAACGAGATCGCTAAAAAGAAGGGAAAATCGTGTTGGACTCACGGATTGAAGCCACAGAGGCAAACACGCACCTGAGACTCGTACGAAAGAAGGCAACGCTACTAACCGAAGCTGTTGTCGAGGAGTAGTCGTTCGTGTGTTGCTACAAATCCTGAACGATCCTGGAAGCTGGGGCTTGTTAGTTGTTGGTCTTCGTGCACGAGGATGAAAGACGAGAGAGAGCAAGGGAATTGTGGGTCTTGCCGCACGGCTGAAGGAGATGGATACGAGATAGAGAGGAAGAGAACACCCAAAGAACGAGGCTTGACAAAAACCCACGACGGCGGCACCTGCTCACGCGAATGAGAGAACGAGAGCTAGAAGGAGGCGGCTGCTGACTAACACGAGAAAGAGAGGGAAGAGATGACTCGCGTGGGGGATGGCGGCAGCTGAAGAAAACGCAGAGGGGGGGCTGCTCACGCACGACAAAGATGAGGAGAGGGAGAAGAAACTTAGGGCTTACATTGATTTTTTTTTATTTCTTTTCTTTTAAAAATACACCTTAATAAAAAGAAAATCCCATTTTAAATAGGAATTAGAATTAACTAGGATTTAATTTAAAATCCCAAACTTAGCTCCTAAAAGATTAGGGAAAGAAAATAACTCAATTGATTAAGGATTTGGGTCTTTTGATATTTAAAATAAATATCGAATATTAAATTTCAAAACTTTAGAAAATTAAAGATTTAACTAAATATCTCTTTTTCCTAAATTATAGAAATTTAATTTAACGACCTCAGGCTAAACTTAAATTCTAATTTCCAAATTAAAATTAAAACGTCCAATTAATTCCAAAATGGCTCGATTTCAAAACGCGGGGCGTTACAATTTGGAGAGGATTCGAGCTTTGATCTTCAATTCTGTGGCGGGATTTGAAGAGGATCTTAGCTTCGTTCTTTAGTTTTGCGGCAGGATTCGAGGATGATCGGAACCTTGTTCTTCAGCTCTGTAGCTGAATCTGACGAGGATCTGAGCTTCAATCTTCGGTTCTACAGTGGGTTTTGAAGATGATCTAAACTTCGTTCTTCAGTTTTGTGCCGGGCTTTGAAGATGATCAGAGCCTTGTTCTTCTGTTCTGCAGCTGGATTTGATGAGGATATGAGCTTTGATCTTTGGTTTTGCAGAAGGAGCTTTGATCTTTGGTTTCTTCTGAGAGCTTTCTCTTCTTCCTTTCTTTCTCCCATCCCCCAAATGAGAAGTCATGCCTCCTATTTATAGAGTTTCCTAAAGGCCTTCGTGGGCTTGGGCTTGGGGGTAGCGTTTGGGCCCATGGGCTTGGGCCCTGAAACTTCAGGTTTCTTACCCAATTACCTTAATGAATTTGGGTTTAAATTGAACCCATTTCAATCTAATTTCACGACATTAGCATATTTTAATTTCACGAACTTAGACAATTAATTGAAGAAAATTTTCTATGCCAACAAATGCCCCCTTTTCAAGATTTATGAACAAATAGGTGTGGGTGAATCTCGAAAATTATGAATTGGCAATAAATGTTTTCTTCATAATTTTGACTACCCAATTTGTATTTGAACTGGGAGCATGATTTCAGGTTATTTCCAGGTTTTGAACTTAAAATAAAATTTGAATTTTAGTTCACTCTTGTTTTGGGCAAAATTTGGATTTGAGGTAAGAATTTGAAATTTACAACAAATTGGTTTCGGAAGAGACTTTGAATTCTACCATTTTCTTTGAATTTGGAGGATAATTTGAGCTTTTGCCAACTTAGCCTGATCTTGGGATTGAATTCTAATTTAATCATGCTTTGAGTAAAATTTGGAGCATGAGTAAATTTGGAGTTGGCAAAATCCTACCAAATTTTGGTTTGGGTGAAATTTGAACTTGATAAAATCTCAATTTGAGCTAAAATTTTGGATTATTCCCAAATTTTAATTTGATATAAAGTTCCAAATTATGAATTGAATTTGGGATTTAATTTGAACAAGGATTTAAGTCCCACATCGATTTTTGGGATAAAATTTTGGATTATCTCCAAATTTTTATTTAAGATAAAATTCCAAATTATGACATGAATTTGGAATATAATTTGAATTGGCACCTTGATCAAATTTTATTTGGAATAAAATTCAATTTTTTGCTTAACTTTGAATTTGGATTTGAACACCACTCAAATTGGGTTTAAGTGGTTCCTACTTGGAATAGGATTTGACTAGAATTTTAATTTAGAAGAGAATTGAAGATGTTTCTAATTTTGGAGTAGCACAATTCTTTAAATCCTGCAGTTTAACCAAGTTTTTTTTTGGACAAAATTTTGGGATCCACGAGGGTAACAGAATGGATGAAAGTTCTGAGTAAAATTTGTTGATTTTGGTTTAATCAATCCCAAACCTCAAATTTCACGTGAAATTGCAACTCAAAAATTATTTTGAAGTTGAGATTCTCCTATTAAATTTGGAAAAAATGAGATCTTACCTAAATTATGAGATAATTTCTTAAAGATTTTGCACTATATATACTGAAAGATGGATGGGTCTCACTTCATTGTGCTATCGAGATAAGTTCAAAGTTTTGAGATAAGTTCAAAGAAATCATAAACAACTTGTTGGGTCTTCAAGTTGCTTCCATCGCCACTTTTTTGGTAAGATTTCAACTCTTGTTGCTGAGATTAGGATATGAGAAAGAAGTTGAGCAGGCTGCTGTTCGGGTTGCAGACCGAGAGAGAACGAGGCGGACTGTGAGGGAGACTCTTGTGTTACTTGCGGCGTGCGGGCAACTGAGGTGCGGCGGCGATCGGAGAGGTGCGCGCGACGGCGGGGTGGAGGACGACGCGGTGGCGATCGGGAGCGACGTGAGTGAGAGAGAGAAACAAAAAAATTCAGAGAGAGAGAGAATGTGAGGGGAGAGAACAGGGGAATGGTGAGAAAGAGAATGGGGAGGGATAATGAGAGAGAAAGAAAAAAATAATGGGCCCCACGTTTTTTCTGCTTTTCTTTTTTCTTTTTTTTT
The DNA here is from genome assembly GCA_036850905.1 of Luffa acutangula. NCBI lineage: Eukaryota > Viridiplantae > Streptophyta > Magnoliopsida > Cucurbitales > Cucurbitaceae > Luffa > Luffa acutangula. The sequence continues at coordinate 21,334,583 of CM072095.1, read as the reverse complement.
TCAACAAATTATTTGTTTTAACCATTATTTTTTTTCGGAGGGAAAAACGTGTTCAGGCCCTTTTCATTTAAGTTTTCTCTTTTTCTTTTTATCTTTTTTCATCAAACCTTTTTTTTCGATTTTCAACTTTTCTCTTTTTTTTTTTAAAAAAAAAAAAAACTTTTCTTCTTTCTTATCAGTTTTACTCTTCCTTTTTTGTTTTAAATATTCTTTTTTAAGTTTTGTTTTTCAATTTCGTACCCTTCTTTTTTTGAGTCTTTTTTTGCCATTCTTTTTTCTTTTCTTAGGTCATAACTACATTTTTTTTTTTACATCTTCTCTTTGAGAGTTTAATTAATATATATTTTATGCAAACTCTTTTTTTTCCTAACAACCCTTTTTTTCTTTCTAAATCTTACGAAGCAATTGTGTTTGACATCCACTTCAACCGCACCATCAATATTTGCTTCTTATCTAGAAGGTGAATACATATTTTTATATACCTTTATTATAAGCTATTTCCCAATATAGCAAGTTTTTTAAAAGATATATTTTTTTATTTTTTTATTTCATTTTTTTAAGAGAGAGAAAATAAATCCATTTCTTAAACGAGGAGTGATCAACCCCTAGTTCAGGCGGAATTCAGGCTGGTCATTCTCTCACTTGCTTCAGGCAGAATTTAGGATGGTCTCTCACCCTTCACATCTTGCCTCAAGCAGTGATCAACCCCTGATTTAGGCAAAATTCAGGATGGTCTCTCGCCCTTCACACCTTACCTCAGGCAGTGATCAACCCCTGATTGAGGCGGAATTCAGGATGGTCTCTCGCCCTTCTAATCTTGCCTCAGGTAGTGATCAACCCCTGATTCAGGCGAAATTCAAGGTGGTCTCTCGCCATTCTCATCTTGCCTCAGGCAGTGATCAACCACTGATTTAGGCGGAATTCAGGGTGGTCAATCGCCCTTCACATCTTGTCTCGGGCAGTGATCAACCTTTGATTCAGGCGGAATTAAGGATGGTCTCTCGCCCTTCTCATCTTGCCTCCGGCAGTGATCAACCCCTGATTCAGACGGAATTCAGGCCGATCACTTTATATTATGTGATTTAATAAGATCATGACCATTGTTTTTGTAAGGATTTGGAATTCCACAATTCCGTTAAAGCAGAAGCGTAATTGGGACCGATTCGTAGTTAATTTTGTTTATCCAAAAATACTATTGCATTGGTTAAAACATAGAACAAATTGTATACAAACTTAAGGCTAAGAATAAAAAATTTATTAGATCTAAATCTAAAGGGGAAAAGCAAACATACCATTGTTGACGACTCTGAATACTTCAAGAATCATTCTTGATTGCTCTGCAACAACGAAGAACACCACCATTTGATCTTCCCCGCTATGACTCTGAGATTAGGAACGTAGTTGTGGGACTACCTAATCTTGAATGGGAAAAAGTAGAGAGAAAATTCTCCCTAGAGTTCTTGGGTTGAGAGAATATGATAGGGAGGCTACAGAGAATGCAAGAGTGCATTCTTGTGGCCTTATGTTGTTGTACCCAAACCCTAGGTTTAGTGTTCTATTTATAGGAGAAAGGTCATGAATAAAATATTAATTTAAAATCAATTATTTCCATAACTGATTTAATCTTTTCCATAATTAATCAATTCCATGACTAACCAATTCCATGACCAATCAATTCCATAATTGATTAATCTTTTCCATAAATGATTGATCACTTCCATAAGTGATTAAATCATTTCCATAAATGGTTAATTACTTCCATAAGTGATTAATCATTTACATAATTGATTAATTTCCAATTCATAATTTCTTTAATTAATTAATCACCAATTAAATATCAAATATTTAATTTCAGACCTTCTATTAGTTAATTAATTAATTATCCAATTAAATATCATATATTTAATTTGAGGCCTTCAATTAATTAATTCTATAATATGAATCAAATTCATATTAAAATTTGAACTCCTTCAAATTCTCTTATATCCTATAAATTTAATATGAATCAAATTCATATTAATATTTGAACTTCTTCAAATATTTATTTCTCTCATAGACTATAGTTTAATTAAATCTCATTTAATTTAAACTAAATTGAATAATTAATTAATTCATAATTAATTAATTCATCTTCTAATTAAATACCATATATTTAATTAGACATATATTTGAACTCTTTCAAATATATCAATCTCTCAATATTATAAAGTTTAATCTCAAATTAGACTTTATATTTTAATGCCTCACTATACATTATATTAATTTGTATCTCGTACAATTAACTTAATTCTCAATATGAATTTGAACTATTCAAATTCTCTCAAGATATATTTGTTCCTAATTACTCTTTATGAGCTAGCAGGGGGGCCTAATGGACCTACAGATCAGAAGCTCCAATGATATGAGGTTAATATATTAAACTCATTAATCAGGTTAACCAATATTCATTAATTGTGGGTCATTCCACTAAAGACCCAAAGCTGAACTCTTCTTACTGTAGAACATTTTTGTGTCCATGGATGTAGACCTATGCCGGTAAGTCAATCCTTCACGAGTGTCCGTAATCACAGCTGGGTCAAATTACCGTTTTACCCCTGTGTTACATCTATCTCCTTAAGTACCAGCGCTCATCTAATGAACAACCTGTTTATGGTCCAACCATTAAACAGAAAGTCCCTCTCGGGCCAGTGAGAGGGCGGAATCCCTTTGTTCAAGTCCCGGAGTCACCACTTAATGGAACACTCATCTACTTCACCTAGAAACGGGAAGGAGTGAATTCCTTTTTGTGTTGTCATGTCCCCAGCCTCCCACTCGGTCTTGTCCCCAAAAAGGAAGGCATATTGAGTCGGCGTATTGGTCACTCTCACCCATGCTAATCAAAGGACAATCCCTCATGAGAAGGAGTTCATGACACACTCAGGATTAAGATTGAGTTACCTAAGTCATCTTATTGAAACAGTAACCTAATTAGTTAACGGTGTTATAACTAATGGTTGACTATTTCGTGGTCTGGTCTTATGCAAACTCATTGTTGTAACGCCCTAGACCCAGGATTCGGAATCCGGATTCGGCCCTTAACGGCCCTGGCATTCCCCTGCGACCTGGCCACATTACCATACTAGTCTTAAATTGCTTCCAAGAGTGAAGGCTGTCCCCACAAACCAAAACGGGGCCCTTTTAGCATGCTTTGTCCTCACTCACATGCTCCCCAGGAAAATTCCCAGGAGGTCACCCAACATAGAACTTCTCAAAGCCAAGCACGTTTAACTTCAAAGTTCCTATGATTGAGCCACAAAAAAGGAAGGTGCACCTTGTTGGTATAGGTAGTATCTATCAATTCTTTTAAGCTTTTCTTGAACATACTCTCATGTCCTCAGGATCCCTCTCATTCGGATGTGATCTCGGTTCATTCATGTACCCCTCCTAACTCGGGTGTTACAATTGCATAGGATACCCCCACTTGCAGGTCTACTACATGGACGTTTTGGATCAATACGTCTGTATCAAATACAAAGCGGGTCGTATCTCATAGTGTTACCAGTTGTACTATAGACCTTTTAGGTTGTTACTTGAACATCGATCCTCGTATGTCCCCACATACTAGTTCAAGTTACATACAAACAACCTTGGATCTTAGTTTATTGGATTTGGGTCAAATTGTGCAATATTTAACAATAACACTTTATTGTAGAAACTCAATAATACTTTATTGAAACAAGTATACATTTTGTTTACATTTACTATCTACGGGTTTTAGGGCACAAAACCCAACAGTTTTGACCAATGTTATATCTTTTCTTTTAACCTGCTCTTTTCTTCTTTGTAGGAACATGGTGCATTTCATAGAGCTTTCAGATAATGAGAAGAAAAGTCTAGTCGTTCTACTGGACAAAGATCAACCCATCAAAAGTGGGACCATTCTTCCAATAGAGACTTCCATTACAAAGTCAAACGTTGAATTGGACAAATCTCATTTTTCTTTCGAAATAGTCTGTAGAAAAGACTCAAGGCCAAAACTCTTCCACTAAGGTTTGGATTCTACTATCTTCTTTACACGGAAAGAAGTCAAATATCAATCCAGAACCAACGTTGGAGAGTCGCATCATTGAAAATTAGGTTCGTTGGGGGCCTTTATTGAAATTCAACGGAGAATTTACTCACATTGCTTCTTACTAGGAGTGGCTGGAATTTGTCATTGCTCGGAACAAGAAACTACTACGAGGCTCTGGTTTATATTGAGCTGTGATGACTTCTTTATACTCCTATGATCGCAACAATGACATAGTTCGGGCCTTTTGCGAAGCCTGGTGTCCTTCAACCAACACCCTCCACACTTCATCTAGGGAAATATCCCTTTCTTTGTGTGACTTGTGGAAACTTGGAGGTCTTCCCATCAAAGAGAGATTTTATGATGAAACTATTCCTTGTTGTGAGGAATTGTTGAGATCATGCAACGAAGACGACCATCTACCCAAGAGTTGTGGATATCTTTTTGATGTCTATCATCGTATTGCATCCCAGCAAATGGAGAGACAACAAATTTCTACTCGCCTGTGGATTTCCTTTTGGTTTAAAGGTGATTTGAAATACGCCAAGCCTCCTTCCTGTAGGCCAAAGAAATCTTCTTGTCCTCGTTCAACTCATAATCCAGACGGGTATATTGGTGAGTGTGTGAACTGAATGGATGGAATGTGAGATAAGATGGATAATAATAAGAAAGAAATATTCAGCCAACACTTAAGTGCAAGTATACACTGTCGCACGTAGTAATAAAAAAACCTCAGAAAGTATTCCAAGGGCATCGATCCCACGAGGACTAAATTGGAAATTCATATTTGATGAGGAAACTACTCAAACGATTGCTTTTGAAAAAGGTAACCAAAGAAAATAAGTTGATTGATTGGGGTTTTGAAAAGATAAATAAAACATGCAAATAGATAATAGAAAATAACAATAATAAACAAACGAGGTGTTCAACATGGATTCATCTCTTACGTAACAACCATACTTATGCAGTATCTAACTTAAGAGTATTTAATGCATTGGTTCAGATTTAACTTCTATTTGGCCCTTGTTTCCAAAAACCGTTAGAAGGCTAAGCGAGAATCATTATGCACATTTCTGTGACTCGACTCCGATATAGATAATTAATGAATGCAACCTATAACCCTATAGTCGATATAGGGTGCCTTAGGCAGCTTACCCTATACCGTCGAACAATCTCTTTCGAGCTTTTTCTCCTATATCACCTTTATGAGAACCGATATCGTTTGTTCCTTTCGAGATCAAACTCACATAGCATGCAAAGTCTAAGTGATCAAATTAAACTCAGCAAGATCAGAATGATATTCAATAAAGAATGGCATGCATTAAACCCTACTTAAGCAAATAAAACACTTTGAAGCCATTAAACCCTAGGAGAATTCACCACATTGAACCCCTCAATGGGATTTAGCTACTCATGATGGGATAAAAAACAAATGAACACATTTTCATTGAGATAATGATGTAAAGAATACAAAATAATGAAAAGATTCAAGAGCTGGAAATAAAGGAGATAGCTAAATATTATGGGTTTTTTGTTTATACAATCCTTCTAGAATTCGCTAAGACACTCCACTCTCTCACTTTTACAAGATGGGAATGGGTGAAACTCTCTACAAACCACGAGGTTTGATGCCTAAATCTATCTTAGGTTAGAATTTGGTCATCTAAGAAGGACCTCGAGCATCCTTACTCATTAGCGTCGAGCCAGGGTTCTGTCACCACCCTTTTCTTCCAAGTGAGTTCTACTTGAATTTTACTTCGAATCCCGAGCTTATGTAGTGTAGAAATTGGTTGAGGAGTTGCGAAATAGGTGCTGGAAGGCTGCCTAGTCAGTTTCAGGGTCAAAACAACTGGTTAGGTGCGAAGAAGACTCGTCAACAATGACCCGCGCACGACTCGAAACGACCTCTGTTTTTTCCAGAATTGTTGTCGCATTTCAATTTTGCCTTCTGAGAAATGCGGTCGCATTTATGGGTAATTCCAGCTTCTCCTCTGTTTTTCTGCACAACAACAAAATAAGTCAAATTTGCTTCAAATCAAGTCTTTTTAAGAACAAATAAGCATAATTCAACAAAAGTGACTCTCAACACCCTAACTTATCAAATTAACATATTTTCAGATCGGAAATAGTAAAATTGACCTAAGCACTCAATATTTGACCAAGAAATGAGCTAAATATAAGGGTAAAATAGGAATATTTTTTACCCTTATCTATCCCCCAGCCACGCGACTGGTCGGACGAAGAACAAAAGTTGTTCCAAGATCTTGGCGTAGAAGAAGGATGGAAAGAATGAACATATATGGTCGCCTTTCTTTCCTGTTGGTTGTGTGTTTTTGTGTTCCCTTACAAGAATGTGAGATTTCTTCGCCTCGGTGTATTTAAAGTTGCGAGCATAATGACCAAATGTGTTATTTTCAATCTTGCGGTCCCAGTTTTATCCAACATATTGTTGTGTTTTCTGCCCTAAACTCGTAGATAGTAAATGTACTTTTGACCAAACATTAATAAAAGTGATGTATTTGTATTATATCTTGTCTTATTAACCCTAATCCAATAAACTAAACATCCAAGGCTAATAGAATGAGGCTTGAACTAGTATGTAGGGACATATGGGGATCGATGTTCATGTTTTAGCCTAAAGGGTCTGTAGTATAGGGATAAGGCTGGGTACCTTATTCTGGTGACAATATAGATACGACCCGCTTTGTATAATGATACAAACGTAATGATCCAACACGTTCATGTAGTTGACATGCGAGTGGAGGTATCCTGTGCAATGAGTTTGCACAAAGACTGGACCGCGAAATAGTTAACCACTAACTGTAACACCGTTAGTTAGCTCGGTTTCTATTTCACTAGGATGACCTAAGCAACTTGGCCTTAATCCTGAGTGGATTATGGACTCCTGTCCATGAGGGATTGTCCTTTGATTTTTACAGGTGAGAGTGGCCTGCACGCCGACTCAATAAGCCTACCATTTTGGGGACAAGACCGAGAGGGGAGCAGGGAACATAGTCTTACAAGAAGGAATCCACTCCTTCCCAGTTTTTAGGGTAAGTAGAGGTGTGTTCCCTTAAGCAGTGTCTCCGGGTATTGAACAATGGGCCCTACCCTCTCTATGGCACGAGAGGGACTTTTGTTTGTTGGGTGGACCTCAAACAGGTTGTTCATTATAGGAGCACTGGTACTTAAGGATGAAGAGGTACCCAGGGGTAAAACGGTAATTTGACCTAGATGGGGTACGAGCACACGTGAAGGGCTAACTTGCTGTTGATGGTCGATATCCCTGGACACAAAAATATACCTGCAATGAGAAGAGTGGAGCTGTGGTTCTATAGTGGAGTGAACCACAATTAACGAATATTGATTAACTTGGTTAATGAGTTTAGCCAATTAATCTCATATCGTAGGAGCTTCTGATCTGTAGGTCCATTAGGTCCCATCGGTAGCTCACTAGGGGTGTTGAGGTAAAATTCTAAAGGGAAATGAAACATTCGAAGGTGTTCGAATATTAAGTTTAAAATATGAATTGGGTTTAAAATATGAATTGGATTCATATTAAAACTATAGGTTATAATTAATGCACATTTGATGTACATTAAAACTATAGTTTATGAGAGAGATATATAGTTAAGTATATGATATTTAATTATAATATTAATTAATTGATGAATTAATTAATATTTTAGTTTTAATTTAATTTAATTAAATGTCATTTAATTACATTACATTAAAACTATAGGTTATGTGGGATGTTTACATAAATGTGATTTATGTAAATTCTATTAAGGTTAATTAGTAATATTAATTAATTAATTTTTAATAAATGTTATTTAATAATTAAATAATATTCTTATCAGTTATTTGTAACTGATAAGAATCAATCTACCCACTATCGTAGGGTTTGCTCGTTTGAGAGAAAAAAGAGGATGGAGTTGGCGTTTTCATATAACGCTTATCTTGAATTAGATTATTCACTCCCTCACGACTCTCTTGCTCTCTCACGCCTCCCCCTCTCTCCCAAGAATATCTCTCTGTTTTTTCAAGCAAAAAACAAAGAACAAAAACTTCCCAAAATATTCCCAATTTTTGCCTTGCTCCCACAAGCAGACAACCAATTTTTTCCTGTGAGAATACCGGTGAAGTGAAGGGAATAAAAGTCCCCAAGCAGTGGAAGCGCATCGATTGGACCTTACGCCGTATATTAATTAACATTAAAATATCGTTACGAAAACTCAAACAAACTTTAAACATACTTTAAAGTTGCTGGAAAATCAGTTTAAACATTCTGAAAAATAAATCTAAATTTATTTTCATGCTTTTCTAAAGAAAAGGGAAAGAACCGTTACAAACCTTCGTTGTAGACTTGACCGTTCTTCGCCAACGATGCTCCAACGATCAAAACGCAGCAGCCCCCTTTTAAGTTTCTTCGCTGGAAAATCCTTATTGAATGACACAATAACCACAGAGGTTACACCAGTATGTCTCTAAGTCTAGGAGACAAAAGACTTGTGGGGGTCTTTCTCTAAGAGGGAGGCTAGAGAGAATTCTAGGTCTTGTCTTGAGAGTTTAAGAGCAAGAGCAAAGTGTCATGGGCCAATTAGGTCTAGTGTTCTATTTATAGAAGAGAGGCCATGAATAAAATATTCAATTAAATCAATCTTTTCCAAAATTGATTCAATCTTATTCCTTATTTAATCAATAATGATCAATCAATTCCATAATTGATTAATCATTTCCACAAATGACTAATTACTTCCATAAGTGATTAGATCATTTCAATAAATGATTAATCACTTCCTTAAGTGATTAATTATTTACATAATTGATTAATTCATGGTCAATGAATTCTTTAATTAATTAACCACCAATTAAATATCACATATTCAATTTCCGACCTTGAATTAATTAATTCGCCCAAATAGATTTTTGGCCTTAAATTAATTAATTCATTATTTGAACTCTTTCAAACTTCCATAAATTTATATTTCAATTTCTTCAAATATTAATTTCACTCACAATAATATATCAATATATATTATGTTTGTTTCCCTTAGTAAATTGAACATTTTCAATTTACATTTATTACTTAGTTGCCTCAAATTACTTTATGAGCTACTAGTGAGACCTAATGGACCTGCAGATAAGAGGCTCCAACGATGTGACATTAATTGGTCAAACTCATTAACCACATTAATCAATATTCGTTAACTGTGTGTTCATTCCACTATAGACTCACAGTTGCACTCTTCTCACTGCAGACATATTTTCTGTGTCCACGGATATAGACCAATATCGATTAGTTAGTCCTTCACGAGTGTCTGCAACACCAGCTGGGTCAAATTACCGTTTTACCCCTAGGTTACTTCTATTTCCTTAAGTACCAGTTCTCCTCTAATGAACAACCTGTTTGTGGTCCAACCATCAAACATAAAACCCTCTCGTGCCATTGAGAGGGTGGGGCCCTTTGTTCAAGACTCAGAGTAACCACTTAAGGGAACACTCATCTGCTTCCCTAAAGTCGAGAAGGAGTAAATTTCATCTTGTATGATTATGTTCCCAGCTCCCCATTCGGTCTTGTCCCCAAAATGGTAGGCTTATTGAGTCGGCGTATTGGCCACTCTCACCCATGCAAATCAAAGGACAATCTCTCATGAGCAGGAGTCCATAATCAACTCAGGATTAAGACTAAGTTGTCTAGGTCGTCCTAGTGAAATAGAAAACCAACTAGTTAACGGTGTTATAACCAGTGGTTACTATTTCGCGGTCCGGTCTTATGCAAACTCATTGCATAGGATACCCCCACTCGCATGTCTCCTACAAGAACGCGTTGGATCGCAACGTTTGTATCAAATACAAAGTGAGTTGTATCCATAGTGTCACCAGGATAAGGCACCCAGTCTTATCCCTATACTATAGACCCTTTAGGTTGTTTCTTGAACAATGATCCCATATGTCGCTACATATAGTTCAAGACTCATATTACAGCATTGGATGTCTAGTTTATTGGGTTAGGGTTATTTTTAGGCAAAGACAAATATAAAATAACTAATAACAATTAATGGAAAAATATATCAATATTATTTCATTAATATCCGGTCAACAGTTACATACGCTATCTACGAGTTTTAGGGCATAAAACCCAACATGAAGATCTTGTGGTTGGGTTCACAAAATTCAGCAAGAAGATTCCAAAAAGGTTGCTGTATTTTCTGCACTCCGTTGGTGAATTTGACGAAACGATCAAGAACGTCTTCAATGATATAGTGTTCTTGATCTTGGTTCAACAGGATACAATTTAGATTAGATCTAAATATGTATTAGCATGTTTTATTATTAAAATTCAATAGTTTTATTTTGATTTTACTGCTGTATTTTAATTTGCCAACGTATGGTATTTTATTCCGAATTAAAAACTGAGTTAAGGTTGTTGTTCGTTTCCGCTGCGAAAAGGCTGTTATCCCTTCAATTGGTATCAGAGCCTTCTCTGTATTTTAATTTGTGAATTAAATTTGCGTTGGTTTTAGGTGGGATTTAATTGCATTATGGATGTTAATTTTGTTTGGTTTTATGCCCTAAAACTCGTAGATAATGAATGTAAACAAATTGTATACTTGTTTCAATAAAGTGTTATTGAGTTTCTTCAATAATGTGTTATTGTTAAATATTGCACAATTTGACCCAAATCCAATAAACTAAGATCCAAGGTTGTTTACATGTGACTTGAACTAGTATGTGGGGACATACGGGGATCAGTGTTCAAGTAACAACCTAAAAGGTCTATAGTACAGGGATAAGGCTGGGTACCTTATCCTGGTAACACTATGTGATACGGCCTACTTTGTATTCGATACAGACGTATTGATCCAAGACGTCCATGTAAGAGACATGCAAGTGGGGGTATCCTATGCAATGAGTTTGCATAAGACCGGACCACGAAATAGTAAACCACTAGATGTAACACCGTTAACTAGTTAGGTTACTGTTTCAATAGGATGACTAGGTAACTCAGTCTTAATCCTGAGTGTGTCATGAACTCCTTCTCACGAGGGATTGTCCTTTGATTAGTATGGGTGAGAGTGGCCTGCATGCCGACTCTATAAGCCTACCTTCTTGGGGAAAGGATCGAGTGGGGGGCTGGGGACATGACAACATAAGATGAAATTCACTCCTTCCCGCTTCTAGGAGAAGTAGATGAGTGTTCCCTTAAGTGGTTACTCTGGGTCTTGAACAAAGGGATCTCGCCCTCTCACTGGCCCGAGAGAGATTTCCTGTTTATTGGTTGGACCATAAACAGGTTGTTCATTAGAGGAGCACTGGTACTTAAGGAGCTAGAGGTAACACAAGAGTAAAACGGTAATTTGACCATATTGTAGTTATGAACACTTGTGAAGGATTGACTTACCGACATAGGTCTACATCCATAGACACAGAAATGTTCTACAGTGAGAAGAGTTCAGCTGTGGGTCTTTAGTGGAATCACCCACAGTTAATGAATATTGGTTAACCTGATTAATGAGTTTAATCTATTTGTCGCAACGTCATCGCGACGCGGAGCGGCCGACATCCTTTCTTGGGTTTTTAAGAAGAAAGTTGGAGTCGCCACCAATCATTGAAGGTGTGATTGGTCACCTTTAAAACAAAAAACCAGTCTTAGAAAACCAGAAATTAGGTTCGGGAGTCGTTTGAGTGTAGGGAAGGTATTAGCACCCTACAACACCCGTTTAAGAAAACGATTACCACAGTATCTTAAATTGTCCAATTAAATGAATAAAAACAGTCCTTTATTTTTATTTTTCTTAAAAAGAATGATAAATATGAAGATATAAACCCAAAATGCAATAATAAACACAAGATGTCTCATTTGTTTTTACCTTAACTTTAGAAATAAAGTAAGGATTAAACATTATGAGGTTGATAACCAATTTAATATAAATCATGCCTAATTTCTCTTTTAATTAAAGGAAATATGGGCGATACATGATTGTGTTTATTAAAAAAAAAAAAAAAAAAACAAATAGAGGTAAAAGAAGAAAATCATTCAAAGAGTGAATTCTTTTTAGGGAAAATGAGAATTTTCATACGCCTACACGGGAGTTGAACTCCACGAAGACACATTACTCAGTTCCCATAATCCCTTTCAAAAGAAAATCAAAACAATAACAATAATTGAAATTGACCAAGCGGAATTAAAGATTAGATTAAATCAATTTGGAGAATGAAAGGAAAAAACAAATGAATTAGAAAGTTTAAAAAAATGAAGTTGGCAAAGTGCAAAAGTGAACTAAAACGAGAGAGAAATTAAAAATGATAATGATAATGATGATAATAATAATCATAATAATAATAATAACAATAATAACAAAACAAAAAAAAAAACAAAAAAAAAAAAAAAAACAAAGGAAATAGAAAAACAAAACCCCACCTTTTTTACTTCTCTCTTTCTTCTTTTTTCCTTTTTTCTTACCCAATGTTTCCTCTCCCCGTATACTCCTTCCTCCCCCTCTTTTTTCCTCTTTTCCTCTTCCACTTTCTTTTCTCTCTTTTTCTATCACTCTCTAAGCTAAACTCTTGCTCAAATGCCTAAACTCTCTCAAGCTCACTTTTACCCTAAACTTCTTCTCTTTTTTTCTCTCCTTTTCTATCAATCTCTAAGCTAAACTCTTGCTCAAATGCCTAAACTCTCTCAAGCTCACTTTTACTCTAAAATTCCACTCATTCTTCTTGTGTTTCCATCCTCCATCTCCCCCCTTTTTATACTTGAAGGGTTACTAATTTAGGGGGGAGATGGATGAGAAAATGGTGGGGAAAATAAAAAATAAAAAAATACTAACCATGGAAAAAGCTTTAGAATAGGTAATGGGGGAGTTTTTCATGAAAACTTCCCATTGAATAGGAATGGGGAAGACCAAAAAAAAAAAAAAAAAAAGATAATGTGTGGGGAAGGGGATTTGAAACACAGACCTCGTGATTATCAATACGACTTCATGCCAGTTGAGCTATGCTATTGTTGGCATATCATAAAAACAAATTGACCACCAAATATTGGAAAACTTCAAACATTATTACTTAAAATCAAGCCGGACCAAATACGGTGTCTACAGTTTGCCCCCCTTTGTGTATCCTTGAAGGATTGAAAGGGTAGACAAAGGAAAGAGACTAAGTACTGGGGAGGCGAAGATTTGTTCGGTAAAAATTTGAATTTAGAAAGGAAAATGCGCTTGACTTAATCACGTCTCAACCACAATTTAATAGTCAGGTTTGGTTTAACCGTGAGAAAAACTGAAAACGAACACGGATTGACACAGGCTTCGACCTCGACTGAATAGTCGGGTTTGATTTAACCGAGAGAAAAATTGAAAACGGACCTGGATTGACACAGGCTTCGACCTCGACTGAATAGTCGGGTTTGATTTCACCGAGAGAAAAATTGAAAACGGACCTGGATTGACACAGGCTTCGACCTCGACTGAATAGTCGGGTTCGATTTAACTAAGAGAAAAACTTAAAACGGACCTGGATTGACACAGGCTTTGACCTCGACTGAATAGTCGGGTTCGATTTAACCGAAAGAAAAAACTAGAAATGGACCTGGATTGACACAGGCTTCGACCTCGGCTGAATAGTCGGGTTCGATTTAACCGAGAGAAAAAACATAAAACGGACCTGGATTGACACAGGCTTTGACCTCAACTGAATAGTCGGGTTCGATTTAACTAAGAGAAAAACTTAAAACGGACCTGGATTGACACAGGCTTTGACCTCGACTAAATAGTCGGGTTCGATTTAACCGAAAGAAAAAACTAGAAATGGACCTGGATTGACACAGGCTTCGACCTCGGCTGAATAGTCAGGTTCGATTTAACCGAGAGAAAAAACATAAAACGGACCTGGATTGACACAGGCTTCGACCTCGACTGAATAGTCGGGTTCGATTTAACCGGAAAAAAAAACTTAAAACGGACCTGGATTGACACAGGATTCGACCTCGGCTAAATAGTCGGGTTCGATTTAACCGAAAAAACTGGAAATGGACCTGGATTGACACAGGCTTCGACCTCGACTGAATAGTCGGGTTCGATTTAACCGAAAATAAATTTTCTTTGCAATGCACGCTAAACTTGAATGTTTGAATACATGGGGTGCAGATTTAGCACTATCCGAAAACTATGATACAAATTTCTTTAAAAGATATTTGATAGCTCGGGCACCCCATTCGCATCACCCTTGGTAATAGACCTTAATTGGATCATGAACTCGCTAAACAACTTGTTCTTTGTTTGATGACCAAAAATGTATCCATAACGACTTTGCTCCTGTAATAATAATGGTTTTGCCCCAGTTTGAGAAGACCAAAATAATCGTTTTGCCCCAGTTCAAGACTTTGTCATGTTGAAATGACGGTTTTGTCCTCCATGATGACATTCCATCAACCTTCATGATCACGGTGCTCTTGGAAAAATATTGTCTTTGGATTCTTTGTTTGGACATATGTATTTCACATCGAATCGTTTAAGTTACCACCATTGATTTGAAATATCGCGTTTATGTAACTTTTTGTTTATTCAATTGTAATGATAATACAGGTAAACATGCCAACATTCATAGTTGAGGAAATACTATGGAGAGTGGGGGAGAAAAATGGACAAGATATGCCATGCTTCGAGAAGGGAGCTTTGATTTATGACTAAAATTCAATAGACATATGTGTCAATGTTAAGGTTCTAGAACTTGAGACAAAAGTAACCTCTTAAACATGATATAGAAATTGAAGCGTAATTCTCCTAGACACTTGTTGAATTCCCGCAACTTTGTCGAATCCTTTGATACACAAGTAGCCTATGCGTAATATCTTCGAACTTGATCTGAATTAACTGGACTTGGCAGCTCATTACCATCCATGTTAGTCAAGACTAAAGCTCCTCCAGAGAAAGCTTTCTTCACCACGAATGGTCCTTCATAGTTTGGGGTCCACTTGCCTCGGTGATCTTTTAGAAAAGGAAGAATTCGTTTTAAGACTAAATCCCCTTCTCTGAATACTCTAGGACGCACTTTCTTATCATAGGCTTTCATCATTCGTCTTTGGTAAAGTTGACCTCTGCACAATGCTGTCAATCTCTTTTCTTCAACAAAGTTGAGCTGCTCATAGCGGTTTTGGATCCATTCAGCCTCTTCTAAATTAGTCTCCATGAGGACCCTTAATGATGGAATTTCCACTTCAATGGGAAGAACAACTTCCATACCATAAACTAATGAAAATGGTGTTGCCCCAGTTGAAGTGCGAACCGATGTGCGATATCCATGTAATGCAAAAGGAAGCATTTCATGCCAATCTTTATACGTCACCGTCATTTTTTGCACAATCCTTTTTATGTTTTTATTGGCAGCTTCCACTACTCCATTCATCTTTGGTCTATACGGAGTTGAGTTGACATGCTTGATCTTGAATTGCTCACATAACTCAGTCATCAATTTATTGTTCAGATTTCGTGCATTATCAGATACTATGGTCTCAGGAAGACCATAGCGACATATAATCTCCTTCTTGATGAATTTGATCACAACTCCTTTCGTCACCTCTCGATAGGACATTGCTTCTACCCATTTGGTAAAATAATCTATTGCCACCAAGATGAATCGATGTCCGTTTGAGGCTTTTGGGTCAATAGGGCCTATAACGTCCATTCCCCACATGGAAAATGGTCATGGTGTCGTCATAACGTGCAACTGAGATGCTGGAGCATGAGCTTTATCTGCGTAAATCTGACATTTGTGGCATTTTCGGGCATATTTGATACAGTCAGCTTCCATGGTTAACCAGTAATAGCCAGCCCTTAATCCTGTCTGGCCATCATGTGTCCATTTGCATGGGTGCCGCAAATTCCCTCATGAATTTCTTTCATAATCGTGTTGGCTTCATTTGTATCTACACACCTTAGAAGTACCATATCATGATTTCTTTTGTAAAGTATTTCTCCATTTAGGAAGAACTTCATTGCTAACTTTCTAAGTGTGCGCTTGTCATTTTCTGAGGCATTCAGAGGATAGGTTCCACATTTCAAATAATGTTTGATGTCTTGAAACCACGGCTTGTCATCAAACTCTTCTTCTATATTCATGCAGGAGGCTGAAACATCTACCCTTCCCATCTTAATAGGTTGTACCTCATGATTGGGGTCTATGTTGAACATGACTGCAAGCGTAGCCAAGGCGTCTGCTATTTGATTACTCTCCCTTGGTAAATAGTCAAAAGTGATTTCTTCAAATTTATGAGACAAATCTAATATAAGCTTTTTATAAGGCAGTAGCTTAGTGTCTCTTGTTTCCCATTCTCCTCTCAATTGGTGAATCACCAACATAGAATCTCCCAAGACTCGAAGTTTCTTTATCTTCATATCCAATGCAGTTTGGATACCCATAGAACAAGTTTCATATTCAGCCATATTATGAGTACAATCAAAACTTAATTTGGCGGTGAGAGGGAACAACTTTCCTTCAGGTGATATTAATACAACACCTATCCCATGACCTAACTCATTGGAGGCCCCATCAAACAACATGGTCCATGTTTCCAAGTCTGATATTTCTTTTTCCACCATTATTGTGGAGACAAATTCATCAGGGAAATCAAATTTCATTGGTTCATAATCGTCTATAGGTTGCTCGGCCAAATGATCAGCTAGTGCACTTCCTTTGACTTTCGAGTAACATAAACAATATCATACTCGGATAAAAGAACCTGCCATCTAGCAATTCTACCAGAAAAAGACGACTTTTCAAAGATGTATTTGATAGGATCCATCTTTGAGATAAGCCATGTTGTGTAGTACAACATATATGGTCTCAAACGACGAGCGGCCCAAGCTAGAGCACAACAAGTTCTTTCTAAAAGAGAATATCTGGTTTCGCAATCAGTGAACTTTTTGCTTAAATAATATATGGCTTGCTCTTTTCTGCCTGAACTGTCATGTTGTCCCAGTACACACCCCATTGAATTTTTCGTCACTGTAAGATATAGGATAAGTGGACGATTTGGAGTTGGAGGTACAAGAACATGAGGGTTTTGTAGGTATTGCTTGATCTTTTCAAATGCCTTTTGACAGTCGTCATTCCATATGCATGTATCGTTCTTACGAAGTAGCTTGAAGATTGGTTCACATGTTGTTGTAAGATGTGATATGAATCTTGCAATATAATTCAATCTTCCCAAGAAACCTCTGACTTCTTTTTGAGTACGTGGTGGTGGCATTTCTAGAATGACTTTGACTTTGTCTGGGTCAACTCTAATTCCCTCATGGCTTACGACGAAACCCAACAACTTGCCAGAAGTGACCCCAAATGTGCATTTACTCGGATTCAATTTCAACTTGAATTTTCTCAATCGCTCGAATAACTTTCGGAGAATGGTTGCATGCTCTTCCCCTGGTTTTGACTTATCAATCATGTCATCAACATACACTTCGATCTCCTTATGCATTAGGTCATGGAAGAGAGTAACCATGGCCCGTTGGTAGGTTGCCCCAGCATTTTTTAATCCGAACGGCATGACCTTATAACAAAAGGTTCCCCATAATGTGATGAATGTAGTTTTCTCTTGATCTTCAGGTGCCATTTTGATTTGATTGTAACATGAGAATCCATCCATAAAGGAAAAAGTTGAGAATCCAGCTGTATTATCTACCAGTACATCAATATGAGGAAGTGGGAAGTTATCCTTTGGGCTTGCTCGATTCAAATCTCTATAATCAACACACATTCGGACCTGTCCATTTTTTTTAGGTACTGGCACAATGTTAGCTACCCATTCTGGATAATTAGCAACTGTTAAGAATCCTGCATCAATTTGTTTCATGACTTCCTCTTTTATTTTGATTAACATGTCTGGCTTCATCTTGCGTAACTTCTGTCTCACTGGCTTGCATTCAGGCTTAAGTGGCAAATGATGCACTACAATACTTGTGTCTAAACCAGGCATATCTTGATAAGACCAGGCAAAACACATCAATGTATTCATGAAGCAATGTTATTAACCCTTGACAGCTTTCAACAGACATGTTGGTCCCGATTTTAACTTCTTTAATCTCTACTTGAGATCCCAAGTTAATCGTCTCTATCAACTCTTCATGTGGTCCCAATATCCTCTCTTCTTCTTCAATCATTCTCAACAATTCAGGAGTAAGTTCTAGATCTTCCTCATTACCACTTGTTCTCTCATCGGACTCAACATCGTATGTAGGAGAATCAAGTTCGTATTTAAGATCATTAATGCTTTCAATCCCAATTTCGCTGTTTAAGAGAGGGATTATTCAGTGTGATGAAAGAAGATAAATGAAGGAATGGAATAAATGAAATCAATGCTAAAAGAAGTAGACACAAGAGAGATTCATTGGATGATAGGAAAGGAAGGAAAAAAACAATGCTTCTTCATTAACAAATGAAATATTGACATAGAACACATAAATCATCAAAACAAAAAACAAACAAAAAGTTTAAAAATTACTTTGATATCTCATTAAAAAATGATGGTAGCTCCATTACAGTCCAATTATTGAGTTCAAAGTCTTCTGGGCACAAATAAACTAAGGGACCGGCTTCTTTGTTCTGTTCGATTATAGCCATGACTGCAGGGTCTTGAGATTTCGAATGAATTATTCCAGCAAAGATGAAGGTATCATGAAGATGAGGAATGATATTCATTTGATACTTCGGCTCACGGTTCTCCAATCTAGCCAGTCGTTTTTCTTTCTCCTGCCTGTGTGCTTTAATCATAGCTTTTTTGCTTGGTTTATACCCCAAACCAAACCTCTTCGTATTTTTCGACATATTCAACAAATTTTCGAGGCTTTGGTTGCTTCCTGTTAAGGAGAGTTTTGAAAGTTGCAGCTCCATTTTCCCTATCTCTCCGTATAAAGTTGTGGCATTTGCAATCTCAAAAGCTTGAAATGATGACTCAAAAACCTCTTCTGCTGCTTCTATGTAGGGCATTGAAGAGGGTCTTGACACTAAGATATCCTCTTGCCCAGATATGATTACTAGTTTGCGGTCGACCACAAATTTAAGTTTTTGGTGTAATGATGATGGGACCACTCCAGCTGAGTGAATTCAGGGACGCCCTAACAAGAAGCTATAGGCCGAATTAATGTTCATAACCTGAAAGGTTATATCGAAGGTGCATGGACCTATCTGGATGGGCACTTCTATGTCTCCAACAACTTCACTACGTGCCCCATCAAAAGCTCGTACGATCATAGTGCTGGGCCTTATATGAGACATATCAACAGGCAATTTCTCCAACGTGGATTTAGGCATTATGTTCAAGGAGGAACCATTATCAACTAGAACTTTTGCCACAGCAAAATTTTTGCACTTAACTGTAATGTGCAAGGCTTTAGTGTGTCCGGTGCCTTCTGGTGGTAACTCATCATCTGTGAAGGTTACTGAACTGGATGCAGTTATGTTTCCAACAATGTTATCCAAGTTGTCCACCGTAATATCCTGCGGAACATAAGTTTGATTCAAAATGTCCAACAAAGTCTTACGATGCGTATCTGAAGCCAGTAACAAAGCCAGTATGGAAATCTTTGCAGGGGTTCGACCTAACTGTTCAACCACTTTATAATCACTTTGCTTAACCAACTTCAAAAATTCTTGGATGTCCTCTTCAGATGCTGGCTGTTTAACATCTAGGTTCTTCGCTACAATGGGCTCTTCTATTTTCTCCTTGATATCTTCAGTGATCTTGGCTTTTCCTTTTTCTTTACCCTTGGGTTTCAATAGGTCTTCTGGTGTATAGCACTTCCCGCTTCGTGTTAGACCTCCTATCCCACTGATATTATGGATTGGAAGGGGTTCAGAATCAACAGTTACCTTATATTCATAGTTCCAAGGTACTGCTTTTGAACTTTTATATTCAAAGGGAGTCGGAATCTGGATGGTAATCGGTCTTGGCTTGGAATTTGGGGTACTGGGCTTCTCGCGATAAGATATTGTTAACGGTTTTGGCTTGAGAGACAACCTTGAGCATTCTTCTATAATATCAACTTCCCCATACTGAGGGAGCTGAGTCATCTTTTGAGAAACTGTTAAAAAATGTGAATCTAACAACTCCTGGACCTTCAAACGAAAATGAGGACATTGGTCGATAGAATGCCCTTTTGCCCCAGTGTGATAAGAACACATCAAACTGTCATCGTATGCTCTTACACCCAAATCTAATTGGAGGCGTTCTACTCTAATGTATCCATTATTCAATAATATTTCGAATAGTTCTCCCATGGGAGTCACTATGCTCTCAACATTCTTTCTTAAATCAGCTCCATGAACCTCTATCGCATTTACTTGTGCATTCTGATGGTTTGGCAGAGGATTGTTGTTGACATCTGGACCATTTTCTTTCTTAAAGTTCAACCATCCTGCCTTTATCAATGCTTGCACCCTATGCTTGAGTGCAGTACAGTTTTCAGTGGAATGTCCAATTGCTCCTGCATGGTAGTCGCAACGGGCATTTGGGTCATACCACTTTGGGTAAGGTGGCTTTACTGGGTCTATTGGTACGGGTGCCAGCTGATTATTCTGGAAGAGTTGGGGTAGAAGTTCGGTATATGTCATCGGAATCGGATCAAAATGAGTCTGTCTACGGACGCCTTTATTGTTTTGGTGTCCTTGGACATAAGGAGTGTTATGTTGATTCCGAGGCTGGTAGCCTTGAGTAGGACGAGGATTTTGGACGTAAGGGGATGAATATTGGGCTGACGTATTATTGATATAGGGTTGAGGGTAAACATATGGAGGTGGATAGTGATATTGTGGCACTCCGGCATTAGGGTATGGTTGTCTTGAATTGAAACCAATCATCTGAACTTCTCCCTCTTTTTTCTTCGATGGAACCCCCTTTTTCGTTGTTGATGATCCAGCCGTATCAGTTATCTTTCCATGCTTAATTCTGTACTCGATTCTCTCTCCAATTGTCATTATGTCAGAGAAATTGGTAGAGGCACTCCCAATCATCTTATCATAGAAAGGAGATTTGAGAGTATTAATAAACATGGTCGACAACTCCTTATCAGCTAAAGGTGGTTGCACCTGAGCAGCAGTATCCCTCCACCTTTGGGCGTACTCTTTAAAGCTTTCTGTGCTCTTCTTTTCCATCCTCTGGAGGTCTAAGCGGTCAGGAGCCATATCTATGTTGTGCTTATATTGCTTTAAAAATGAATCGGCTAGATTCTTCCATGAACATATATGAGTGCTGTCTAACTGCATATACCATCGAGATGCTGGACCAGTAAGACTGTCCTGGAAGCAATGAATTAACAGCTTGTCATTTTGGACGTATGCTGCCATCTTCCTACAATACATGATGAGATGGTTCTTAGGACAGGATGCTCCATCATACTTTTCAAACTCCGGCACCTTGAATTTTGGAGGGAGGATTACATCTGGTACCAAGCATAGCTTGGTCGCGTCTATATTTCCAAAGACGTCTGTTCCTTCTACTATAACGCCCCGCGTTTCGAAATCGAGCCGTTTTGGTATTTACTGGGCGTTCTTATTCTAATTTGGGGAAATTAGAATTTAACGTTGGCCTTGGGTCGTTAAACTAAATTTCTAAAATTTAGGGGAAAGAGATTTTTAATTAAATCTTTAAGTTTCCTAAAGTTAGAGGTTTAATATTTGATATTTATTTTAAATATCAAAAGACCCAAATCCTAAATCAATTGGGTTAATTTCTTTCCCAAGTCTTTTAAGGGATTAAGTTGGGGTTTTTAAATAAAAATCCTAGATAAGACCTTATTCCTAATTAAATTGGGATTTCTTCTCTTAGGTCTTTTAAAAGAAAAGAATAAGAAATAAGGGAAAAAGAAACCCTAAAGCAAATATTATCTCCTTCTCCCTCCTCCTTTGCGTGAGTTGAAGCCGCCAGACCCCCCCTGCGTGTTCCTCTTCAGCCAACCAGCAACCCCACGACTCCCTCTCCCTCGCGCGTCTCTCCCTCTACGCGTCTCTCTCTCTCGCTCGCTCGTTCTTCCTTGCGCTAGTTCGTGAGTCGTCCTCCCTAGCAGCCGCGTTCCTTCGTGCGTGGAGTTGCAGCCGTGGGTTCTCCTCCAGCGTCTCTCTCTCCCGTGTTCTGACGCCAACAGCAGCAAACCCATGGCCCTGTGTTCGCGAGCGTCGGCCAGCACCACAACTTCGGTTCTTCTCCTTCAAACTCGCGTGTAAGGTCTCTTTTCCCTCGATCTCTTTCAAGTTTCGCAAGCAGCCACTGATTTCTCTTGTTTTCGGCTGGGCTAGTGAGTAGCGGTTGGAGTCTTCGTCGTTCTGGCGTGTTGTGTGCGTTCGGGCTGATTTAAGGTTCGTTTTAGCGTGTTCGGACTCTTTCGGTAAGTTTCAGTAATGACCCATGCTGGTTTGAGTTCGAATATAGTTTACCCATTCTTGTTTGGAGCCTTTGGTAGAATGCCCATTAGCTTTAGGTGCTGAAAAGTTTAATGTTGTTCGATTTTCTGATCTGCAGCGCCGTCTAGGTGTTCGATTAGGTTCGAAACACATCGACTTGAATACCCACTGCCCAAGGATCGTTCTAGTGCGTTGTTCGAGGTTGTTGCAACCCGTCTTGCGTGATATCGGGTCCGTTGGGTAAGGTTCAATGCTGTTATTGGTTCTATAGCTTAAGTAATCGATACCCATTCGTTATCGACCTTATAATTGCAGAATTAGGTGTATTCGGTTGCTGTTCAGCAAGCGTTTGATCTCAAATATCGTGTTCAGCGAATACCCACAACCCGAAAGACCTTGATTTTGGTTACCCATAACCCGGTGACTTGGGATCTTGGTTGTTGGGTCGTTTCGAACACAAGTCGCTTGTCTCAAGATTGTTTGAGCACTAAGCGGTAGATTCCAGCACCCTTTACCTTCCTTTATTAAGTCTCTAGGGTGTTGTTTATCAATTCCTAACCCTTGGTAATTGTTGCTTGTAGTTGGAGCTCTTTAGGCTCTTCCGGTTGTTTCCCTTGGTCCTTTAGGATTGTTTAGGAGCGTTTGAGCTTCCGGTAAGTAGTTCTTACTTGTGGGAGTCTGCTTGACTGTGTGATGCATGCTAAATGTTTACTCGCTTTATAATTTCTCTTATGTTTCGTGCTTCTCTGAGTATACGTATATATGTATGTTACCGTTGAAAAGCATGACTTTTGTTGCTTAATGACTAGTTGTAAAGCATGACTGTTGTTGCGTGTTGATTGGTTGTAAGCATGTTGGTTTGTTGCATATGAGTTAAGCATGGACGAGAGCATGTGTAGTTGCACGTATATGCTTAGTGGGCATGATGCATGAGTCTAGAAGCATGTTGCAGGGCATATGCATTCTAGTAGATGTGAGTTATAGGTCAGGGACCTAAAGTGTGAAAGAAAAGAAAGTTGGGTGAGTGTCAGTGCACCTCGGGTACAAATGGTCGAGGGGTGGCACGTCACCATTGGTTAAGAGGAGCATTGAGGCCTTGGGTACAAATGGTCAAGGGTCGGTGTGATGAGTCTAGAAAGCACGTGTTGGGCGCCTGGGGAAGGGCCAATACTTTGCTAAGTCATCGGTGCGCCTTGGGTACAAATGGTCAAGGGGCGATGCACAGTTTGAGGCCTTGGGTACAAATGGTCAAGGGTCAAACGCCGAGCTCCGTAGAGAGCATTGTGGCCCTGGGTACAAATGGTCAGGGGACAGTGCGACTCGAAGGATCAGTCTTGGAGAGCCATGTGAGGGCTAAATAAGAGCGTTGAGCGAGCTCGTGGAGCTTGAGTGGTTAGCAAATTGCATATAGAAGGATGCATGAGTTATGGCTTAGAAGAGTCATTTGTTTTACTAGCTTTTGAGCATGATATTATGTTTACCGCTTTGAAAAGCAAGTTGTTTGCGCATGAAGAGCATGTTGTTTGTTGTTTGCTGTTTGATGGCTTCCCAGGTAGGGGCTGCTTACCAGTGCCTTAGTGTACTGACCCCCTCCCCTCTCTCTCCCCCCAACTACCAGATTTTGCAGGTTATGAGGACTGCGTGGACCGTGGTGATGCGGAGGAGGCGTATGAGGAAGGACCTTAGTTAGTTGTTCGGGTTTCCTTTATTTCCATGTTGGATAGTTGTTGCTTAGTTGGTTGGACAGCTGTTGTCCTGTTTAGTTTAGTCTTTGAGTTGTTCGTGTTGAATATTAGGTTGAGCTGTGTTGGTTCTAATAAACTCTACCTATTTATTTAGTTAGTATCAGTTAAGTTGTTTCAATAAACTGGAGTTAAAGCTAGTTGTGTTTAAATGAGCTTCTAAGTTATAAATACCCTGTTTAGATGATTAGCGTTATTGCGAGACCCGACAGGCTGTTGGTTCTGTGGATATTCTGTTGCGTTGTAGAATGGCGGAGTCGTTTAATCTGTTAAATAGAAGTGTTTTGTGCATAGCAGGTTAAAGAAAAATTTTGGGTTAGTCCAATGTACGCCGTTATGCTGCCGAAATTTTCGGTGCTCACGGTTTGTTTTGGTCTAGGAGTTAGTATTGTCGCTGGGTTAGCTTCTAAAATCCTGGGGCGTTACAGTTGGTATCAGAGCAGAGTTGTTCCTGTAGACTGACCTAGGAAATCTAGGTTGTTTGGATGTTTAGGGTTATGGTCTTCCTCGTTCTCCTCTCCATCACCAGGTACGTTGGTCTGGTTAGGATATTAATATGTTGCCATGATTCTTTTGATTTACTGTATTGTTTGCATAATTATTGTGGCTTGCTTGTTTCCCTATTGCGTGACTTGTATGCCTTGTTGAGCATGTTGTTTTCCTATGATTGCTTGTTGTATAGTAGCTAGGTTAGGATGCTCCCTAGGCAGATAGATAGCTTGCCTTGAATTGTGTGACTCTTGTTTGGTAGTAGGAGTAGGATGCTCCCATAGTTGGCTAGATAGCTTTTGGTTTTCCTTGTGATTGTTTGTGCGATGTTGCTTGTTAGTAGGCTTAGGTTGTTCGTTTTGAGCCTAGGGTTATGCCTTAGCCTGAGGTTAGCCCCTTCTATTCTAGTTCTAAGGAGTGTTCCTTAAGTGAGTTCATCGTTTCCTTTCAGCGATGAGTTCCAGTAGCAGTCAAGGTAGTGGACGTTCTGGCCCCCCAGACGTTCCCGAGGTTAATTCGCATCCTGAGGCGAATCCTCCTGTTCCTACCCCAGCGCCTCCTGTGCTGGCAGCAGAGGCATTGCAGGCGATGCTTGGCAATGCGTTCCTGAACAACCTGCAGCATGTCGGTGCAAATGGAGCCCCTGCTTTTGGCGGAGATGTGCAGTTTATCAAGAGTTTCATGAAGGCGAAGCCTCCTTCATTCGATGGGCACTCGGATAGTTCTGAAGCAGTGGTAGAATGGACCGCCGCATTGGAAGCGATATTTCAATTTCTTGGAGCTAATGCCCAACAGCGAGTCCAAGGAGCCGCCTTTATGCTCAAAGGTCACGCTCGCACTTGGTGGAACGTTGTGGGTCAAACCGAGAACCGCCTAGAGAATCCTATTTCCTGGTCGGGGTTCAAAGGTCTTGTGCGGGACCATTTTGGTTGTCGTTTTGCTGGTGTTGAGCAAGAAGCAGAGTTTGTCTCTCTTGTTCAAGGGACCTTGTCTGTGGAGCAGTACGCCAGAAGGTTTGAAGAGTTATCCTGCTGAGTCCCAGGGTTGGTTGCCACCGAGGAGATTAGGATCAACCGATTCGTTAATGGGCTCCGCGCAGAAATTCGAGGTTTGGTCCGGCTTGGTCGACCGGCCACCTTTGCAGCAGCCTTAGCGAGCGCTCGGATGTTGGATAGGGACATCCCCAGGACAGAGCAGTCCCAGGAGGTTGGCACGTCATCTGGTGCCAAGAAGAAGAGCGAAGTGGAAGTGCTTGCAGCTAGTCAGAAGGTCAGAAGTTCTTCGTCAAGATCTAGTGCGTACGCTGAGGAGTTCTTGCCCCGTGTCACCGATGAGGAACTCAAGGCAGAATACCCAGAGCTTTACGAGGACGATGTTTCTGATGATGAAGATAGTTCCTAAGGTGGGGAGTCAGCATGCCCCTCGCTCAAGGTTAGTAATCCCTTCTCTTCTCAAGTCTATATCTTCTGGTTCTGAAATCTTGTTCTTATGATTTATGCTTGTCTTGTGCATAACTGTTCGTTGATGTGAGTATGCATGGATCATTCCTTCGTTTTTGTGGCATTGTTTGTCAGCAAATCTTGAAGCTAGTATTGCTAGGGTATCCTCTTTTGGTGCCTTGTTATTTTAAATTTCCCTGTATAGGTTAGCTTCAAGGGAAAAAGGATTTTCCTAGGATAATTTTGTGATCCAGTTTCTTAGTTGGGATCATGGAATCTTTGTTCCAAAGTGGCTTTCAAAGTCAAGTTTGAGTGTTGCAAGCTTGCTGTGAGGTCTTCGGGCTAAAATAGCTTTGCAACTCTTATGGGTGCTTCGTGGTGCTTCGATCTTCGGTTCCTCAGTTCGTTCAAGGCTCGATTGGTGTCGTCGGGTTTCTAAGGAGTTGAGGATTTCCTTTGAGTTTAGCAGAAGGTTTCCTTAGGATAGTTTTCATCCAATCTCTGATGAAGGTCAAGGTATTTTTGTTCAAGAGGATTCCTAAGAATCCAAGTGTGATTGAACGTTGCAAGCTTCTGTTATGTCTTCGGACTCATGGATAGCCTTGCCGTTGCTTGGGTTTCGTGAATCGAGTCTCGAGGTTTTTGGATTTGCTCGTGGCGATGCTCAATGGTGTTGGTTCTCAAACCAAGAGTTAGAGCAATTCCCTCATGCAGTGAGACCTCAATCCAAAGCCAAGGAGATATTGAGAATCAGTATTGAGTCATGACTGCAGCGTCAGTTGTCGTCGCGACAAGTTACCTTGGTGTGCAGTTATAAGGAAGTTCCATCTCGTAGCCGTTCTTGAAGGATGGTTTGAAAAAGGTGAGTTGGTGCAGCGGAAGCCGTTCCGAAGTAGTTGTTTCCTTCTTCAGTAATGCCTGTTTGAAGTTGGGGTTGAAACTTACCAACTAAGTGAGTTTAAGTTGGTGAAGTTGTTGATGAAGCCTTTCGTGGGACCGGGATGAGCATTCTTGAGGTCATTGAAGGTGGGTTGTGGTTATGTCAAGCTCAAAGGTTTAAGCTGACGTTAGCAGCATGTGTTCCTTCAAGTGGCATCGTTTGAACGAGCCTCATGTGTGTTGTGCTGAAGCAGCTAGCTTAGCTCCAACTTTGCTAGTGGAGTTGGCTTTCTCATGCATATGGCTAAGTTCCGGTAGATCGTGCAAGATCCAAGTTCGATCTGGATTTTGTCAGACCTTTAGTGTTCTTAATGCACTTGGACTAGTTGCCGGTAAGCGAGTTTTGCTTCAAGGGTTGTATGCTCAACACAACTCGTCCCAAGGGTTGTTGTAATGCATACACAACTGTTCCTTTTGTGCCTCAGTTTTGAGCTTTGGAATCCTAGAAGGAAATGGTTTGCGGAGCAAAAGCCTCTGGTGTTAAGTGCCTTGTGGAGTGTGAGTTGGAGTCAAGGCCAGTCCACCAGTGTGGTTAGGCGAGCTCTTTCGAGTTCTGGAGTTCAGTTTTGGGTGATCGTGTGTTCTGGCACGTGGTGTCGTCGAAAGGTTTCTTTGCTTGTTGATAAGAAGCTTAGCTTGGGTTCATTAGTCCTTATGAGGTCTTGGAGCGCATCGGGCTTGTTGCTTAATGGTTGGCGTTGTCACCGACCATGTCAACTGTGCATGATGTGTCTATGTGTCCACATTGTGGAAATGCGTGCGTAATCCTTCGCATGTGTGAATTCTGAACCCCTGTCGTCGATTGAGGACTTGACATTTGTGGTGGAGAAGTCTGTCAAGGTCCTATCCAAGGAAGTGAAGGTTTTGAGAAGATAGATCGATGTTTTGGTAGAAGAGCTATGGGCGAACCATAGAGCGGAAGGAGCTACCAGGAAGAAGTAGGTGAAGTTTGAGCCTAATTCTCTGAGTTGTTCGAGCTGGAGTCTTTCGAGGACGAAAGCTCTTAAGGTGGGGAGATTGTAACGCCCCGCGTTTCGAAATCGAGCCGTTTTGGTATTTACTGGGCGTTCTTATTCTAATTTGGGGAAATTAGAATTTAACGTTGGCCTTGGGTCGTTAAACTAAATTTCTAAAATTTAGGGGAAAGAGATTTTTAATTAAATCTTTAAGTTTCCTAAAGTTAGAGGTTTAATATTTGATATTTATTTTAAATATCAAAAGACCCAAATCCTAAATCAATTGGGTTAATTTCTTTCCCAAGTCTTTTAAGGGATTAAGTTGGGGTTTTTAAATAAAAATCCTAGATAAGACCTTATTCCTAATTAAATTGGGATTTCTTCTCTTAGGTCTTTTAAAAGAAAAGAATAAGAAATAAGGGAAAAAGAAACCCTAAAGCAAATATTATCTCCTTCTCCCTCCTCCTTTGCGTGAGTTGCAGCCGCCAGACCCCCCCTGCGTGTTCCTCTTCAGCCAACCAGCAACCCCACGACTCCCTCTCCCTCGCGCGTCTCTCCCTCTGCGCGTCTCTCTCGCTCGCTCGCTCGTTCTTCCTTGCGCTAGTTCGTGAGTCGTCCTCCCTAGCAGCCGCGTTCCTTCGTGCGTGGAGTTGCAGCCGTGGGTTCTCCTCCAGCGTCTCTCTCTCCCGTGTTCTGACGCCAACAGCAGCAAACCCGTGGCCCTGTGTTCGCGAGCGTCGGCCAGCACCACAACTTCGGTTCTTCTCCTTCAAACTCGCGTGTAAGGTCTCTTTTCCCTCGATCTCTTTCAAGTTTCGCAAGCAGCCACTGATTTCTCTTGTTTTCGGCTGGGCTAGTGAGTAGCGGTTGGAGTCTTCGTCGTTCTGGCGTGTTGTGTGCGTTCGGGCTGATTTAAGGTTCGTTTCAGCGTGTTCGGACTCTTTCGGTAAGTTTCAGTAATGACCCATGCTGGTTTGAGTTCGAATATAGTTTACCCATTCTTGTTTGGAGCCTTTGGTAGAATGCCCATTAGCTTTAGGTGCTGAAAAGTTTAATGTTGTTCGATTTTCTGATCTGTAGCGCCGTCTAGGTGTTCGATTAGGTTCGAAACACATCGACTTGAATACCCACTGCCCAAGGATCGTTCTAGTGCGTTGTTCGAGGTTGTTGCAACCCGTCTTGCGTGATATCGGGTCCGTTGGGTAAGGTTCAATGCTGTTATTGGTTCTATAGCTTAAGTAATCGATACCCATTCGTTATCGACCTTATAATTGCAGAATTAGGTGTATTCGGTTGCTGTTCAGCGAGCGTTTGATCTCAAATATCGTGTTCAGCGAATACCCACAACCCGAAAGACCTTGATTTTGGTTACCCATAACCCGGTGACTTGGGATCTTGGTTGTTGGGTCGTTTCGAACACAAGTCGGCTTGTCTCAAGATTGTTTGAGCACTAAGCGGTAGATTCCAACACCCTTTACCTTCCTTTATTAAGTCTCTAGGGTGTTGTTTATCAATTCCTAACCCTTGGTAATTGTTGCTTGTAGTTGGAGCTCTTTAGGCTCTTCCGGTTGTTTCCCTTGGTCCTTTAGGATTGTTTAGGAGCGTTTGAGCTTCCGGTAAGTAGTTCTTACTTGTGGGAGTCTGCTTGACTGTGTGATGCATGCTAAATGTTTACTCGCTTTATAATTTCTCTTATGTTTCGTGCTTCTCTGAGTATACGTATATATGTATGTTACCGTTGAAAAGCATGACTTTTGTTGCTTAATGACTAGTTGTAAAGCATGACTGTTGTTGCGTGTTGATTGGTTGTAAGCATGTTGGTTTGTTGCATATGAGTTAAGCATGGACGAGAGCATGTGTAGTTGCACGTATATGCTTAGTGGGCATGATGCATGAGTCTAGAAGCATGTTGCAGGGCATATGCATTCTAGTAGATGTGAGTTATAGGTCAGGGACCTAAAGTGTGAAAGAAAAGAAAGTTGGGTGAGTGTCAGTGCACCTCGGGTACAAATGGTCGAGGGGTGGCACGTCACCATTGGTTAAGAGGAGCATTGAGGCCTTGGGTACAAATGGTCAAGGGTCGGTGTGATGAGTCTAGAAAGCACGTGTTGGGCGCCTGGGGAAGGGCCAATACTTTGCTAAGTCATCGGTGCGCCTTGGGTACAAATGGTCAAGGGGCGATGCACAGTTTGAGGCCTTGGGTACAAATGGTCAAGGGTCAAACGCCGAGCTCCGTAGAGAGCATTGTGGCCCTGGGTACAAATGGTCAGGGGACAGTGCGACTCGAAGGATCAGTCTTGGAGAGCCATGTGAGGGCTAAATAAGAGCGTTGAGCGAGCTCGTGGAGCTTGAGTGGTTAGCAAGTTGCATATAGAAGGATGCATGAGTTATGGCTTAGAAGAGTCATTTGTTTTACTAGCTTTTGAGCATGATATTATGTTTACCGCTTTGAAAAGCAAGTTGTTTGCGCATGAAGAGCATGTTGTTTGTTGTTTGCTGTTTGATGGCTTCCCAGGTAGGGGCTGCTTACCAGTGCCTTAGTGTACTGACCCCCTCCCCTCTCTCTCCCCCCAACTACCAGATTTTGCAGGTTATGAGGACTGCGTGGACCGTGGTGATGCGGAGGAGGCGTATGAGGAAGGACCTTAGTTAGTTGTTCGGGTTTCCTTTATTTCCATGTTGGATAGTTGTTGCTTAGTTGGTTGGACAACTGTTGTCCTGTTTAGTTTAGTCTTTGAGTTGTTCGTGTTGAATATTAGGTTGAGCTGTGTTGGTTCTAATAAACTCTACCTATTTATTTAGTTAGTATCAGTTAAGTTGTTTCAATAAACTGGAGTTAAAGCTAGTTGTGTTTAATTGAGCTTCTAAGTTATAAATACCCTGTTTAGATGATTAGCGTTATTGCGAGACCCGGCAGGCTGTTGGTTCTGTGGATATTCTGTTGCGTTGTAGAATGGCGGAGTCGTTTAATCTGTTAAATAGAAGTGTTTTGTGCATAGCAGGTTAAAGAAAAATTTTGGGTTAGTCCAATGTACGCCGTTATGCTGCCGAAATTTTCGGTGCTCACGGTTTGTTTTGGTCTAGGAGTTAGTATTGTCGCTGGGTTAGCTTCTAAAATCCTGGGGCGTTACAGTTGGTATCAGAGCAGAGTTGTTCCTGTAGACTGACCTAGGAAATCTAGGTTGTTTGGATGTTTAGGGTTATGGTCTTCCTCGTTCTCCTCTCCATCACCAGGTACGTTGGTCTGGTTAGGATATTAATATGTTGCCATGATTCTTTTGATTTACTGTATTGTTTGCATAATTATTGTGGCTTGCTTGTTTCCCTATTGCGTGACTTGTATGCCTTGTTGAGCATGTTGTTTTCCTATGATTGTTTGTTGTATAGTAGCTAGGTTAGGATGCTCCCTAGGCGGATAGATAGCTTGCCTTGAATTGTGTGACTCTTGTTTGGTAGTAGGAGTAGGATGCTCCCATAGTTGGCTAGATAGCTTTTGGTTTTCCTTGTGATTGTTTGTGCGATGTTGCTTGTTAGTAGGCTTAGGTTGTTCGTTTTGAGCCTAGGGTTATGCCTTAGCCTGAGGTTAGCCCCTTCTATTCTAGTTCTAAGGAGTGTTCCTTAAGTGAGTTCATCGTTTCCTTTCAGCGATGAGTTCCAGTAGCAGTCAAGGTAGTGGACGTTCTGGCCCCCAGACGTTCCCGAGGTTAATTCGCATCCTGAGGCGAATCCTCCTGTTCCTACCCCAGCGCCTCCTGTGCTGGCAGCAGAGGCATTGCAGGCGATGCTTGGCAATGCGTTCCTGAACAACCTGCAGCATGTCGGTGCAAATGGAGCCCCTGCTTTTGGCGGAGATGTGCAGTTTATCAAGAGTTTCATGAAGGCGAAGCCTCCTTCATTCGATGGGCACTCGGATAGTTCTGAAGCAGTGGTAGAATGGACCGCCGCATTGGAAGCGATATTTCAATTTCTTGGAGCTAATGCCCAACAGCGAGTCCAAGGAGCCGCCTTTATGCTCAAAGGTCACGCTCGCACTTGGTGGAACGTTGTGGGTCAAACCGAGAACCGCCTAGAGAATCCCATTTCCTGGTCGGGGTTCAAAGGTCTTGTGCGGGACCATTTTGGTTGTCGTTTTGCTGGTGTTGAGCAAGAAGCAGAGTTTGTCTCTCTTGTTCAAGGCATCTTCCTTTTCGATGGCTCAATCATAGGAACTTTGAAGTTAAGCGTGCTTGGCTTGGAGTAGTTCTATGTTGGGTGACCTCCTGGGAATTTTCCTAGGAAGCATGTGAGTGAGGACAAAGCATGCTAGAAGGACCCCGTGTTGGTTTGTGGGGACAGTCTACACTCTTAGAAGCGGTTTAAGACGAGTATGGTAACGTCGCCAGGCCGCAGAGGATGTAGGGGAATGTCGGGGCCGTGAGGTGCCAAATCCGGATTCTGAATCCTAGGCCTGGGGCGTTACAGATGGTATCAGAGCGAAACCTCTCCCAGTAGGATGTGGTTCGGGGACGAACCAAGGCGGAAGCTGGTGGGCATGTGACGCCCGAGGTTATGAGGGGTACATGAATGAACCGAGATCACATCCGAATGAGAGGGATCCTGAGGACATGGAAACGGTCAAGATAAAGCTTAAAAGAATTGATAGGTACTACCTATACCAACAAGGTGCACCTTCCTTTTCGGTGGCTCAATCATAGGAACTTTGAAGTTAAGCGTGCTTGGCTTGGAGTAGTTCTATGTTGGGTGACCTCCTGGGAATTTTCCTAGGAAGCATGTGAGTGAGGACAAAGCATGCTAGAAGGACCCCGTGTTGGTTTGTGGGGACAGTCTACACTCTTAGAAGCGGTTTAAGACGAGTATGGTAACGTCGCCAGGCCGCAGAGGATGTAGGGGAATGTCGGGGCCGTGAGGTGCCAAATCCGGATTCCGAATCCTAGGCCTGGGGCGTTACATCTACTGCCCTTAATCTTTCCTCCAAGACTTCAAGCTTTTCACTAGAAGAAACTTTCTCTCCTCCCGTTAGCTCTTTTCTGATTTCAGGATCATCTAAATTGGGAACTGTAATGGTCACCTTGGGAGGTACTTCTGTGGGTAGTGAAAATCCAGGTTGATTGTGTACAGGCACTTGCTCATTCTTGAAAAATGGAAATGGGTGCTGCTCTACTGGAATATTGTACAATGGATGATATTTTGGAGTAGTACCCTCTGTTGATTGCCGGATTGGAGGGTCGTTCATTGTATTGCTGGACTGAGCAATATCAGGTATTATTTTGCCTCTTTCCAGGGCGACAAGAATGGCATCCATTTTTTCTCGTAACTCCTCAATATCTTTCTTTGTTTTCTCCATCTCAGTACTCTGCTCTTCCATGATCCTTGTCTTGTATCTTGTGACGTAGGTGCGGTGGATTCGAGGTGACCGAGCTATCTTATGATTCTGTTTATATTTTTAATGAAAAGAGATTTTAGTGTAAGAAAAGAGAAAGACAAAACGAAACAAAAAAAAAAGTGATAGAAGAGAAGAAGAAAAAAAAATGGCTTTGATATTAAATTGGAAAATGATAAAACAATGTAGCAGCAAAATTTGTGCAGAATTGAATTACAAGATATTTCAACTATCTAAATAAAACATAAACTAAAGTAAAGAGTTAATAAAATTGCCCCCAATACTCTAAACTTATACGAAGTTTTCCCAGAAACTTGAGCACATTCTTGCTATTCGGCTGTGTAGGTGCTATGACTTTAGAGAGAGTACGTGCATCTTCTGCTAGTTCATCTGCCCTTCGAGTGACTCTCCTAATCTGAGTGAGCATATGTTCCGCTTTACTTCGTAGTGTCGCGTGGTTCTGTCTCGCAAACCCAAAATCATCGCTTAATCTGTCGTACTGCTCCTTTAAATAGGTATAGTCTTTCATTAATCTATCAGTGGCATCCTGATACTTACCGAGGCGAACATTAAGTGACTGAACGGACTCTCTTAGACCCTTGTTGTCGTTGATGAGGTCCCCTAGTTGATCTTCTCTAATCTTGAGCGTTAATTGTAGGTCGTCAATTGTTCGACATAGCGTTCCATTTTTTCCTTCTACCTCAGTAATCGTTTGGTTCCTCAAACTAATGCAATCTTCGAGCTCTTTCATCAACTCATGAAGTGAGGCAATCTCAGATTGTTGCTTCAAAACTTGGTCATTCCTTGACTTGAGAGTTGCTTGGGAGACTTCATTATCCCTTCTTAATCGATGCATTCTTCTGTTCAGGTCGCGGGCCTCTGTGTCTAATGCTGAAATTTCTTTTTCTAACTGTTCTTGTTTGCTAACACTGCCCTTTAATCGGTTCAACTCCTTTTCTAGTTCAACATTGCGCAACAAACCTTGCTTTACCTCCAATTGCAACCTTTCATTTTCTTGAACCAATGATGAATTCGCTTTTCTCAATTCATCACATTCTTTTTCGCGTGCTGCTTGTTCTGTCTGTTGATCTGGTATCACCTTTGCATTAAGTTTTATCTTGGTTTTCATGTTTGGTGACACAAGCACGGTTTTAGCTCTGTTTGCATGTCATGTTTTGTACGCCTCCGTGGTATCATCATGAAACTGACCACTCTGGATTTTAGTGATCATTTTTCATGCTTTCACAATTTTCTGAATTCTATCTTTACAGAAGCCTTTATCATAAGCAAATTCGAAATCCTTCAACTCATGCGTAGCAGGGATGAATTGTCGGACCCAAATTTGGCGTACTACCAATAAAGGAGCATAGGCTATACATCCCCAAGGA
Organism: Luffa acutangula; assembly: GCA_036850905.1. Classification (NCBI taxonomy): domain Eukaryota; kingdom Viridiplantae; phylum Streptophyta; class Magnoliopsida; order Cucurbitales; family Cucurbitaceae; genus Luffa; species Luffa acutangula. Next base: position 21,299,809 of record CM072095.1, on the reverse strand, counting down.
CCCAAAAGAGGTAAACTTTGAAATTTACCACATTTATAGATCATTGGCCTGGTTGACATCCAAGGGGCTCTCCACATTACACCTTCTACCTTTAGTTCGGAGAAAAAGGCTTCCCAAGCGCTCCTTTCAGGGGAGGATGAACTCCAACCTGATTGCACGAACTCTGAAATGGGATTTCGCAGCTTATTCCAGGAACTTGAAAATTTGATCTCTGGACATTTGAATTCGGGTGGACACTTCACATGACTAAGGACCCAAATGTACAATGATGGTGCACACCTTATAAATCTTCCTGTTCCTTTTGTTCTACAATAATTCAATGAACGAAAAGTTTCTGCCAATACAGGAATAATGGGATCAACTCCTATTTCTATCTTAGCAAACAACTTGACCACACGTTCCTCAACATATCCACATACTTTAGGAAACAAAACAACATTAAAGATACACAATGCCAGTAAAGTTAACTCCTTGTCTTCATTTGCAAATTTTTGTTGAAGAGTAAGGATGTAGTCCAGGGGTAGGCATGTGTTCTCTCCTTTTATCTTTACTTGTTTCTCAATGTCGCTCGTACGAATCTTGCCCAAAAGAGTAGATAATGCTCTTTTCATTGTAAGCTCTTGATCATAAGAATAAGCTTCAACCTCTGTTCCTGTTGGCATATGCAGAAAGGATTGATATTCCTCTATTGTAGGAGTCATGTCAATTGAGCCAAATGTGAAACATCTATAGGCTGGATCCCAATGTCGAATCAAAGCTTTTAATACAGAATAATTAACTTGTACATACATGAGCTGAGCTAGATGGCCATATTTGCTTGTAAATTTAGCCTTTCTATCTACAGTTAATTTTTCCCAAGCCTGTTTCACTGTTTCTAATTGACTTTCTGGAAAACTGACATCCTTAAATTGAGACATAGCATCTTCTACTAAAGAATCTTCGTGGATTTGTTGTACATTTTCTGACCATTGACGTACTGTTGCTTGATCTTCTATACTCATTTCTTGTATTGGAGGGGGTGATTTTATTTTACTCATACTTTAGTTTCTGCCAATGTAAATAATCGAAAAATCTTGTTAATTTAATTTGCACAATTTTCTTAACTACATTAAACGAGATTTTAAAGGATATTTTCAATGAGTGAAAATTGAAAATTGATATAAGATACAAGGGAAAGAGGAAAAATAAATAAATAAATAAATAAAATTTGACAATAATGCATGTAATAAGTCAAATCCTAGAACTATATGAGTGAAGTTTAACTCTAAGGCATCCTAGAAAAGGTCCCCAAGCTTACCCACCGATTTAACGATGTAGTAGGCTTGAGTGGAGAATTTCATGTGCCTGCACGGGAATCAAAATTCCACGAAGGTCACACTACTCAGTCTCCGCGTCTAGTCCTAAGGTAGAGCCCGGATAGAAGGCTAGTGAAAGTGTGTGAAATGCATGATTAATAAGATGACATACAAATGAATGACATAACAATTACAACATAAAAAAAAATGGTAACAATACGATGACATGCAAATGAATGACAAAACTAAGATAAAGTAATTACAACATTAAAAAAATGGTAATAGACAAGTGAATAACAATATGCCAAACAAATAATATTATAAAGTAAGGAAAACAAAATAAATAAATAACAAAACAATAACAAAAGGACCTAAAGAAAAATTCAATTCAAAGGACAATAAAAATATTCATGGCTTGACCCTCAAAAGTCCCCAGTGGAGTCGCCAAGCTGTCGCAACGTCATCGCGACGCGGAGCGGCCGACATCCTTTCTTGGGTTTTTAAGAAGAAAGTTGGAGTCGCCACAAATCATTGAAGGTGTGATTGGTCACCTTTAAAACAAAAAACCAGTCTTAGAAAACCAGAAATTAGGTTCGGGAGTCGTTTGAGTGTAGGGAAGGTATTAGCACCCTACAACACCCGTTTAAGAAAACGATTACCACAGTATCTTAAATTGTCCAATTAAATGAATAAAAACAGTCCTTTATTTTTATTTTTCTTAAAAAGAATGATAAATATGAAGATATAAACCCAAAATGCAATAATAAACACAAGATGTCTCATTTGTTTTTACCTTAACTTTAGAAATAAACTAAGGATTAAACATTATGAGTTGGATAACCAATTTAATATAAATCATGCCTAATTTCTCTTTTAATTAAAGGAAATATGGGCGATACATGATTGTGTTTATTAAAAATAAAAAAAAAAACAAAAAAAAAAAAAACAAATAGATGTAAAAGAAGAAAATCATTCAAAGAGTGAATTCTTTTTAGGGAAAATGAGAATTTTCATACGCCTACACGGGAGTTGAACTCCACGAAGACACATTACTCAGTTCCCATAATCCCTTTCAAAAGAAAATCAAAACAATAACAATAATTGAAATTGACCAAGCGGAATTAAAGATTAGATTAAAGCAATTTGGAGAATGAAAGGAAAAAACAAATGAATTAGAAAGTTTAAAAAATGAAGTTGGCAAAGTGCAAAAGTGAACTAAAACGAGAGAGAAATTAAAAATGATAATGATAATGATGATAATAATAATCATAATAATAATAATAACAATAATAACAAAACAAAAAAAAAAACAAAAAAAAAAAACAAAGGAAATAGAAAAACAAAACCCCACCTTTTTTACTTCTCTCTTTCTTCTTTTTTCCTTTTTTCTTACCCAATGTTTCGTCTCCCCGTATACTCCTTCCTCCCCCTCTTTTTTCCTCTTTTCCTCTTCCACTTTCTTTTCTCTATTTTTCTATCACTCTCTAAGCTAAACTCTTGCTCAAATGCCTAAACTCTCTCAAGCTCACTTTTACCCTACACTTCTTCTCTTTTTTTCTCTCCTTTTCTATCACTCTCTAAGCTAAACTCTTGCTCAAATGCCTAAACTCTCTCAAATGCCTAAACTCTCTCAAGCTCACTTTTACTCTAAAATTCCACTCATTCTTCTTGTGTTTCCATCCTCCATCTCCCCCCTTTTTATACTTGAAGGGTTACTAATTTAGGGGGGAGATGGATGAGAAAATGGTGGGGAAAATAAAAAATAAAAAAAATAAAAAAAAATACTAACCATGGAAAAAGCTTTAGAATAGGTAATGGGGGAGTTTTTCATGAAAACTTCCCATTGAATAGGAATGGGGAAGACCAAAAAAAAAAAAAAAAAAGATAATGTGTGGGGAAGGGGATTTGAAACACAGACCTCATGATTATCAATACGACTTCATGCCAGTTGAGCTATGCTCTTGTTGGCATATCATAAAAACAAATTGACCACCAAATATTGGAAAACTTCAAACATTATTACTTAAAATCAAGCCGGACCAAATACGGTGTCTACAATTAACCCCATATCATTGGAGCTTTTGATCTGTAGGTCCATTAGGTCCCTCTGCTAGCTCGTAAAGAGTAATTAGGAACATATATATCTTGAGAGAATTTTAATAATTGAAATTCATATTGAGAATTAAGTTAATTGTATGAGATACAATTTAATATAATGTATAGTGATGCATTAAAATATAAAGTCTAATTTTAGATTAAACTTTATTATATTAAGAGATTGATAAATTTGAAAGAGTTCAAATATATGATATTTAATTAGAAGATGAATTTATTAATTATGAATTAATTAATTATTCAATTTAGTTTAAATTAAATGAGATTTAATTAAACTATAGTCTATGAGAGAAATAAATATTTGAAGAAGTTCAAATATTAATATGAATTTGATTCATATTAAATTTATAGGATTTAAGAGAATTTGAAGGAGTTCAAAATTTAATATGAATTTGATTCATATTATAGAACTAATTAATTGAAAACCTGAAATTAAATATATGATATTTAATGGGTAATTAATTAATTAACTAATAGAAGGTCTGAAATTAAATATATGATATTTAATTGGTGATTAATTAATTGGAAATTAATCAATTATGGAAATGATTAATCACTTATGGAAGTAATTAATCATTTATGGAAATGATTTAATCACTTATGGAAGTGATCAATCATTTATGGAAAAGATTAATCAATTATGAAATTGATTGGTCATGGAATTGGTTGGTCATGGAATTGATTAATTATGGAAAAGATTAAATCAGTTATGGAAATAATTGATTTTAAATGAATATTTTATTCATGGACTTTCTCCTATAAATAGAACACTAAACCTAGGGTTTAGGTACTACAACATAAGGCCACAAGAATGCACTCTAGCATTCTCTCTAGCCTCCCTCTCATATTCTCTCAACCCAAGATCTCTAGGGAGAATTTTTTCTCTAGAGTTTTTCCCATTCAAGATTAGGTAGTCCCACAACTACGTTCGTAATCTTAGAGTCATAGCGGGGAAGATCAATTGGTGGTGTCTCAATTATTGATGTTTGGTCCAAAATCAAGAAAGGTTTCTGTTGAAGTATTCAGAGTCGTCAACGACGGTATGTTTGCTTCTCCCATTTAGATTTCGATCTAATAATTTTTTTATGCTTAGCCTTAAGTTTCTATAGAATTTGTTCTATGATTTTTGCCAATGTTATGGTATTTTTTGATAAAAAAAATTAATTGCGAGTTGGTTCCAATTACGCTTCTGCTTTATCGGAATTAGGGAATTCCAAATCCTTTTAATTGGTATCAGAGCCGATCGTAGATTTAATTTCGTTTCTTTAAAATTATCATTGGTTCAATGGTGGGTATTTTAATTTCATATATGTGGTATGTGGTTTAATTTACAAAATTGATTATTTTGGCATATTTGTTGGGATTAGATTTATACTTTTGATTCGATCAATTGTAAATGCCAAAAAGAAGAAGATTTGAAACCAAGATATGTCATGGATTTAAATTATTGTAATTTAAATTGCTTTTAATTCCTTAGGATATCCCAAATATGCCCGTCAATTTTGGTAGTTTTAATTTAATTATGCATGTGATGTATGTATTAAATTAATTGATTGTTGCATAAAGTATGTCATTTAGCTTAAAATCCCACCATAGGTTAAACAAATTCATGCATATTTATTATTATAAATGTTATAATGTATGAAATATGTATGATTTTTTTTTTCATGAGTATTTAATGTAAATTGTTATGATTAAATGGATGAAAATTGAGAAGCACTGAGCATGAAATTACTTTAGTGAAGAATATAAAGAGTTATATTTATAAAAGTAATTTATATGCTTATTTATTTTCATGAGCAATTAATATAAAGTGTTATGTTAATGTATGAAAATGTGAATGTTTATTTTAATTTTCTTGAGTAATTAATTTAAGAGTTAGATTAATTGAAGAAAATTAATTTGCATTGAGCATGAAATTACTTTAGTTTAAAAAATATAAGAGTTATATTTATATTAGTAATTAACATGCTTAATTAGTTTTCATGAGCTATTAATATAAATGTTATGTTAATGTATGAAAATGTGAATGTTTAATTTTAATTTTCTGGGGTAATTAATCTAAGAGTTAGATTAATTGATGGAAATTAATTTGAATTGAGCATGAAATTACTTTAGTTTAAAAAATATAAGAGTTATATTTATACAAGTAATTAACATGCTTAATTAATTTTCATGATATATTAATATAAATGTTATCTTAATGTATGAAAATAGTCAATGCTTAATTTTAATTTTCTTGTATAATTAATTTTAGAGTTAGGTTAATTAAAAGGAAATTAAATTGCATTGAGCATGAAATTACCTTAGATTAATATAATTGTTATATTTATGGTATGTCATGTATGCTAATGTATGGTTTTATAAATTAATTAGAATTTTATTGTTAATTTATTCACGATAGTAGCATGTTATAGGGTTAATTCATTAAAATTTATAATAGTTATAAAATTAATGAATAGAAACCGTTAACCTATAACAAAGAATTTCATGCAAACATAGGATCTTAGGATAAATGAATTAATTTTAAAATGTTTAAAATTAATTAGACCTAAGATCACATTTCTAATAGGATTAGAATTATTCTTACTTAGAATTAAAATTAGTTTTAATTGACTAAGTAAGAAAAACATTACTATGATTATAAGGGAACTCCACCGGTTAAGTTCTGTCTAAGGCTGGGGGTATTTAAGCTGACGGTTTACGGAACACCTCCTACCTGGGAACTGACCCGGAATACCGGAGTTGAATTAATCATAGCTAAATGTTAGCATGCAATGGCATTAGGTTTATTAAAAGAGTTTAATACACCTAGATCTTTAGAGTAAAGACCTTACATTACTGTGGTTATAAGAGAACTCTCTCGGTAAAGTTCTGTCTAAGGTTGGGGGTATTTAAGTTGACGGTTTACGAAACACCTCCTACCTGGGAACTGACCCGAACCTTGAGTTGAATTAACCATAGTAATGTTCACTTGCAATGTTGGGTTTATTAAAAGAAGTTTAATTCACCTAAAACATTGTGGTTGAATCCTTTCCATAATTGTTTTAATAGGATCAGACTTAGATAGATTGACTTAGCCGAATTTTATCTAAGTTAAACAACCCTAAATTAACCTTAGGACATTTTCAGTGGGAGGAAACTTACAAAACGAGTTTTAAATCAAGTTTTGCTCCTACGTCCCTATATTCACAACGTGAGGTTCATGCTCGGCTTCGAGTCGCCTTAGGAGCGGCCTCCCTTCGGAAAGTGTTTGCATGGATCAATAACAAGGTGAATGAGAAAAATGTCTAGAGTAAGTGGGAGTGGGACACGTGTCAACGTATCCCTCGGTCTCCGTCCCTAGTTCGCATCGTGAGAGTCCTATGATCCGCCTACAGGTTGTCCTAGTGCAACCATCCCTTCGGAGGGCCTGATCATAGGATTCAGAACACCGCGAACTCCTGAATAGGATAGGGTCACTTAGCCTAATCACCAACAATTGTCTTTCCCTTCGGTAGCTTGTTGGTGCGTGCCTCTGAGATCTGAAAGTGGGAGGGTTACACTTACGGAGATGAGTTAAATGTGTTAACTAACCCTTGACCGAACAACGGTAACTAAACGCTAACGGAATATGAGTTATTCTGGTATTAGAGTTTGGTTGAGATTGTCTCAATTCAGAGGAGGAGTAGCTGACCACTCTTCAGTGGCTGTTGTTCTAAACCTTTGAAGTATCGTTGCAAAAACTAAATCAATAGTTTTATAGGGTTTCTTTGATTGCTTATTTGTTTTTGCAGAATTTGATTGGATTATTTGTGATGGGTTAGTGCAATTAATAATACAAGAAATTTGTTACTTCAACAATTATATAATAAATTTATGTGTATTGTCTTACATCATTTTATAAATAATGGTAATACAATAAGCTTAAACGAAAAATTGTGGTAAATAAATCTAGGATTATTCTTAACTGAGGAATGTCCTCATGTCCCATATGTTTAATTTATCAATAATTGTTCTTAATGAATATGACATAGAACCTTCCTTAGCAAAAAGAGAACTTGTTCAAGACCATAATTTTCATTTACTTGTCTTGAAAACGTGGTTAGTGAAGAATAGTGATTCTCCCTGAATACTTGATTCAGGGGCCACAGATCACGTGTGTTCTTCTTTTAAAGTTATAAGTTCCTAGCAACAGCTTGCTACTTGTGTAATAACTCTTAAAGTTAGAATTAAAGAGATTATTTTGGCTATAGCAGTGGGGAAAATTAAGTTATCTTTCTCGATGGGAGAAAATACATATTATTAGATAATGTGTATGTAATTCCTAAGATCAAAAGAAATTTGATTTCTGTGTCTTATTTGCTGGAACAATGTTACTCTTTACATTTCTCTGCTAACGCAGTTTTATTTCAAGAAAGGGAGTTGACATTTGTTTAGCTTTACTGGAAAGTAACCTAAATGTTTTAGGACTAATCAAGAGTAAAGCAGTCATGAACACTGGGTTGTTCAAGACTGCTACTACTCAATGTGAAAAGAGACAAAGGATTTCTCCTAAAGGAAAATACATTTCTTTAGTTCTAAGGTAGACCATATTAATCACAATTTGATTGGAAGATTGGTCAAGAGTGAACTTCTAAGCGAGTTAGAAGATGACTCTCTACTACCTTGTAAATCATGCCTTGTGGGCAATTTGACTGATAGATCTTTTACTGGAAAAGATCTAAGTGCCAAAGAGCTCTTGGAGCTTGTACATTTGGATCCTTGTGGTTCAATATGTTAAAGCAGTGAGAGGCGTGAATAATTAATCTCTTTTGGATGATTATTCAAAGGTATGAGTATCTTTACCTAATGCAACTTAAGTCTTAAGCTATTGAGATATTCGAAGGGGCTTAGGACTGAAAACTTGTTAGGTGAGATGATAAAAACACTTCGATTTGATCAAAGTGTTGAGTATAGGGATTTGAGATTCCAGGACTATTTGATAGTACATAGGATCACACCCTAAATCTCATTTAGGAGAAATAGAACCCAATTGGATATGGTTCATTCCATGTTGAGCGATGATCAATTGTCTGGCTCGTTTTGGGGTCATGCAGTGTTGACTGCATTGCATACTGTAGTAGGCAACCCCAAAGGAAACGAGAAGTAGATACTTCTTCAATTCACAAGAGAATAAAGAATTTGTATCGACAAATGCTAAATTCTCAGAAGAAGTCTACATCAAAAATCATAAACCACAAGAGTAAAGTCGGTTTAAGTAAGTTAACTAATGAAGCTACAGTAACATCCACAAGAGTTGTTGATGAGGCTGACTGTCCAACAAGAGTTGTTGATGGATCAGTGCATCTAGTTAGTCACATCCATCTCAATAGTTGAAATTGTCTCAATGTAATGAGAGGGTTGTTTGATAACCTGAACGTTACATGGGCTTGTTTGAAGCCTAGGTCATCATACCTGATGATGACATAATGGGTTCATTATCTTTTAGAAAAAAAATGAATGATGTTGACAAGGACCAATGGATTAAAGTCATGGACCTGGAAATGAAGTCTTTTGTATTTCACTTCCATCTGGGATCTTGTAGATCTGCTTGATGGGTAACACCTATTAGTTACAAGTGAATTTACAAGAGAAAACGAGACATTAAAGGTCTTAACCAGAAGGGTTCATACAACAAGATTGAAAGCAAAAGGGTTTGCAAGCTTAAGTGATCCATTAATGGATTGACCTAAACATTTCGATCTTGAAATATAAGATTTGATATAGTGACCAAATATTTTGGCTTTAATTAGAACATTAATGAGTCTTGTGTTTACAAGTAATCATCAATAGTTAAGTAGCTTACTTAGTGTTGTATATGATTGATATCCTAATCATTGGGAATGATGTAGGTTATCTTACTGACATTAAAGGAGCTAGCAGCTCATTTCCAAATGGAAATTTGGGAGAAGCCGAGTTTGTTCTTGGGATATAAATCGTTAGGAATCGTTAGAACAAAAAGCTAGTCTTGTCTCAAGTGACTTATATCTACAAGACGTCAGTTAGATATAAGATACATAATTCCAAGAAGGGTTCACTACCTTTCAGGCGTGAAATTCTTTTTGTCTACGAAACTGTTTCCTAAGACACCTCAAGAAGTTGAGGAGATGATATGAATGCCTATGCAATAGGGATTGTCAGTAAGTATCAATCTAATCCAAGATTTAATCATTGGAAAACCGTTAAGAATATCCTCACGTATTCGAAGAGAACGAGGAACTATATGCTCGTGTATGAGACTACAGATTTGATCCTTACAGGATACACTGACACAGATTTTAAGACTGATAAGGATTTGAGGAAATCTACATCAGTATCTATGGTCACTCTTTACGATGGAGCTATAGTATGGCAAAGTTACAGTCTTGACCGTATAGGCCGAAAAAATAGTTGCTTGTGAAGCAGCGATAGAGACTGTATGGGTTGGAAAGTTCTTGATTGATTTGAAATGTATTCCAAATGTGAACTTGCCCATCACACTTTATAGTGATATAGTGGTGTTGTGGCAAATTCAAAAGAACAAAGCAGCCTAAGACAAGCAGACACATTAAATTGAATGAAATATTGCTGGTTCATTTACAAAGACTCTCTTGGCTAAAGTGTTTGAGGGTCATCTAGAAGGTCTAGATCTACTAGATATGTACAAAGGTGTAATCTAGGGCAAGTGGGAGAAATGTAATGGGTATAGTGATGCCCTAGTTTATTGTATTTGTACATTGTGTATGTTTTATACATGTATTTATACACCCACTACTGTATAGATTATTGTACATCCCACTAAACTAGAGTTTTAGTTCAAGTGTGAGTTTGTTGGCTTTTATGCCCTAAAACTCGTAGATAATGAATATAAACAAATTGTATACTTGTTTCAATAAAGTGCTATTGAGTTTCATCAATAAAGTGTTATTGCTAAATATTGCACAATTTGACCCAAATCCAATAAACTAAGATCCAAGGTTGTTTACATGTGACTTGAACTAGTATGTGGGGACATACGGGGATCAGTGTTCAAGTAACAACCTAAAAGGTCTATATTACAGGGATAAGGCTGGGTACCTTATCCTGGTAACACTATGTGATACGACCCACTTTGTATTCGATACAGACGTATTGATCCAAGACGTCCATGTAAGAGACATGCAAGCGGGGGGTATCCTATGCAATGAGTTTGCATAAGACCGGACCACGAAATAGTAAACCACTAGATGTAACACCGTTAACTAGTTAGGTTACTGTTTCAATAGGATGACTAGGTAACTCAGTCTTAATCCTGAGTGTGTCATGAACTCCTTCTCACGAGGGATTGTCCTTTGATTAGTATGGGTGAGAGTGGCTTGCACACCGACTCAATAAGCCTACCTTCTTGGGGACAAGACCGAGTGGGGGGCTGACGACATGACAACATAAGATGGAATTCACTCCTTCCTGCTTCTAGGAGAAGTAGATGAGTGTTCCCTTAAATGGTGACTCCGGGTCTTGAACAAAGGGATCCCACCCTCTCACTGGCCCGAGAGGGACTTTCTGTTTACTGGTTGGACCATAAACAGGTTGTTCATTAGAGGAGCACTGGTACTTAAGGAGCCAGAGGTAACACATGGGTAAAACATTAATTTGACCCAACTGTAGTTACGAACACTCGTGAATGATTGACTTACCGGGATAGGACTACATCCATGGACACAGAAATGTTCTACAACGAGAAGAGTTCAACTGTGGGTCTTTAGTGGAATGACCCACAGTTAATGAATATTGGTTAACCTGATTAATGAGTTTAATCTATTAACCTCATATCATTGGATCTTCTGATCCGTAGGTCCATTAGTTCCCCCTGCTAGCTCGTAAAGAGTAATTAGGAACAAATATATCTTGAGAGAATTTTAATAGTTCAAATTCATATTGGGAATTAAGTTAATTGTATGAGATACAAATTAATATAATGTATAGTGATGCATTAAAATATAAAGTCTAATTTTAGATTAAACTTTATTATATTGAGAGATTGATATATTTGAAAGAGTTCAAATATATGTCTAATTAAATATATGGTATTTGATTAGAAGATGAATTAATTAATTATGAATTAATTAATTATTCAATTTAGTTTAAATTAAATTAGATTTAATTAAACTATAGTCTATGAGAGAAATAAATATTTGAAGAAGTTCAAATATTAATATGAATTTTATTCATATTAAATTTATAGGATTTAAGAGAATTTGAAGGAGTTCAAATTTTAATATGAATTTGATTCATATTATAGAATTAATTAATTGAATGCCTAAAATTAAATATATGATATTTAATTGGTAATTAATTAATTAACTAATAGAAGGTCTGAAATTAAATATATGATATTTAATTGGTGATTAAATTAATTGAAAATTAATCAATTATGGAAATGATTAATCACTTAGGGGCTGTTTGGGGCGCTGAATTGGTTATAATATCTGGTGGTTATAATAATCTGGCAATTATAATAATCTGGGGATTATAATAATCTGTGTTTGGGGTGCAGATTATTATAGTCTGGGATAAAATAATATGTGTTTGGGGTGCAGATTATTTTAATCTGGTATAAAATAATCTGTGTTTGGAGTGTTGATCTGTTTTAACATGAGGTTCTGAATCAAAGGTTCAAACTGACTGTTTTATTTTTCTAGTTTTTTTTAATGATATACAACACTTTGATTTGATTTAGGGTTATGCTTTTTTTTTTTTTGTAACAAAGCAAAAAAGTTTAGGTTTTGGTATAGAAAAATCATATTAGTTAACTTTTAGTATTGCCAAAATAAAAATTGTAAATGTTTAGTTCAAAAATCATATTAGTTTTTTTTTAATCAATAAAATCATTTGAAATAAACTTGAGTGTGGTAAATATAATTTCGTTTGAATTTTTTTTTTAAGTTGATTAACCTTCGATGTTGTCAACGACTTTTCCGGCAACCTTTGATGTTTTTTTCTTTATTTTTATTTTTTATATTTTTCAAAATGAAATTGAGAAGAAATATGGAAAAAAAAATTGGTGGCTGGAAAAGTCATCGGCGATCGCCGGAAAAGTCGTCGGCGGTCGTCGGAAAATTCGTCGGAAACTTCGCCGGCTGACGGCGGCCGGCGGTCGTCGGAAAAGTCAAGGAGTCGCATGGAAGAAGTGAGGAGATAGTTACTGTAGTGAGTTGAATAATGGTTACTGTAGAAAATGGATAAAATAACCGGGGGTTAAAATAACCCACCTCACCAATTATTTTTGTTGGTGCCCCAAACATTGAATAGGTTATAATAAGGGGGGTTATTATAACCTATTCAGTGCCCCAAACACCCCCTTATGGAAGTAATTAATCATTTATGGTAATGATTTAATCACTTATGGAAGTGATCAATCTTTTATGAAAAAGATTAATCAATTATGAAATTGATTGGTCATGGAATTGGTTGGTCATGGAATTGATTAATTATGGAAAAGATTAAATCAGTTATGGAAATAATTGATTTTAAATGAATATTTTATTCATGACCTTTCTCCTTTAAATAGAACACTAAACCTAGGGTTTAGGTACTACAACATAAGGCCACAAGAATGCATTCTTGCATTCTCTCTAGCCTCTCTCTCATATTCTCTCAACCCAAGAACTCTAGGGAGAATTTTCTCTCTAGAGTTTTTCCCATTCAAGATTAGATAGTCCCACAACTACGTTCCTAATCTCAGAGTCATAGCGGGGAAGATCAATTGGTGGTGTCCCAATTATTGGTGCTTTGTCCAAAATCAAGAAAGGTGTCCGTTGAAGTATTCAGAGTCGTCAACGATGGTATGTTTGCTTCTCCCATTTAGATTTAGATCTAATAATTTTTCTATGCTTAGCCTTAAGTTTTTATAGAATTTGTTCTATGATTTTTGCCAATGTTATGGTATTTTTGGATAAACAAAATTAACTGCGAATCAGTCCTAATTACCCTTTCGCTTTATCGGAATTAGGGAATTCCAAATCCTTTCAAATTTGCTATGAACTGGAGGTTAATTGGCCTTAGATGTACAATTTTTTATGTGATCAAATGTAAAGGCCCCTGCGTTTTTGGGGAATTAAAATTGTAAATCGAGTCTCTGTGAGTCTAAGTCTAGTTTAGGTTGAAGTACGATGAAGATCAGGACCAAATTTGGCCAAAAACGGCAGAAAATTGAGGCTAGAACAGTGCAGGTTTTCTCAGAAATTCGAAAAAAAAACCATATTTTTGGACTAAAAAACGCGTGCGTCAGGTAGGGCTGACGTCAACATTTTCCATGTTGACGTCAGCGAGGCGTGGTTCAGACGCAAGTAGGAGGCGCGGTCCAGCTCGTTTGGTTTGGTTTGTGTCAGGCCGGTTTTGCGGCGGTTCGTTGACTGAAGCAGTGGTTCGTTCACCGGCTCGCCTGGTTTGCTGACTGGGGCGCGGTTCTGTCAATTCTTGGCGGTTTTTGATCGATTTTGACTGGGTTCAGTGGTTTTCCAGCTGGTTCAAGCGATTTTGACCATTCTTTTGGTGGTTTTGACTTGTTTTGGGCGGTTTTGGCACGTTTTGGAACGGTTTTGGTCCGGTTCGAAGCTGCAGAAGGCTGTAATAGGATATAATTTTGCTTTATTATTGTAATTTAGCTATAATTTTATCCTAGGGGCCAATTAATCGATTCATATGCTATTTTATATGCTTTAAGGATGTCATATAAAATTAGAAATCCCCCCTTAGGTTATAAAGTAGGGGTGTTCATCGGTCGGTCGGTGTCGGTTTTGGGGGGAAACCGACACCGACCGGTCGGTCGGTTTTCAAGTTTTTTGGGAACCGAAGCATTTCGAACAAAGTATTCAGCCGACCGACCGATCGGTCGGTTCGGTCGGTCGGTTCTCTCTCTTTTTTTTTTTTTTTAATAATAATAATAATAATATTAAAATAATTTTTTTTCCTTAGATCATTTTCTTTTATGCCTAATGCCTTTATGGACTTTTTTTTATATCTTCCTTTTTAGGATTTTGTTTGTAAACTTTTAATGTTATTAAAAGTTAAGATATAATTTTTTTATAATGATAATAGAAGCGTATGTTTTATTTTCAATTACCTTATAAAATATAAATTATTGTAATATCTAAATTGACGATAAATTAAAATGTTTTCTCACATGTAAATTGAATGTACAACATTATTAATTGAAATAGTCTCAAGTCCTATAAATTGAAAGTCTAAAGAATCTAAACACATAATTTGAAAGTCTCATAAATCTTATAAATTGAAATAGTCCAAACATATCTAAAATGAAATAGTCTCACAAGTCATACATTGAAATGGTCCAAACTCCAAAGTTCCAAACAATAACACACATGATCTGAAATAGTATTATAAGTCATAAAAATTACAAACATGAAAAAAAAAAACAATTAACATAAATTATAGATAATTCTTCAAGAGTCCTCCAAAAGAGTCCTTAAAAAAAAGTTCTTCAAAATGAAACATAATTCAAGCCTTCAAGGGAGACATAATCACAAGTTCGAAAAGTCAACCTCATCAACATCCTTTTCTTCATCAATGACCATCCTGAATCCTACAAAATTAAACACAATAGATTTAGATTAACACTTTTATGATTGAAAAAAAAAAGTTTAATCAAGCAAATAAGAAAACAAAGTAAAACTGTTACCTTCTTCCAATGTTGAATCTTCCTCTAGTAGTTTGAAAAACTCAATATCTATCGGGTTGGAATTCAGCCAATTTTGAGTGCATATAAGAGCCTCAACTGTTTTTGGAGCTAATGAAGAATGAGAGGAATCAACCACACGTCCTCCAGTGCTAAAAGCGGACTCAGATTCTACAGTCGAAACTGGAATTGCCAAAATATCTCTACTTATTGCATTGAGAATCTCAAATCGATGACTATTATGCTTCCACCAACCAAGAATGTCAAAACTACTATCATCCTTAGCAAGAGTTTCTAATAAATACACATCAATTTCTGACTCTCTATCAAAGGTAGTAGTCTCAACTGTTGAAAACGAATGTGCAAATCCATAGGTCTGACTCTCATCATCAACATCCATTGTTTGAGAAACCCTACCCTTTTCTTTAGTAATGGCACTTACATTGCCACTACCACTACCACCACCACCAGAAGACGATGAACTATATGCATGGAATAGTTGCCTCAAAACCTGTTCTACCTTATCTGTCATGCTTTTAGCAGAAGTTGGCTCTAACAAGTTGTTGAAACAATAAGACAAGAATTTCAACTTATATCGTGGGTCTAACACAACAACAACATACAACAATAAATTGGTCTTCTCATTATTTCCCCAATACTTCTCAAACTTAGACTTCATGCTCTTAGCCACATCACAAAGAATTTGATTTCCACTATCCATAGAGTTCAACTGTATGCAATTTTGAATAGTGCTAATTT
Organism: Luffa acutangula; assembly: GCA_036850905.1. Classification (NCBI taxonomy): domain Eukaryota; kingdom Viridiplantae; phylum Streptophyta; class Magnoliopsida; order Cucurbitales; family Cucurbitaceae; genus Luffa; species Luffa acutangula. Next base: position 21,283,963 of record CM072095.1, on the reverse strand, counting down.
GGTGGAAAATAACATTAGATGTGGTATATAAAGAGCCTGAAATCTTTAAAGTAACATTATAAAACACCTTCAAAAACCTAACCAATATCTTAGCATTATCCCAATCATCTTTAGTTGGTTGAATTTCAGTCATAAAAGCCGAGTCTTCATCCTCCAATCTCTCAAAAGCTTTTTGGAACTTTGTAGTCGCCTCAAGCATCATATATGTAGAGTTCCATCTAGTGGAAACATCTAGACACACCAAACTTTTAGAAGTAATCTTTTCAATTTCAATACACTTCTTAAATTTAGTAGCACGTGCAGGAGAAGACCTCACAAATCTCACAATATTGCGAATCCTAGTAATGCACTCATAATGCTCCTTGAAAGCATCACATACAATGAGATTTAATATGTGAGCACAACATCTAACATGCAAAAAATCCCCTATTAATAACAACCCACTACTAAATCTCTTAATAAGATAAGCAATCGCAGTATCATTTGAACTGGCATTGTCTACAGTCAAAGTCATAACCTTATCAATACCCCAATTCTTTAAATTCTTTTCGATTGTTTTACCAATGGTATCTCCTCTATGATTCTCAATTGTAGAAAAACTAAGAATCCTCTTATGCAAATTCCAATCAGAGTCAACAAAGTGTGCTGTCAATACCATGTAATTAATGTTTTGTCCAGAAGTCCAACAGTCAGTAGTGAGAGAAACTCTATAATGTTTTGCCTTAAACATATCTTTCAAACGTTTTTTCTCACTAACATATATCTTAAGCACATCTCTAGCAATAGTTATTCGAGATGGAAGGACAAAATTAGGCGCAAACAAGGCTATTGATTTGTTGATGAATCTTCGAAAATCTATGTTCTCCACAAACCTAAAAGGCAATTCATCTAGAATAATCATCTCAGCAAGAGCTCTTCTACAACTTTCCAGACTGAAAGTATCGCAACTAAGTTTTGATTCAGAATTATCAATCGCTTCTTTAGGCTTGAAAACCAATTGTTTTTGTCCTGGATCTTTCATTCTTTGATAAGGGTATTTCTTACAGTTCTCTAAATGGTGCTTCAAACTACCGGTACCATTACGCTTGGAATGACATGCATACTTAGCCCCACAGTATTTACATTTAGCATAAGGATCATTAGGATCACAATCTTTAATTTTCTCAAAATGATCCCAAACAACAAAGAATTTAGTATTCTTACGCTTTTTGGTTGGACTCGAATGACCCACTTTACTTTTCTTAGCTCAACTTGATTTCTCCACATCCACAACATGGACTGAACTTTCTTCCGAACCTTCTTCTGGGATAGTATCCATACTGACTCTGTGAAAATAAACATTGAATGAAATTAATATTTAACAAACACTTTTATGAAATCTAAAAACTAAAGCTATCAATTCTAATTTTTCAAAAATGGTGTTTTGAAATCTTACTCTTCTGAGGAGTCCAGCTTGTGACTCGAGAAAGACAGTGTGCTGGCGACGATGTTGCTGAAACTAAATAAAAAACATGGTGTTAGGTCATGAACTAAATTTTTAACCAATCTCACAACTAAATTTTGAATCCTCCAATCTAACAACTAGATTTGACTCTCCATTTTTAACCAATACATTAAACTATGTAAAATAGGCACATATACAGCAAAGCAACTAGCAACTACAAATACAAACTACTCGTGACTTGTGAGTTCATTTAGCAATTCACACCGCAAAGTTCAAAGAAGGGAAAATAGATAAAATGTGAAAAGAAAGCCATGGTGCTATGCCGAGTAATGATCAAGCACAAATGAGAGAGCATTTTTAAGAAAAATATAAAGAGACCTCACCCCTAGAAAATGGCAACGTTTAGTACTTAAATAAAATAATAACGAACGACGTTGCTGCTCTGTAAAATAGGCGACGGCGAGGGAGATGAACGGAATCTTGGCGAAGGAGATGAAGTGAAGTACCAGGCTCGGCAAAAGAGTTGAACGAAGTTGCTACTTAGGGGTGTTGACTGTTGAACTCACGAACTCTCGAAGTCTCAAAGTCGACGGCGAGAACTGGGACTAGGAGTTGTTGCTCCCTGCTGGGATTCCGTTCAACGACGAGAGCTGTAGTCGACGGCGAGGGTGAGGTCGAGGTGAGACGGCGAAGGCGAGTCGACGGCGAAGGGCGAACTGGCGTGGCTGCTGCGGCTGTGGGTTTCGAACGAAAGGAAGAAAGGTTGTGGTTGTGGCCTGTGGGTTTCGAACGAAAGGAAGAAAGGGAAAGGGGAACTAGGGTTTTTAATTTTTATTTTTATTTTACCTACATAATATTCGTTGGGCTTTGAATATTCGTTGGGTTGTGGGCTAAATTAAAGTCTGAACTGAAGGGCTGAAGGGTATAAAAAAAAAATTAAATTTTACCTATATAATTGTCGGTCGGTCGGTTCTTGTGAAATAACCGAACCGACCGACCGACCGGTCGGTTTTCCAAAATCTTGGAACCGACACCGACCGACCAGGTCGGCCAACTGACCGACCGCCGTCGGTTCGGTCGGTTTCGGTCGGTCGTGTCGGTTTTCGGTCTGAAGATGAACACCCCTATTATAAAGCATGCTCATGCATTAATGTATGTTATAATTAGATTATAATATATGATTGAAATGCATGGTTTATTTTCATGAGTGTTTTTAATATATAGTCGAGTTATATTAAAATCATGAAAGTGGGATAGCATGATGCATGCAATTACATAGATTTATTATAAGAGTTATATTTAAAATGAATTGTTTGCAGCATGCTACTATGATTTACCATTTTTGGCAATAATTAATTGTTAATTTATTAAAAATGGAAATCAAATTGCATTGAGCATGATACATACCTAGTTTAATATAAAAGTTATATTAAATTAATGCAATGCTAGTATATAGTTTTAATTTCATTAACTTGAATATGATTGTTAATTGTTTTTAAAACTATAGTATGCATGATTAAAGGGCTAATCATTAAAATTTTGAAATAGTTTAAAATTTATGATTAGAAACCGTCAATCTATAATCAAGATAAATGACTTAGCCAGATTTATCTAGGTTAATCAAACCCTAAAATATTCAATAGGTTGCTTTAGTGGGAGGAAAATTACAAAGCTTGATTTAAATTGAGTTTTGCTCCTATGTCCCTGTATGTTCACATCGTGAGATCCATGCTCGGCTTCGTGTTGTTTTAGCGCGGCCTCCCTTCGGAAAGTGTTTGCATGGATAAATACAAAGGTGAATGGGGAAAGTGACCATAGTAAGTGGCAGTGGGACGCGTGTCAACGTATCCCTCGGTCTCCACCCCTAGGTCACAATGTGAGATTCCTATGATCCGCTTGTTGCCCTGGAGTAACCATCCCTTCAGAGGGCTTGATCATAGGATTCGGAACACCGTGAACTCCTGGATAGGATAGTATCACTTAGGCTAATTACCAACAGTTGTCTTTCCTAACGATTGTCGCAACGTCATCACGACACGGAGCGGCCGACGTCTTTTCCTAAGGGTTTCTTTCGAGAGGAGAGATTTGGAGTCGCCACCAATCATCTTGGGGGTGTGATTGGTCACCCGCTTTAAAGAAAAAAACAGTCTTTGAAAACCAAAAATTAGGCTCGGGAGTCGATTGAGTGTAGGGAAGGTGTTAGCACCCCTACAACACCCGTTTAAAAACGGTTACCACATTTTATTTTAAAGTTATCCTTTTATAATATGAAACGGTCCTTTATTTTGAAGAAAAAAAATCAAATAACAAATGTCCCACTTGATCTTACATTAGCTTTACAAATTAAAGTAAGGTTTTGATGTAGTGAGTGGGGTTATACCCAATAATTAGTTGTCGTTGTAATTTTCTTTTAATTAAAGAAAATTTGTTACCTCAAGAATTTGAGAAGTTATCTCAACTCCGTCATAGGTTGCACATGAGCTAATTTGTCTCACATCTATTATTTCACATTCCAAAAATAAAATGTGAAGTAATAATCATGAGTGGTATGATACCATTCAATGGAAAAAAAAATATATATTTTCATTTTTAAATAAAAAATTCATTTGAAATTACTAAAGTAAAATCATTTTGGAATTCATCTGGAAAATCTAATTTAGAATTAAATTGAAATTGATTTGAAAAGATCTAAGTTAATCAAATTTAAATTTTGATTGCCAAAATAATCGATAGTTAAACTTTAGGCTAATTTCCAAGCAGGGTGTTCCCTTTCGGTCAGCTTAAGTACCCGTTCTTAGACAAAATTAGCTTCAAAGTTTTCATAATCGATCTATTTTAGCCTTTCAAAATATTAGATAATGTTTTTGAAATTTGATTTAACCTTTGAAATTGATTTCCAATTTAATTTAAAATCGAACTTGATTTTCAATATAAATCAAAGGACATGGACTTGAAAACTTTGATTTAGAACCAAATTGACATTGATTTTGAAATTATAAAATAAAACCTATTTTGAGTTTTTGCTCAGAAATTCCAGGTTAATTAGATACAATTTGAAATTCATTTGAAAAATCCAAAACCACTTTGAAACTCATTGATTTTGAGATTAAAACCAATTGAGGGGAAAGTGAAATTCCAAATTAAATTCCAATTGAAATTCATTTGTAAATGTCAAAATGAAATCAAATTAAAAACAAACAAAAGTTGAAATCCAAAATTAAATTTCAAATTAAGACCAAACTGAACTTGATTTCGAGAAATTCTAATTTAAAATCCAATTGAGATCCTTTGGAGATTTTAATATAAAATTCAATTTGAAGAGGAAAATTGAAATGTTAATTCCAAATTAAAATTGATTTCGAAATTTCAGTCAAAACCTATTTTGAAATTTATTTGAAAAAAACAACTCAATTTCCAATCAATTGAAATCAATTTTGAAAATCTAAATCAAAATCAAATTGAAATTCACTTGGAATGTAATTCCCCGTGCGTTTGGGGTGAATTTAAGTCCCGAGTTTAGAGTTAAAAGAAAATTAAATTCTATTTTGGCTTGAACATAGGGGTTTAATTTTAAACCAAAGTGTTTGGGTATTTAACGTTATAATAAAATCCCTCCCTAAAGCTCGTTGGACTTGGTCTGCGTTGGTTGAGGAGTTTAGGCGTTAAAATTCGAAGTGTGCGCTGAATATTGGGTGTTAGTAGTGTGAGATCCTATTTTTGGGTTTAATGGGTTTTAAGAAAAAGAAAAGAATTTTTAAAGAAAGAAAGAAATAAACCATAAGGCTCTCTCTTTCTCTTTTTCTCTCTATTCACGCATGAAACCCCCCCCCCCTCAGCCGTCTTCGCGCCGCCTGCCCTTTGCAGTTGCAGCCGCCGCTCAGTTCACGCCGCCGCCGTTGTCCTCGCGCCGCCGTCGCCATTCCTCCTAGCCGAGGCTTGTAGCAGTTCGCCGAGCCTCTCTGTGCGCGTCTCTCTCCCTTTCGGCAGATCTCTCTCTCTCTTGGCGGTCTCTCCCTCTCTTCCTCGTGCGTGGAAGCCCCAGCCGCTGTCGTTTCCGCTAGCAGCCGAGCAGCGCCGTCCGTGGGTGCAGCCGTCGCCGCCGCTTGCTCGTGTCGCGCCGCCTTTCTCTTTTCCTTCGGTTTTTCAGCAAGAAAACCTCGTGGGTAAGTCTCTTCTCCCTCGATCTAGTGTTTTAGGCCCGATCTAAGAGTTTCTAGCTTTTTCGTGGTTAGATCTTGCGCGGACAGCAGCGTGAAGCATCGTCTCCTCCGCATTTCAGCCTTAAAGGTTGTGGGTAAGTCTCCTTCCTTCTTGTTCCTAGTTGTTGAAGGCCCGATCTAACCCCTTTCGCTCACTCCGATAAGTTTCATGTTTGTCCAGCAGCGGAGATTCCGTTTCCTCACGTTTTTGCCTCTGTCCAGCAGCGTTACTGGGTGTTTTTGGCATCACTTAACAACTCCGGTAAGTTTAAACGCTTACCCATGTTCGATTGGTGTCTAGAGTTAATTACCCATAATGTTTAGGTGCTGGAAAATCAAAGTAGCCTTGAAAATTCTATTCTGCAGCGCCGTCTTTGCTCTAATCTTGGGTGTCTCGACGTGTTTAAGCGATTCCGGTAAGTCTAGGCTCTTACCCATGTTCAGTTGGTGTTAGAATCAAATGCCCAACGGGTTAGGTGCTGAAATTTTAATATTTGTGGTTGATTTTCTAATCTGCAACGCCGTAAAAGTGTTCGATAAGGTTTGAAACACTTCAGCTTGGATACCCATTGCCCAAGGAGCGTTCTAACACGTTGTTGGAGGTTAGAATAACCCGCCTTTCGTGAAAGCAAGTCCGTTTGGTAAGGTTTCTTGCTGCCCCTTTAGTTTTTCTAGCTTTAAAGCATGTTTTAGATCACTGCCCAATAGTTATTCAAGCCTTAGAAGCATGTGTTAGTTGATGCTCATTGCATATCTAGGCTCTTAAGTGTCGCCCCAATCGTTATAGGTCATAGTTTATGTTTTTAAATGAGGCATCATGGCTATTTTGGTTAAATTCTCATAGTTCATCAATGCCCATTTAATCTCTTCTTCTATATAGCTTGGCCCGACCCTTAATAGGTTCTTAAAGAATGGTTTAAGTGAGCTTTTACTTGCTGTCCATAGCTTAAAAATCATGCTAAGCCAAGTCTCATTAGTTATCGAGGCCTTAAGTGCATTGCCTGAGCTTTAGGAGCCTGTAGAATGTCGTTCGTGCATTTTTGGTGGTTGTTGCTTGTTGTCCCGTGGCTGAATAGCCTTAATATCGTTAACTAACAAATACCCACCGCCCGTAACGCTTTAAACGTGGTTGCCCATGGTTTAATGGTGTTGGGTTCTCAATTCGAGTTATGTTTAGATGCTGTCCAGCAAGGAAAACAAATCGTTATTGGTTCGGTCTCGCCCTTAGCAGCATGTTTTTAGGGTGCTTTTCTTTAGTATAGACTTCCTTTAATAGTTGGTAGCTTGTTTGTAGCCGGAAGCTCGTTTTGGGAGCGTGTCGTGCCATTCCAGCTAGCGTTGGTTTGTAAAAGTCTTCGGTAAGTAGTTTCTACTTACTAAACTTATTTGACTGCCTGAAGCATGTTTGTTTGTTATCCGCTTTCCTTATATATATGCTGAGAATAAAATGTTATGTATACACTTGTGAACATTGTAATTGTTATGTTAAACTTGGATTGTGTATATTGCATTGCTTGAGACGTGTACGCTTAAGAAGTACAAGCATGATAGGTACTTGTCTTAGGCATAGTGACTGTTGAGTCAAGCATGTTGAGTCTGGCATGCATGTTGCATGGGGGATGTGTAGTATGAGTCGGGTGTGAGGCACAGCACATGGTGCGGAATTCATGTGTAGCGGAGCGTGACGTGAAAATCACGTGGGTTGTGAGTGCGGAGCGTGACGCAGAAATCACGTAAGAGTGGCGCAACACATGGCGCGGAATTCATGTGGGGTAGGTGTGGAGCATGACGCGGAAATCATGTAAGTAGCATAGCACATGGTGCGAAATTCATGTGTAGCGGAGCATGACGCGTAAATCATGTAAGTAACGCAACACATGGCGCGAAATTCATGTGTAGTGGAGCATGACACGGAAATCAAGTAGTAGCGGAGCATGACGCGGAAATCATGTGGAGTCTAGTGCGTGTGTTGCATAATGTGTTGCATTTGCACGAGTTTGTGGTTTCTGAGCATATTGTTAGTTTATGACTTAGTAGCCTGTTGGATATTTGTGGTTGCATAAGCATGATGCTTGCTCGTGGTTGTGAAAGCATGTTGGATGCGTGTGTAAAGCATGTTGATTGCATTGTTTGTTGTTTGTGGTTTGGTAAGTGTGAGCTGCTTACCAGTACCACGGTTGTACTGATACCCCCATCCCCATCTTCCCCCAACATTTTAGATGTTGCAGGTTACGTTGATGAGCTGGATCCTGGTGAGGAAGAGGAGAACCACGAGGAGGAACCCTAGGGCGTTTGGCTTTCTTCCCTATGGGTTGATAGGCTAGAGTTGGTTATAATTTCCATTATTTTTGTCATGCTGGAGTAGACTAGTTTAGTTTTGTGGTTTGTGGATCTGTTGGTGGGTCTTGGTTTAAGGGTTTGGTCTATGGACCTAAGGTTAATTCCATTGTTTTATGGTTTTTGAAATGAAACTGTTAGTTGTCACTTTTTGGATTTAGAGCTTGTGAATATTGAGTTCTATTGCGTGATTTAAGTTAATAAGATGTTTAGCTAGTGGAATAGCTTGCACTTTCGTTGATGAGTTGTCTTTAAGTTCCGCTGCGTGGATTCAAATTATTGCAGGTATTGATAAAGTATGTTTTGTCTAGAGGAGATAGGTTGTGAATTCTGGCTGTAGTTCGGTGGAGTTTGGCTTGTTGCATGGTTTAGAAGTGTTTATATTTATATCAGGTGTAGGAAAATTTTGGTTCAGGCCATTTTATGCCGTTATACTGCCGAAATTTTCGGTACATCCGGTTTAAGTGGATCAATTCTATAGATAAGGGTTTAAGGGATGAAGTAGCGTCTCTAGGCTAAGGGTTGGAAAACCTGGGGCGTTACAGTTGGTTTCAGAGCAATTACGTTCTTGTAGACTGACCTAGATAGCCTAGGTTGTTAAGTTTTGTGTGAGTTAGAGGTTGTTCCTCGTTCTCCTCTCCATCACCAGGTATGGAAACATCATTATTTATTGTTTGTTGATATACTTTTGGATGTATGAGTTATCTACCTGCCTGATATTGTTTTGTTTGTTTGCTTGTTAGTTGCTTTGCCTTGTTCAAGCATGATGATTGTTTTCCTTGGCTGTTTTGGTAGAAGCTAGGCTTAGGATGCTCCCTTTAGGTGGTTAGATAGCTTGTTTTTGTTGCGTGTCTGATGCATGGTAGTAGGTATAGGATGTTGCTATAGTTCCTAGATAGATTGCATGTTTCTCCTTGCATGTCACGTGCCTTCTAATCTAGGCGATTGCCTTTGTTGAGGTTAACCCTCATATTCTAGTTCTTAGGAGAATTCTTTAAGCGAGTTCATCGTTTCCTTTCAGCGATGAGTTCCAGTAGCAGTCAAGGTAGTGGACGTTCTGGTCCTCCAGACGTTCCCGAGGTTAATTCGCATCTTGAGGCGGATCCTCTTGTTTTTCCCCCAGCGCCTCCTGTGCTGGCAGCAGAGGCATTGCAGGCGATGCTTGGCAATGCAATCCTGAACAACCTACAACACGTCGGTGCTAACGAAGCCCCTGCTCATGGCGAAGAGGTGCAGTTTATCAAGAGTCTCGTGAAGGCGAAACCTCCTTCATTTGATGGACGCTCGGAAAGTTCTGAAGCAGTTGTAGAATGGACTGCCGCGTTGGAAGCGATATTTCGATTTCTTGGAGCTAATGCCCAACAATGAGTCCAGGGAGTTGCCTTTATGCTTAAAGGTTACGCTCGCACTTGGTGGAAGGCAGTGGATCAAACCAAGAATCGCCCGGAGAACCCCATTTCCTGGTCAGGGTTCAAAGGACTGGCGCGAGACCATTTTGGCTGCCGTTTTGCTGGTGTTGAGCTAGAAGCAGAATTTGTCTCTCTTGTTCAAGGGATTTTGTCCGTAGAACAATACGTCAGGAGGTTCGAAGAGTTGTCGTGTCATGTCCCGGAGTTGGTTGCCACCGAGGAAATTAGGATCAACCGATTCGTTAACGGGCTCCGCGTAGAAATTCGAGGTTTGGTCAGGCTGGGTCGACCAACCACGTTCACAGCAGCTCTGGCAAGCGCCCGGATGTTGGATAGGGACATCCCCAGGACAGAGCAGTCCCAAGAGGTTGGCACGTCATCTGGTGCCAAGAAGAAGCACGAAAAGGAAGCGCCTGTGCGTAGTCAGAAGGTTAGAAGATCTCCATCAGGATCTCGCGAGTGCGCTGATGAGTTCTGGCCCTGTGTCACCGATGAGGAGCTCAAGGCAGAGTACCCAGGACTTTACGATGACGATGACTCTGATGATGAGGAAAGCTCCTAAGGTGGGGAGTCAGTGTACCCCTCGCTCAAGGTTAGTGATTTCTCTCCTTAAATCTATAATCTTTGGCTTGAAATCTCTCTTCTTGTGATTTATGCTTGTCTCGTGCATATCTGTTGGGTGTTGTGTGTATGCATGAGTCGCTCCTTTATTTTGAGGCTTTGTTTGTGAGCAAATCTTGAAGCTAGAATTGCTAGGGTATCCCTTTTGTTTGGTGCCTTGTTATTTAAATCTCCTTGTATAGGCTAGTTTCAAGGGGAAAAAGATCTTCCGAGAATAGGATTTGTGATCTAGCTTCTTAAGTTGAGATCATGGGATTATCGTTCCAAAGTTGTTTTCAAAATCAAGTTTGAGTATTGCAAGCTTGCTGTGAGGTCTTCGGGCTAAAATAGCTTTGCAACTCTTATGGATGCTTCGTAAGTGCTTAGGTTCTTTATTCTTTAGTTCATTTGAAGGCTTTGTTGGTGTTGCCTAGTTCCTAAGGAGTTGAGAAATTCCTTTGGGCTAAGCAAAAGGTTTCCTTAGGAAAGCTTGTATCCAATCTCCCTAGTTGAAGGTCAAGGAATTGTCATTCCAAGGATGCCTAAGAATCCAAGATTGAACGTTGCAAGTTTCTGTTATGTCTTCGGACTCACAGATAGCCTTGTCGCTGCTTGGGTTTCATGAATCAAGTCTCAAGGTTTGTGGACTTGCTCGTGACGATGCTCTTGATGGTGTTGGTCTGTTCTCAGCCCAAGAGTCAAGTATTTTCCTCACGCAGTAAGGTCTCAACCAAAGCCAAGGTGATATTGAGAATCAGTATCGAGTCATGACTACAGCGTCAGTTGTCGTCACGACGAAGTTACCTTGGTATGCAGTTATAAGGATGTGTCAACAGTGGAGTTAGTGTGATCTCGTAGCCTTTCTTGAAGGATGGTTTGAAAAGGTGAGTTGGCGCAGCGGAAGCCGTTTTGAAGTAGTCGTTTCTTCTTCGGTGATGCCTGTTTGAAGTTGGCGGTTGAACTTACCAACTAAGTGGGTTTAAAGTTGGTGAAGTTACTGATGAAGCTTCCTGCAGATTGGAGTCGTGGTTAAGTCGTTGATGGTAGGTTCTAAGTGTCTAGCTCAAGGTTTAAGCTAGCATTGACAACCTATGTGGTGTTAGTAGCTATAGCGAATAGAAATTCCTTGTAGGTCGTGCAATATCGAGTTTGGATTCAATCTTGTTAGGCCGTTTGAGTTCTTGGTGTGAAGTTAGGTTGCTCGTAAGTAAGCTTTGCTTCAATTGTGTATGTTCAACACGACTCGTCTCAAGAGTTGTTGCTATGCATACACATCACCTACTCCTCGTGTCTTAGTTTTGAGCTTTGGAATCCTAGAGGAAATTTGTTTGATGAGCAAAAGCCTCTGGTGTTAAATGCCTTGTGTAGCATGAGTTGTCTTTAAGTTCCACTGCGTGGATTCAAATTATTGCAGGTATTGATAAAGTATGTTTTGTCTAGAGGAGATAGGTTGTGAATTCTGGCTGTAGTTCGGTGGAGTTTGGCTTGTTGCATGGTTTAGAAGTGTTTATATTTAAATCAGGTGTAGGAAACTTTTGGTTCAGGCCATTTTATGCCGTTATACTGCCGAAATTTTCGGTACATCCGGTTTAAGTGGTTCAGTTCCATAGATAAGGGTTTAAGGGATGAAGTAGCGTCTCTAGGCTAAGGGTTGGAAAACCTGGGGCGTTACATGGAAAATCCAAAGTAAAATCAAATTGAGAGTGTCAAAATTCCAAATTTAAAACAAATTGAAAATTTTAATTATTGCCCAATGGAAATTAATTAAGGAAATAAAAATTCAAATTTAAATTAGAAATTTGAAGTTAAACCTCAATTAAAAGAAATCTAATTTAAAGTTGAAAATCTCCTATTAAAATCCAATTGAAATTGACAATAGAATTCAATTTAGAACCAATTGAATTAATTTGGAAACTTCTTATTAAAATCCCAATAGAAATTTGGTTTGAAGACTCTCAATTAAGATCCAAGTAGATTTCAAAGACTTTCCAAAAAAAAAAAAAAGTAGATTTGAAAGACTAATTTAAATAAATCAATTTAATGAAATAAACTCCAAAATCAAAGAAATAAATAAACAAATAACTTTAAACAAAAACAAAAACAAAACAAAGAATGGATAAAGAAAAGAAAATAATGAGGAAAGACAATATAAAAAAAATAAAAATAAAAAGAAAATGGGGCCCACTACCTTTCTTTTCTATTTTCTTTCCCCTTTATCTCCTTCTCCACGTTTTTTCCCAAGGTACTTGCTTCTTTCCGTTTTTTTTTCTTTTTCTTCTTCCCTTGATTCTCACCTTTCTCCTTCGTGATTGAGTCGCCAGAATATCACGCCGAAGGTTGTAGGTTCGTTGGCGGCTGCAGGCGTTTAAGTCAGAGTTGCGGATTTGCGAGTGAGTATGTTATGGGGTTGTGGGTTTGCGGGTGTTCAGCTGCAGGCTCGGAGTTGGGCTGCTTGGAGTCACCAGTGTTCGGCGTCATAACAGGTCGTGAATTCGTTCAAGTTCACCAGAGTTAATGGTGGTCATTTGGAGTTTAGAGAGAGAAAGTGGGTCTTATGAGAAATTAATGGAAGAAGAGGGGAGAATGTGGGTTGATGAAAGAGAAAATTGAGCTTTAAGGTATGGAGATATACCCAAATTTCCTCCCATTCCCTTTTATCATTTTACCTCCAAACTTGCTTCCCCCTTTCTTGTTTTGGTTTCTCCCTTTTATAGCTCACTAACACACTCTAAATAGTAAACTAATGAGTGTAGGATAGTGGAAATGTGGGAGAGAGGATTGAGATTATTGGGGGAGAAGTGTGTTAGTGTAGAGAAAATTAAGGGAAATTGATTGAAAACGTAAGGAAGAAGGAATGATTTTTTCTTTTTCCTATTTTAATTAAAGTAATTTATTTTCTACATTTTCTTTTTTCTTTTTACATATTAATAATAACAATAACAATAACAATAATAACAATAACAACAAAAGTGAAAAGGTAAAAGCATAATATAAATCAACAAAATCAAACCGGACCAAATACGATGTCTACAATGGTAGTCTGTTGGTCCGTGCCTTTGAGATCTAAAAGTGGGAGGGTTACACTTACGGGGAGGAGTTAATTGGTTAACAAATCCTTGACCGAACAACGGTGGTTAATTTCTAATGGAATATGAGTTATTCTGGGATTATAAATGAACTGAGAGGAGTCTCATTTTAGAGGAGGAACAACTGATCACCCTTCGGTGACTGTTCTTCTAAACCTCTAAAGCATCGTTGCATAACACAATCAATAGTTTTGTTAGGGTTCTTTGATTGTTTGTTTGCAAAATTGATTGGAAGGATGCAATTGTTTGTATTTCTTGTGTGATGGGTTAAGGCAAAGATAACTAATACGGTCAATTGTTTGTTTTTCAACAATTTCTTCCTCAATTATTTCCTTGTTTAAGAATGAAAGATTAACTGGCAAGAATTTTCCAACATGGAAATCGAATCTAAATACCATACTCGTGGTAGAGGATCTTAGGTTCATCTTAACGGAGGAATGTCCTCCCGTTCCCCCTCGCACTGCCACTCAGGCAGTAAATGATGCCCACGAACGCTGGATGAAGGCCAATGAAAAGGTCAAAGTCTATATATTGGCCGGCTTATCTGAAGTCTTGGCCAAGCGTTACGAGAACGTGGAAACTGCATGGGAGATTATGAATTCCTTGTAGGAGATGTTTGGACTCCCGTTCTATCACCTCCACCACGGTGCCTTGAAGAACGTCTTCAACGCCAAGATGCAAGAAGGTCAGTCTGTCCGAGAGCATGTCTTGGATTTGATTAGCACGTTTAATATTGCTGAGGCAAATGGCGGGGTAGTCAGCGAGTGCAATCAGGTTGCATTCATCCTTCACTTTCTTCCTGCAAGCTATATGCCATTCAGGACGAATGCGAGTATGAACAAAATTCAGTTCAACCTTACTTCCCTCCTCTCGGAGTTACAGATTTACGAGTTCATGCAAAAGAGCAAGGGATAAAACGTGGTGAAAGGAGAGGCCAATGTGGCCCATTCCAAAAAGAAGTTCCTGAAGGGTTCATCCTCAGGAACTAAATCTGTACCTCAAGCTTCTTCATCGAAGCAAATACAGAAGTGTTGGGTTTTATGCCCTAAAACTCGTAGATAGTGAATGTAACCGTTGACCGGATATTAATGAAATAATATTCATATATTTTTCCATTAATTGTTATTAGTTATTTTATATTTGTCTTTGCCTAATAATAACCCTAATCCAATAAACTAGACATCCAAGGTTGTAATATGAGTCTTGAACTATATGTAGCGACATATGGGATCATTGTTCAAGAAACAGCCTAAATGGTCTATAGTATAGGGATAAGACTGGGTGCCTTATCCTGGTGACACTATGGATACGACCCACTTTGTATTTCATACAAACGCTGCGATCCAACGCGTTCGTGTAGGAGACATGCGAGTGGGGGTATCCTATGCAATGAGTTTGCATAAGACCGGACCGCGAAATAGTAACCACTGGTTATAACACCGTTAACTAGTTGGTTTTCTATTTCACTAGGACGACCTAGACAACTTAGTCTTAATCCTGAGTTGATTATGGACTCCTGCTCATGAGAGATTGTCCTTTGATTTGTATGGGTGAGAGTGGCCAATACGCCGACTCAATAAGCCTACCACTTTGGGGACAAGACCGAATGGGGAGCTGGAAACATAATCGTACAAGATGGAATTCACTCCTTCCCGACTTTAGGGAAGCAGATGAGTGTTCCCTTAAGTGGTTACTCCGAGTCTTGAACAAAGGGCCCTACCCTCTCAATGGCACGAGAGGGTTTTCTGTTTGATGGTTGGACCACAAACAGGTTGTTCATTAGAGGAGAATTGGTACTTAAGGAAATAGAGGTAACCTAGGGGTAAAACGGTAATTTGACCCAGCTGGTGTTACGGACACTCGTGAAGGACTAACTAGTCGATATTGGTCTAGATCCGTGGAGACAGAAAATATGTCTGCAGTGAGAAGAGTGCAACTGTGAGTCTATAGTGGAATGTACACACAGTTAACGAATATTGATTAATGTGGTTAATGAGTTTGACCAATTAATCTTACATCGTTGGAGCTTCTGATCTGCAGGCCCATTAGGTCCCACTGGTAGCTCGTAAAGTAATTTGAGGCAACTAAGTAATAATAGTAAATTGAAAATGTTCAATTTATTAAGGGAAACAAATATAATATATATTGATATATTATTATGAGAGAAATTAATATTTGAAAAGTTCAAATATAAATTTATGGAAGTTTGACAGAGTTCAAATAATGAATTAATTAATTTAAGGCCTAAGATGTGTTTGGGCAAATTAATTAATTCTAGGCCGGGAATTAAATATGTGATATTTAATTGGTGGTTAATTAATTAAAGAATTCATTAACCGGGAATTAATCAATTATGAAAATAATTAATCACTTAAGGAAGTGATTAATCATTTATGGAAATGATCTAATCACTTATGGAAGTAATTGGTCATTTGTGGAAAAGATTAATCAATTATGGAATTGATTGATCATGATTGATTAATTAAGGAATAAGATTGAATCAATTTTGGAAAAGATTGATTTAATTGAATATTTTATTCATGGCCTCTCTTCTATAAATAGAACACTAGACCTAATTGGTCAAGAGACTTGACACTCTTGAAAGACAAGACCTAGAATTCTCTCTAGCCTCCCTCTTAGAGAAAGACTCCCACAAGTCTTTTGCTTCCTAGACTTAGAGACATACCGGTGTAACCTCTGTGGTTATTGTGTCAATCAAGAAGGAATTTCCAGCTAAGAAAAACAAAGGCGGCTGCTGCGTTTTCGTTCGTGGAGCGTCGTTGGCGAAGAACGGTCAAGTCTTCAACGAAGGTATGTGACGGTTCTTTCCCTTTTCTTTAGAAAAGCATGAAAATAAATTTAGATTTATTTTTAAGCATGTTTAAACCAATTTTACAGCAACTTTAAAGTTTGTTTAAAGTTTGTTTGAGTTTTCGTAACGGTATTTTACTGTTAATTAATATACGGCGTAAGGTCCAATCGATGCGCTTCCGCTGCGTGGGGACTTTTATTCCCTTCAAGAAGATGAAGGGAGACAAGGGGAAGGCTCCTGCGCAAGCTGTGCAAGGTAAGGGCAAGGCCAAGGTCGTGGCCGACAAAGGCAGATGCTTCCACTGCAATGTGGATTGTCACTGGAAGCGCAACTGTCCTCGTTACCTCACTGAGAAGAAGAGAGAAAAAGAAGGTAAATTCGATTTACTGGTTTTAGAAACCTGTCTTGTAGAACATGATGAGTTTGCCTGGATATTAGATTCGGGAGCCACTAATCATGTTTGCTCATCTTTTTCGGGAAATGATTTCCAGCAGCTGACTGATGGTGAAATGACTCTCAAGGTTGGAAATAGAGAGGTCGTTTCAGCTCGTGCAGTGAGAGCTGCAAAATTATTTTTTAGAAATAAGTATTTGATTTTAGAGAACTTGTACTTGGTTCCTAGAATTAAAAGGAACCTTATTTCTGTTTCAGCTTTACTTGAACAATGTTATTCAATTTCATTCTTGCTTAATGAAACTTTAGTTTCTCGAAATGAAATTTATATTTGTTCAGCTAAGCGTGAAAATAATTTATTTGTGTTAAGACCTGCCGACGCTTAGGCTATTTTAAGTTATAAAATATTTAAAACGGCTGAAACTCAAAATAAAAGGCAAAAGATTTCTCCTCTAAGTAACAATACGTATCTTTGGCATCTTCGTCTCGGTCATATTAACATCGATCAGATCGATCGTTTGGTTAAAGATGGACTTCTAACTGATCTAGAAGATACATCTTTACCACCTGTGAATTGTGCCTCGAGAGTAAAATGACCAAGAGGCCTTTTACTTGAAAAGATTATAGGGCCAAAGAACCACTTGAACTGATACATTCGGATGTTTGTGGTCCAATGAATGTAAAGGCTCGAGGTGGTTATGAATATTTCATCTCTTTCATAGATGATTATTCTCGATACGGTTACTTATACCTAATGCCCCATAAGTCTGAAGCTCTTGAAAAGTTTAAAGAGTATAAGACTGAGGTAGAAAACCTGTTAGGTAAAACGGTTAAAACACTTCAATCAGATCGAGGTGGAGAGTATCTGGATCAAAGATTCCAACACTATATGATAGAACTGTAAGGATTTGGAATTTCCCAATTCTGTTAAAGCGGAAGCGTAATTGGGATCGATTCGTAGTTAATTTTGTTTATCCAAAAATACCATAACATTGGCAAAAATCATAGAACAAATTCTATAGAAACTTAAGGCTAAGCATACAAAATTTAAATTTAAATCTATAATAAAGAAAAGCGAAGCAAACCTCCGTTGACGTCTTTGAAAATCAAGAATGATTCTTGATTGCTCTGCAACAACGAAGAACACCACCATTTGATCTTCCCCGCTATAACTCTGAGATTAGGAACGTAGTTGTGGGACTACCTAATCTTGAATGGGAAAAACTCTATGAGAGAAAATTCTCCCTAAAGTTCTTGAGTTGAGAGAATATGAGAGGGAGGCTAGAGAGAATGCAAGAGTGCATTCTTTTGGCCTTATGTTGTTGTCCCTAAACCCTAGGTTTAGTGTTCTCTTTACAGGAGAAAGACCATGAATAAAATATTAATTTAAAATCAATTATTTCCATAGCTGATTTAATCTTTTTCATAATTAATCAATTCCTTGACCAATCAATTCCATAATTGATTAATCTTTTCCATAAATGATTGATCACTTCCATAAGTGATTAAATCATTTCCATAAATGATTAATTACTTCCATAAGTGATTAATCATTTCCATAATTGATTAATTTCCAATTAACTAATTTTTTAATTAATTAATCAACAATTAAATATCATATATTTAATTTCAGACCTTCTATTAGATAATTAATTAATTACCCAATTAAATATCATATATTTAATTTGAGGTCTTCAATTAATTAATTCTATAATATGAATCAAATTCATATTAAAATTTGAACTCCTTCAAATTTTGTTATATCCTATAAATTTAATATGAATCAAATTCATATTAATATTTGAACTTCTTCAAATATTTATTTCTCTCATAGACTATAGTTTAATTAAATCTCATTTAATTTAAACTAAATTGAATAATTAATTAATTCATCTTCTAATTAAATACCATATATTTAATTAGACATATATTTGAACTCTTTCAAATATATCAATCTCTCAATATTATAAAGTTTAATCTCAAATTAGACTTTATATTTTAATGCATCACTATACATTATATTAATTTATATCTCATACAATTAACTTAATTCCCAATATGAATTTGAACTATTCAAATTTTGTCAAGATATATTTGTTCCTAATTACTTTTTACGAGCTAGCAGGGGGGCCTAATGGACCTACAGATCAGAAGCTCCAATGATATAAGGTTAATAGATTAAACTCATTAACCAGGTTAACCAATATTCATTAACTGTGGGTCATTCCACTAAAGACCCACAGCTGAACTCTTCTCACTGTAGAACATTTCTGTGTCCACGGATATAGACCTATACCGATAAGTCAATCCTTCACGAGTGTCCGTCACTACAGTTGGGTCAAATTACCGTTTTACTCCTGTGTTACATCTGTCTCCTTAAGTACCAGTGCTCCTCTAATGAACAACCTGTTTATGGTCCAACCAATAAACAGAAAGTCCCTCTCAGGCCAGTGAGAGGGCGGGATCCCTTTGTTCAAGTCCCAGAGTCACCACTTAAGGGAACACTCATCTACTTCTCCTAGAAGTGGGAAGGAACGAATTCATTCCTGTGTTGTCATGTCCCCAGCCTCCCACTCGGTCTTGTCCCCATGCTAATCAAAGGACAGTCCCTCATGAGAAGGAGTTCATGACACACTAAGGATTAAGACTGAGTTACCTACGTCATCCTATTGAAACAGTAACCTAACTAGTTAACGGTGTTATATCTAGTGGTTTACCATTTCATGGTACGATTGTCGCTATGGGTTTGCGACGCGGAGCGGCCGACTTTGTTCCCAAGAGGAGGAAAATAGAGTCGCCACCAGTCTTAATTTAGAGGGTGTGACTGGGCACCCAACAATATGTTAAAATGGTCTGCAAAAAAAAAAAAAGATTTAAGGTTCGGGGGTATTTTTGTATGGGGAAGGTATTAGCACCCCACAACACTCGTTTGAAGAACAAAATTTTAATTTTTCTTGTGTTATTTAAGAAAATTGGCTATTGTAAATACCAAAGAAGATTTTGTTTTTTGTTGATTTTTAAATGTCCCACATTTTCATTCTCATTATTCCATAATTAAATAATGAGCAATAATTGTAGGTGGCATAAAGTCATTCAATATTGGTTTGAATTTAATTTGGCATCCCAAATTTAAATTCATTGTATCTCAAGAATATTAGGAAAGTCAATATCTTCATTTCCTAATTTCTGTCATAGGAAAGTTTGTTTTTTTAAAAAAACATTTGGTTTATTAGTTTTGGAAAAATGTATGAACAAAGAATTTTTTTTAAGGGAAAAACTCTTAATTAATTTTATTTTTAAAGAAAGTGACCTTTTATGGAAAATGGATTTTGGATTGATTTATTATTTTGAAAATAAGGTTTATGAACAATTTTAGCCAAAAAGCTTTTAATACATTCCTTTTAAAGAAAATGCCTTTTATGAAATATGCTTCTTTGGAAAAAAAAAGTTTTAAAAGAAAAATATGAAGAATTTTTATTTATGCTTTATAAGGAAGGAAATATTAAAGTCAAATCCCGGCATCCCGAGATTTTATTTTTTGCTCAAGAAACTCAAATATCGGCATCCCAAAAATTCAAGATTCCATCTTTGGAAGACTTTTGCTTTAAAAACTATTTAATTAAGGGAAAGAAATTTATAGGGGAATTGTGGACTAAATATCATAACTTAGAGAAAAAAAACATATAATTGAGAGGAAATATCTAAAAAGGGATAAAAACTATAATATACAAGAAATAAAGTTTAATTGCTTTAAAAGAAACATATTGAAATCAAATCTCGGCATTCCAAGACATTGACTTCCTACCTTAAGAAAACTCAACATTGGCATTCCAAAAATTGAGATTCCGTCGTTGGAGATTTTCTTTTTTGGACACAAATAATAAAAGAAGCATGGTTTTAGAAAAGTAATGATACAAGAATCAATGGCATTGACCGAATTCAAAACATAAGAATGCAATATTGAACAGTAAATAAAATTAGTAGTAAACTATATTTTACAAATACATTTTAAATTTTGCAGTTAAACTAACGTGTAGCAAGGAGAAATATTCACGATTATTAAAGATTGTTAATTAGAAAAAGTAGACTCTAGAACATATTTTTTACACAAAATTCTAAATAATAAGAGGATAACAAAATATGATATGATGAAGATAAAATAAACATACCAAAGAGACATGTGATATATAAAAAGTTTGTGCATAACAACTAGTCAATATTCTAAGGTAACATGTTAGATGCAAATCTAAAGAGGAAATAAAATATCGAAAATAAAATTTGATTTAGGAAGAAGAAAAAAAAATGAAAAGAAAGAAATAAATAAATACCTTGGACGGAGAATGAGGGGATTGCATGCCTAAAAGTGAGAGGAGACCTCTTGGTTGAGAGAGAAGGCTACAATGACGATGTTTGTTTTCTTATGGTAAAAGGGAGAAAAATATGGGAGGGTGAGAGAGGATGAGATACAAAAGTGTGGTCAGGTTCCTTTTTTATTGGGAGAAAAACGTGAAAGGGGGAGGGGAGGAGAGAAAATTGTATCTAGGGTTTTAGAAGAGAGGGATTTGGGAGTCTATTTTTAGCCACCAAAAAAACGTGTAGGTTGTCTTCCCGGACTAAAAAAATCATGAATTCAAGATGGGAGAGGGCTCCCTTTTTATAGCCAATTTCGACCACCACATATTAGGAAGGTGATCAAATAAAAATAAAATCCAATAAAATAAAAAAAAATGAAAAGGAAAATAAATAAATACACAAAATCTACCTTCCAAAATTTACAAAATATTATTTGACAATCAATCATCCAAGGAAACAAAAATATTTTGTCCAATTAACCTTGCCAAATAAACCTAATATTTGATTTGGAAAATTAATTGATCAAAAAAAATATATATTTGACCTAATTATTCCCACCAAAATTAATAAAAATGATTGGGCTATTTAAAAGTTCTAGAACACTTTTTTTCTTTTATTTATATTTTTTAAAAAAAGACAAAATCAATTAAAAGAATAAAATACCGGACAAATTTAGGGTCTACACCGGTCTTATGCAAACTCATTGCATAGTATACCCACGCTCGCATGTCTACTACATGGACGCTTTGGATCAATACGTCTGTATCAAATACAAAGCGGGTCGTATCACATAGTGTTACCAAGATAAGGTATCCAACCTTATCCTTGTACTATAGACCTTTTAGGTTGTTACTTGAACACTGATCCCTGTATGTCCCCACATACTAGTTCAAGTCACATGTAAACAACCTTGGATCTTAGTTTATTGGATTTGGGTCAAATTGTGCAATATTTAATAATAACACTTTATTGTAGAAACTAAATAACACTTTATTGAAACAAGTATACAGTTTGTTTACATTCACTATCTACGAGTGTTAGGGCATAAAACACAACAAGAACATGGAATCCAATCCCAACTATCAGCACCTGGTACACCTCAGCAGAATGGTGTATCAGAAAGGAGAAATAGAACCCTGTTAGACATGGTTCGTTCTATAAAAAAATTGAGAAATTATTCCCTTTTAATTGGCATGAGCTATGCTCAATTGCGTAGCTCGTTTTTGGGGTATGCAGTAGAGATTGCAGTACATATTCTTAACAACGTTCCCTCAAAAAGAGTTTTCTGAAACTCCTTTTGAGTTATGGAAGGGGCGTAAACCTAGTTTGCATTACTTCTGTATCTAGGGTTGTCTTGCACATGTGTTAGTGACAAATCCTAAGAAATTGGAACCACGTACTAGAATATGCCAATTTGTTGGATACCCTCAAGAAACGAGAGGTGGTCTTTTCTACGATCCACAAGAAAATAAAGTATTTGTATCGACAAATGCAACTTTCTTGGAGGAAGACCACATTCGAGATCATAAACCACGAAGTAAGTTAGTATTAGAAGAAGCTACAGAAGGATCAACAAGAGTTGTTGATGAACCAGGTCCTTCAACAATAGTTGTTGGAGAAGCCAGTTCTTCTCGTCAATCTAGTCCTCCTCACGTAGTGGGAGAGCTTCAACGCAGTGGGAGGGTTGTAACCCAACCTAACCGCTACTTAGGTTTAACGGAAACACAAGTAGTCATACTTGATGACGACGTAGAAGATCCATTGTCTTATCGCCAGGCAATGAATGACGTAGATAAAGACGAATGGGCCAAAGCCATGGACCTTGAGATGAAGTCTATGTGCTTCAATAAAGTTTAGGAACTTGTAGATCTACCTGAAGGGGTAAAACCCATTGGGTGTAAATGGATCTATAAGAGGAAAATAGATGTTGCTGGGAAATTACAGACTTTCAAAGAAAGACTTGTAGCAAAGGGTTATACCCAAAGAGAAGGGGTGGACTATGAAGAAACCTTTTCTCTAGTTGCTATGCTTAAGTCCATAAGAATTCTCTTATCCATTGCCACGTTTTATGACTATGAAATATGGCAAATGGATGTCAAGACTGCTTTTCTGAATGACAATCTTGACGAGAGTATTTTTATGTCTCAGCCCGAAGGGTTCATAACCCAAGGTCAGGAACAAAAAGGTTTGTAAACCGAATCGATCCATTTATGGGTTGAAACAGGCCTCCAGATCTTGGAATATTAGATTTGATACTGCAATCAAGTCTTTTGGTTTTGACCAAAAACCAATTGAAGGGATAAAAGCCCTTTCGCAGCGAAAACGATGAAGAACCTTAACTCAGTTTTTAATTCGGAATAAAATATCGTACGTTGGAAAATTAAAATACAACAGTAAAATCAAAATAAAACTACTGAATTTTAATAATAAAACATGCTAATACATATTTAGATCTAATCTAAATTGGATCCTATTGACCCAAGATCAAGAACGTTATACCTTTGAAGACGTTCTTGGAAGTTTCGCCAAATTCACCAACGGAGTGCAGAAAATACAACAACCTTTTTGGAATCTTCTTGCTGAATTTTGTGAACCCAACCACAAGACCTTCACCGGTATTCTCACAAGGAATTGGGAATATTTTAGGAAGTTTTTGTTCTCTGTTTTTTGCTTGAGAAAAAAAACACAAAGAGATCTTCTTGGGAGAGAGGGGGAGGGGTGAAAGAGCAAGAGAGTCGTGAGAGAGTGAATAATCTAATTCAAGATAAGCGTTATATGAAAACGTCAACTCCTTCCTCTTTTTTCTCTCAAACGTGCAAACCCTACGATAGTGGGTAGATTGATTCTTATCAGTTACAAATAACTGATAAGAATATTATTTAATTATTAAATAACATTTATTAAAAATTAATTAATTAAGATTACTAATTAACCTTAATAGAATTTACATAAATCACATTTATGTAAACATCCCACATAACCTATAGTTTTAATGTAATGTAATTAAATGACATTTAATTAAATTAAATTAAAACTAAAATATTATTTAATTCATCAATTAATTGATATTATAATTAAATATCATATACTTAATTATATATCTCTCTCATAAACTATAGTTTTAATGTACATACAATGTGCATTAATTATAACCTATAGTTTTAATATGAATCCAATTCATATTTTAAACTTAATATTTGAACACCTTCGAATGTTTCATTCCCCTTTAGAATTTTACCTCAACACCCCTAGTGAGCTATCGATGGGACCTAATGGACCTACAGATCAGAAGCTCCAACGATATGAGATTA
The DNA here is from genome assembly GCA_036850905.1 of Luffa acutangula. Taxonomy (NCBI): domain Eukaryota; kingdom Viridiplantae; phylum Streptophyta; class Magnoliopsida; order Cucurbitales; family Cucurbitaceae; genus Luffa; species Luffa acutangula. The sequence continues at coordinate 21,260,019 of CM072095.1, read as the reverse complement.
ATTGGCTAAACTCATTAACCAAGTTAATCAATATTCGTTAACTGTGGTTCACTCCAGTATAGAACCACAACTGCACTCTTCTCACTGCAGATATATTTCTATGTCCACGGATATCGACCATCAACAGCAAGTTAGCCCTTCACGTGTGTTCGTACCCCATTGTTGGACTCCTAGAGTGAGTAAAAATGTGGTATAAAAAGACTCTAGAATTCCTGTGCATGTATACACAGTCTGCAACAAGTAATATTATCAATCCGAGTCTTGAATTAGCTTCCACTTTTTCTATTTTGTGTAACTTTCTAATGGTTTCAAAGATGGTAAAAATGATTTGGTTTTATAAGAATTATGCTGAAGCAAAATAAATGACAGAACAAAGAATAAACAAATAGGTAGACAGATTAAAGACAGGCGTTGGTTAAGTTTAATAATTGCTTTAAAAGGTGCTCTAGCAATATTATTGATCATGCAAACTCTCGCAGTATTATTAGCGGATTCCTCTCGGAACTCCAGATCTTTTGAAATGTGTTTCAACCCCAATGAAGAACGACCGATCAAGCACTAGGCAACTGGCTATCCCTAGCTCAGTCACTGGTGTTCACCAATACACAATGATCGTAGTGTGATTAATTGCCACACACTCTCTAAATCATCCCTGAAACTAGAGAGAGGTATTCACACCGGCTGGCCAGGCGGGCATAAAATAAGAATAAGCACAAAAATTAATCAAGTTGCAATAATCAATATATTATTAGAGATGAAGCACGACAACTACATATTACTTAACCAACACCTAAAGCTACTTAGTTCATAATAAGCATGGAAACACGAATTACAATCTGAGTAGGCATGTCCATAATCACAAGATAATAAAGAAAATAATAATCTCCTTAATCAGCTTGCGGATGATGGTGTTCTTGGTAATCTCCAATCTCTCTATACTACTCGGATTCCAATGGAAATTGGAATTGTTTTGACTTGGACGACTACTTCCTTTTATAGAATGATATGAGGCTTGAATTAGGTCAACTTGGACACGTGTAAGGCTCTCCTTGCTCCTTTATCCCGAAAATTAATCAACAGAAGTCGGTTCATGAAGTTGTCTAACGAGCTGTGATGTGGCAGTTCTGCTCCCAGTTTTGATGTAGCACAGAATTTGCTCCCTCTAGTCGCCCAGTAACAGATTCTGCACAAAATGATTTCCAAAGCTTCCATTCTTCCAAATGGGTTAAAACATGCAATATCTCTCTAAAACCAACCCTATTAAGCATCAAAGACACACAAATCCTTATATAAATGAGGCCTAAATAACTACCTTTTGGGCAGTTATCACACCCCCAAACTTGAACTATTGCTCGTCCCTAGCAATACTAACCAACCTTCCTTCAAGAATTCAAAACATTAGACAAAGAATAGCTTAAACCAACCAGACAGTCCGACACTACCTTAAACCTTTGCCTGAGCACTCTGTAAAACCGAGCTCTGCTGCAGCAAAATGATTCCTCCGGCAAGGACAAATAATCACCACTTTTAACTTAATTCTAAGAACTTACCACAACCTAGCTCTATTATCAGACATCTGAAAACATATTTTCAAGGAGTTTATTTTTGTTTTTCTGACTTAAAGCAACCTTACAGTCATAAGCTCTTAAGCATGGGATGACCCACTTTATGGTGCAGTATACCCTTGCCTCAAACTCATCACCAACTAAGCTCAATACTCTTTATAAAGCTCAAGAATCCTTAGTTATTCTATCTCTTGCCCCTCAGAATGGCGACATTTTATGATGAAGCTCACATAAGTTCTGGGAGACAGAAAAACTGCTGGATCATCATTCATCCCTCAAAACTTTTGCTCCATGAATTTCCTCAGCAAAATTTTCAACAAATAATTTTTTCAGCAAATAATTTTTCTCATTTTTTCACATTTCCTAGGTCATCTTTTGACGCGAAGACAAACTGTGGGTATCAAAAATGTCCCTGGTTACTCAACAACCTAGCAAATTCTAACTTGAAGGAGAGGAATGCTCGAGCAAAACAATTGGAGTAGCAAAAAGTCCCCAAAACTTAAATTATTCATTGTCCCCAATGAATCATCAATTAAGCAATTATACCCCCAAGCTTAGATTTTTCTATCTGAATTTTAAACTAAGCATGAGACTAGAACTAAGCTTAAAGTGGATCATATAAGTCTACACTACCTCCAAAATCTTCTTTGCTGCAGCAACAGTCCAGCCTAGAAGAAATGCTCAAGCAAAAGGTTTCTGGAGATCAGAATACCTTGATCTAATTAAGCGTAATCAGTCCAAGCTTCAAAAATTAAGAAGAAAATAGTTAAGTTAGAGTTACTCATTGCTCATGGAATGAAAACATCTAGAAATTTCATTAAAAACATAAGAAAAGAAAGTACATAGCTGAGATATATTTTTTAAAGCAGAAAAATTAAAAAGAAACAAGCAAACGAGGTCAGATATGTGCGAGCAAACAAAATTTTAGGAACAAAAGTAATGCTCGCTGAAGATCATCTCATCCATCAATCTTCTTGACCCTGCTCTTCATCATCATTCTCTTCTCCTCTTTCAGCAGGTGGGGGCAGAATCCAGGGGTTCAACAGATCGTCAGGGAATATGGGAAGGGCTGGGTATGGTTTTGAAAAATTCTCTTGCAGCGCCCTCTTTAAGTCGCCATCCCGATTCTTAACGTAGTTCCAGAAGGTTAAAGTTTGCCTTTCAGCAAACTCCTGCCTACTGACCAAAAGAGCCAGTTGTTCTAGAATCGTGTTAATGCCGTAGATAAGCCCTCCTTGACGTACCTCCTGCATGCACTGGAGCCGTGCCAAATTGGGCGTGTCTATGATCCCCTTGTCAAACAAAATCACATCTCCCTCATCCACTGGAACCCCTGCTTTTCTGCAAAGCATTGTAATTGTATTTAGGAAGAACAACTTCCCCACCTTCTTTTTCCAGCAACCAGAAATTTCACTCGCAATGATCCTCCCTGCGTTAATACTAAGAGACCGCAAGATGGCAAAAGCTAGGAGAACCCGTTCCCTGGAGACTGTCGAGTCATGTGTTGTTGGAAGCATCCTCTGTCTAATAAATCCCATCCACGTGTTCGCTTCCCTTTTCAAATAAGCCGACTGGAATGTCCTCTTCTGAGTTTTGGATAACTGCCACTATGCCCCTTCAATTCCTACCTCCCGCACAGCATCACTTAGTTGCTCATCAGATGGCGCCACAACCATCTCATTATATGTCGCATAGGGGAAGTTCCAAAGATTATACAGTGCGTTGATAGCACTCGAACTCCAATCTACCTCGACTCCTCGGACAATTACCTGGAAACCATCCTCCTTGTCAATGTTAGCATACAATTCACGCACCACCTGTGCGTTTACAGACTCAGGCTTCGCACAAAACAGCTCCCAGCCGTGGTCTGCAATACCGGTCCTCAGAAACAATGGAAGATCACCGCTGAAACTGCGCTCAAACAAGAAATCTCTTTTCAGAAGCTCAGCGTATTTTGCTCTGGCAAAATTATTGGCGAAGCGATCAAATGGTAACTGTTGTTATTCTATTTCGTTGTATTCCTCCGATGCTTCAGCAATGTTTTTGCCCTTTTCCGCCCTGCGCTTGAGCAACTGTTCTTCTTCAGCTCTCTTTTCTGTTTCTTCTCTCACTTTGTCCTTAGCTTCTTTTTGCTCTCTTTCCCTTCATTCTTCCTCAGAGTCCGATGATGGAGGCGATGGGGTATTGTGAATCACCCTGATGCGGCCTGCCTTCCGCTTAATGCGGCGCCTCTCTGGCGGTTTTGGCATGATGACTTCAACCCGAGCCTCCTGCACCGATCCCTGTTCATTCCCTTCTTCAGGCACCTCTGCGGTCTGTTCGCCTCGAACTTCGCCAGTCTCTGTTTCTTGATTTTCCCTAAGATTCTCTTCTTGAACCGTATCCAGGTTTTGCACTTCAGGTTCTTGAGTATTTCCTTCCTCCGCTGCAGTGGCACCAACCTCTGCCACCTCCTGAACTTCTTTCTGTTTTGCAGCCCTTTGCTGTCTTCTCCTTTTCTTGGCTCTTTTTTCCTCTGTCGTTCTTTTTTTCTTCGTTTTTACCTTCTGAACTTTAGGGGTAACGGGTACCTCCTCTTCCTTGTTATCTCTTTCTTTTCTCGCTCTCGTCTTAGCCATTGAAGAGCTTGAAAAGGAATTCTCTAGCCCACACAAAGAACGAAAGTAAAATGCAAATGGTAAGGGACGACTCAAGAAGATGAAGTGGGAAGAACTCACCGAAGGTCCGTGAATAAATAGCTGCAGCGAATCAAATCATAACTAAAAGATTTTGCTCCGTATTAAATGGGTTTACCGTTCACATTTTAATTTGCAAAACAAAATCCCAACGGTAAAATCTTTGAATTTCAATTAACCATGGTAAATAACCACACGCTGTCAACGACTAAACCGTTGGATAATCCCTGAGTGACATGTGGCAGCATCCCAGAAATTTACCTGCTCACAGAAATTCGAAAATTCCAACGGTAAAATTAATTAACTCACAATAAAATCTTTTTTTTCTTCGGACGAAATGCACCAGCCAGACCTTTGCTGCAACAATCTTCTGAACCTGAGGAATCTTGGATACGGGATTCAAATTTCAAAATAGAAAACCAAATCTTCTAAATTTAAAAATAACAAATCAAATCAACTTTAATCTTTCTTGAAGCTGAGTTAATTTAGAGAAAATCTTTATTAACTCAAACTTAACAAAATTAAAATAACTGAAAATAAAATCTAGAACTTAATCTAATAAAATCTAATTAATTCAAAGATAACTCAAAGATAATCCAAATAAATAATCCTAAAATCAAATCAAATTCAAAACGAAATAGATAAAATCTAAACAAATACTTAAAGATAAATCTAATAAACCACGCAAAATCAAATCTAACCTATTCGAAATTAAAAACAAATCAGCGAAAAATAAAATCAATACAAACACTGGAAGCTCAAAATTTTGCTCTGTGAAATGCTCCCGCAAAAATCCTGCTCTCTCAATCATCAACATACCTTAGGGAAGGATATTTCGACTGAAACTCCTCACCCCAATAATACTTCACACGCTGTCCATTCACCTTGAATACTCTCCCATCTTTTTCATCCTGCAAAGTAATTGGTCCATGGGGAAAAACCTCAATCACAATAAACGGTCCTGACCATTTAGATTTTAGCTTCCCAGGAAATAATTTTAATCTAGAATTATAAAGCAAGACTTTTTTACCCTTGACAAACTCTTTAGATTTTATTTTCTTGTCATGCCACAGCTTAGTCTTTTCTTTATACATATTCGCATTTTCATAAGAAAATTGGCGAAAGTTCTCCAGTTCATTAAGCTGCAGCATTCTTATTACTCCTGCACGACTCAGATCAAAATTCAATTTTTTCATAGCCCAAAATGTTTTATGCTCAAGCTCTAGTTGTAAATGGCAAGCTTTCCCATATACTAACCTATAGGGAGACATACCTAGAGGAGTCTTATAGGTTGTCCTATAAGCCCAAAGAGCCTCATCCAACCTAAAAGACCAATCCTTTCTAGATGGATGAACTACTTTCTCTAGAATAGGTTTAATTTCCCTATTACTAATTTCAGCTTGACCATTTGCTTGTGGGTGATAAGGGGTAGCTATCCTATGCTTAATCCCATACTTAGCTAAAAGCTTAGTTAAGATATTATTAACAAAATGTGTACCCTCATCACTCACTAGAGCCCTAGGTGTCCCAAACCGCGTAAAGATGTGCGATTGAAGAAACTTTGCAACTGTCTTGGCATCACTCTGATGGCATTCAATGGCCTCCACCCACTTGGACACATATTCAACGACTAATAAGATAAAAACATTGCCATTAGAAGGGGGAAATGGCCCCATAAAATCAATACCCCATACATCGAATAATTCAACTTCTAAAATATAAGTAAGAGGCATTTCATCGCTAGGCCCAAAATTCCCCCTCCTTTGGCAAGCATCACATTGCTTGTAAAACCAGTGGGCATCTTTGAATAAGGTAGGCCAGAAAAATCCATAATGTAAAATCCTTATAGTTGTCCTCTGACCGCTGAAATGACCTCCATACGGCGAAGAGTGACATTGCTCCAGGATTTCCTTTGCTTCATCACTTGAAACAGACCTACGAATAATACCGTCAGAGCATTTCTTATACATAAATGGCTCATCCCAATAGAAAATTTTTGCATCATGCTTAAACTTTTTCTTCTGCCTCCAATCCATGTCAGTAGGAGTGACTCCCTTTACCAAAAAGTTGGCAATATCAGCATACCAAGGGACATCTCTGGCTACCTTTACCTCAACAGCAAAAAGTTGTTCATCTGGAAAAGAATCTGAAATGGCAGATTGCTCCAGCAAAGATGATGATGGATCAAGACGAGATAAATGATCTGCAATGAAATTTTCTGATCCCTTCTTGTCTTTTATCTCCAAGTCGAACTCCTGCAATAATAAAACCCAACAAATCTGTCTAGGCTTTGCATCTTTTTTACCCATTAAATACCTTATTGCTACATGATCTGTGAACACCGTGACTTTGGATCCAACCAAATATGGTCGGAATTTCTCAAAAGCAAACACTACAGCTAACAACTCCTTTTCAATAGTTGTGTAGTTGACTTGTCCCTCATTTAAAACCTTGCTTGAATAATATATAGGATGGATATTTGAACACCTTCGAATGTTTCATTCCCCTTTAGAATTTTACCTCAACACCCCTAGTGAGCTATCGATGGGACCTAATGGACCTACAGATCAGAAGCTCCAACGATATGAGATTAATTGGCTAAACTCATTAATCAAGTTAATCAATATTCGTTAACTGTGGTTCACTCCACTATAGAACCACAACTGCACTCTTCTCACTGCAGATATATTTCTATGTCCACGGATATCGACCATCAACAGCAAGTTAGCCCTTCACGTGTGTTCGTACCCCATTGTTGGGCTCCTAGAGTGAGTAAAAATGTGGTATAAAAAGACTCTAGAATTCCTGTGCATGTATACAAAGTCTGCAGCAAGTAATATTATCAATCCGAGTCCAGAATTAACTTCCACTTTATCTATTTTGTGTAACTTTCTAATGGGTTCAAAAATGGTAAAAATGATTTGGTTTTATAAGAATTATGCTGAAGCAAAATAAATGACAGAACAAAGAATAAACAAATAGGTAGACAGATTAAAGACAGGCGCTGGTTAAGTTTAATAATCGCTTTAAAAGATGCTCTAGCAATATTATTGATCATGCAAACTCTCGCAGTATTATTAGCGGATTCCTCTCGGAACTCCGGATCTTTTGGTATGTGTTTCAACCCCAATGAAGAACGACCGATCAAGCACTAGGCAACTGGCTATCCCTAGCTCAGTCACTGGCGTTCACCAATACACAATGATCGTAGTGTGATTAATTGCCACACACTCTCTAAACCATCCCTGAAACTAGAGAGAGGTATTCACACCGGCTGGCCAGGCGGGCATAAAATAAGAATAAGCACAACAATTAATCAAGTTGCAATAATCAATATATTATTAGAGATGAAGCACGACAACTACATATTACTTAACCAACGCCTAAAGCTACTTAGTTCATAATAAGCATGGAAACACAAATTACAATCTGAGTAGGCATGTCCATAATCACAAGATAATAAAGAAAATAATAATCTCCTTAATCAGCTTGCGGATGATGGTGTTCTTGGTAATCTCCAATCTCTCTATACTACTCGGCTTCCAAGGGAAATTGGAATTGTTTTGACTTGGACGGCTACTTCCTTTTATAGAAGGATAGGAGGCTTGAATTAGGTCAACTTTGACAAGTGTAAGGCTCTCCTTGCTCCTTTATCCCGAAAATAACTCAACAGAAGTCGTTCATGAAGTCGGCTAACGAGCTGTGATGTGGCAGTTCTGCTCCCAGTTTTGCTGCAGCACAGAATTTGCTCCCTCTAGTCGCCCAACAACAGATTCAGCACAAAATGATTTCCAAAGCTTCCATTCTTCCAAATGGGTTAAAACATGTAATATCTCTCTAAAACCAACACTATTAAGCATCAAAGACACACAAATCCTTATATAAATGAGGCCTAAATAACTACCTTTTGGGCAATTATCACCCATCTAGGTCAAATTACCGTTTTACCCGTGGGCTACCTATTCATCCTTAAGTACCAGTGCTCCTCTAATGAACAACCTGTTTGAGGTCCAACGAACAAACAGAAGTCCCTCTCGTGCCATAGAGAGGGTAGGGCCCATTGTTCAAGACCCGGAGACACCACTTAAGGGAACACACCTCTACTTACCCTAAAAACTGGGAAGGAGTGAATTCCTTCATGTAAGACTATGTTCCCAACTCCCCACTCGGTCTTATCCCCAAAATGGTAGGCTTATTGAGTCGGCGTGCAGGTCACTCTCACCCGTACAAATCAAAGGGCAATCCCTCATGGACAGGAGTCCATAATCCACTCAAGATTAAGGCCAAGTTGCCTAGGTCATCCTAGTGAAATAGAAACCGACCTAACTAACGGTGTTAGAGTTAGCGGTTAACTGTTTCGCGGTCCGGTCTTTGTGCAAACTCATTGCACAGGATACCCTCACTCGCATGTCAACTACATGAACGTGTTGGATCATTACGTTTGTATCATTATACAAAGCGGGTCGTATCCATAGTGTCACCAGGATAAGGTACGTGGATCCCTATACTACAGACCCTTTAGGCTAAAACTTGAACATCGATCCCCATATGTCCCTACATACTAGTTCAAGCCTCATTCTATTAGCCTTGGATGTTTAGTTTATTGGATTAGGGTTAATAAGACAAGATATAATACAAATACATCACTTTTATTAATGTTTGGTCAAAAGTACATTTACTACCTACGAGTTTTAGGGCCTAAAACCCAACAAACTCCCACTTGAACTAAAACTCAAGTTAATGGGAAAATATATACAAAATAATCCAAAGCTGGAATTGGTAAATGTATATCGTACATTACATGAAAAGTAAATATACGAAATACAATAAACTAGGGCATCCTTACACCCATTACACATCTCCCACTTGCCCTAGATTACGCTATATACATGTCTAGCAGACCTAGACTTTCTAGATGACCCTTGAACACTTTAGCCGAGAAGGCCTTCGTAAACAGATCAGCAATGTTGTGCTCCGAAGCGATCTTGGTCACGACCACATCTCCTCTTTGCACAATCTCTCGAATCAGATGATACTTCCTCTTTATGTGTGTACCTCGTTTGTGGATGCGAGGTTCCTTTGAATTGGCTACAGCCCCACTGTTGTCACAGTATAACGTAACGGGCAAGTTCATATTTGGAACAACTTCCAAATCAGTCAAGAACTTCCTTAGCCAAATAGCTTCCTTAGTTGCTTCACAAGCAGCTACATACTCAGCCTCCATCGTGGAGTCTGCTATGCATCCTTGCGTTATACTTCTCCAAACTACAGCTTCCTGATGACCGCAAAGTGCACGGGCCGCAAGTAATATAAAACGAAAAGTATTCCGAGTATTGAATCCTCAGGGATTGGATTTATTCAATTAATTACCACGAATAATCTTGCTTAGCTTTATTTAGAGAACAAAATCTAATGCCGAAAAGATGATAAAAGCTAATCTAGAAAGCAAAAGATAAATGGAGACACAATTTGGAGGGATAATTCTAGAGTTGTTGATTTCAACAATTGGACCTTTGATGCTTAATCAATTAACTAATATGGATTAACTAATCATTTGATTCATAAGTCTAGAAGCCTAATGACAAGGACTCTCCTGTCAGTGTCCTCCTATCTCATACCTTTCAATAAAGAATCTCCTTTTAGTCTCATCTTTATTTACTTAGCATGGCATTACGACCGTTTAGTACAACCTCTAACGTTATTTATTCCATCCCGTGTCCCCCGGGTAAATAACCGTTAGTCATGCATTCAGTTCTAGTCTAAGCTTCTCTCCGTCGAGTTTCCACATAGTAACGATTCATTTAATTAGTGATCAGTTGATTAAAAGCATTACGGACAAAATACACAAATGAACAATAATGACAATTAAACCAAATCAATTCATTAATCAAGCAAAGGTTCAACATCTAAATCAATCTCATAGAATTTAGGAATTTACTACTCATAATCACTAAAATTCAATAATTCCTAATCGCAACAATTCTAGAAACTAAAACATAAAGGAAAAAGGAAGAAAAATGCTCATAAAAGTGTCGATCTCCTCGATCCCACGCCGACCTCCTTCGATCCCGAGCTCCAAAGATCTTCAACAAAGCTCCAAAACTCTCCCAAAAATCCCAAATTTTAGTGTAGACTATAGAATAGGGTGAAAACCCACAAATTGACACACAAAATATGGATGCAAAAGGCTCCTTTTATAGGCTCCCAGCAGGTGTAGCATTGCGACGCTACGTAGACAGCGTCGCGACGCTCTGACGTCATCTTTTCTTGGGCTCCAAGACGTCGCAGCGTCGAGACGCTATTTGGATAGCGTCGCGACGCAGTCGCAATTCTAGAACTCTCCACGCGGTTGCCTAGCGTCGGGACACTCCAGGCTTAGCGTCGAGACGCTAGGCCCTGGATTTTCAATAATGGCCCAATTTTGACTCAATTTTTGGGCCTCCAACTTTCTTTTGGCCCAAATACTTCTTCTAATGGATTTTGGGAACTTTTCTTGACCAAACTTGATACTTTAAGACTTGAAATTCATGAATTTGGACTTCTAATTCATTCTTCTTGGCTTTTTGGACTCGAATCTTCAATATTATTCTCCAAATTGCTCAAAAAGTCTCCAAAATCATCCAAAATCTCTCAAAATTCCGGTTTTGCTTCCTTGGCTCGGTTTTCTAAAATTTAAACAGAAAATAGCATTAAAGTACACAATTCATGCACAAAACTAGCTAAAATTAATAGGAAAATGATGACATTTTTGCATGTCATCACTTCCTCGTTAAGGGTGAACACTGACCCTGACATAGATTTTCTAGAATCCTTGTCAAACTAGAAGTCAGAGTCGGTGTATCCCGTGAGAACTAACTCTTTAGCCCCAAACACCAACATGTAGTCCCTCGTTCTCCTAAGATACTTGAGGATTCCTTTAACGGCGGTCTAGTGGTCTAACTCTTGATTTGATTGATATGTGCTGACAATCCCTACAACATAACAGATGTCAGGCCTTGTGCAGAGCATACCATACATTAAGCTACCCACAGCAAAGGCGTAGGGAATCCGTCTCATATCCTCAACCTCTTAAGGTGTCTTAGGAGACTGTTCCGTAGACAGGTGAACCCCATGCATGAAAGACAACAAGCCTTTCTTGGAGTTTTGTTCCTTCGATCCTGAATAATTTGAATGCCAAGAACATATTGGGCCTCACCTAAATCTTTCATTTGGAATTGGGCCGCTAGCCATTCTTTTACGCCAGACAGATATCCTACATCATTCCCAATGAGTAGGATGTCGTCAACATAAAGTACAAGGGAAGCTACTTTATTCTTGTTGATTTTCTTGTATACACAAGGTTCATCAATACATATATCACGGACTCGGCCACATTTTCAATACGCCACATTCAACTGGACGTCCTGACATAATGATCCTCCCCTAGTTAAACTTGAGAATTTTTTTCATTCTTGGAGAATCTGTACTGCAACTTTAACCTTGTTGAAGGTATACCTCCCAACGCGCCGACTAGATCGTTGTGATCAAACCACTTGATCTTATGATAAGTGGTGGTCGCAAAAACATGGACGATATTTGGAAGAAGGCATACAACTTTTAGTGAATAGTTTTACTATTGCTTTAACTAAGCCCAAACCTCATAAAGAGGTGGATACCAAAAAAGCTGGTAAGAGGGTGATTGAGGCGTCAAATCGTCCGATGAACAACCTTCATGATGAAGAAGAGAGCCATAGCAGCAATGACGATCGTCATTGGAAAAGGCGAAAAAAGGTAATGAAATCATCCAACGATCCATCTTCGGTTGGAAACTCATCCTTTTTTTAAACACATGCTCAGTTTCATTTACTTACTCTTGTATCCTTTCTTACTTTGCAGGTTCCTTTGGAGGATCAATCATTAACAAGTCCAAATGTTTTTGACAATATTGTGAAACTTATGAGTGACTCCAAGGCGTTGTCCAATGAGAAAGCAGTGAGCTCTAATCCTCCTCCTAAGACTTCTGAAAATCATCAGCATAATCAAAAGAGAGCAATCGATGTGGATCCTGAAGTTTCCCATTATTGTGCTGACACCTTGCTCTCTGACCATCGACGGGAAACAACCATAGCTTTGTGGGATAGCATACAACGAAAAATTGTACGCACTACTTTTAACAAGGTAGCTGCCCTTGAATTAGAGATACGCAAAATATTCACCGGTATTTCAGAGATCCATCCGAACAACTTGTTCTTCCCTTAAAGACTTCGTGAATGACTATTTAAAAAGTGTAGACGTACAACAAATTGCAACTTTCATATTCTACACAATTAACTTCGACGAGTAGGAGTCACCGCTTAGAGGAGAAAAATTCTAATTTACAGAAAGCACTGCTTGCCGAAAACCATTTGCTTAGGAAGCAGGACACGTTCGAACAACATCTAGTGTTGGGTTCCTAGAGTGAGTAAAAATTTGGTGTAAAAGACTCTAGAATTCCTGTGCAAGTATACACAGTCTGCAACAAGTAATATTATCAATCCGAGTCCTGAATTAGTTTCCACTCTACCTATTTTGTGTAACCTTCTAATGGTTTCAAAGATGGTAAAAGGATTTGGTTTTATAAGAATTATGCTGAGGCAAAATAAATGACAGAACAACAAGTAAAGACAGGCGCTGGTTAGGATTTAGTGATTGTTCTAAAAGATGCTCTAGCAACATTATTGATCATGCATTTCTCCCAGTATTATTAGCGGATTCCTCCCGGAACTCCAGATCTTTTGGGATACATTTCAAACACAATGAAGTGCGACCGATCAAGCACTAGGCAACTAGCTATCCCTAGCTTAGCCACTGGCGTTCACCAATACACAATGATCGTAGTGTGGATAACTGCCACACACTCCCTAAATCATCCCTGAAACTAGAGAGAGCTATTCACATTGACTGGCCAGGCGGGCATAAAATGGTAATAAGCACAACAATTAACCAAAATGCGATAGTCAATATATTACTAAAGATGAAGCTCAACAATCACATTATTCCTACCAACGCCTTGCTACTTAGTTCATAATAGGCATGAAAGTACAAATCACAATATGAGTAGGCATATCCATAACCACAAGTTAATAAAGAAAATAAACTCCTTAATCAGCTTGCGGATGATGGTGTTCTTGATGATCTTCAATTTCTCTATCCTATTCGGCTTCCAAGGGAGAACATGGAATGAATTTGACTTTGACGGCTACTTCCTTTTATAGAAGGATGGGAGGCTTTGAATTAGGTCAACTAGGACACGTGTAAGGCTCTCCTTGATCCTTTATCACGAGAATAACTCAACAAAAGTCGGTTCATGAAGTTGGCTAACGAGCTGTGATGTGGCAGTTTCTACTCCCAGTTTTGCTGCAACATAGAATTTGCTCCCTCCAGTCGCCCAGCAGCATAATCTACACAAAATAATTTCCAATGCTTCCATTCTTCCAAATGGGTTAAAACATGTAATATCTATCCAAAACCAACCCGAATAAGCATAAAGGACACACAAATCTCTATATAATTGAGGCCTAAATAACTACCTTTTGGGCAGTTATCATACCCCCAAACTTAAACTATTGCGCGTCCCGAGCAATACTAACTTACCTTCCCTTAAGAATTTTAAAAACATTAGACAAAGAATTAGCTTAATAAAATTAGACAATCCAATACTACCTTTGACCTTTACCTGAGCACTCTGCAAAACCAAGTGATGTGGACTTTTCCTAACCGCAAGCGCACGGGTCAAGTAATAATAAAGTGTTCGTAAATACGAGTGTCGTCCTCTGGATTGGATTTTTAAGCAAATCAAGTATTGTGAATTATCTTGCCCAATTTTATTTAGGGATCAAAAAGTGATGAATAGGTGATATGAAAACTAATTCAAAGCAAGTAAAAAGAATGGAAATTCAATTGGGAAAACTACTTAGGGAATTGATTTCGCCGATTTCATTTAGGATTGATTTTAAAGAATAAGTTATTATGCACAATGAAATTATGAGCCAAAGACCCTTTAATCACAACTACCTCTCCCGAGTATAATTGATTCTCATGCAAATTAACCAACTTGATATCCCTATCTAAGTTTATTAATAAGCAAGGCAATGAGATCTTTTAACCAATTCTACAGTTAATCTAAAACCGTCACGAATTAGAAATTAAACTTTATTCATGCAATCTTGAGTAAGTCTAGATCAAATCCCCTCTCCCGAGCTAGATTCGAAACTTAAATCATCCAACTAATGGCCAATTAATTGAAAGTATTAAATCAAGACTACAAACACAATAACATTGCACAACTTAAACCATAAATCAATCCATAAACTTAATCAACTACATCAATCCCTAAGCTACAAGTTTAGCTACTCATGAATGTAAATACAAGCTCATCTAAACAAGTGACAACCATAAATCTAACTAAAGGAAGAAAAGGGAAAAGAAAACTCAATGTAGGCCGAGTCCCGACGTCCCCGTCACGATCCCCACGAACAATGGGTTGATTTCCAAGTCTCTCCCTTTGATTTCAGCCTCCAAATGCTCTATTCTGTCCTCTTTACGGCTCCAAAAGGTCCCAAATCGAACTCCCCAAAAACCTAGTCGAAAATAAGCTTTTATTCTGATTTTTCGTCTTAGCGTCGAGACGCTGTCAAGACAGTGTCGCGACGTTGCCTCTTACACGCGCGTTCTGAATAAGGAAAAACGGAAGCATCGGGACGCTTCCTATCATAGCGTCTCGACGCTGTAAGCTTTACGCGCCTAATCTGATATGGAATGTGAGCGTCGAGACGCTCAAGTGCTAGCGTCTCGACGCTAGCCTGCTGTTGACCGAGATTTCACTCTTTTCCACTTTTACTCTTTTCATTCCTTTGCATCTTTTCATGCCCCGAGCACCCGATTAACTCTAGTATGGCATTATAGCTTCAATCAACCATTTCCTACAAAATAAACATTAAATGTAACGCCCTGCGTTTTAGAATCGAATCCTTTTTGGATATGTTAAGCGTTTTATTCTAATTTAAAAAAAATTAGAATTTAAGCTTAGTCTCGGGTCATTAAATTAAATTTCCTAAAGCTTGGAGGTTTAATATTCGATATTTATTTTAAATATCAAAAGACCCAAACCCTTTATCAATCGGGTTATTTTCTCTCCCAATTCTTTTAGGAGTTAAGTTTGGAATTAAAATTCGGCTTAAAACCTCGAAGATTCTCTGAGAACTGTTTCGGTATTAAGGGTTCTTATTTTGGTCTTGAATAAGAGGTGTTAAGTTATTTGGAAATTTTAACTATAAGAGAAAAAAAAAAAGAAAAGGAAAATCAAAGCCCTAATCTTTCTTCCTCTCCCTCATTTCGTCGCGTACACCAGACCCCCCCTCAGTGTTTTCGCGTAGCTGCCGCCTCCCGCTAGTTCCCGTTCTCTCCTTCGCGTGAGTAGGTGTCGCCGCCATGGTTTTTCTCAAGCCTCATTCTTCGCGTGTTTCTTCCTCAAGCAGTAGACCCACAAGGTCGTCTCCCTTGTTCTCATGGGTGTTCGGGCTGAGCAGCAGGTTTGCGACGTCTTCTTCTTTGCGCGAGCAGCCGCGAGTCGTCTTCCTTTCCCTCCTTCGCGCGTGTTCCGTCGACCTCAGCAGGTGAGTCTCGAATTTTCCCTGTGTTTCGCGCGCAAGACTTCCATTTTCTCTTTATTTCATTCGAGTTCAGCAGACAGTGTGTTAATCTCGTTTTCTTCCTTGTGTTTTCGACCAGCCTAGCGAGTAGAAGTCTGAATCTTCGTTGTTCCCATGTGTTGGGCGCGTTTAGGCTGGTTTAAGGTTCGTTTCTGCGTGTTCGGGCTCTTTTGGTAAGCTTTCATCGTTACCCACGATTTATTAACCTCAAATTCAGTTTACTCATTCTTGTTCAACCATAGAATTGAGTTTTAGGAGTAATTTCTTGATTTTTCCAGCGTTGTGCAGTGTTGTCGTGGGCTCGAAATCATCCGTGCCTCATGACCCATCATCCGTTTGGCCTTAAACTAGAACACCCACTGTCTAGGGACTCTAAACAGGTGGTTTTAAGTCTCTTTGGTTGCTGGACAGCACGTGTTCGAGGTTATTCACTCACTGAACGGTAAATTCCAGCATCCCTATATCCTTTCCTCAAATTTATTAGGTGCTCTAAGTTGTTTTCTAACCCTTTGTAATTGTTGCTTGTAGTTGGGGCTCTTTAGGCTCTTCTGGTTGTTTCCATTAGTCCTTTAGGATCGTTTAGTAGCGTTAGAGCTTCCGGTAAGTAGTTCTTGCTTGATGTTGTCTGTTTGACTGTGTGATGCATGCTGAGTGTTACTCGCTTTATAATTACCCTCATGTTTCTTGTTTCTCTTAATATATGCAAATATATATGGTATCGTTGAAAAACATGACTTTTGTTGCTTAATGACTGGGTGTAAAGCATGAATTGTTGTTGCATGTTGGCTTGATGTAAAGTGTGTTGGTTCGGTTTTGCATTCGAGAGTCAAGCATGAGTTGAGAGATGTGGTCATGTGAATGCTTAATGGGCATGATTCATGAGTCTAGAAGCATGTTGCAGGGCTTATGCATTCTAGTAGATGTGAGATATAGGTCAGGGACCTAAAATGTGAAAAGGGCAAGTTGGGTGAACGTCAGTGCACCTCGGGTACAAATGGTCGATGGGTGACATGTCACCATGGGTTTTAAAGAGGACTAGCATTGTGATTGAGATATCAGGGCCTCGGGTATAAATGGTCGAGGACTGATATTGTTTCGAGGAGAGTAACTGATTATCAGGGTCTCGGGTATAAATGGTCGAGGACTGATACATCACTATTGGATGTCGATGCCTCGGGTATAAATGGTCGAGGGTCGATATGCTAATGTTAGATAAAGAGGAGCATCGAGGCCTTGGGTATAAATGGTCAAGGGTCGGTGTGATGAGTCTTGAGGCAAGTATTGAGGCCTTGGGTATAAATGGTCAAGGGTCAATACGTTGCTTAGTCATCGAGGCCTTGGGTGTAAATGGTCAAGGGTCGATGCACAGTTCGAGGCCTTGGGTATAAATGGTCAAGGGTCGAATGTCGAGCTCTGTAGAGAAGTGCCGAGGCCCTGGGTATAAATGGTCAGGGGTCGGTACAACTCGATGGGTCAGTCTTGGAGAGTTTTGCGGAGCGTGACGCGGAAATCACGTGTGAGAGCCATGTGAGGGCTAAATATGAGCGTTGAGGGAGCTCGTGGAGCTTGAGTGGTTAGCAAGTTGCATATAGAAAGATGCATGAGTTATGGCTTAGAAGAGTCATCTGTTTTACTAGCTTTTAAGCATGATGTTATGTTTACTGCTTTTAAAAGTATGTTGCTTGCGCATGAAAAGCACGTTGTTTGTTGTTTGCTGTTTGATGACTTCTCAGGTAGGGGCTGCTTACCAGTACCTTAGTGTACTGACCCCCTCCCCTCTCTCTCCCCCAACTACCAGATTTTGCAGGTTATGAGGACTGCGTGGACCATGGTGATGCGGAGGAGGCTTATGAGGAGGAACCATAATTAGTGGCATTCTTTTCGCTTTTACTTCCTTAGGTTTTAGTTAGAGCAGTTGTGTTTGCTGCTATTGAAAGTTGTTGAGTTTGGTTAGTCCTGGTTCATTTTTGTTAATCCCTGGAATTAGTTGTTTTTGTTTTAAAGAACTCCATTGATTCATTCAGTTAGTGGTTTAATATGTTTGTTTCGTGAGATGTCGTTTCAAGATTTTGTTTAAAGATGTGATTGGGTTTAGCTAGTAGTTGATTATGCGAGATCTGTCTGTCTGTTGGTTCTGTGGATGTTCTGTTGAGCTGTGGAGTGGGGAGTCGTTTAGTATTGCTTTATAGAAGTGTTTTTTTTGTGCATAG
This sequence comes from Luffa acutangula, assembly GCA_036850905.1. Lineage (NCBI taxonomy): Eukaryota > Viridiplantae > Streptophyta > Magnoliopsida > Cucurbitales > Cucurbitaceae > Luffa > Luffa acutangula. Next base: position 21,241,900 of record CM072095.1, on the reverse strand, counting down.
CAGGTTAAAGTAAAATTTTAGGATAGCCCTATGTACGTCGTTATGCTACCGAAATTTTCGGTGCACACGGTTCGCTTTGGTTTAGGAGTTAGTAAGGTCGCTAGGATAGCTTTTAAAATCTCGGGGCGTTACAGTTGGTATCAGAGCAGAGTTGTTCCTGTAGACTGACCTAGGAAATCTAGGTTGTTTGGATGTTTAGGGTTATGGTCTTCCTCGTTCTCCTCTCCATCACCAGGTACGTTGGTTTGGTTAAGATATTATTGTGTTGTCGTGTGTTTAAATTATCTGTTGGCATGATTATCTTTGATTTACTTGGGTGCCTTGCATTTTCATTGTTAGCTTACGTGTATGCTTGATGGTTGTTGCATGTGTGCCTTGTTTGAGCATGTTCGGTTTCCCTATGCTGCTTTTGATAAAGTAGTTAGGCTTAGGATGCTCCCATAGTTAGCTAGATAGTTTTTTTTTTTTATTTTCTTGTGACTGTTTCGTGATGTTGCTTGTTAGTAGGCGTAGGATGCTGCCATAGATTCTTAGATAGCTCGTGTGCCTTCGGTTTGTGCATGTTGTGTGCTATCAGATCTAGGTTGTTGCCTCAGTTCGATGTTAGTCCCTCCTATTCAAGCTTCTTCGGAGAATTGGTTAAGCGGGTTCCTTATTTTCCCTCTTAGTGATGAGTTTTAGCGAGAGTCAAGAAAGTGATCGTTCTGGCTCTCCAAGTGTTCTTGAAGTCGATCCTCACCTCGATGTGAATTCCCTTGTTCTTCAACTGGTGCCTCAAGTGGCATTGGCGTTGGAAGCCTTTTTCGTGTTGGTTCTTCTTTGGCGAGGCCCAGTTGGTAGTGGTGGTTGCAGATGTCCAGCAAAGCGAGCCTAATGTTGGATCTTTTACCTTGGAAGGTTAGTGAGTCGACTTGAAGATCCTAGCAAGTGGAACCAAGTCTGTAAAGAATTAAGAGAATTTCCATAGGAAGTAGTAAAGTTGGTGGACTTTCTGTGCAAGCAAGATATGTGGAGCAAGATTGTCGAGTTGGATTATGCTAGACCTCGCCGTCGTTCCTGGATATGGATTGGTTGGCTTTAGTTAAGAAACCATGGAATGATCTAAGAAGGAAGCTCACCTTAGGTTATCATTTGGCTGAAGTTTTAGACTCAAAGAAATAGAAGTTGGAAATCCAAAAGATAACATCTACCATAAAGGTCAGGTGTCTCTTGTAGTTTGGTGCTTGAGCCTATTTTGAAAATGTCATGGACTTCTGGATAGAGTTGTTACTTGGGACAACCTATTGTTCACGGCACTTTATCGAATGATACCGATTCAAGGAAGGAACTTATGGTGCCATTGGAAGAACTCTTGGATGAGGGGTTTATTCACCCTATTGTGTCTCCCCAACTTTGTTGGTGAAGAAAAGGGTTAGTTCATTGAGCCTAGGCATTGATTATTGGGAATTGATCATTGTGGTAGTAAAAGATAAGTTTTCCCCCATCATAGTTGTGATTTCTTTTACCAAGTTCAAGGAGTTAAGGTTTTACCACAAAGTTAGATTTGTGATGAGGTTACCCTCAGGTAAGGGTCAAGGAAGCTGTCGTTCAAGGTTGCCTTTAAAACCAAGTGTGAGCATCATAAGAACATGATGTTTTTGGATTACTAATGCTCCTATAGTTTTTGGGCTTCACGAGCCAATTTTTCAAGATCTTTTGGACTCGTTCGTGATAGTGTTCCTGGGTTATAAGTTGCTTTATTTAAAGACTAAGGAAGACCCATAAAGAGCACTTCGAGCAAGTTTTGACAACTTTGGGATGTAGTGAGTTGTATGTTACTCAAAGAATGAGTTTTGTTTGGATAAGGTTGCTTTCTTGGGGATTTGGGTTCTAAGGACTGGGTATTGCTGAAGTAAAAGTAGAAGAAGTTGCCATTGGTCCAACCCAATATAATGGTTCAAAGACATGATCTTCTTGAATTGGAAAGTTACCTTTTGAAGCTGGGAGGTTGTTTAGAATGTTGCTAGTTTGGTAGCACCATGAGTTCAGTTCACTCGCCAGATTCAGTTATATCGTTATTGCTCGAAGCAAAGTTTGTAAGAAGCATTCTCGGGGTTAAAGGAACAACTGGCTGCAGTCTCGGTGTTAATTGTTCCGGATGGTTCAAGAGGTTAGTGGTCGTTATTGGCGCTAAAGAAAAACTACAAGGTTGTAAACTAATGCGATGTAGAACAGATGTTTACACCTTGTGGCAACTAAGGAAATATGAGTTTAAATGTTCCACACTCATGACTTGGAAGTTGTAGTTGCAATGTTGACTTTAGATATCCGAAGAGACCTTCCTTACAGAGGAAGTATCCAAACTCATAGACCACAAAGAGTCGGAAGTGTTTCTTTATGCAAGAAGAGCTTAACTTAGGATAAGGATAAGTGTTTGGATCTGGTAAAGAATTTTGGCTGTAAGGTCAAGTAGCACCTGACATGGAAATTACAGTATGCTCTTAGCAAAAAAACAAGTTGGCGTTCTCGGTGTCATCTCATAGTCCTTTGCTAAGCGGGTTGATTGCACAGAAATTGAGTTGGCAGCGGAAGCCTTTTTAGCATTGTTTGCTCAACTTTAGCGGTGCCTAGTTGAAAAAGTTGATTGTTGATAGTCATTAAGAAGACCTAGAATTGGTTAAACGCCTAAGTGAGGAAGATCAAGTGAATTTTATCCTCACGAGAAATTTAGCTTTGTTATATCAAGGTGGTTGTGCCAAGGATTATCCTCTAAAGCGAGATTGATTGTAAGAGGCGCATAAAACACCTTTTTCAGTGCATCCTCATAAAGCCAAGATGGATAGGGGATTTAAGAAACATCATGGGCATGAATAATGCGAAGAGCGAATTGCTCAGTTGCTTGGTAAGTTGTTATTCCTACAAAAGCCAAAGTTAGTAAAGTTGACTAACGAAGCTATCCAAAGGATCATAAAAAAAATGTGTAAGTTACCAATGAAGTCAAATGGTTTGTGCAGGTGATAAGTGCAAAGGTTGAGCTCAACGTAGGTGACTTGTGAATAAAGGAGTTCTCCATATTATGGTGAATGGATAGCTTAGTTCAAATGTATTGGACTACTCAAGATCTTTGAGTGCATTGGTCTAGCTGTTTATAGTCGTATTGGCCACATTTGTCATCAGCAACACTTCGTGCTTCGTGTGTCGTTGTTTGGAAAGTTCATCATCGACCTTGGGTTCTTCAAGTAGCTTTAGTGGAAAGGATTCCTCTGTGTTGAAAGGATTGGATAGTGTAGCTCTGATGATTTTGGACCATTTAAAGATCATTATGCACTTTGCCTAGTTGTTCATTGGTTGTCTTTGTTACCACTGTGTATGTACAACACAACCTGTTCCAAGTGTTGCAGTTGAAGAGGTGCATCAATGACATTTCTTATGCCTTGATTCAAAACTTTGGAGTTCTAGCAGAAAATGGTTTGATGGGCTAAGAACCATTGGTATTCAGTGCCTTGAGAGGTCAGAGTTGGAGTCATGGCCAGTTGTCCAAAAGTGGTTAAGTGAGTAACTTTCGAGGACAAAAGTTCTTAAAGTGGGGAGATTGTAACGCCCTGCGTTTTAGAATCGAATCCTTTTTGGATATGTTAAGCGTTTTATTCTAATTTAAAAAAATTAGAATTTAAGCTTAGTCTCGGGTCATTAAATTAAATTTCCTAAAGCTTGGAGGTTTAATATTCGATATTTATTTTAAATATCAAAAGACCCAAACCCTTTATCAATCGGGTTATTTTCTCTCCCAAATCTTTTAGGAGTTAAGTTTGGAATTAAAATTCGGCTTAAAACCTCGAAGATTCTCTGAGAACTGTTTCGGTATTAAGGGTTCTTATTTTGGTCTTGAATAAGAGGTGTTAAGTTATTTGGAAATTTTAACTATAAGAGAAAAAAAAAAGAAAAGGAAAATCAAAGCCCTAATCTTTCTTCCTCTCCCTCATTTCGTCGCGTACACCAGACCCCCCCTCAGTGTTTTCGCGTAGCTGCCGCCTCCCGCTAGTTCCTGTTCTCTCCTTCGCGTGAGTAGGTGTCGCCGCCATGGTTTTTCTCAAGCCTCATTCTTCGCGTGTTTCTTCCTCAAGCAGTAGACCCACAAGGTCGTCTCCCTTGTTCTCATGGGTGTTCGAGCTGAGCAGCAGGTTTGCGACGTCTTCTTCTTTGCGCGAGCAGCCGCGAGTCGTCTTCCTTTCCCTCCTTCGCGCGTGTTCCGTCGACCTCAGCAAGTGAGTCTCGAATTTTCCCTGTGTTTCGCGCGCAAGACTTCCATTTTCTCTTTATTTCATTCGAGTTCAGCAGACAGTGTGTTAATCTCGTTTTCTTCCTTGTGTTTTCGACCAGCCTAGCAAGTAGAAGTTTGAATCTTCGTTGTTCCCATGTGTTGGGCGCGTTTAGGCTGGTTTAAGGTTCGTTTCTGCGTGTTCGGGCTCTTTTGGTAAGCTTTCATCGTTACCCACAATTTATTAACCTCAAATTCAGTTTACTCGTTCTTGTTCAACCATAGAATTGAGTTTTAGGAGTAATTTCTTGATTTTTCCAGCGCTGTGCAGTGTTGTCGTGGGCTCGAAATCATCCGTGCCTCATGACCCATCATCCGTTTGGCCTTAAACTAGAACACCCACTGTCTAGGGACTCTAAACAGGTGGTTTTAAGTCTCTTTGGTTGCTGGACAGCACGTGTTCGAGGTTATTCACTCACTGAACGGTAAATTCCAGCATCCCTATATCCTTTCCTCAAATTTATTAGGTGCTCTAAGTTGTTTTCTAACCCTTTGTAATTGTTGCTTGTAGTTGGGGCTCTTTAGGCTCTTCTGGTTGTTTCCATTAGTCCTTTAGGATCGTTTAGTAGCGTTAGAGCTTCCGGTAAGTAGTTCTTGCTTGATGTTGTCTGTTTGACTGTGTGATGCATGCTGAGTGTTACTCGCTTTATAATTACCCTCATGTTTCTTGTTTCTCTTAATATATGCAAATATATATGGTATCGTTGAAAAACATGACTTTTGTTGCTTAATGACTGGGTGTAAAGCATGAATTGTTGTTGCATGTTGGCTTGATGTAAAGTGTGTTGGTTCGGTTTTGCATTCGAGAGTCAAGCATGAGTTGAGAGATGTGGTCATGTGAATGCTTAATGGGCATGATTCATGAGTCTAGAAGCATGTTGCAGGGCGTATGCATTCTAGTAGATGTGAGATATAGGTCAGGGACCTAAAATGTGAAAAGGGCAAGTTGGGTGAACGTCAGTGCACCTCGGGTACAAATGGTCGATGGGTGACATGTCACCATGGGTTTTAAAGAGGACTAGCATTGTGATTGAGATATCAGGGCCTCGGGTATAAATGGTCGAGGACTGATATTGTTTCGAGGAGAGTAACTGATTATCAGGGTCTCGGGTATAAATGGTCGAGGACTGATACATCACTATTGGATGTCGATGCCTCGGGTATAAATGGTCGAGGGTCGATATGCTAATGTTAGATAAAGAGGAGCATCGAGGCCTTGGGTATAAATGGTCAAGGGTCGGTGTGATGAGTCTTGAGGCAAGTATTGAGGCCTTGGGTATAAATGGTCAAGGGTCAATACGTTGCTTAGTCATCGAGGCCTTGGGTGTAAATGGTCAAGGGTCGATGCACAGTTCGAGGCCTTGGGTATAAATGGTCAAGGGTCGAATGCCGAGCTCTGTAGAGAAGTGCCGAGGCCCTGGGTATAAATGGTCAGGGGTCGGTACAACTCGATGGGTCAGTCTTGGAGAGTTTTGCGGAGCGTGACGCGGAAATCACGTGTGAGAGCCATGTGAGGGCTAAATATGAGCGTTGAGGGAGCTCGTGGAGCTTGAGTGGTTAGCAAGTTGCATATAGAAAGATGCATGAGTTATGGCTTAGAAGAGTCATCTGTTTTACTAGCTTTTAAGCATGATGTTATGTTTACTGCTTTTAAAAGTATGTTGCTTGCGCATGAAAAGCACGTTGTTTGTTGTTTGCTGTTTGATGACTTCTCAGGTAGGGGCTGCTTACCAGTACCTTAGTGTACTGACCCCCTCCCCTCTCTCTCCCCCCAACTACCAGATTTTGCAGGTTATGAGGACTGCGTGGACCATGGTGATGCGGAGGAGGCTTATGAGGAGGAACCATAATTAGTGGCATTCTTTTCCCTTTTACTTCCTTAGGTTTTAGTTAGAGCAGTTGTGTTTGCTGCTATTGAAAGTTGTTGAGTTTGGTTAGTCCTGGTTCATTTTTGTTAATCCCTGGAATTAGTTGTTTTTGTTTTAAAGAACTCCATTGATTCATTCAGTTAGTGGTTTAATAAGTTTGTTTCGTGAGATGTCGTTTCAAGATTTTGTTTAAAGATGTGATTGGGTTTAGCTAGTAGTTGATTATGCGAGATCTGTCTGTCTGTTGGTTCTGTGGATGTTCTGTTGAGCTGTGGAGTGGGGAGTCGTTTAGTATTGCTTTATAGAAGTGTTTTTTTTTTGTGCATAGCAGGTTAAAGTAAAATTTTGGGATAGCCCTATGTACGTCGTTATGCTACCGAAATTTTCGGTGCACACGGTTCGCTTTGGTTTAGGAGTTAGTAAGGTCGCTAGGATAGCTTTTAAAATCTCGGGGCGTTACATTAAAGCACAATAAAATTGCCCAAAAATCATAAAAGACTAGCTAAATTAAATAAGTAAAGTTAGCTAGCTATGCTCGCTATTAAATACCCCCAAACTTAAGCTTTTGCTAGTCCTCGAGCAAACTCTAAATCAGACATACAATGGAAGAATGGATGCAACAATCATAACTCAATCCTCAAGGCTCAAAAGTCAATAACCAAGCAAGCAAGAGATATGCACACAAGGACCAATGAGGGAGACAAATTAAAATTTTTCCAAAATTAACTCTCACAAGCGAGATCTAACTCAACAAGATCAGACTCTACTAGCCCGGGGTTGGATTATTAAACTCTCAGCTCATCTTCCCTCTACACTGGCACTAAGGCTTCACTAATGAGTTAATGCAACAAATTAGTTTGTTTATCTCCATACTTAGGTGCTTTTATTTAACAATTGAATTAAGCATTTAAATGTGGCACTAGCTTTCACACACCCATTGCAGGGACCCTTAACCTGAGTTTTCTCTGGTTGGCCTAACTGATCACAACAGGGGTAGCTCTTTTTGCCTTAATCTTTATTAACCAATGCATATTGCGCGCATAAGTCATGACTTTTTTTTTCTCAACAATAACAACAAGAATGATTTTTCGTTATGAACATAATAAGCATATATTCTTTTCTTTTCTCCTAAGCAAGATTAAACATGCTAATTTGCAAAAAATTAACTCTTTAGCTCTACCATACACCTATCGAGGTGACAACAAGCATATGAACCCAATAATTCGCTCCTAAGCATTCAAATCCAAATCTAGCCAAGACAAATACTCTACTCATGCAAGCCATCTCCTAGAAAGATTTTAAAAAGTCTCCCTTTTTGGGCACTTATGCTTACAACTCATCACAAGCTTGAAAATTGACAAGAAAGTCTATCCTAGGATATCATAATCATGCAAAAGTAACATCCAAAAAACAACCATATGCATAATTCAAAGAAAGCTCAAAACTATAGCCCGAACTCAGATGCTCAAGGGCTCCACAAACATGCTAATCCACCCCCAAACTTAAAGTATGCATTGTCTTCAATGTATAAAGAAAATAAGGCATAAACAAGCATGAGAACAATAAAAGAATGACAGGAGTGAACAATACTGGCCTGGAATGATGATGACTTCTTGCTTGAGAGCTTTGAATCTTGAAAGCTTGAAAGCAAAGGAGAGGAAGAAAACAAGACCTACAAAACAAAAACAAACAATAAATCAAAAACAAAAAGAAAACACACTAACTTACTTGGGTTGCCTCCCGTAAGCGCTTGTTTAACGTCATTAGCTCGACTTGTTGCACGTGCTTCAAGGAGGCTTTTGTTCTGTGAATCCAACAGAGGTGCTCTTTCTTGCACCTTTCCTGTAGCCCATGTAAAGCACTTCATCTTTAGAGTCTTCAACTGCTTTAAAGATTTCTTTTTCGTTCTTGACTCTAATAGTGAGCTCCCTGCGCTCAATATCTATGATCACTCGCCCAGTAGCGAGGAATGGTCGTCCTAATATGACAGGCATTGAAGGATTTTCTATCATGTCCATAACATACAAGTCAATAGGGAGGAAAAATATACCTACTCTGATTAACACATTTTCTACAATACCAACTGGTCTCACCACAGATTGATCAGCCAATTGGAGCTTTACAGGAGTAGATTTAATCTCACCTATGTCTAACTTCTTACACAAGGACAATGGGATAATATTAATGCTAGCACCTAAATCACATAATGCTCTGAACGAATAAGTACCAAAACTACAAGGAACAGAAAAACTCCCTGGATCTGCTACTTTTTCAGGTACTTTCTGTTGTACTCTGGTGCTGCATGTGGAAGCGAGATAAACACTGTCAACCTTCTTTTCTTTTCGCTTCTTCGCTAACCACTCCTTCATAAACCTGTTGTATTGGGGCATCTCTAATGCCTCTGCAAAAGGAATGTTAATATTCAGATTCATAAAAGCATTCATAAATTTATCAAACTGAACCTGATTATTCTTTTTCTTCTTTTTCTTTTTCTTTTCCTTGGGAACCATCAGTGTAGGAGAAGGAATAGGAGGCTCCAGGTTAGGCTTTTCAGCCTCATCTGCTGATGTGTCCTCCTCAGCTTCCCCTGTAGGCGTTTCATAGTCCTCAGATTCAGGTTCCTCTTCAGATTCCTCTTGGTGCACAGTGATTGCCTTACAATACTCCATCTGGGGTTTCTCTTGTTCAGCTGGAGCCTTACCTTTATTCATGGTGCTTACAACATTCACCAACTGTCCCAGCTGAGTTTCAATGTTCTTTATGGCTGCACTGTGGCCATTCACCGTGGTGTTGATAGAAATGACTGCCTCCTCTAACTTGGTTGTCCTGTTACTAGACTCTGCAATGAAAGCTCCAACAAGATCTTCTAACTTTTTATTATCTTGAGTTTGAGGGGCAAAACTAGGAGGATTAAGAACATTCTTAGTATTAGCATAAGAGAAATTTTCATGGTTCCTATTGTTTGGGTGATAACGTGTAGGTGTAGAACTATTATTATATCCTCTAGAATTAAAATTTGATACATACTGAACCTGCTCGATGGTCTCCTCCTGAGGTCTAGATGCTAAAGCAGCAGCTGATTCAATTGACTGTGCACTCCCTGTACCTGAAAATTTCATAAACGCATTGGCAAGGGAAGTCATCTGGGCCTGGAGTGCACTTACTTTATCAACCTCAAACACTCCAACAGCAATCTTTTTAGGTGTAGACCGCTCAGATGGCCACTGATAACTGTTGGTGGCCATATCCTCTAAAAGTGTGTGAGCGTCTTCTACGGTCTTGGACAACAGAGTCCCACCTGCAGCTGCATCAACAATCGTTTTTGTACTAGGAGTTAAACCATTATAAAACAACTGTACCTGAAGCCAATCGGGGTAACCATGCTGAGGACACTTCCTCAGTAGCTCTTTGAATCGCTCCCAAGTTCGAACAGCTGCTCATCATATTGTTGTTGGAATGTCCCAATCTCGGTCCTCAACTTGACCGTCTTTGCAGGAGGGAAAAATTTCTTTAAAAAGGCCTAGACAAAAGCATCCCAAGTGGTGATGCTCCCAAGGGTAATAGACTGCAACCAATCACGTGCTTTATCCTGCAAAGAAAAGGGAAATAAACGTAAGCGAATAGCATCTTCAGACACTCCATTAATCTTTACCGTCCCACAAATATCCAAAAATGATTTAAGATGAGAATTTGGATCCTCAGTGGGCGATCCTCTGTATGCACAGTCTCGAGCCATCTGAATGAGACCGGTCTTCAGCTCAAAGTTGTTGGCATTAATCGGTGCATAGAAAATCCCCGACTGTTGCCCCTGAAACACAGGCTAAAAATAATCTCTAATAGGCCTAGGCTCCTCAGGTGGATTTTGATCTGCCATTTGAATAGTTTCTCTATTTTCCCTTCGAAGCCTAAAAATTGTTCTTTCTATCTCGGGATCAAATGGTGCTAAAATTAAATCTTTATCCCTACGCATAAACAAACAAAACTACCCTAGAAAAGAAAGAAAACAATTATGGAATGAAATAAAGAAAAGAAAACAACTAATCTAAATATGGAAAATATAATCTAGAAAAGGAAACAAAGTAACCTAATATGGAAAAGATTACACAACCAAAAGAAAACTAACCTAGAAAATCAAATATGGAAAGAAAAACAAAAAAGGAAAAAAATGCAACAAACCTAAGAAAATAAGAATACACCCTAAATTAAGATCAAGCAATTTTTTTCACAATATCAATCTAGCTAAATGTGTCAATCCCCGGCAACGGCGCCAAAAACTTGATGTGGACTTTTCCTAACCGCAAGCGCACGGGTCAAGTAATAATAAAGTGTTCGTAAATACGAGTGTCGTCCTCTGGATTGGATTTTTAAGCAAATCAAGTATTGTGAATTATCTTGCCCAATTTTATTTAGGGATCAAAAAGTGATGAATAGGTGATATGAAAACTAATTCAAAGCAAGTAAAAAGAATTGAAATTCAATTGGGAAAACTACTTAGGGAATTGATTTCACCGATTTCGTTTAGGATTGATTTTAAAGAATAAGTTATTATGCACAATGAAATTATGAGCCAAAGACCCTTTAATCACAACTACCTCTCCCGAGTATAATTGATTCTCATGCAAATTAACCAACTTGATATCCCTATCTAAGTTTATTAATAAGCAAGGCAATGAGATCTTTTAACCAATTCTAAAGTTAATCTAAAACCGTCACGAATTAGAAATTAAACTTTATTCATGCAATCTTGAGTAAGTCTAGATCAAATCCCCTCTCCCGAGCTAGATTCGAAACTTAAATCATCCAACTAATGGCCAATTAATTGAAAGCATTAAATCAAGATTACAAACACAATAACATTGCACAACTTAAACCATAAATCAATCCATAAACTTAATCAACTACATCAATCCCTAAGCTACAAGTTTAGCTACTCATGAATGTAAATACAAGCTCATCTAAACAAGTGAAAACCATAAATCTAACTAAAGGAAGAAAAGGGAAAAGAAAACTCAATGTAGGCCGAGTCCCGACGTCCCCGTCACGATCCCCACGAACAATGGGTTGATTTCCAAGTCTCTCCCTTTGTTTTCAGCCTCCAAATGCTCTATTCTGTCCTCTTTACGGCTCCAAAAGGTCCCAAATCGAACTCCACAAAAACCTAGCCGAAAATAAGCTTTTATTCTGATTTTTCGTCTTAGCGTCGAGACGCTGTCAAGACAGCGTCGCGACGCTGCCTCTTATACGCGCGTTCTGAATAAGGAAAAACGGAAGCGTCGGGACGCTTCCTATCATAGTGTCTCGACGCTGTAAGCTTTACGCGCCTAATCTGATATGGAATGTGAGCGTCGAGACGCTCAAGAGCTAGCGTCTCGACGCTAGCCTGCTGTTGACCGAGATTTGACTCTTTTCCACTTTTACTCTTTTCATTCCTTTGCATCTTTTCACGCCCCGAGCACCCGATTAACTCTAGTATGGCATTATAGCTTCAATCAACCATTTCCTACAAAATAAACATTAAAGCACAATAAAATGGCCCAAAAATAATAAAAGACTAGCTAAATTAAATAAGTAAAGATAGCTAGCTATGCTCGCTATCACCAAGCTCTGCTGCAGCAAAATGATTCCTCCGGCATGGACAAATAATCACCACTTTTCAACTTATTCTTAGAACTCACCACAGCCTAGCTCTATTATCAGACATTTCAAAACATATTTTCAAAGGGTTTATATCCTTTTTTATCAGACTTAAAGCAGCCTTAAAGTCATAAGCTCTTAAACATGGGATGACCCACTTTATGGTGTAGTATACCCCTGCCTCAAGCTCATCACCAACTAAGCTCAATACTCATTATAAAGCTAAAAAATCCTTAGTTATTCTATCTCTTGCTCCTCAGAATGGCAACATTTTATGATGAAGCTCACCTAAGTTCTGGGAGACAGAAAAACTGCTGGATCATCATTCATCCCTCAAAACTTTTGCTCCGTCAAATTTTTGCAGCAAAATTTTCAACAAATAATTTTTTTCAGCAAATAATTTTTTTTGGGAAAAATACACTTTTGGTCCCTGAGGTTTGGGTTAAGTGACACTTTGGTCCCTGAGTTTTCAAACTCAACAAAAATACCCCTGAGGTTTGAGATAAGGAGCATTTTGGTCCCTACCGTCCAATTTTCCGTTAAATGCTAACAGATTGTTGACTGATAGCGAGCATAGCTAGCTATCTTTACTTATTTAATTTAGCTAGTCTTTTATGATGTTTGGGCCATTTTATTGTGCTTTATTGTTTATTTTGTAGGAAATGGTTGATTGGAGCTATAGCGCAATATTAGAGTGAATCGGGTGCTCAGGACGTGAAAAGATGCAAAGGAATGAAAAGAGTTAAAGAGGAAAAAAGTCAAATTTCGGTCAACAGCAGGCTAGCGTCGAGACGCTAGCTCTTGAGCGTCTCATCGCTCACATTCCATATCTGATTAGGCGCGTAAAGGTCACAGCGTCGAGACCTTGCGAGCTTAGCGTCTCGACGCTGTGTTATTTCGCTTACTGAAACACGTGTTTTGAAGGCAGCGTCGAGACGCTGTCTTGACAACGTCGAGACGCTACGACGAAAAATCTGCTATATAAGCTTCTTTTCGGCTAGGTTTGAAGAGACTTCGATTTAGGGACTTTTGGAGCCGACAATAGAGCAGAATTTGGGGATTCTTGAGGTGAAGCAAAGGGAGTGAGGTGGAAATCAACCCATTGTGCGTGGGGATCGTGACGGGGACGTTCGGTCTTGGTCTACAACGAGTCTATTTATCTTTTCCCTTCCTTTAGTTAGTTTTAATGGTTGTTTTAGACTCTCGCTATATTGTAACGTTGTGTATGAGTAGCTAGGCTTTAATTCATAGGGATTGATGTAGCCGTTGGGCACGTTATGGATTGATTTACTGTTTTTATGCTATTGATTTCATTTATGCATATGTTGTATCCTTAATGCTTTCGATTTACTGGCCATAAATTGATTGATGTTTATATTTGAATCTAACTCGGGAGAGAGGATTTAAATTAGTATTCCGTATGCATAACTAGAATTTAGCTAAAAATCGGGAGATTAAGGTAAATTCTAGAAATTGTTATAAAGGTTAGCCTTATTGCCTTGTATGTTTATTGGATTTAGATAGGGATATCGGGTTCAATTGCATATGGGAGAATCATGTATGCTCGGGAGAGATATGTGTGATTTTTGTTGCCAAGATTTATGAATCATAGTATTTGTTAATTCGTTTATTAATCCATAACTCCAATTGGTGAAATCAAATCCCTAAGACCAATTTTTCCCATTAGATTGTCACTTTTGCTTTAGTTTTGTGTTTTATTAAATCATATTCTCATTCTATTTGATTCTCTAAATAAAATTGGTCAAAAGTATCTTTGATAATTAAAATTTGGCTAGACACCAATCCAGAGGACGACATTCGATTGCAAAATCACTATATTATTACTTGACCCGTACACTTGCGGTAAGCAATTTGCACATCAAGTTTTTGGTGCCGTTGCCGGGGATTGGCATATTTAGTCAATTTTAATATCGTAGAAAAATTGTCCGGTCTTAGTTTAGGGTGTATTTTATTTTTTTGTTATTTTCGTTATTTTTGTTAGATTGCATTTTTCCTTTATTTTTTTTCTTTTTCATTCTTAAATTTGTCCATATTTAGATTTTCCCATATTTGTTTGAATTTTCCATCGATAGATTTTTAGTTTTTTCTTTTAGTTTTTCCTTATTTGTTAGTTTCCTTATTGGTTTTTGTCTTATCTATTTTTGCATTCCATATTAGTTTATTTTTTCCTTTTATAGATTATATTTTCCTTATTTAGATTCATTATTTCCTGTTCTTGTTTCTTTCCTAATTTATTTTCGTTCATTTTTCTTTTATTTTCCTTTTTAGGTTAGGTTAGATTGTGCATGCGAAAGATTAGGGAATTGGCCTTAGTTCCCTTAGATCCAGAGATTGAAAGAACTTTTAACAAACTTCGAAGGGAAAATCAAGAAAACATCCAAATGGTCAATCCTAATCCTGAAGAACCTAAGCCCATCAGGGACTATTTTCAGCCGATCTTTCAAGAACAACGGTCGGGGATTGTCTATGCCCTAATTAATGCTAATAATTTTGAGTTGGAAACAGGTCTCATTCAGATGGCTCGAGACTGTGCCTACAGGGGATCACCCATGGAGGATCCAAATTCTCATCTGAAATCCTTCCTAGACATCTGTGGGACGGTAAAGTTAAATGGTGTTTCTGAAGATGCCATTTGCTTACGTTTATTTCCTTTTTCGTTGCAGGACAAAGCGAGGGACTGGTTACAATCTGTTCCACCTGGGAGCATTACCACTTGGGATGCTTTGGTCCAGGCATTCTTAAAGAAGTTCTTTCCTCCTGCCAAGACGGTCAAGCTGAGGACCGAAATTGGGACATTCCAGCAACAATTCGATGAGCAGCTGTTCGAGGCTTGGGAGAGATTTAGAGAGCTGCTAAGGAAGTGCCCTCAGCACGGATACCCTGACTGGCTACAGGTTCAATTATTTTACAATGGATTAACTCTTAGCACGAAAACTATTGTTGATGCAGCTGCAGGTGGGAAATGGAGGAGGAGGGAGGTCCCTCCTCCTTCTTGATTTTTTTTTTTTTTTTAAAGAAAAGAAGAAAAATGGGGTAAAAGAGAGGAAGTAAGGAGAAGAAAAGAAAAAAAATTACAGTCGCCGGTGGCCGGCCGCTGGAGATGTGAAGAAGAAGATGGAGGGGTTGAGGGAAGAAGATGAAGAAGTGGGTGGAGAGTTAAGTTTTAAAAATAATTTAAATAATAATATTTTTATTATTTTTATTGTTTTTTCTTTATTTTTATTTTAAAATTAAAAAAATTAATTTTTTAATTAAAAAAATTTGGCCACGTCAACAATCTGTTAGCATTTAACGGAAAATTGGACGGCAGGGACCAAAATGCTCCTTATCTCAAACCTCATGGGTATTTTTGTTGAGTTTGAAAACTCAGGGACCAAAGTGTCACTTAACCCAAACCTCAGGGACCAAAAGTGTATTTTTCCCTTTTTTTTCATTTTTTCCCTAGGTCATCTTTTGACGCGAAGACAAACTGTGGGTATCACAAATGTCCCCGGTTACTCAATAACCTAACAAATTTTTACTTGAAGGAGAGGAATGCTCGAGCAAAACAATTGGAGTAGCAAAAAGTCCCCCAAACTTGAATTATTCATTGTCCCCAATGAATCATTATATAAGCAATTATACCCCCAAACTTGAGTTTTTCTTTCTGAATTTTAAACTAAGCGTGGACTCAGATTAAGCTAATCGTGGATCATATAAGTCAATACTACCTTCAAAATCTTCTTTGCTGCAGCAGTAGTCTAGGCTAGAAGAAATGCTTAAGAAAAAGGTTTCTGGAGATCAGAATACCTTGATCTAATTAAGCGTAATCAGTCCAAGCTTCAAAAATTTAGAAGAAAATTAGTTAAGTTAGAGTTACCCAGTGCTCATGGAACGGAAACATCCAGAAATTTCATTAAGAATAGAGAAAAATATACATCAGCAGATATTTTTGTCGCCTAGAAACAGAAAATAAAAACTGGGGTTCTCTTCTTTTTAGCTTTCTTTTTCGGAGCATCAGGTGTATTAGGTTCAACTTCCTCTACATCACTTTCCTTGCGGCTTCTCGTTTTCCCTATTATAGAGTTGAAAAAAAAAATTCACTCGAAGAATGGAAAGAAACATAAGGAAAAACGAATGGAAGAAGAAACAAACCTGAGTGGTGTTTAAATGAGGCATAATGATGTGTTGTCCAACGGCTCGACCGTTCGATTTCCCTATGCAACACATGGAAGCACCTGATCTTCATGCAATATTACCTGCTCACTGAAAATTTAAATCCCAACGGTAAAAATATCCTTAACCACATCCGTAATATTCTGATGATATATTCACTCTAACCAGAAGATTGCAAAAACAAACTGGGTAACAAGATTTTCTTCTAGAAGAATCTTTTCATACGGAAAATTCAAATTCAAACCGCCAAAATCAAATCCTATCTTATTATTAACTTCAGCCGAATATGTAATTCTTATCTTATCTTATCTTTTCACACTGAAATATTATTAAATCTAAACCTAAACATAAATTCAAATAACCAAAAAGAAAAACTAAATAAAATCTAACTAAATCTAATTAATGAAGAGATAATTTAAATAAATAACCTGAAAATAAAATCAAATCAAATTCAAAACGACATAGATAAAATCTAAACAAATACTTAAAGATAAAAACCACGCAAAATCAAATCTAACCTATTCGGAATTAAAAACAAATCAGCGAAACATAAAATAAACACTGGGAGCTCAAAATTTTGCTCTGTGAAATGCTCCCGCAAAAATCATGCTCTCTCAATCGTCGATCAACCTTAGGGAAGGATATTTTGCCTGAAACTCCTCACCCCAATATTGCTTCACACGTTGTCCATTCACCTTGAACACTCTCCCATCTTTTTCATCCTGCAAAGTAATTGCTCCATGGGGAAAAACTTCAATCACAGTGAACGGTCCTGACCATTTAGATTTTAGTTTTCTAGGAAATAATTTTAATCTAGAGTTATAAAGCAAAAATTTTTGACCCTTGACAAACTCCTTAGATTTAATTTTCTTGTCATGCCACAGCTTAGTCTTTTCTTTATACATTTTCGCATTCTCATAAGAAAATTGACGAAATTCCTCCAATTCATTAAGCTGCAACATTCTTATTGCTCCTGCACGACTCAGATCAAAATTCAGCTTTTTCAGAGCCCAAAATGTTTTATGCTCTAGCTCTAATGGTAAATGGCAAGCTTTCCCACATACTAACCTATAAGGAGACATACCCAGAGGAGTCTTATAAGTTGTCCTATAAGCCCATAGAGCCTCATCCAACCTAAAAGACCAATCCTTTCTAGATGGATGGACTACTTTCTCTATAATAACTTTAATTTCCTTATTACTAATTTCAGCTTGACCATTTGATTATGGGTGATAAGGGGTAGCTATCCTATGCTTAATCCCATACTTAGCTAAAAGCTTAGTTAAGATATTATTAACAAAATGTGTACCCTCGTCACTCACTAGAGCCCTAGGTGTCCCAAACCGCGCAAAGATGTTCGATTGAAGAAACCTTGCTACTGTCTTGGCATTACTCTGATGGAATGCGATGGCCTCCACCCACTTGGACACATAATCAACTACCAATAAGATAAACACGTTGCCATTAGAAGGGGGAAATGGCCCCATAAAGTCAATACCCCATACATCGAATAATTCAACTTCTAAAATGTAAGTAAGAGGCATTTCATCTCTAGGCCCTAAATTTCCTCTCCTTTGGCAAGCATCACATTGCTTGTAGACCCAATGGGCATCCTTAAATAACGTAGGCTAGAAAAGTCCACAATGTAAAATCCTCATAGCTGTCCTCTGACCGCTCCAGGATTTCCTTTGCTTCAGCACCTGAAACACACCTACGAATAATACCGTCAGAGCATTGCTTATACATAAATGGCTCATCCCAATAGAAAAATTTTGCATCATGCTTAAACTTTTTCTTCTGCCTCCAATCCATGTCAATAGGAGTGACTGCCTTTACCAAAAAGTTGGCAATATCAGCATACCAATGGACATCCCTGACTACCTTTACCTCAATAGCAAAGAGTTGTTCATCTGGAAAAGAATCGGAGATGGCAGATTGCTCCAGCAAAGATGATGACGGATCAAGACGAGATAAATGATCTGCAATGATATTTTCTGATCCCTTCTTGTCCTTTATCTCCAAGTCGAATTCCTGCATTAGTAAAATCCAACTAATTAGTCTAGGCTTTGCATCTTTCTTAGACATTAGATACCTTATTGCTGCATGATCCGTGAAAACCGTGACTTTGGATCCAACCAAATATGGCCGGAACTTCTCAAAAGCGAACACCACAGCTAACAACTCCTTTTCAGTAGTTGTATAGTTGACTTGTGCTTCATTTAAAACCCTGCTTGCATAATATATAGGATGGATAAATTTGCCCTGCCTTTGCCCCAGCATCGCACCTATCGCAACATCACTCGCATCACACATTACCTCAAATGGCAAATTCCATTTAGGTGCGCAAAGAATGGGTGCTGAGATTAAAGTAGCTTTTAAAGTCTCAAAAGCCTTCCTACAATCTGCATTAAAGTCAAAAACATGATTAGTGCACAATAAGTTACAAAGAGGTTTACTGATTTTAGAAAAATCCTTTATGAACCTCCTATAAAATCCAGCATGTCCAAAAAAACTCTGAATTCCCTTCACTGAATTCGGTGGCTCTAGTCTTTCAATCACCTCTATTTTTTCTCTATCAACTTCTAGACCATTTTTAGAAATTTTATGACCTAACACTATTGCCCTCCTTCACCATGAAGTGGCATTTTTCTCAATTAAGAACTAGATGGGTATCCTCGCATCTTTTTAATACCTTTCCTAAATTATCTAAACAATTCTGAAAAGACCCTCCAAAAACTAAAAAATCGTCCATGAATACCTCAACAAAGGACTCAATCATATCAGAAAAAATTGCTAGCATACACCGCTGAAATGTTTCTGGAGCATTGTAGAGGCCAAAAGGCATTCTCCTAAAAGCAAATGTCCCATAAGGACAGGTGAAAGTGGTTTTCTCATGATCCTTAGGAGCAATAGTAATCTGATTATACCCAGAATAACAATCCAAGAAACAGTAGTAGGCCTGACCAGCCAATCGATCCAACATCTGGTCGATAAATGGTAGAGGGAAATGGTCTTTACGGGTAGCTTTATTAAGCCTCTTGTAATCCATGCACACTCTCCAGCCAGTTACTGTCTTGGTTGGAATCTACTCATTATCTTTATTGCTCACCACAGTGACACCTCATTTCTTAGGAACACATTGGACAAGGCTCACCCAATTGCTATCGGCAATTGGATAAATGATCCCAGCATCCAACCATTTAATTACCTCCTTTTTAACAACCTCTTTCATTGCAGGGTTAAGCCTTCTTTGCTGCTCAATACTCCTAAAGGATCCCTCCTCTAGAGTGATTTTGTGCATACAAAAAGATGGGCTAATTCCCCGAATATCAGCCAATGTCCAACCTATAGCCTTGCGGTATTGTTGCAACAATTTTTTTAAGGCCTCTTCATGCTCTGGCATTAAATCTGATGCAACAATAATGGGCAACGTCTCACTTTCCCCAAGATACACATACTTTAGATGATCCGGCAAGGGTTTCAAATCTAAAGTAGGTGCCTCAATCAGGGATGGCTTAATAGGAGGAGCCTTCCTTTGATCTAAATCTAAAGGCTCAAAAACATCCTCACATCTAAACAACTCTTTTTCATTTTTTTCTTTCGAATGAACAAACTTCTAAATCTTCTACACTAATCTCTCCATGCTTTTCCGAATGCTTATCAGCCGAATCCTGTATTGCTATCTCAATAACTGTGCGCTCCAGAATCCTGATGAAAGAGCAATCCTCCATTTCGTCTGGATATTTCATGGCTTTAAACACATTAAATTTTACTTCCTCATTACAGACTCTCATTGTTAATTCCCCTTTTTGAACATCTATTAATGCCCTACCAGTAGCCAAAAATGGACGACCTAGAATAATTGGGACATCTTTATCAGCCTCATAGTCTAAAATAATAAAATCAACAGGAAATATGAATTTATCTATTTTCACTAAGACATCCTCAATTTTACCCTCTGGATATGTGATAGACCTATCAGCTAATTGGAGTGTGACTATGGTAGGCCTAGCTTCACCAATACCTAACTTCCGATAGACCGAAAGAGGCATAAGGTTAATGCTTGCGCCTAAATCACAGAGTGCTCTACCTAATTCTTGTCCACCTATAGACACAGGTATGGTAAATGACCCTGGATCCTTAGCCTTGGGGGGTAGCCCATTCTTAAGAATAGCACTACACTCATCAGTAAGAGATACAGTTTCAAATTCACCTAACCTTTTCTTTTTAGTCAAAATATCCTTAAGAAATTTAGCATAATTAGGCATTTGCTCAATAGCTTCTACTAAAGGGATATTTATATGCAATTGCTTAAGAATCTCTAAAAACTTTTTAAATTGACCATCCTGATTCTTAGGCTTTTGCCTTTGTGGAAAAGGTAGAGGTGGTATATAAGGTGGGGGCGGTACATAAGGTGGTTCCACATCTGGAACAGAACCAGATGCTCCAGCATTTTTATTGCTGCCTCCAGCATCCTGACCAGACTCCAACTCTTTCTCAACAATATCATTTTTATCACCATTTTCTCTATAACCTGGGTTTTACTAGGCTCAATTCTTTCTTCTAATGGCTTACCACTCCTAAGAGTTACTGCTTTTACCTGCTCCTTACCTTCCCTTATAGGGTGTTCAGTATCTGATGGAAGTTTCCCTTGAGGCCTTGTCTTTAGCTCACTAGCTAGCTGACCCACTTGCAATTCCAGGGCTCTCATCGAAGCTTGATTACCTTGAATTGTGGCATCTGTACGAGCCATAAATTCTTTCATCATCACCTCGAGAGAACTTCCCGAATTTTGCTGGGGCAAAGCCTGCTTGTTTTGTTGGGGCATTACCTGTGCTTTAGCAAATCCCGACTGGTTCACTTTTTGTTGTGTTTGTACGTTATTTCCCTGACCTCCCCATGAGAAGTTGGGGTGGTTGCGCGAACCTGGATTATAGAAGTTAGAATAAGGGTTGTTCCTCTGATTACCTACAAAAAACACAGAAGCTGGATTTCTGGGGCAAAACTCGTAGTTGTGGTCTTCACCACAATAGACACATGCTTCGTCTGTGACTTGGTTCACCACTGTTGTAGGCTCCATAGCTGGTGGATGTTGATGACTAATCACTGTCACATTCTTAAGAGCGTTAGCAATCATAGCAAGATCAGACCTAATGGTGGACACACCATCAACCTCTAACACTCTCTTAACATTTTTATTCGTGCCTCTAACATACGACCACTGACAACTATTAATAGATATTCTCTCTAAAATTTCATAAGCTTCATCAAAAGTTTTTGCCAAAAGGGCCCCTCCAGCTGAGGCATCGACCATACCTTGGGTTACTCCGTTTAAACCATTGTAGAATGTTTCCATTTGAATACAATGAGGTAAACCATGGTGTGGGCACTTTCGCAAAAGCTCCTTAAACCTCTCCCAAGCCTCACTAAAAGTCTCATCATCAAGTTGCCTAAACCCTACTATTTCACTCCTTAATTTAGCATTTCTATTAGGCGGGAAATATTTACTCAAAAATTTTCCAGCTAACTCATCCCACGTCCTAATTGTTCCTGGAGCAAAAGAATTTAACCATGCCTTTGCTCCATCTTTAAGAGAATACGAGAACAAAGTTAATCTAAGGGCATCTCTAGGCACTCCTTGAATTACAAAAGAATCACTAACTCCTAGAAAAAACTTAAGATGTAAATGAGGGTCCTCAGATGTCAAACCATGGAATTGCCCCACAGTTTGCAACATCTGAAACATTACCGGTTTCATTTCAAAATATGCCGCTTGGATTTGGGGACGTGCAATCCCTGGATTCAATTCATTAAACATCGGGACAACATATGCTCGAATGGCTCTGGTCCTATCGTTCGCTATCAGGATAGGATTCTTAGCCTGATTATTTTGCTGCTCATTTTGCTCAAACAACGGGTTTTGCTGCAGCAACAGATTCTGCTGGGGGTTTGTTGCTGCTGGACCTTCAGGATCCTGTAGAAGTTGCGGCACGTTCTCCATCTGGTTTCTGCGCTGCTCCCTCCTTCTGTTTCTAAATGTCCTTTCAATTTCCGGATCAAGCTCAAACCTTACCCCAGGCGGATCGCTCATGCAACAAACTCACACCTGCAAAAACAAAAGAAACAATCAAAAAGTTCTAGCACCAAACCACTAAAACACATACAAAAATAGATCAGATAAAAACTTATTCAAGTCCCCGGCAACGGCGCCAAAAACCTTTTGGCTTCCTAGAGTGAGTAAAAATATGGTGTAAAAGATTCTAGAATTCCTGTGCAAGTATACACAGTCTGCAGCAAGTAATATTATCAATCCGAGTCCTGAATTAGTTTCCACTCTACCTATTTTGTGTAACTTTCTAATGGTTTCAAAGATGGTAAAATGATTTGGTTTTATAAGAATTATGCTGAGGCAAAATAAATGACAGAACAACAAGTAAACAAATAGATAGACAGATTAAAGACAGACGCTGGTTAGGATTTAGTGATTGTTCTAAAAGATGCTCTAGCAATATTATTGATCATGCATTTCTCCCATTATTATTAGCGGATTCCTCCCGAAACTCCAGATCTATTGGGATACATTTCAAACCCAATGAAGTGCGACCGATCAAGCACTAGGCAACAGGCTATCCCTAGCTTAGTCACTGGCGTTCACCAATACACAATGATCGTAGTGTGGATAACTGCCACACACTCCCTAAATCATCCCTGAAACTAGAGAGAGCTATTCACATCGGCTGGCCAGGCGGGCATAAAATGGTAAGAAGCACAACAATTAACCAAAATGCGATAGTCAATATATTACTAAAGATGAAGCTCAACAATCACATTATTCCTACCAACACCTTGCTACTTAGTTCATAATAGGCATGAAAATACAAATCACAATCTGAGTAGGCATATCCATAACCACAAGTTAATAAAGAAAATAAACTCCTTAATCAGCTTGCGGATGATGGTGTTCTTGATGATCTTCAATTTCTCTATCCTATTCGGCTTCCAAGGGAGAACATGGAATGAATTTGACTTTGACGGCTACTTCCTTTTATAGAAGGATGGGAGGCTTTGAATTAGGTCAACTAGGACACGTGTAAGGCTCTCCTTGATCCTTTATCACGAGAATAACTCAACAAAAGTCAGTTCATGAAGTTGGCTAACGAGCTGTGATGTGGCAGTTTCTGCTCCCAGTTTTGCTGCAGCACAAAATTTGCTCCCTCCAGTCGCCCAACAGCATAATCTACACAAAATAATTTCCAATGCTTCCATTCTTCCAAATGGGTTAAAACATGTAATATCTATCCAAAACCAACCCTAATAAGCATAAAGGACACACAAATCTCTATATAATTGAGGCCTAAATAACTACCTTTTGGGCAATTATCAACTAGCATGATCATCTGAAGAGATAAAGGAACTAGAAGCCAAGCTTAAGATGCAATAGCTGAGCATGAGAAGCTTTCCAATTCGGTTTGTGAGGGAGAGAAAGCTTTGGAGCAACAAAGACTCGAAGTGACTAAAGTCCGTGAAGAGATTGCCAATATTGAATGTGGCCTTCTCATGACTGATGAGGATGCTAAGTCTTTGGACACAGTTCGTGCCAACTTAGAGGGTCTACGTGAAGAGCTGAGGAACTTCAAGTGGATTATTTGATTTGATTGCCCCCACTGCTTTCTAGATTAGATGTCAAGACCCATTTGTTTTTATTGATCAATTGATGTTTCGTTGAATACTTTGTTCGTTTATTCATTCATGCTACAAATAGAAGTGTTGAGATTCCATTCATTGCCAGAACTTTTTTTTTATTATTTATTTACCTTAAGTCTTGTCCCCTGTAAGATTTTTTTTCAATGCATTGTATCGAGTATTATGCTTCCCTTGTATATGTCCTAATAAAATTTTGAAGCTTTATCTACAACAAATTGTTTTTATTGCTTTGACTGAACTTAAGTTTTTTCTTAAGCTGCCTATGTACCCTTCAAATGGGAAGGGATCAAGTCATAACGTAGTTCAATAAAAATGACATTCTTTACTTTTATTTTTTTTGGTCGTTCACCTTTTAAGCTCATGCGGGCCAGGAGCATCATGTAGTTTAAACTCTTACGATAAAGAGTATTTCATTTCAAGCATAAATTTTTTTAAGAAACTTGCCATTTATCGGGCCTATTCTTAATTCGTCTTTATCCACGATCTTGTATGCTCCATTTGAGTAGACTTCTTTGACGACGTAGGGTCCATCCCATTTAAGTGTGAATTTTTTCCCTGTGTGTCGTGTCGTGATGATGGGTCTTCGAACAGCGAGTACCAGATCACCAACTTGAAATTAACGAAGCTTCACATTTTTATCAAAAGCGTTAGACATCTGTGCTTGGTAACATTCTAGTGCTTGTTGAGCCTCTAATCTTCTTTCGTAAAGTTCTTCCAGTTCTTGAAGGCGCAACCTTGCATTATCTTCAGTTGTCAACCCTTCTTGTACGACCATCCTTAGTGATGGGATATCTCATTCTAATGGGAGTACAACTTCTACTTCATAAACAAGGGAATAAGGTGTGACCCCTGTAGGAGTTCGATGAGTAGTTCGGTAAGCCAACAACACCTCACCAATCTTTTCCTGCCAATCTTTTTTTGTCTTGGAGACCACTTTCTTCAATAAGTTGCAGAGTGTCTTATTGAATGCTTCTGCCAATCCATTCACTGCGGCGCTATACATGGAGGACTTGCAATTCTTGAAGTTAAACTTCTCACACAACTTGTCCATCAGACCATTGGAGAATTATCTTCCATTGTTTGTCATGATACGGTGAGGGATGCCATACCGATGGATGATATGAGTTCGGATGAAATCCACAACTTTTTCTTTCTTGGCCTCTTTTAACGCGACAACTTCAGCCCATCTTGAGAAGTAATCTGTCCCTGCAAGGATGTAAGAATGTCCCACCGAGGACTTAGGTGTTATAGGGCCAACGAGGTCAAGTCCCCAAGCTTCAAAAGGCCACGAAGCTATAGTCAGGTGAAGAGGCTCTTGTGGCTGATGTATGAAATTGGCATGAAACTAGCAAGCTTCGCATTTTTGGCGTACTGCATTGAGTCTACAATCATTTTAGGCCAATAATATCCCATTCTTTTTAACTGGAACTGCAACTTTGGTCCGGACTGATGAGCACCACAAATACTCGAATGTGCCTCTTCCAATGCTTTTTTAGATTCTTCTTTTCCCAAGCATCGAAGAAAAAGGCATTCATACGAGCGACGATAAAGAGTATTCTTATAGTAGAGAAATTTGGCAGCCCTTCTTCGTATCTCAACTTTATGACGAAGGTCAGTGGAAAGCTTTCCATGTTGCAAGTAGTCTATGATAGGCTGCCACCAATCTTCTTCTTTGATTTCATAAGTCGATGTCACATTGACTTTTTCACATTGATGTACATCTGATGGAACGATCCATTTCTGACAGAGAGAAATGTTTATAGCTACATCATCTGAAATTTTTAAAGCAATAGCTAACTTCGCTAACGCATCTGCTTTCTTGTTTTCTGATCTTGGGACGTGCTCTAGTATTATGCTATCGAACTTCTCCAGTAAGTGTCTTGCATACTTGAAGTAGGGTCTTAAATCCTCATGCTTTACATCATATTGAAGTAATATTTGACTTATTATCAACTTTGAATCGCCATAGACTTCGATGTACTTTATCCTGAATTATAATGCCATTTGAAGGCCAATGATGAGTGCCTGATATTCAGCAACTTTATTTGAGCATAATTCATTAAGTGTGAAGCTATAAGGTAACATGTGTTTCTCAGGTGAAATGAAAAGAATGCCAACTCCTGCCCCGCTCTTCCGTGCTGCGTCATCGAAGTACATGGTCCAGGATTCTACAATTTCCATATATAACACCTCTTCATCAAGCAAATCTTCACATAATTTCCAGTCTGATGGGATTGGATGATTGGCTAAGAAGTTTGACAGTGCCTGTCCTTTTACTGCTTTTTGGGGCACATACACAATGTCATATTGTTGAAGTATGATTGCCCATTTAGCTAGGCGTCCAGAAATGATAGCCCTAGATAGAATATATTTAATAGGATCAGCTTTCGCCACTAGATGTAAAGTGAAGGCTTGCATATAATGCCTCAGTTTATCAATAGCAAAGAAAAGAGCGAGACACATCTTCTCAATTGAAGAGTAATTTAGTTCAGCTCCTATTAAGGTTCTGCTTAAGTAATAAAGGGCCTGTTCTTTGTGGTTTTCTCTTTCTTGTGCCAATAGTGCTCCAACAGATCTATCTTGTGCAGTAATATATAAGATCACCGAGTTTATTGCCTTTGGGGCACCTAAGACAAGGGGATTGAGTAAGTACTTTTTTATACTATCGAAAGCATTCTGACATGTATCATCCCACACAAAACTTGCATTCTTTCTCATCAATCTTTGAAAGGGTTGACATCGACCGACGAGGTTAGATATGAATCTTCTAATGTAGGCCAAACGACCCTGGAGACTTTTCAACTCATGTAGGTTTCTTGCACTTGGCATTTTCTGAATAGCATCAATTTTGGATTGATCAATTTCAATTCATCGATGCCTTACAATGAACCCAAGGAATTTTCCTGATGTCACACAAAATGCACACTTGAGAGCGTTCATTCTCAACTGATATTTTCTTAATCGATTGAAGACTACCTTCAAATCCCTTAGATGATCTTGTCGTTGTTTGGACTTAACCACAAGGTCATCAACGTAACATTCCACATCTTTGTGCAACATATCATCAAATATTCTTTGCATAGCACGCTGATAGGTAGCACAAGCGTTTTTTCAATCCGAAGGGCATTACTTTGTAGCAATATATTCCTTTTGGAGTTCGAAACGCTATTTTCACCTCATCCTCAAGAGCCATCTGAATTTGGTTGTATCCTGACGATCTGTCCATGAAAGACAAAGCTTCATGCCCCATGTGTTGGGTTTTATGACCTAAAACTCGTAGATAGTAAATGTACATTTGACCGAACATTAATAAAAGTGATGTATTATTCATGTTTGTATTATATCTTGTCTCATTAACCCTGATCCAATAAACTAAACATTCAAGGCTAATGGAATGAGGCTTGAGTTAGTATGTAGGGACATACGGGGGTCAATGTTTAAGTTTTAGCCTAAAGGGTTTGTAGTATAGGGATAAGGCTGGGCACCATTTCCTGGTGACACTGTGGAAACGACCCGCTTTGTACATTGATACAAACGTATTGATCCAACGCGTTCATGTAGTTGACATGCGAGTGGGGGTATCCTGTGCAATGCGTTTGTACAAAGACCAGACCGCGAAATAGTTAACCACTAACCGTAACACCGTTAGTTAGCTCGGTTTCTATTTCACTAGGATGACCTAGGCAACTTTGCCTTAATCCTGAGTGGATTATGGACTCCTGTCCATGAGGAATTGTCCTTTGATTTGTACGGGTGACAGTGGCCAATTCGCCGACTCAATAAGCCTACCATTTTGGGGACAAAACTAAGTGGGGAGCTGGGAACATAGTCTTAAAAGATGGAATTTACTCCTTCCCGACTTTAGGGCAAGTAGAGGTGTGTTCCCTTAAGTGGTGTCTTCGGGTCTTGAACAATGGGCCCTGCCCTCTCTATGGCACGAGAGGGACTTCTGTTTGTTGGTTGGACCTCAAACAGGTTGTTCATTAGAGGAGCACTGGTACTTAAGGATGAAGAGGTAGCCTAGGGTAAAACGGTAAATTGACCTAGCTGGGGTACGAACACACGTGAAGGGATAACTTGCTGTTGATGGTCGATGTCTGTGGACACAGAAATATATCTGCAGTGAGAAGAGTGCAGTTGTGGTTCTATAGTGGAGTGAACCACAATTAACGAATATTGATTAACTTGGTTAATGAGTTTAATCGATTAATCTCATATCGTTGGAGTTTCTGATATGTAGGTCTATTAGGTCCCACCAGTAGCTCACTAAGGGCTTTGAGGAAAATTTCTAAGGGTGGATTGAATATTCGAAGTGGTTCGATGGTTCGGTTAAAGTATGAATTGGATTCATATTAAAACTATAGGTTAAAATTAATGCACATTTGATGTACATTAATTCTATAGTTGATATGAGAGAGAAATAATTAAATATATAATATTTAATTATAATATTAATCAATTGTTGAATTAATTAGTATGTTTTTTTAATTTGAATTTGATTAAATTATATTTAATTGAAATATATTAAAACTTTAGGTTATGTGGTATAATTATGTAAAAATGTTTTATATAATTATTATTAAAATAAATATTGATTTAATTTAATGTATTTAATTAAGAATCCATTTATTTATTAATTAAATAATAAATTAACCATCAGTTAATTTAACTAGTTGAGATTTATTCTCCACTACCTTGCTTCACGATGGGAGGAGAGACATTATAGGGAGTGGTTCGGTTATTTTTGTGGTGGAGTCTAAGGCATATTCTCTCAATCGGGAATTGCTCTCTCTCAACGCTCATTCTCTTTGTATTCTCCATTCTAGATTGACAAAGAACTATTCAACTCTGTAGAATTTCCTTAGAAATTCCTAGTTCCCACAAACTACCTCTTGCATAATCTTTGTGAGAATACCGGTGTTTCTCTATTGGTGGTGTTCAAGTTCTTGGGATTTTTTCCAGCGAAGGGTTGCATTTGAGTTGCTGTTTTTGGGGCGCTTTTATCAAGGGAATTAGGCGAAACCAGTCGAGTTCATCCTACAAAGTAAGTGTTACTCAATCCCTTGATCACTAGGATCTATTAGCATGATTTAGGATTATTTCTAATAGATCTAGCATGCTTTTGTAACCATTTTACAGCATGTATATTCTGTATTTTAGTTGCTGTAAAATTTATGTTTGTGATCCGTAACGGTATTTTAATCATGATTGAAAATCAGTGTGACCCTCTGACCGTTTCCGTTGCGCTAGGGTTTTAATCCCTGCACCATGGTTGCATCGACCATGATCTCGGTAATGGGTAGTGGAAAGTCATCCTTCGGGCATGCATTATTTAAATCACGAAAATCCACACATATAAGAAGTTGCCCATTCTTTTTCCTAACGGGGACAATATTTGCTATCCACGTTGGATATTGAACTTCACGGATGAATCCCGCCTCTATCAACTTATTGACTTCAAATTCAATTTGAGGGATGAGTTCTAGTCAAAAGTGTCGTTGAGCTTGCTTCACTGGATGACATCCTTGTTTAATTGCAAGGCGATGAACAACCACTTTTAGGTCAAGTCCTGGCATTTCCTTATATGACCAAACAAAAATGTCCTTGTATGATGTGAGTAGACTCATATGCCTTCTTCCTCGGGAGTAAGTGAGCACTTATAAAGGTTGGACGTGGCTCTTCTATCGTACCAAGGTTGATTTCTTTAAGTTCATCAACTGTTGATTGGCTGCCATCTTCAAGTGAAGTGGAGCCTCCTCTACATCTTCTTCAGACATTTTAGTCTCTAATTCCTCTCATATGGTGATATGATTGTTGGATTTTATGTCCTAAAACTTATAGATAGTGAATGATTAACGAATTATACACTTGTATCAATAAAGTGTTATTGAGGTTTATGCAATAAAGTGTTATTGTCATATTAAGTCTAGAATTGCACAATATGACCCAAATCCAATAAACTAAGATCCAAGGTTGTTTACATGAGACTTGGACTAGTATGTGGGGACATACGGGGATTAGTGTTCAAGTAACAACCTAAAAGGTCTATAGTACAGGGATAAGGCTGGGTACCTTATCCTGGTAACACTATGTGATAAGGCCCGTTTTTTATTCGATACAGACGTATTGATCCAAGGCGTCCATGTAGGAGACATGCGAGCGGGGGTATCCTATGCAATGAGTTTGCATAAGACCGGACCACAAAATAGTAAACCACTAGATGTAACACTGTTAACTAGTTAGGTTACTGTTTCAATAGGATGACCTAGGTAACTCAATCTTAATCCTTAGTGTGTCATGAACTCCTTTTCACGAGGGATTGTCCTTTGATTAGTACGGGTGAGAGTGGCCAGCATGCCGACTCAATAAGCCTACCTTCTTGGGGACAAGACTGAGTGGGTGGCTGGGGACATGACAATACAAGATGGAATTCACTCCTTCCCCTATTGGGGCAAGTAGATGTGTGTTCTCTTAAGGGATGATTCCGGGGCTTGAACAAAAGCGCGCTGTCCTCTCCTGGCTCGAGAGGAATTTTTGTTTAGTGGTCGGTCCCTAAACAGGTTGTTCATTAGAGGGATCAGTGGTACTTAAGGATCCAGAGGTAACCTAGGGGTAAAACGATAATTTGACCCAGCTGGTGTTACGAACACACGTGAATGATTGACTTATTGCATTGGTCGATATCCGTGGACTGATAGCAAGCATAGCTAGCTATCTTTACTTATTTAATTTAGCTAGTCTTTTATGGTGTTTGGGCCATTTTATTGCACTTTAATGTTTATTTTGTAGGAAATGGTTGATTGGAGCTATAATGCAATATCAGAGTTAATCGGGTGTTCGGGGCGTGAAAAGATGCAAAGGAATGAAAAGAGTAAAAGTGGAGAAAAGTCAAATCTCGGTCAACAGCAGGCTAGCGTCGAGACGCTAGCTCTTGAGCGTCTTGACGCTCACATTCCATATCAGATTAGGCGCGTAAAGCTTACAGCATCGAGACGCTATGATAGGAAGCGTCCCGACGCTACCGTTTTTCCTTATTCAGAACGTGCGTTTAAGAGGCAGCGTCTCGACGCTAAGACGAAAAATCAGAATAAAAGCTTCACTTCGGCTAGGTTTTAGGGGAGATCAATTTGGGACCTTTTGGAGCCGTAAAGAAGACAGAATAGAGCACTTTTGGAGCTGCAAACAAAGGAGGAACTTGGAAATCAACCCATTGTTCGTGGGGATCGTGACGGGGACGTCGGGACTCGGCCTACATTGAGTTTTCTTTTCCCTTTTCTTCCTTTAGTTAGATTTATGGCTTTCACATGTTTAGTTGAACTTGTATTTACATTCATGAGTAGCTAAACTTGTAGCTTAGGGATTGATGTAGTTGATTAAGTTTATGGATTGATTTATGGTTTAAGTTGTGCAATGTTATTGTGTTTGTAATCTTGATTTAATTCTTTCAATTAATTGGCCATTAGTTGGATGATTTAAGTTTCGAATCTAGCTCGGGAGAGGGGATTTGATCTAGACTTGCTCAAGATTGCATGAATAAAGTTTATTTTCTAATTCATGACGGTTTTAGATTAACTTTAGAATTGGTTAAAAGATCTCATTGCCTTGCTTATTAATAAACTTAGATAGGGATATCAAGTTGGTTAATTTGCATGAGAATCAATTATACTCGGGAGAGGTAGTTGTGATTAAAGGGTCTTTGGCTCATAATTTCATTGTGCATAATAACTTATTCTTTAAAATCAATCCTAAACGAAATCGGCGAAATCAATTCCCTAAGTAGTTTTCCCAATTGAATTTCCATTCTTTTTATTTGCTTTGATTTGGTTTTATCATCATCTTTTCATCACTTTTTGATCCCTAAATAAAATTGGGCAAGATTATTCATAATACTTGATTTGCTTAAAAATCCAATCCAGAGGACGACATTCGAATTTACTATTCACTATATTATTACTTGACCCGTGCGCTTGCGGTAGGAAAAGTCCACATCAAGTTTTTGGCGCCGTTGCCGGGGATTGGCACATTTAGCTAGATTGATATTGTGGAAAAATTGCTTGATCTTAATTTAGGGTGTATTTTTATCTTTTTAGTTTGTTGCATTTTTTTCCTTATTTGTTTTTCTTTCCATATTTGAGTTTCTAGGTTAGTTTCCTTTTAGTTGTGTAATCTTTTCCTTATTTGTTCTTGTTTTTCCTTTTCTTTATTTATTTCCATATTTGTTTTTTTCTTTTCTTTTTAAGGTATTTTTAATTTTGCATGCGTAGTAGTAGAGAAGTGACACCATTTGATCCCGAGATAGAAAGAACAATTCTTAGGCTTCGAAGGGAAAATAGAGAAATTATTCAAATGGCAGATCAAAATCCACCTGAGGAGCCTAGGCCTATTAAAGATTATTTTCAGCCTGTGTTTCAGGGGCAACAGTCGGGAATTGTCTATGCACCGATTAATGCCAACAACTTTGAGCTGAAGACCGACCTCATTCAGATGGCTCGAGACTGTGCATACAGAGGATCGCCCACTGAGGATCCAAATTCTCATCTTAAATCATTTTTGGACATTTGTGGGACGGTTAAGATTAATGGAGTGTCTGAGGATGCTATTCGATTACGTTTATTTCCCTTTTCTTTGCAGGATAAAGCACGTGATTGGTTGCAGTCTATTACCCCTGGGAGCATCACCACCTGGGATGCTTTGGTCCAGGCCTTTTTAAAGAAATTTTTCCCTCCTGCAAAGACGGTCAAGCTGAGGACCGAGATTGGGACATTCCAACAACAGTATGATGAGCAGTTGTTCGAAGCTTGGGAGCGATTCAAAGAGCTACTGAGGAAGTGTCCTCAGCATGGTTACCCCGATTGGCTTCAGGTGCAGTTGTTTTATAATGGTTTAACTCCTAGTACAAAAACGATTGTTGATGCAGCTGCAGGTGGGACTTTGTTGTCCAAGACCGTGGAAAACGCTCGCACACTTTTAGAGGATATGGCCACCAACAGCTATCAGTGGCCATCTGAGCGGTCTACACCTAAAAAGATTGCTGCTGGAGTGTTTGAGGTTGATAAAGTAAGTGCACTCCAGGCCCAGATGACTTCCCTTATCAATGCTTTTATGAAATTTTCAAGTACAGGGAGTGCACAGTCAATTGAATCAGCTGCTGCTTTAGCATCTAGACCTCAGGAGGAGACCATCGAGCAGGTTCAATATGTATCAAATTTTAATTCTAGGGGATATAATAATAGTTCTACACCTACACATTATCACCCTAACAATAGGAACCATGAAAACTTCTCTTATGCTAATACTAAGAATGTTCTTAATCCTCCTGGTTTTGCCCCTCAAACTCAAGATAATAAAAAGTTAGAAGATCTTGTTGGAGCTTTCATTGCAGAGTCTAGTAACAGGACAACCAAGTTAGAGGAGGCAGTCATTGCCATCAATTCAACAGTGAATGGCCACAGTGCAGCCATCAAGAACATTGAGACTCAGTTGGGACAGTTGGTGAATGTTGTAAGCACCATGAATAAAGGTAAGGCCCCAGCTTAGCAAGAGAAACCTCAGATGGAGTACTGTAAGGCAATCACTGTGCACCAGGAGGAATCTGAAGAGGAACCTGAATCTGAGGACTATGAAACGCCTACAGGGGAAGCTGAGGAGGACACATCAGCAGATGAGGCTGAAAAGCCTAAACCGGAGCCTCCTATTCCTTCTCCCACACTGATGGTTCCCAAGGAAAAGAAAAAGAAAAAGAAGAAAAAGAATAATCAGGTTCAGTTTGATAAATTTATGAATGCTTTTATGAATCTGAATATTAATATTCCATTTGCAGAGGCATTAGAGATGCCCCAATACAACAGGTTCATGAAGGAGTGGCTAGCAAAGAAGCGAAAAGAAAAGAAGGTTGACACTACTGTTTATCTTGCTTCCACATGCAGCACCAGAGTACAACAAAAAGTACCTGAAAAAGTAGCAGATCCAGGGAGTTTTTCTGTTCCTTGTAGTTTTGGTACTTATTCTTTCAGAGCATTATGTGATTTAGGAGCTAGCATTAATATCATTCCTCTATCGTTGTGTAAAATGTTAGATATAGGTGAGATTAAGTCTACTCCTGTAAAGCTCCAATTGGCTGATCAATCTGTGGTGAGACCAGTTGGTATTGTAGAGAATGTGTTAATCAGAGTAGGTAGATTTTTCCTCCCTATTGATTTGTATGTTATGGACATGATAGAAAATCCTTCGATGCCTGTCATATTAGGAAGACCATTCCTCGCTACTGGGCGAGCGATCATAGATATTGAGCGCAGGGAGCTCACTATTAGAGTCAAGAACGAAAAAGAAATCTTTAAAGCAGTTGAAGACTCTAAAGATGAAGTGTTGTACATGGGCTACAAGAAAGGTGCAAGAAAGAGCACCTCTGTTGGATTCACAGAACAAAAGCCTCCTTGAAGCACGTGCAACACGTCGAGCTAATGACGTTAAACAAGCGCTTATGGGAGGCAACCCAAGTAAGTTAGTGTGTTTTCTTTTTGTTTTTGATTTATTGTTTGTTTTTGTTTTATAGGTCTTGTTTTCTTCCTCTCCTTTGCTTTCAAGCTTTCAAGATTCCAAGCTTTCAAGAAGTCATCATCATTCCAGGCCAGTATCATTCACTCCTGTCATTCTTTTATTGTTCTCATGATTGTTTATGCCTTATTTTCTTTATACATTGAGGACAATGCATACTTTAAGTTTGGGGGTGGATTAGCATGTTTGTGGAGCCCTTGAGCATCTGAGTTCGGGCTATAGTTTTGAGCTTTCTTTGAATTATGCATATGGTTGTTTTCTGGATGCTACTTTTGCATGATTATGATGTCCTAGGATAG
This sequence comes from Luffa acutangula, assembly GCA_036850905.1. Taxonomy (NCBI): domain Eukaryota; kingdom Viridiplantae; phylum Streptophyta; class Magnoliopsida; order Cucurbitales; family Cucurbitaceae; genus Luffa; species Luffa acutangula. Next base: position 21,207,368 of record CM072095.1, on the reverse strand, counting down.
GCTTTCTTGTCAATTTTCAAGCTTGTGATGAGATGTAAGCATAAGTGCCCAAAAAGGGAGACTTTTTAAAATTTTTCTAGGAGATGGCTTGCATGAGTAGAGTATTTGTCTTCGCTTAGGAGCGAATTATTGGGTTCATATGCTTGTTGTCACCTCGATAGGTGTAGGGTAGAGCTAAAGAGTTAATTTTTTTGCAAATTAGCATGTTTGATCTTGCTTAGGAGAAAAGAAAAGAATATCTGCTATTGATGCTCTTATCGAAAAATCATTCTTGTTGTTACTGTTGAAAAGAAAATTATTATGCCATGGCCTGTGCACAGTTTGCAATGTTTAATAATGATTAAGGCAAAAAGAGCTACCCCTGTTGTGATCAGTTAGGCCAACCAGAGAAATCTCAGGTTAAGGGTCCCTGCAATGGGTGTGTGAAAGCTAGTGCCACATTTAAATGCTTAATTCATTTGTTAATTAAAAGCACCTAAGTATGGAGATAAACAAACTAATTTGTTGCATTAACTCATTAGTGAAACCTTAGTGCCAGTGTAGAGGGAAGATGAGCTGAGAGTTTAATAAATCAATCTTGAGCTAGTAGAGTCTGATCTTGTTGAGTTAGATCTCGCTTGTGCAAGTTAATTTTGGAAAAATTTTAATTTGTCTCCCTCATTGGTCCTTGTGTGCATGTCTCTTGCTTGCTTGGTTATTGAGTTTTGAGCCTTGAGGATTGAGTTATGATTATTGCATCCATTCTTCCATTATATGTCTGATTTAGAGTTTGCTCGAGGACTAGCAAAAGCGTAAGTTTGGGGGTATTTGATAGCAAGCATAGCTAGCTATCTTTACTTATTTAATTTAGCTAGTCTTTTATGGTGTTTGGGCCATTTTATTGCACTTTAATGTTTATTTTGTAGGAAATGGTTGATTGGAGCTATAATGCAATATCAGAGTTAATCGGGTGCTCGGGGCGTGAAAAGATGCAAAGGAATGAAAAGAGTAAAAGTGGAGAAAAGTCAAATCTCGGTCAACAGCAGGCTAGCGTCGAGACGCTAGCTCTTAAGCGTCTCGACGCTCACATTCCATATCAGATTAGGCGCGTAAAGCTTACAGCGTCGAGACGCTATGATAGGAAGCGTCCCGACGCTACCGTTTTTCCTTATTCAGAACGCGCGTTTAAGAGGCAGCGTCGCGACGCTGTCTTGACAGCGTCTCTACGCTAAGACGAAAAATCAGAATAAAAGCTTCACTTCGGCTAGGTTTTAGGGGAGATCAATTTGGGACCTTTTGGAGCCGTAAAGAAGACAGAATAGAGCACTTTTGGAGCTGCAAACAAAGGAGGAACTTGGAAATCAACCCATTGTTCGTGGGGATCGTGACGGGGACGTCGGGACTCAGCCTACATTGAGTTTTCTTTTCCCTTTTCTTCCTTTAGTTAGATTTATGGCTTTCACATGTTTAGTTGAGCTTGTATTTACATTCATGAGTAGCTAAACTTGTAGCTTAGGGATTGATGTAGTTGATTAAGTTTATAGATTGATTTATGGTTTAAGTTGTGCAATGTTATTGTGTTTGTAATCTTGATTTAATTCTTTCAATTAATTGGCCATTAGTTGGATGATTTAAGTTTCGAATCTAGCTCGGGAGAGGGGATTTGATCTAGACTTGCTCAAGATTGCATGAATAAAGTTTATTTTCTAATTCATGACGGTTTTAGATTAACTTTAGAATTGGTTAAAAGATCTCATTGCCTTGCTTATTAATAAACTTAGATAGGGATATCAAGTTGGTTAATTTGCATGAGAATCAATTATACTCGGGAGAGGTAGTTGTGATTAAAGGGTCTTTGGCTCATAATTTCATTGTGCATAATAACTTATTCTTTAAAATCAATCCTAAACGAAATCGGCGAAATCAATTCCCTAAGTAGTTTTCCCAATTGAATTTCCATTCTTTTTATTTGCTTTGATTTGGTTTTATCATCATCTTTTCATCACTTTTTGATCCCTAAATAAAATTGGGCAAGATTATTCATAATACTTGATTTGCTTAAAAATCCAATCCAGAGGACGACATTCGAATTTACTATTCACTATATTATTACTTGACCCGTGCGCTTGCGGTAGGAAAAGTCCACATCATGGACACAGAAATATTCTACAGTGAGAAGAGTGCAGCTGTGGGTCTTTAGTGGAGTGACCCACAGTTAACGAATCTTGATTGACTCGGTTAATGAGTTTAGCTGATCAATCTCGTATCGTTGGAGCTTTTGATCTGTAAGTCCATTAGGTCCACCTGCTAGCTCATAACGGGTTTTGAGATAATATAGTCTTGATTATTAAAGGGAAATAATATAATGTATGGAGATACATTATAGTATAAAGTTTAATGAAAGAATTAAACTTTATAATTAATTTTGGATATGATTCGAAATTAATTATTGAGAGAATAATGAATTTAATTAAATATGTGATATTTGATTAATTCATGAATTAAGGGAATTAATTAATTTAATTTAATTTGGTTAAATGTGATTTAATCAAATTAATAATATAGTTTATATTAATGTACATTTTGATGCACATTAAAACTATAGGTTAAATGAGAGATAAAATTGAATATGATTCAATTATAAAATTAATTAAATATTTGATATTTAATTAATGTGGATTCAATTGATGAGATTAATTGAATGACCAATTTAATTCAATTGAATATAATTCAAATTGAATTAAATACCTTATGTTATAATTGATTTAATTAATATTAATTTAATTAAATTAATTATAATTATTTATTTAATTAAATGATAAATGATAATAATTATTTAATTAATAGACGGTCTGGATCGCGTTAATTATGATCAACGATAGAGATTAAGTAGGGATACCTCCCTCCCCACTTATCGTTGATGGGGGAGGGAGTTTCCCTACGGACGCTCATTCTCTCAACTTCACGCAAAACAGAGAAAGAAAAAGCTCTGGTTTTTTCCTATCTTCCTCTCTCAAAATTCCAGCAATCCCTTTGCCGTATTTTCCCTTTCCAAGGCGAGATCGATCCCACAATCGAAATCTCAAGATACCCCAAGAGAATAGCGAGTGTTCTTGCGTGGTGGTGTCCTTTTGGGAATTAAAGAATATTTTTGGGAGCATTGTGCAGAATTTTCCAGCACTATTCATGTAAGTTTTCGGATCAAAAACTAGTTTAGATTGCATGCTTAATCTTAGAAATTGTTTCTGTTTATGTTGCCAACGTATCGGTTTTTTGAAATTGAAATTTAATTCGAGATTGTTCTTGATTGCTTCCGCTGCCAAAAGGGATTTTAACCCTTACAATTGGTATCAGAGTCCTCTCGTTAATTGATTTCAATTAATGAAAATTCCGTTGGTTTTAGTGGGATTATGCATTATGAATGTGGTTTGCTGAAAAACTATTTTGGTTATATTTGGCCTTAGATTTACAATTTTGTATGATTTGATCATGTAAGGGCCCATGTTTTTGGGGCAAAAATATTGTAAATAGAGTCTTGTAAGTCCGTGTCTAGAGTTTTAGGATCAATTTGTTGATCGGTGCTCGAATCAGGGTTAAATTTAAGTGGAATGGACGCTGAAGAACAAAGGCTGGAAAAAATCGAGCAAGCGTCGGGACGCTTTGGCTACAGCATCTCGACGCTGACGGAAGTTTCCGAATTCACGGAACATTGAGCGAGACGTGCGGCGTGGCCTCCAGCGGTTGAAACAGTTACGAAATAAATATTATTTGCGTTCACTAAGTTGAACGTTGCTGCTGTAGCAGTTGGCATTCGCGTGTGATTAGCATCCGAGAGGTCGCGTGTTCGAGCTGGGACGTGGGCAAATTTTTTTTTTTAATTTAGCTTGCGGTTAGAGTGGTCTGGTTCATCCGATTCGTCCAGTTTCAGCCTGTTTGGCCCGGTTCACATTGATTTTGGTCCGGTTCGAGTGATTTGGGTCTGGTTTGAAGCAGTTGAAGCTGGTTTGGGCCGGTTCTGGAGCGGTTCAAGATTTAGAAGGATAATCAAATTGAAATTAATGTAATTTTTGTTTATTTTAATTATCCTAGAGGCCAATATACCAGTTTTTTCAGCTATTTATTGCTTTATGAATATCATTTAGCTAGATCCCACCATAGGTTAAGCATGTTTCATGCATTTTTAAGTTATAAATGTTATAATATATGATAATTATGCATGATTTTTAAATTTCATGAGTTATTTAGTATAATTGTTATATTAAATATATGAAATTGAAGAAGCATGATGCATGACATTAATTATATAAATATAAAATGTTATATTTTATTAATGTAACATGCATGCTTAGATTTATTTTCATGAGTATTAATATAATTGTTATAATATGAATGGAAATAAATTTTCAATGCTTGTTTTCATGTATGATTTAATACAAAATGTTATATTAATTAAATGAAAATGGAATAGCATTGAACATGGCATTAATTAGATTAATATAAGAGTTATATTATATTAATGTCTAATTTCATGTGATTTAATTTCGTGAATGATTAATTAATATAATCGATATTAATTAAATGAAATTGAAATTGTATGAAGCATGACACCACCTTAGATTAATATAATCGTTATATTATCGGCGTCATGAGCGTTATGGTGTTTAATAATTTGAATTAGATTGTTATTTGGAAACACCATAGAAGCATGTTATAGGGCTAATTATTAAAATTTTATAATAGTTATAAAATTGATTAGAAACCATCAACCTATAACAAAGAGTTGCATGCAAACATAAGACCTTAGGTTAAAATGAATTAATTTTAAATTGTTTAAAAATAATTAGACCTAAGCTCAATTTGAATTCTAATAGGATTAGAATTATTTTCTTACTTAGGATTAAAATAGTTTTAATGCACAAAGTAGGAAAAACATTACTATGGTTATAAGGGAACTCTCCCGGTGAAGTTCTGTCTAGGCTGGGGGTACTTAAGCTGACGGTTACGGAACACCTCCTACCTGGGAACTGACCCGGAACCTGAGTTGAATTAATCATAGTCTAATGTTAGCATGCAATGTCACTAGGTAATTAAAAGGGTTTAATTCACCGAAACATTAGAGTAAAGCCCTATTTATAAGAGTTATAATAGGCATAGACTTAGATAGATTGACTTAGCCGGGTTTATCTAATTTTAATAACCCTAAAATACAGTAGGACATATCAGTAGGAGGAAAAATATAAAAACAAGATTTTCATATCGAGTTTTTACTCTCACATCCCCCTGTGTTCACACCGTGAGATCCATGCTCGGCTTCGTGTCGCCCTGGGTGCGGCCTCCCTTCGGAAAGTGTTTACATGGGTCAATACCAAGGTGAATGGGGAGAATGTCTATAGTAAATGGGAGCAGGACACGTGTCAACGTATCCTACGGTCTCCGCCCCTAGTTCGCACCATGAGATTCTTATGATCCGCTTGCATGTCGCCCTGGAGCGACCATCCCTTCGGATGGCCTAATCATAGGTTTCGGAACACCGCGAACTCCAGAAATGGATAGGGTCACATAGGTTAATTACCAACAGTTGTCTTTCCTTTTGGTAGCCTATTGGTCTGTACCTCTGGGACCTGAAAGTGGGAGGGTTACACTTACGGGGATGAGTTAAATGTGTTAACTAATCCTCGACCGAACAACGGTAACAAAACACTAACGGAATATGAGTTATTCTGGTGTTAGAGTTTGGTTGAGATTGTCTCAATTCAGAGGAGGAGTAGTTGACCTCCCTTCGGTGGCTGTTGCTCTAAACCTCTGAAGTATCGTTGCAAAAACTAAATCAATAGTTTTATGGCCAAGGAAACATTTAAATTCCTAGCCAAATCTCAAAAACAAAAACAAGTTTTTGAAAACTACTTTTTTTAGTTTTCAAAAATTGGCTTGGTTTTTAAAAACATGGAAAGATGGGTATTAGGAAAAACAAAGAAACTTGTAGGTGGAAGTAGGGTTTATAAGCTTAATTTTCAAAAACCAAAAACCAAAAACCAAATGGTTATCAAACGGGACCTAAATAATAGGGAAAAAAGCATTTTTAACCCTAAGCTTTTGAAGTTGTATCAATTTTAACCCTGAACTTTCAATCTCATCAAATTGAATCTCAAATTTATCACGTCGTATCGATTTTAATCCCAAACTTGCATAAGTGTTACAATGTATACATTTGGTTAACTTTCTATTTGAACCACCGTATGTAATTGATTATTCTTCATTTTTTTCTTAAATCACATTGCACCTGAATTTGTTTCTTATAAATAAAATATTGGAGAAACTTTATTTTAGATGACTATTTTTTGTTGTTGAGAACTTTGTGAGGTTTTTTTTTTTTTTTTTTTTTTTTTTTTTTTTTTTTGCTATCTAAGATTATGAAACCAAAGAAACTTTGGAGGTTTTTTCTTTGAAGGGAAAAATACACTTTTAGTCCTTGAGGTTTGAGTTAGGTTTCATTTTGGTCCCTAAGGTTTCAAATTCAACAAATTAATCTGTGAGGTTTAAGATAAGTAGCAATTTGGTCCCTGCTATCCATTTTGCCGTTAAATATAACCGGATGCTGATGTGGCACTTTTATTTTAATTTAAAAAATATATTTTTTATTTTTTAAATTAAGATATATTAAAATAATAAAAAAATATTTTTTTACTATTTCTTTTTAATTCTTTCTTTCCCTTCCTCTTTTCCTTCTTCTTCCCCATCCTCCTCCTTCCTTATTCTTCCTCTCCCGCCTTCTTCTCATCCATGGCTGGTAGCCGGCAACCGGCGACCACCGCTCGTCGGCAGCCGTGACAATTTGTTTTTCTATTTTTTCTTTGTTTCATTCTCCTCTCCTCTTCTCATCTTCTTCTTCTTTTTTCTGTTTTTTTTCTTTAAAAAAAAAAGAAAGAAAATGAGGGAGGAGGAGCTCCATCCTCCCCGTTTCCGGCGTCGTAAGCCTTCTTCTTCCTTTTTTTTGTTTGATTCAAGTTGCTGCCACAGTCCCTCATCTCTGACATTTTCGTTTGCAAATCGAGCAGGTCTAGCAGTTTGGTAGCCACGTTTGTGCGTAGATTGACGGATCTGGAAAGTTCAAGAATAGATCTGGAACATTCAAGCGTAGATCTGACGTTTGCAGTCAGTTTGGGGCTCGCCAGAAACCACCATGGTTTGAGCGTAGATTACACACCCATATCCAGTCGTCCACGAACACCCATATCTAACCAGATCTACTCTAGTCGTCCCCTTCGTTTCAGTCCTCCCTCTTTTTTTCTTTTTTTGCAGAGGTGAGGGAAAAGAACAAAGAACGAGAGAGACTGTGAGAGAGAAGGAGATCGTGAGGGAGAGAAAAATAAAGAAGAAATAAGTGGAAGAAAAAGGGAAAAAAAATCTCCGCCGCTGCCAAACGGCAACGGACGGCGGTGGCCGACGGGTAGCTTGCTGGCGGGCAGCGACTGGTGGAGACATCTGAAGAAGAAAACTTAGAGAAGAAGAAGACTTAAAGTAAAGGAGAAATGATAATAATAAAAAATAATAATATTGTAATTAATTTATTATTATTTTATTTTTAAAAAATTAATAAAAAAATTAATAAAAAAACAAATGATGCCACGTCAGCCTTCTGTTACTTTTTAACGAAAAAGTGGATGGAGGGATCAAAATGAAACTACAACCAAACCTTAGGGACCAAATTGTTGAGTTTGAAAACTCAAGGAGAAAAATGAAACCTACCTCAAACCTCAGGGACCAAAAGTGTATTTTCCCTTATTTCAAATATTTGCTTGTTTTTTCTTGTTGCAACTTTGTGTGAATTTTTTTTCTTCTTTTACCGTTTTTTTTTTTGCTAATTAGGAGAATGTACAAATGTAGGAAACAAAAATGAAAAAAATTTCGAGTTTTTTATTTCTCATATTATTTTTCTTTTTGTCAATAACTTTGTGGTTTTTTTCTTTTTTTTTTTTTGTTTTTTTTCTAATAATGAAAAGAATAGTATGAGATATTTGATTTCTTCTGATAAAGAGTTTTTCTAACAAATTTCTTACAAAACACTAACTCAGGTGCAATGTGAATTAAGAAAAAGAAAAGAAAATTGTCAATTACATGTTTTAATAGAAATTCAAATGAAAAGTTGACCAAAGGTCTACATTGCAACATTTATGCAAGTTTGAGGTTCCAATTGATACAATTTGTTGAGTTTGGGGTTCAATTGGATGAAATTGAAAGTTTAGGGTTAAATTTGATAGAATCTACTAAGTTCAAGGGTCAAAATTGATTTTTTCCTCTAAATAATATTTAAGATTTTCTAAAATAGAATTAAGTTTTGTGATGCAATTCGTTTTTCTAAAATAATTTGCTAATGATTAACTGATATTTGTATATACTAGTTAAAAGACACGTGCGATGCACGTGACTAAAATTTTTACAACATAAATTTTTATGGTGAAATTTAAATGTTGAGTAAATATTTTTCATTTCGTTTAAATAGTAAATATTTGGGAAAAATACACTTTTGGTCCCTGAGGTTTGGGTTAAGTGACACTTAGGTCCCTGAGTTTTCAAACTCAACAAAAATACCCCTGAGTTTTGAGATAAGTAGCACTTTGGTCCCTGTCGTCAATTTTTCTATTAAATCTTAACGGCTGCTGACGTGGCACTATTATTTTAATAAAAAAAATTATTTTTAAATTTTTTTAAATACAATAATATTAAAATAATAAAATATTATTATTTTATCTTTTTTTTAATACTTTTTCCCTATTTCTCTTTCTTCCTCTTCCCCACTTCCTTCTCTTAACTTCTTCTTCCCAACTTCATCTTCCCAACTTCATCTTCTTCAACTCCGGCGGGCGGCCGCCGCTGCCGTTCGCCGGCTGGCGAGTTTTTTTTTTTTAATTTCTTTCTTTCCCTCTCTTCTCTTCTCTCTTCTCTTCCCTTTCTTTACCTTTTCTTTTCTTTTTTTTTTTTAAATATAGAAGAGGGAGAGGGAGGAGGCTCCTCCCTCCCTTTCCGGCGCCGGCGACGGGAGGAGGGAGGGCCCTCCTCCCTCACGGATCTTCTTCTCCAACTTATCTTCTTTTCTTTTCTTTTTTCCAGATCTTGAAATGGACCTTTTCAAAAACAAAACCCACGCCGACGAAAGTGAATCGAAATCGAAACCCACCGTTCTTTCTGCCCACAACCCAGTACCAATGAAAACAATAGTGAAACGAAACCCACCGTCGACGAATAAACCCGCGAACCCTCAGACACCCAGTGCTGACGAACAAACCTGCGAACCGCGCCGTCGAAGAGTTCGTGAGCTTCAGATCTGGAACCGCGCGTCAGATCTAGCCGGAAAATCGTGTGGGTGGGTTTCGTTTTCTACTCCACGTTCGAACAAATGAGGCAGGTTGGTTGGAAAATCGCGTGGGTGGGTTTCGTTTTCTGTTCCAGGTCTGAGGCGGTGGCGACGGCGTAGCTAATCGAAGAAAAAAGGAGGCGACGTGGGTGAGTTTCGTTTCTGTTCTAGATCTGAGACGGTGATTGGAGTTGAACGGCGGTGTCGGCGGTTTCGTTTTCGCATAGGTGGATTTTCAGATCTGTCGGCGACAATCGAAGTTGAACGACCGTGTCGGCGGCTATCGGAGTTGGACGGCAGTGTCGGTGACGACCATGGTGGAAGATGAACATTTTAGGGTTATGTTTTATGAAGGAGAAAATGAGGACGAGGAAGAATGAGGAAAGAATAAAAGAAAAAAGAAAATAAAAAACATAAGGGAAGAGAAGAGAGGAGAGAAGAGAGGGAAAGAAAGAAATTAAAAAAAAAAAAAAAAAAAAAACTCGCCGGCGGCCGGCCGTCGGAGTTGAAGAAGATGAAGTTGGGAAGAAGAAGTTAGGAGACGGAAGTGGGGAAGAGGAAGAAAGAGAAAGAGGGAAAAAGTATTAAAAAAAGATAAAATAATAATATTTTTGTATTTAAAAAAATTAAAAAATAATTTTTTTTATTAAAATAATAGTGCCACGTCAGCAGCCGTTAAGATTTAACAGAAAAATTGACGGCAGGGACCAAAGTGCTACTTATCTCAAAACTCAGGGGTATTTTTGTTGAGTTTGAAAACTCAGGGACCTAAGTGTCACTTAACCCAAACCTCAGGGACCAAAAGTGTATTTTTCCCTAAATATTTCATTCATAATTTTTCGTAGTAAAGGAAGAAAAAACTTAAACTTTTTTCTCCCACAAACTATGAAATTCTAATTTTATTATTTATGTGAATATTTAATGAAACATAATAGTATATTTTTAATTATTTGTTTTTAAAGAAGTTTGTAATATACTTTAAAACTTGTCAAAAAACGTTTCTCTCAAAATGTTCTTTAAAAAAATTTCCATTTAAAACATTTTGAAAAAAAAAAAACTTTCGTCTATGGAATAATATTAAAAGTAAAAAAATTTGAATAATGTAATTTTTTTTCTAACGATTTTGTAGAATCACTATTTTGAAATTAATTATTTGAAATCTTTTGTTATATATTTTTAAAACATGTTTTTTTATTTATCTATCTTTTTTACATTTCCATCTATTTTACAATTTCTTTCTATTTTCTACTAATTCACAATTGTAAAAGAAAATTGTGTTCATGACCCACCTCCATTCAACTCATCACAAAGGGTCCAAAGACACGGTGTCTTAAATTATTAAACTTTAATTATGTTTTCCAAGATCTTACGTATTTATCTTTATTGACTATGACAACAAATTAATCCCGTAACAATATATTAACCATGTTTTTTTTATTAATTTATATTAACCATGTTTGAACCAATGACTATCAACTAAGTCATACATTGGTGGGTGGTAAAAAACATATGAGAGATAATCAAACAATTAGTATATAAAAAATGTGGAATTTTTAAAACCTAAGAAAATTTGATATTCTAATGTCTGAAGACATTAAATTTGGATTTCTTTCTGAAATTATATATATATATATATATATATATATATATATATATATATATATATAATAAAGAGAGAGAAACTACTTTTACTATAAAAGAATTTCTTTGTAAACAATATTTTTTGTGAGGTCACGTACAAAGTTTTGATTATTGTCTGATCCAACTAATACTTTGTGTTATAGGTAATTTTGGACCACCATGGTGTACAAGCAGCTAAAGAGGACAACCAGACAGAGATGGGACCAGGAGACGACCCAGAGGAAGACCAGCCTGATGGCCCGGGCCAACGTGCGAGCCTAAGCTTATTACTTAGTGCCCACGCTCAACATGCGAGCCTAAGCTTATGGCTTAGTGCCCACGCTCAACATGCGAGCCCAAGCTTACTGCTTAGTGCCCACGCTCAATATGCGAGCCTACGCTTTTCAGTTTAGTGCCCACGCTTCACCTGCGAGCCTATAGAGCTCACGCTTACATGCGAGCCTATAGTGCCCACGCCTACCTGCGAGCCTATAGTGCCCACGCCTACCTGCGAGCCTATAGAGCCCATGCTTACATGCGAGCCTATAGAGCCCACGCCAACCTGCGAGCCTATAGCGCCCACGCTTACATGCGAGCCTATAGTGCCCACGCCAACCTGCGAGCCTATAGAGCCCACGCTTACATGCGAGCCTATAGTGCCCACGCCCACATGCGAGCCTATAGAGACCACGCTTACATGCGAGCCTATAGTGCCCACGCCTACCTGCGTGCCTATAGAGCCCACGCATCATGCGAGCCTATAGTGCCCATGCCTACATGCGAGCCTATAGAGCCCACGGTATGTGTGAGCCTAAGTTCTCGAGCTTAGTGCCCACGCTTACTTGCGAGCCTAGGCTTTCCAGCTTAGTGCCCACGCCTACCTTGCAAGCCCAAGCTTACTGCTTAGTGCCCACGCCTATATGCGAGCCTAGGCTTCCACGCTTAGAGCCCACGCTAATGCACACGAGCCTGGACTGCCGAATCTACCTCACCTCAGAGCTCAAACACTCGATATAAGTCAAGCTCACCCTGCAGAGACTGAGACCGAGCACCTCTTGCCAAGGCCGAGCACAAACCTTAAAGGTATTCTCCTACTTACTCAACTATACCTTTATGTTTTAGTAAAGTTTTACTTGAGATTGGGGGCTGCAAAGGGGATATGCACTCCCTATTAAACAAAAAGCAAGCAATAGGGGATATGTGCTCCCTATTAAACAAAAAGCACCATGGCTTACCATGTTTTACTGAAATTACACGTCCTAGCCTGTTCTTTTACTATTTTCCTACAAGGACTAATATATGGATGCATGGGGCCAATTTTTTAGGCTAACGGGGGCTTGAGGCCCAGGTCGACCCTAGCCTCTTCCCTAAATTCTCTCTTTGCAGAAATTAACTTTTCAATGCAAGAGCTCAGAGTCTTCAAATCATATGTGTGGATATGACTTGAACCTGGAATGAAGCACTCTGAATGACCAAGCAAAATTAGGACACTGCTGTGCTCGGCCTCTTCTCGAGGCCGAGGCTGACCAACGCCACCTTTGTAGTCCCTCACCTTTCTCATTTCCATTTCACCTAACCCCTATTCACGGAGTTTCTATTTTGTCCAGTTTGTCCTATTTTGTAGGATAACAAGGAACTCATGAGTAAGTCGATGTGGAACGAGAGTTATACTCTTAAATCGGGCTTAAGGAGCTCAACCGGTAGCACTAAGTCGCACTTGAATCCCAATTCAAGAGTGGGGGCTTAATGTTATAGGTAATTTTGGACCACCATGGTGTATAAGGAGCTGACGAGGACAACCGAGCGAAGATGGGACCAGGAGACGACCCAGAGGAAGACCAGCCTGACGGGCCAGGCCAACATGGCCAAACCCGTACGGTCGGCCTCGGCCTTGGGCCGAGGTCGACCACTGTGCCCCTACCGCCTCCAGCCTGCTTCGTCCCAGAACGCCTCCAAACCCTAGGAGCCCGAGCAGGTATTTATACCTCTCTTCGCCACCGAAGAAGGGGACCCGAACTCTCTATTCTCTTCTCTTACTCTCTAGCCCTCGTACTTCTATTTTCTGACTTAAGCATCAGAGTCGGCGTGGCTAGCACCACACCGGTGTGCAGGTTTTTCGTCTTACAAGCCACGTCTTCCCCCCTTATCTACAAATTTACCGTTGGTGGCACGTGAAGGTCAAGTGAGTTCCCTCTGACCAAAATCGATCATCAACACTTTGGTTGTTTTCATAGAAATTCCTCTGGATGACGACACGTATAATTGTCTATGTGAGAAAAGATGTTGTGGGAGATATATTCCAACCATAGGCACTGTTTGCCCCTGTGCTTTGTTAATTGTCATTGCAAAACACAATCTCACAGGAAATTGTTTTCTTCTAAACCATAATGGGTATCCTTCATCATTTGCTGGACTTAGGGGAATTCTAGGTAAGAAAACATATTTTCCAGCATGTTGTCCCATTGTGACCTCTGCATGCATGACATGATCTCCAAACGCACGACAAACCATGCTTTTTCCGTTGCACAAACCATTAGATGAGTCTAAAATTCTTAGCAACATAATTGGACAATTCACCTACAAAGTTAATTTATGTGGAAGTACTCCCTTTGGCAATAATGTATTAAAAAATTATTCTTGATAATAATTGTTTGTATCATCAATTGCTTGATCAAAACTAAAGAATGTCCTACTTTCTATTGGAAAAAGATCTATCAATATTCCATTTAATCGATCGAGTTGGTCATTTAATTTACCTTTCTTGTAGTTGATCTCTTTTTGGCAGTTGATGTTCAATGGTAGTATGAGTGATGAAGGTGGTAGAAATACTTATTTTTTCTAAGATTAAAATGCAGTACAAATATAATAAACAATTATTAAAAACAATATATACATATAAAAGAAAAAAATATATTTTGCCTTATTCATGGAATTTGTGATAAATCTATACCTTCATATATTGATGTTTTAAGATTTGAAGCAATAATGATTGGATAATCATGGATATTGTCCTCTAGCTCTTGTAACGACCCTACTTTTCATGCCTAGATCCTAAGGTCGTTACTACATGCATTTCATTCTACTTCTAAGAACGGCGAGGAAATATCATTTAGAGAAAACACACTTAGAAATTTTGCGAAACTTTTCAACATGGGATCCCAGTTAAAACAGAACAAACGAAACCATTAGTTATTCAAACAAAACTTAAAGTGGAATAAACCTTAAATCGACGCAGTACAAGTTCAAAAGAAGAATTTCAAATCATAAAATGCGGAAGGCTATTCTAAAGAAACCCATGGCTCAGCAGCACTCCGTCACGCGTTCTGTACACCTTTACCTCTACCTGCAGTTATATGTAAGGGAAAAGAATGAGTATTCAAGAAAATACTCAGTAAGTAGCAATCAAGGTTTTAACATTTTATTCGAGTTAAGGGCCTAAGGGTTAGGTCATCTCATTCTCATTCATTTCATTTCATTTCATTTCATTTATCTGCAATTCGGGTCTCGTGTTCAATTAGTACACCTATATACATATACGTTTGCCAACTCACTGATAGTGCACTGGTGGGAGTTTGGGAGGTCTCTACTCCTACTGATGGTAGATGGCACCCAGTCAGTGGAGTTAAGTCTCGTCCCTCAAGGCACTAATGGGCGCGTAGCGCTCTAAACTACCATTTCACTGGTGGAGCGTTCATGGGTTTAAGTCAGGAATTTACTTCCACAGTTAGTAAATGGCACCTAGACTGCGAAGCCAAGTCCCGCCCATTAAGCCCCTCATTTCAGTCTATTACATCTCAGTCATAGGTGTTTAATTGACACGACCCCTCTTCTAAGGCACTAGCCCATTCCTTTCCCTTTCTTAATCCTTTCCCTTTTTAGACCCCTTAACTCTTGCTATTTTTTTTTAACGACAACCCTCCTAAGCAGAGAAAAACACAAACCCCCAGTTGCCCACAACAATGTTAGTCAGTTATAAAATGTACATCAGTCATACACTCGCTTCTATTACACAGCACAACTATACATGTAGTAGCCATATTCTTGAAATTAATGCAACATATCACCTCAGTCTCAATCCGATCCACTTATACACATTTTCATGCCAGGAGTAACCAAATCATTCCAAACATACACATTTCATTCCAATGCAGCTTGTTACTTACCATGTTCAGCTATCATGCAATGCACTTAAAACATGGAATTTTGAATACAATTAGCTACTTAAATTCCAAGGGGCAACTTTAGGATTTAACCCAACTCATGCTATCGAAAACCATACTCAACATAAATGAGTTTAAAGCAGAGAATTTATTCCAACGGCTACTTACGTTAAGGCTAACTCAACATGCTACAACCAACCTTAACATTTTCATACTATCCTCTTGCTTCAAAGTGAATCAATCATGCTTATTGGAACCCAAGGGTAAGACTTAGATTTTAAATCCAACTCATGCTTCCAAAAGAGTAAAACAATCATGTTTCCCAATTCTAAGGCTAACCATTCATACTTATCTCATACTAGCATAGTGACATAATGAATACATGGGTCCAAAGCATACGACATAAACCAAAAAAAACTACTTACCTTAGCCCAACAAATCCTTGATCGACTTCTAACCAATTTTCCTTTAAATTCCAAGACTTCAAGCAACCAAAGCAGAAACTTAGCTTGTTGTCCGAGCTCTCAAATCCACCTAAATCCAACAAATTAATCACCAAACGCAATGGGCATCTTAAATTCAATAGCCAAAATCAATGGGCATTCATCTAACACACATAAATCATTCCAAAACTTGACTTAATTCACTTACCCAATGACGAACTCGCTCAAAGAGGCTGAAACTTGAAGATTCGCTACTAGAACGTCGGTTATGAAAAGAAACGCTTGCTGAATGGAAAGGAAAGTGAATGGGTAATTGTTTAAATGCAAGAACTAACCCACATAAGCCTCAAACCAACTTACCCACTGCGAGAACTCACCTAAAACACCCGAAAATGCGGAAAAATGGTCCCTCCTCTCTGCTGTCCGCGCCTACAGTGTTGGTGTCGGAAACAACGCTAAACACGTGCACCCACGCTGCTACAACATGAGACAGAGAAGGGAGGGGCTGGGCGTGAGAGATCGAAGAGAGAGGAGATGCATAACTGCAAGCCTCACAGAAGAAAAAGGGAAAACGAACCTATTGTGATGGCTGGCCGAAAACGAGTTGTTGCCGCCGTGTGTACAGCGAGTCACCGAAGAAGGGGGCGCCAGCGTCGTGGCGTGTTGCGGCGGTCGGAGAGGGAGGCGTGCGGCGGCTGAAGGGAGAGTACGAGAGAGAGGGAGAAAGTGCGGTGAGGGGGAGCGAGAGAGAGAGTGCCGAGAGAGGGAGATGAACGTGACGGAGAGAGAGAGTTCAGTTTTTTTTGTTTTTTTTCTTTTTTTTTAAAGGTCACTTTGACCGAAAATTGGGGTGGAAAGTTTCCCCCCCTTTTTTTTTCCTTTTGACCGGCAGCCACTTCCCCATTCCTTTTTTTTTATTTTAAAGTCGCCTGCTATAGCTCTTGTCTTTCAAATTCAGCGAGATCTCTCACTATGTCATTTTAATGGAATGTATTCTACAGGACATTTTTTTTTCTTAATATTGTACTTTTAAAAACTTATTAGTAAAATGAGGTAGTTTTGAATCTTATTATTAGAATATTGTGGTTTAAAATCCACGTTTGCAGGTCGTATCGACCTGATGACTTGGCAAAAAATTCAAAGTTGAAAAACACACATTTTTGAAGTAGGAAACGTCTGTTGAAGAGACGACCTACGCATATTTTAATGAAAACTGTGCATTGTCACGTTAGAAATCTAATAGCATTAACATCCAGCAATATCAAGGTTCGAGTTTGATGAAATGCAATTTTTTTTTTCCTTTCTTCTTTTCCTACATTTTCCTTCTTTTTTTTTCCTTTATATTTTTTTTCCTAATATTCGTTTTTTAAGAAATCAAATGAGTAATTGCATTTTTAAACTTTTTCTAAACAAATTGAATTTTTATATTATAATTTATTTCCTTTCTTCGATGTAATTGAAATTTAATTAAACACTAATTATCTGAACACTTTATAGATTAAATTTAACTATTCTAGTTTCTTGGTGATAGAATTAATTTTAATTGACAAATACGTATATCCATTTTGGATTGTGAATTTAAAATAAGACGTTTAAATAATTAATACTTAAATAAATTTCATTTGCTTTAAGAAAAGAAAATAAATAATAATATAATATTCAATTTTGTTTTGAAACGGTAGAATATTCAATTTGTTTAAAACATTAGAAAAATGCAATTAAAACTATCCTAGCGACAATACTATCACCTAAACAAAAATAATCAAATGCACCAAAAATTTCGGCAGCATAACAGCATACATAGGACTAAGCACCTAACTGCAAAATTCACTCAGTTTTCAGGTTAGATACCATCTTGGACTTCTCGATCTTTATTCTTTTGAACTTAAACTTTGGCTAAATGGTAACCTAAAGTGAGCTGTAACGCCCCAGGTTTTTATAAACTACTAACCTAGCGACATTACTAAAACTAACCGGCTGCTCTGAAAATTTCGGCAGCATAACGACATACATCGGACTAACCCAAAGTTTTTTCTAAACCTGCTGAACAAGAATAACACTTCTATAAATCGAACTTCTCACAACTACACACCACAATGCCTTACTACAACACAAAAAAACTTCCACGATGAAGCGAGTCAGGTCTTGCGATGTCATAACCAATTAGACAAAGAATTAACAATTAAAAACTCAACCAAGCACAATTAACAACAACTTTAGTTTATTCGAAACAAATTAATTATTATTAACAGAATAGAGAAGTAGAGTTCATTAGCACCAACAAACTAAAGCCTAAAATTCAACAAGAATAATTTCAAGACTAATTCAAACGGACAAACAGTTGTCCAACATAATAAACAACTACTATCCTATCCAAAAGAAATACAAAGGGAAACAATTCGAACTAGCAATGGTCCCTCCGCATGCATCTCCTCTGCATCACCATGGTAAAGACAGTCCTCATCACCTGCATAATCTGGAAGTTGGGGGGAGAGAGGGGAGGGGGTCAATACAACCATGGTACTGGTAAGCAGCCCTACCTGAAAAGCCACCAAACAAGAACCAAGCAAACAACATATTTTTCATGCGCAAACAACATACTTCTTAAAGCGGTAAACACAACAACATGCTCAAAAGCCAGTACATTGAATGACTCTCCTAAGTCATAACTCATGCATCTCTCTATGCAAAACATTAATGACTCGAGCTCCACGAGCTCACTCAACACTCATGTTTAACCTCTACATGGCTCTCCAAGACTGATCCTTCGAGTCGCACTGTCCCCTGATCATTTGTACCCATGGCCACAATGCTCTCTACGGAGCTCGACATTCAATCCTTGACCATTTGTACCCAAGGCCTCAAACTATGCATCGCCCCTTGGCCATTTGTACCCAAGGTGCACCGTTGACTTCCAACTCTCATAGCCCTTACAAAGCTCTCCAAGACTGACCCTTCGAGCCGCAATATCTTCTGACCATTTGTACCCAGATCCACAATGCTCTTTATGGAGCTGGGCGTTCGACCCTTGACCATTTGTACCCAAGGCCTCGAACTGTGCATTATGCAATCAAACAGACTCAACAGATATAAACTACTTAGTTTTATAGCACTCCTAAGCGATCCTAAACAAGCAACCAAAGCTCTTGGAACCACAAGATCAACGCTTAAGAGACATAACCAAACCTAAGATCCTATTGAAAAAACTAAAGAATGCCTAAGGAAAGGGTTTCCTCACCAGGAACCAATTCTCAAAGCTCAATTTGAACGCTTTAATATCAATCCAAACCTACAACAAAAGTGTTCCAAGGATCAGGGTGTTGGGTTTAATGTCCTATAAACACGTAGTTTGTAAATCATTAAACATATATTCTATTTCCAATAAAGACGTTATTGAAGTTATTCAGTAAAAGATGTTATTGAATATGTATATTGTGAATGATTAACCTAAATCCAATAAACTATGATCCTTGGCTATAAAATGAATGCTCGAACTATAGGTAGGGACATTTCGTAGGATCAAGTTCAAGTTTATAGTCAAAATAGTCTTTAGTATAAGGATACGGTTGGGTGCCTTATCCTAGGGACACTATGGACGCGGCCCATTTTGTATTAAGTACAAAAGATGAGATCCTAAATCGTTCATGTAGAGACATGCGAGTGGGGGCGTCCTATGCAATGAGTTTGCATAAGACTGGACCACGAAATAAATCACTTTCTCTTTATAACGGTGTTTACTGAAGAAACTGACTATTTCTCAAAGATGACCTAGGTAACTCGTTCTTAATCCTGAGCTAACTATGAACTCCTGTTTATACGAGATTATTCTTTGATCTGCATGGGTGAGAGTGGCCAGTATCGTCGACTCAACAAGCCTACCAATTTTGGGGATAAGATCAAATAGATAGTTGGGGACATAATCTCGCAAGACGGGATTCGCTCCTACCCATTTTAGGGATAGTAGATAGGTTGTTCCCTTAAGTACTAACTCCATGACTTGAACAAGGGGCCCCACCATCTCGGTAGATCGAGAGGGACTTAGGTTTGATGGTTGGACCACAAACCGATTGTTCATTAGAGGATTAGTGGAACTTAAGGAACAAGAAGTACTAGAGGGGTAAAACAGTCATTTGACCTAACTATAACTACGAACAACCTGTGAAGGAACGACTTACTGAACATGGTTAAATCAAGTGGACAAAAATATATCTATAGTGAGGGGAGTGCAACTATCGGGCTATAGTGGAGTGTCCCGGTAGTTAACGAATGTTGGCTAGCTTAGATAATGAGATTAGTCAGTTAGCCTCAAATCGTTGGAGCCCATGATCTATAGGTCCATTAGGTCCCCCTACTAGCTCATATCGGATTAAAGCCTAGAACATATTGATAGGAATCTTTGAATCGTTCAAAAATGGAAAATAGGGTTTTATCGTAAAATGTGTTTGACAGAATGATTTAATTATGAATTAAATTAGAAATTGAGAGGTAAGGTATTTAAAAGTGTTTTAAATACAATATATATATATATATGTTAGGAATCATATATAATGGATTACACAAGGCAACAATGATTAATTGGATTAATCATATTAAATGATTTGGAATGATTACCAATAAATCAATTTCAATTTAGAATTGAAATTAGGGTAAATTGCAAGCTGAAAATTCAGAATGGAGATTCAATTTAGTGGATTTAGTGGCATTCTCACTCTTGCATGTTGATGGATAGTGGAAAACAACACAACCATGCACTAGTTGCTTCCCTTCGCAGTCCATATCTCTATAGACTCCCACAAGTCATTCTTGGCCCGCAGAATAGTAGGGAAGACACTAGAGGTGGTCCACACACCGTTCGTGATCAAAGGAATCAAAGGGAGTTGCTAAATCGGTCTCCAAAAAGGTTGGTAAAAATTCTGCTCTTTGCTTACGGTATTTGGACAACATGTTTTTTTTTTCTAAAATTGATGTAGTTAAGTGCCTCCGATCCTAAAATTGCTTCTGCATGTGTTATATGAACACCATCATAGGGCCCATTCTAAATTACTTAAATTAAATTCAAAAGGCTCTAAACACACTCTTACCACCTTAACCTTACTAAATGGGCTTGGGTCGGGTCACGAGGCACGGTTGATTTCGAGTCCAAGACGACAATGCACAGTGTTGGAAAATTAAGAAAGCAATCCTAAAACCCAATTATAAGGCTGAACAAGAATGGGTAAGCTGAATTTGAGTTGAATAAAGTATGGGTAACAAAGAGCCCAAACAAGCCGGAACAGACCTTAAACCAACCTAAACACGCCCAAAACGTAGGAACAGAGAGGATTCCGACTCCAACTCACGGGTATGGCCGAAACGAGAGGAATAAAAGAGATTTAACCCACTGCTAGTCAATACTAGAAGAAAATCAAGAGGAGAGACTACAACCTACTAAACTAAACGAAAAACCAAAGAGATGGTGACTTATAATAAGGTTGCTCGCGAAGGAGATAGACGAAAATGGCGGCACGATCTTGAGAGAACGGCTACCGGTGAACGCGAGGGAGAGGGGAAGAATCGCGCCGCTACTGTGGATGTGATCGACTTGCTGCTCGAAGAGGGAGAAATTCGAGAGAACGAGAAACACCCACCGGACCTGCTACTCGCGTGTGTGGATGTTCGCTAGAGGAAGAACAGAAAAAAATGAGGGAGAGAGTTGTTGTCGAGGGTGTGTCGCCGAAGGCTGCTACGAGCTCACTTGAACAGAGGAACTCGCGTGGCTACCGACGGCTGAAAGAAAAGCTTGAGGGGGGTGACGACGCACGAACAAAGAAGAAGAGAGGGGAAGAAGATTTAAGACCCTAGGGTTTTTTTTCCTTTCCTTTTCTTTTCGTTTAAATAAACCTTACGAAAGGAAAACCCATTTAAAAATAAGAGTTAAACCTTATTTAGAAATCTGTTTAAAAACCCAAGCTCAACTCTAAAAGATTTAGGAAAGAAAATAACCCAGTTGATTAAGGATTTGAGTCTTTTGATATTTAAAATAAATATCAAATATTAAACCTCTAAGCTTTAGAAAATTATAGATTTAATTGAAAATCTCTTTAAATTGAATTATAGAAATTTAATTTAGCAACTCAAGGCTAAGCTTAAATTCTAATAATTCAAATTAGATTAACACGCTCAACAAATTCGAAAATGGCTCGATTTCGAAACGCGGGGCGTTTCAATCTCCCCACCTTAAAAACTTTCGTCCTCGAAAGTTGCTTGCCTAACCACTATGGATGCTTGGCCTTGTTTCCAAATCTAGCTCCTCAAGGCACTTAATACAAAGTGGCTATCTGCTCAACAAGCTACTTCCTCTAGCATGCCGAAATTAAAAATTAAGGCACAAGGAGAAAAGTTCATGTATGTTCATAGCAACAACTCCTGAGACAAGTTGTGTTGAACATACAACACTTGCAAAGCTCGATCACAAGCAACTTGACCAAGTGCATCAAGAACTCAAAAGGTCTAACAAAATTGAATCCAAACTCTGATTCTACACGAACTACAGGAAACTCTTATACGCTGATGCTACTTACAGAACATAGGTTGCCAATGTCAGCTTAAACACTTGAGCTTGACACCTTCACAACCTACCATCACAACCTACCATCAACGACAACTTGAATTCTCATCCCGTTCGAGGAAGAAGCTTCATCAGCAAACTTCACCAACTCCAAGCCCACTTTGTTGGTAGGTTGCAACCACAAGCTTCCATTAGGCATCGCCAAAGGAACGTCGAAACAGCTTCCGCTACCAACTCACCTTTTCGAACCAACCATCCTTCCTATAATGGCTACGGGATGACAATAACGCCACCCTTTGTGCTATCTTACTAACAGCATATCAAGGTAACCTTGTCATGACAACAACTTGTTGGGTTTTATGCACTAGAACTTGTAGATAGTAAATGTACTTTTGACTGAACATTAATAAAATGATGTATTATTCATTTATATATGTTTGTATTATGCAATCTTGTCTTATTAACTCTAATCCAATACACTAGACATCCTAAGCTAATAGAATAAGGCATGAACTAGTATGTAGGGACATACGGGGGTCGATGTTCAAGATTTAGCCTAAAGGGTCTGTAGTATAGGGACAAGGCTGGGCACCTTATCCTGGTGACACTATGGATACGACCCGCTTTGTATTTTGATACAAACGTAGCGATCCAACGCGTTCATGTAGTTTTCATGCGAGTGGGGGTATCCTGTGCAATGATTTTGCAAGACCGCGAAATAGTTAACCACTAACTATAACACCGTTGGTTAGTTTGGTTTCTATTTCAC
This sequence comes from Luffa acutangula, assembly GCA_036850905.1. Classification (NCBI taxonomy): domain Eukaryota; kingdom Viridiplantae; phylum Streptophyta; class Magnoliopsida; order Cucurbitales; family Cucurbitaceae; genus Luffa; species Luffa acutangula. Next base: position 21,184,498 of record CM072095.1, on the reverse strand, counting down.
TAGGATGACCTAGGCAACTTAGTCTCAATCCTAAGTGGATTATGGACTCCTGTCCGTGAGGGATTGTCCTTTGATTTGTACGGGTGAGAGTGGTCTGCACGCCGACTCAATAAGCTTACCATTTTGGGGACCGGACCGAATGGGGAGCTGAGAACATAATCACACAAGATGGAATTCACTCCTTCCCGACTCTAGGGTAAGTAGAGGTGTGTTCCCTTAAGTGGTGTCTCCGGGTCTTGAACAATGGGCTCTGCCCTCTCTATGACACGGGAGAGACTTTTGTTTGTTGGTTGGATCTCAAACAGGTTGTTCATTAGAGGAGCACTTGTACTTAAGGATAAAGAGGTAGCCTATGGGTAAAACGGTAATTTGAACTAGCTGGGGTACGAACACACGTGAAGGGCTGACTTGCTGTTGATGGTCGATATCCGTGGACACAGAAATATATTTGTAGTGAGAAGAGTGCAACTGTGGTTCTATAGTGGAGTGAACCACAGTTAGCGAACATTTATTAACTTGGTTAATGAGTTTAACCAATTAATCTCATATCGTTGGAGCTTTTGATTTGTAGGTCAATTAGGTCCCACCGGTAGCTCACTAGGGGTGTTGAGGTAAAATTCTAAGGGAGAATTGTATATTCGAAGGTGTTCGAATATTAAATTAAAATATGAATTTGATTTATATTAAAACTATAGGTTAGAATTGATGCACATTTGATATACATTAATACTATAGTTTATATGAGAGAGATATAGTTAAATATATGATATTTAATTATAGTATTAATTAATTGTTGAATTAATTAATATTTTGTTTTAATTTAATTCAATTAAATTTGATTTAATAAAATTGCATTAAAACTATAGGTTATATGGGAACTATTATGTAAATATGATTTACATTAATTATAATTAGTTTAATTGTTAAATTAATTATATTATTAATAATTAATATTAATTGATTTATTATTAATATTAATTCACAATCAGTTAAATTTATCTGATTGAATCATTCTACCCACTAACCTAGGCCATCCAGGTTTGGAGAGTCTTTTTTTAGGGATGGTGGGTTTATTCTTCCGTAAGTTAATGTGATCAGTTTGATAACAATCCCTTCTCTCTCTCATGCATAGGCTTTCTCTCTGAGATACAAATTTTTTTTGCATTTTCTCTCTAGCAATACAGAGATCAAACCTCCCAAGAAATTCCCTAGATTTTACCTTGCTCCCACAAGCAATCAACTCCAATCCCTTGGAGAATACCGGTGCAATTGACTGGTGGTGTTCGTGACAAAATTTCAGCAAAGAAAGGTCTTGGAGGCTACTGGTTGTTGATGAAATCACAAGGGAATTAGGTGAAACGATCAAGAACACTTCTAAAAGTAAGTAGTTCTTGATCTTGGATAATTAGGGTCCCCTTTATATTAGATCTAGAGGTTTTATAATCTGTTTTTGTGCATGTATATAACTTGTACAGTGATTATATTTTGATATTTATCTAATGTGTTTTTTTGTCCAACGTATCGGTATTTCGATCATTGTTTTGTTTGAGAAAAAGGTCTTTGATTTCTTCTGCTGCCTAGGGCTTTTATGTTGGGTTTTATGCCCTAAAACTCGTAGATGGTTGTTGCAATTCTGAAGTGGTTAAAAATATGAGATAAATTAACTCCAGAATACTGTGCAAGTATACACAATTGATAACTGCCCAAAAGGTAGTTATTTAGGCCTCATTTATATAAGGATTTGTGTGTCCTTTATGCTTATTAGGGTTGTTTTTAGAGAGATATTACATGATTTAACCCATTTGGAAGAATGGAAGCTTTGGAAATCACTTTGTGCAGATTATGCTGCTGAGCGACTGGAAGGAGCAAATTCTATGCTGCAGCAAAACTGGGAGCAGAAACTGCCACATCACAGCTCGTTAGCCAACTTCATGAACCAACTTCTATTGAGATATTTTCGGGATAAAGGATCAAGGAGAGCCTTACACGTGTCCTAGTTGACCTAATTCAAGCCTCTCATCCTTCTATAAAAGGAAGTAGCCGTCAAAGTCAAAGGCATTCCATGTTTCCCCTTGGAAGCCGAATAGTATAGAGATTGAAGATCATCAAGTACACCATCATCCGCAAGCTGATTAGGGAGTTTATTTTCCTTCTTAAATTGTGGTTATGGACATGCATACTCAGATTGTAATTCGTATTCCCATGCCTATTATGAACTAAGTAGCTAGGGTGTTGGTTAGGAATAATGTGATTATTGTGTTTCATCTCTAGTAATAAATTGACTATAGCATTTTGGTTAATTGTTGTGCTTATTCTTATTTTATGTCCGCATGGCCAGCCGGTATGGATAACTCTCTCTAGTTTCAGGGATGATTTAGAGAGTGTGTGGCAATTCTCCACATTACGATCATTGTGTATTGGTGAACGCCAGTGACTGAGCTAGGGATAGCTAGTTGCCTAGTGCCTGATCGGTCACACTTCATTGGGGTTGAAACACATCCCAATAGATTCGGAGTTCCGGGAGGAATCCGCTAATAATACTGCGGGAAATGCATGATCAATAATATTGCTAGAGCATATTTTATAACAATCACTAAAACCTAACCAGCGCCTGTCTTTAATCTGTTTGTCTATTTGTTTACTCGTTGTTCTGTCATTTATTTTGCTTCAGCATAATTCCGATAAAACCCAACATTTTATTATCTTTGAAACCATTAAAAAGTTATACAAAATAGATAAAGTGAAAACTCATTCAGACCTTGGATTGATAAATATTACTTGCTACAGACTGTGTATACTTGCACAGGAATTCTAGAGTTTTTATTCTATATTTTTACTCACTCTAGGAACCCAACAAGTTTTTTGGCGCCGTTGCCGGGGACTTGGATAAGTTTTTATCTGATCTGTTTTGTATGTGTTTTAGTGGTTTGGTGCTAGAACTTTTTGATTGTTTCTTTTGTTTTTGCAGGTGTGATTTTGGTGCATGAGCGATCCGCCCGGGGTACGGTTTGAGCTTGATCTAGAAATTGAAAGGACATTTAGGAACAGAAGGAGGGAGCAGCGCATAAACCAAATGGAGAACGTGCCGCAGAATCCGTTGCTGCAGCAAAACCCACTGTTTGAGCAAAATGAGCAGCGAAATAATAAGGCTGAGAATCCTATCTTGATAGCGAACGATAGGACCAGAGCCATTCGAGCATATGTTGTCCCGATGTTTAATGAGTTGAATCCAGGGATTGCACGTCCCCAAATCCAAGCGGCGAATTTTGAAATGAAACCGGTAATGTTTCAGATGTTGCAAACCGTGGGGCAATTCCATGGTTTGTCATCTGAAGACCCTCATTTACATCTTAAGTCTTTTCTAGGAGTTAGTGATTCTTTTGTAATTCAAGGAGTGCCTAGAGATGCTCTTAGATTAACTTTGTTCCCGTATTCTCTTAGAGATGGAGCAAAATCATGGTTAAACTCTTTTGCTGCAGGATCAATAAGGACATGGGATGAGTTAGCTGAAAATATTTTGAGTAAATATTTCCCACCTAACAGAAATGCTAAATTAAGGAGTGAAATAGTAGGGTTTTGGCAACTTGAGGATGGGACTTTTAGTGAGGCTTGGGAAAGGTTTAAGGAGCTTTTGCGAAAGTGTCCCCACCATGGGTTACCTCATTGTATTCAAATGGAAACATTTTACAATGGTTTGAATGGAGTAACCCAAGGTATGGTCGATGCTTCGGGTGGAGGGACCCTTTTCGCAAAAACTTTTGATGAAGCCTATGAAATTTTAGAAAGAATATCTATTAATAGTTGTCAGTGGTCGGATGTTAGAGGCACAAGTAAAAAGGTTAAGAGTGTGCTAGAGGTTGATGGTGTGTCCACCATTAGGGCCGATCTTGCTATGATTGCTAACGCTCTTAAGAATGTGACAGTGATTAGTCATCAGCAGCCACCAGCTATGGAGCCTGCAGCAGTGGTGAACCAAGTCACGGACGAAGCATGTGTCTATTGCGGTGAAGATCACAACTACGAGTTTTGCCCCAGCAATCCAGCTTCTGTGTTTTTTGTAGGTAATCAGAGGAACAACCCTTATTCTAACTTCTATAATCCAGGTTCGCGCAACCACCCCAACTTCTCATGGGGAGGTCAAGGAAGGAGCAAATTCTATGCTGCAGCAAAACTGGAAGGAGCAACTGGAAGCAGAAACTGCCACATCACAACAAAACTGGGAGTAGAAACTGCCACATCACAGCTCGAAGGAGCAAATTCTATGCTGCAGCAAAACTGGGAGCAGAAACTGCCACATCACAGCTCGTTAGCCAACTTCATGAACCGACTTCTATTGATATATTTTCGGGATAAAGGATCAAGGAGAGCCTTACACGTGTCCTAGTTGACCTAATTCAAGCCTCTCATCCTTCTATAAAAGGAAGTAGCCGTCAAAGTCAAAGGCATTCCATGTTTCCCCTTGGAAGCCGAATAGTATAGAGATTGAAGATCATCAAGTACACCATCATCCGCAAGCTGATTAGGGAGTTTATTTTCCTTCTTAAATTGTGGTTATGGACATGCATACTCAGATTGTAATTCGTATTCCCATGCCTATTATGAACGAAGTAGCTAGGGTGTTGGTTAGGAATAATGTGATTATTGTGCTTCATCTCTAGTAATAAATTGACTATAGCATTTTGGTTAATTGTTGTGCTTATTCTTATTTTATGTCCGCCTGGCCAGCCGGTATGGATAGCTCTCTCTAGTTTCAGGGATGATTTAGAGAGTGTGTGGCAATTCTCCACATTACGATCATTGTGTATTGGTGAAAGCCAGTGACTGAGCTAGGGATAGCCAGTTGCCTAGTGCCTGATCGGTCGCACTTCATTGGGGTTGAAACACATCCCAAAATATTCGGAGTTCTGGGAGGAATCCGCTAATAATACTGTGGGAAATGCATGATCAATAGTATTGCTAGAGCATATTTTATAACAATCACTAAAACCTAACCAGCGCCTGTCTTTAATCTGTTTGTCTATTTGTTGACTCGTTGTTCTGTCATTTATTTTGCTTCAGCATAATTCCGATAAAACCCAACATTTTATTATCTTTGAAACCATTAGAAAGTTATACAAAATAGATAAAGTGAAAACTCATTCAGACCTTGGATTGATAAATATTACTTGCTGCAGACTGTGTATACTTGCACAGGAATTCTAGAGTTTTTATACTATATTTTTACTCACTCTAGGAACCCAACAACAATCTAGCAGCAAGTGATAAGTATTTATCGTATCCACAGGGTCTTGAAATGCCTACCTCTATTGATTTTATTTGTCTTTTTAGTGATTTCAAAAAGTTGATGAAATTGATTGGGTTTTTAAAATGCTGAAACAAAAGATTTGCGTAAGCAGTAAATGATTACGACGGAGAAAACAGAATGGAAACAGACACAGGTTAAGACTTCTGTAATTGTTATAAAGATGCTCCAGCAATTCTTTTGACCCGACAATCTCCTGCAGTATTATCAGTAGGATTCTCCCGGAACTCTGGATTTTTTGGAATATGTTTCAAAACCATGAAGCTCTACCGATCAAGCACCAGGCAACTGGCTATCCCTAGCTCAGTCACTGGCGTTCACCGATACACAATGATCTAGTGTGAATTATCGCCACACAACTCCTAAATCATCCATGAAACTAGGAGAAGCTATAAATACCGGCTAGCTAGGCGGGCACATAATGAAATTAAAGATCAACAATAATTCAAGATGATCATGATCAAATAGAATTTCCAGTTTTATAAATATAACAACCACATAATTCTTAACCTATGCCTACAAAGATATTAGTTCATGATTGAAAACATAAAATACGATGTAACAATCTTGATAAGCACATCCATAATGCAAAATACACAAGAAATACTAATCCTTTTAGCAATTGGGGAGATGAAACGGCTGCTCCAAACCACCAAGAAAATAGAAAGACTTCGTCTCCTTGAGTTGAATTGCAAATGGTCTTCTTAGATCTCCATTCTGCCGTCAATTCGGCCTCCGACCGATTGATTCGGTCTCCAAGTCGTGAATCAATTTATCTTTGATGGCTCCTCCTTTTATAAGATGAGAATTAGGTTAAATTGGACACATGGCAGGCTCTCCTCGCTCCTTTATCCCGAAAATAACTCAACATAAGTCGGTTTATCAACTTGGCTAACGAGCTGTGACGTGGCAGTTTTTGCTCCCAGCTTTGCTGCAGCACAGATTTTGCTCCTTCACGCCGCTCAACAATATTTTCTACACAAAATAACTTTCAAAGCCTCCATTCTTCCAAATGGGTTAAAACATATAATATATATCTAAAACCAAAACTAATAAACACAAAAGACACACAAATCCCTATAGAATTAAGGCCTAAATAACTACCTTTCGGACAGTTATCAATGGTGAATGTAAAAAAAATTTATACTTGTATTTAATAAAGTGTTATTTAGTTTCTACAATAACATGTTATTGTTAAATATTGCACTATTTGACCCAAATCCAATAAACTAAGATCCAAGGTTGTTTGTAGGTAACTTTAACTAGTATGTGGGGACATACGGGGATTGATGTTCAGGTAACAACCTAAAAGGTCTATAGTACAAGGATAAGGTTGAGTACCTTATCCTAGTGTCACTATGGATACAATCCACTTTGTATTATGATACAAACGCAATGATCCAACGCGTTCATGTGTTTGACATGCGAGTGGGGGTATCCTAGCAATGAGTTTACATAAGACCGGACCGCGAAATAGTTAACCATTAACTGTAACACCGTTAGTTGGCTTGGTTTCAATTTCACTAGGATGACCTAGACAACTTAGTCTCAATCCTGTGTGGATTATGGACTCTTGTTCACGAGGGGTTGTCCTTTGATTTGTATGGGTGAGAGTGGCCAACACACCGACTCAATAAGCCTATACCATTTTGGGGACAATACCGAGTGAGGAACTGGGAACATAATCACACAAGATGAAATTCACTCTTTCCCGACTCTAGGGTAAGTAGGGTGTGTTCCCTTAAGTGGTGTCTCCGGGACTTGATTAATGGGCCCAACCCTCTCTATGGCACGAGAGGGACTTTTGTTTGTTGGTTGGACCTCAAACAGGTTGTCCATTAGAGGAGCATTGGGGACTTAAGGACGAAGATGTAGACCAGGGGTAAAACGGTAATTTGACCCAACTGGGATACGAACACACGTGAAAGACGGACTTGTAGTATTGGTCGATATCCGTGGACACAGAAATATTCTGCAGTGAGAAGAGTTTAGTTGTGGGTCTTTAGTGGAGTGACACAGAGTTAACGAATGAAGACTAACTTGGTTAATGAGTTTTTGTCGATTAGTCTCGTATCGTTGGAGCTTCTGATATGTAGGTCCATTAGGTCCCACTGGTAGCTCGTAAAGAGACTTGAAGCAATCAAGTATAAATTGAAAATGTTCAATTTATCTAGGGAATCGAATAATGTATGTTGATGCATTATAATATAAGGTTTATCAAACTTTATAATATATTTTTTGAATTAATTTCAAAAATTAATTCTTGAGAGAAAATATGTGAAAGAGTTCAAATAAATTTTAATATGAATTAGATTCATATTAATTTTAATTTTAATAAAATCCCTAAGATTAAATATGTGATATTTAATTGAGTAATTAATTAATTATGGAATTAATTAATTATTTATTAAAATTATATATTGTTCAGATAATAGATTTGAACTTATTGGTAGACCTTTTCCTATTGGGAAAAGGAGACCTTTTCCTATTAAGAAAAAGTCTTGGCCTTTACCTATATATAGGACCCCTGAGGTGGGTGAAATTCATCTCATTTTCTCTCCTTCTCTCAGAGATCTCTCCCAAAAGACTCCCACAAGTTTCCTACTTTAAGAAGTCTTAGAGATATATCGGTGTAGCCGATTGGTCAAGGCTTTCTACAAAAGTAAGTTTTCTATGAAATCCTTGATCACAAGGATCAATCTAGTTGATCTTTTAGCATGTTTATAACCTATTTACAACCCATTAAATATAGATTTATTGATGTAATATTTTTCAAATTGTATTGGTATTTCAATTAGAATCTTAGACTCTGAGTAGGCTCAGTAATACTTTCTACTGCGTGGGCCTTTTATCCCTTCATTTTATCCCTACACAACTGACATTGCAGTCACGATTCATTACCGATTCTCAACATCTTTTGGCCTTAGATTGAGGTCTCACTGCGTGAGGGAAATGCTTTGACTCTCGGTCTAAGAATAAACCAACAAACCACCAGAGCATTATCACGAGCAAGTCCAAAGAGACCTTGAGAATAGGTTTACGTAATCCTTAACAGTTGCAAAATGCTATTCAATCCGAAGACATCACAGCAAGTTTGCAACACTCAAACTTGATTTTGGAAGCATCCTTGGAACGATAATTCCATGACCCATAAGTTAAGAAGCTAGATCACAAAACTATTCCTAGGAAGATCTTTTTCCTTGAAACTGACTTGTACTAAGAGGTTTGACCAACTTCACCTATTACAAGGAAATCTCCCGATTCCTTAGGATATAGGCGACGCTTGGAAGGGTCTAGAAACCAACTTACTAGCTTCCACTACTTCCCACTACTTCATAGGGAATGAAGATCTAACCGATGCAACATAAGCATATCAAATCAAAGACTAAGAGCTCACATCACAAAGTGACTCAGATGACAAGGCACCAAAATAGGAAGGGTAATTTTCAAAGCAATAGATAGACTCAAGGAAAGAGCACTAACTTGGGAACAGAAGGTGAAACCGACTCCCCACCTTTAGGGACTTTCCTCTTCTTCAGATTCGTCATTGTAAAGTTTTGGGTACTCTACCTATAACAGTATGTGTTCACTCTTAATGGAGGAGCTATAGTACGACTTATCTGCAGTCTCGACCATATAGGGCGATAAGCAGTTGCTTATGAAGCACCGATAGAGACGTATGACTTAGGAAGTTCATGCCTAATTTTGAAGGTGTTCCAAATATGAACTAGTCTATTGCAAGACAAGCAAGCACATTGAATCTAAAGGATATATTGTTGATTCATTCACAAAGGCTCTCTCGGCTAAAGTGTATGAGGGTCATCTAGATGGTCTAGGTATACGAGTTATGTACAAAGATGTAATATAGGGCAAGTGGGAGAAGTGTAATGGGTATAATGATACCATTATGTAATGGGTATAGTGATGCCCTAGTTTATTGTATTTGCACACTATAAATACGTTTTATGTATTATACATGTATTTATACACCCACTGCTGGGATAGATTATTGTACATTCCCACTAAACTAGATTTTTAGTCCAAGTGGGAGTTTGTTGGGATTTATGCCCTAAAACTCGTAGATAGTGAATGATTAACGAATTATACACTTGTATCAATAAAGTGTTATTGAGGTTTATGCAATAAAGTGTTATTGTCATATTAAGTCTAGAATTGCACAATATGACCCAAATCCAATAAACTAAGATCGAAGGTTGTTTGCATAAGACTGAACCACAAAATAGTAAACCACTAGATGTAACATCGTTAACTAGTTATGTTATTGTCTCAATAGGATGACATAGGTAACTCAGTCTTAATCCTGAGTGTGTCATGAACTCCTTCTCACGAAGGATTTTCCTTTGATTAGTACGGGTGAGAGTGGCCTGCTCACCAACTCAATAAGCCTACCTTCTTGGAGACAAGACCGAGTGGGGGGCTGGGGACATGACAATACAAGATGGAATTCACTCCTTCTGCTATTGGGACAAGTAGATGTGTGTTCCCTTAATGGCTGATTCCGGGGCTTGAACAAAGGCGCGTCGTCCTCTCCTTGCCTAGGAGGAACTCTTGTTTAGAGGTTGGACCCTAAACAACTTGTTCATTAGAGGGAGCAATGGTGCTTAAGGATCTAGAGGTAACCCAAGGGTAAAACGATAATTTGACCCAGGTGGTGTTACGAACACACGTGAAGGATTGACTTGCTGCATTGGTCGATATTCGTGGACACTAAAATATTCTACAGTGAGAAGAGTGCAGTTGTGGGTCTTTAGTGGAGTGACCCACAGTTAACGAATGTTGATTGACTCGGTTAATGAGTTTAGCTGATCAATCTCGTATCGTTGGAGCTTCTGATCTGTAGGTCCATTAGGTCCACTTGCTAGCTCATAACGGGTTTTGAGATTATATAGTCTTGATTATTAAATGGAATTTAAGTTAATTGTATTTTGATGCAATAAATATAATGTATGGAGATACATTATAATATAAGGTTAATTAATGAATTAAACTTTATAATTTTGGATATGATTCAAAATTAATTAATGAGAGAATTATTAATTTAATTAAATATATGATATTTGATTAATTCATGAATTAATTAATTGGGAACTAATTAATTTAATTTGGTTAAATATGATTTAATCAAATTAATACTATAGTTAAGATTAATGTACATTTTGATGCACATTAAAACTATAGGTTAAATGAGAGAGATTAAAATTGAATATGATTCAATTGTAATATTAATTACATATTTGATATTTAATTAATGTAGGATCAATTAATTTAAATTAATTGAATGGAATATTTAATTCAATTGAATATGATTTAATTGAATTAAAACTATATGTTATAATTGATTTAATTAAAATTTGTTTAATTAAATTAATTCTAATTAATTAGATAATTAATTATTATTATTTAAATAATTATTAATTATTTAATTTATTAATTATTATTTGATAATAATTAAACGGTCCAAATCATTTCGATTAGATCCAATGGTTGAGATCATGTAGGGTTTTAACTCCATCCCCACTTATCATGAAATGAAGAGGGGTTACCCACTGGCCTCCCCATTCTCTCCAGACTCACGCAAAAGACAGAGAAAAAAACTCTCTCAGATTTTCTGTCTTGAACTCTGTAAAAAAATACAGCAAAGTTTTTTTTTTTTTTTTGCTGAAAAATTCCCTTTCTTGGCCACTGATAACTGCCCAAAAGGTAGTTATTTAGGCCTCAATTATATAGAGATTTGTGTGTCCTCTATGCTTATTAGGGTTGGTTTTGGATAGATATTACATGTTTTAACCCATTTGGAAGAATGGTAGCATTGAAAATTATTTTGTGCAGATTATGCTGCTGAGCGACTGGAGGGAGCAAATTCTGTGCTGCAGCAAAACTGGGAACAAAACTGCCACATCACAGCTCGTTAGCCAACTTCATGAACCGACTTCTGTTGAGTAATTTTCGTGATAAAGGAGCAAGGAGAGCCCTACACGTGTCCGAGTGGACCTAATTCAAGTCTCCTCTCCTTCTATAAAAGGAAGTAGCCGTCCAAGTCAAATTCATTCCATGTTTTCCCTTGGAAGCCGAATATTTTATAGAGATTGAAGATCATCAAGAACACCATCTTCCGCAAGCTGATTGGGGAGTTTGTTTTCTTTATTAACTTGTGGTTGTGGACATGCATACTCAGATTGTAATTCGTATTCCTATGCCTATTATGAACTAAGTAGCTTAAGGTGTTGGTTAGGAATAATGTGATTACTGTGCTTCATCTCTAGTAATAAATTGACTATCGCATTTTGGTTAATTGTTGTGCTTATTTCCATTTTATGCCCGCCTGGCCAGCCGGTGTGAATAGCTCTCTCTAGTTTCAGGGATGATTTAGAGAGTGTGTGGCAATTATCCACACTACGATCATTGTGTATTGCTGAACGCCAGTGACTGAGTTAGGGATAGCCAGTTGCCTAGTGCTTGATCGGTTGCTCTTCATTGGGTTTGAAACATATCTCAAAAGATTCGGAGTTCCGGGAGGAATTCGCTAATAATACTGCGAGAAATGCATGATCAATAATATTGCTAGAGCATATCTTAGAACAATCACTAAAGCCTAACCAACGCCTGTCTTTAATCTGTCTATCTATTTGTTTACTTATTGTCCTCTCATTTATTTTCCTTCAGCATAATTCCGATAAAACCAAATCATTTTACTATTCTTGAAACCATTGGAAAGTTACACAAAAATAGGTAGAGTGGAAACTAATTCAGGGCTCGGATTGATAATATTACTTGCTGTAGATTGTGTATACTTGCACAGGAATTCTAGACTATTTTACATCATATTTTTACTAACTCTAGGAACCCAACAAGTTTTTGGCGTCGTTGCCGGGGAACTGAATAAGTTTTTATTTGATTTATTTTTGTGTATGTGTTTTAGTGGTTTGGTGCTAGAACTTTTTGATTGTTTCTTTTCTTTTTACAGGTGTGATTTTGGTGCATGAGCGATCCGCCTAGGGTACGGTTTGAGCTTGATCCATAAATTGAAAGGACATTTAGGAACAGAAGGAGAGAGCAGCGCAGAAACCAGATGGAGAACGTGCCGCGTCTTCCGGAGGGTCCTGAAGGTCCAGCAGTAGCAAATCCCCAGCAGAATCTGTTGCTGCAGCAAAATCCGTTGTTTGAACAAAATGAGCAGCAAAATAATCAGGCTGAGAATCCTATCTTGATAGCGAACGATAGGACCAGAGCCATTCGAGCGTATGTTGTCCCGATGTTTAATGAGTTGAATCCAGGGATTGCACGTCCCCAAATCCAAGCGGCAAATTTTGAAATGAAACCGGTAATGTTTCAGATGTTGCAAACCGTGGGGCAATTCCATGGTTTGTCGTCTGAAGACCCTCATTTACATCTTAAGTCTTTTCTAGGAGTTAGTGATTCTTTTGTAATTCAAGGAGTGCCTAGAGATGCTCTTAGATTAACTTTGTTCTCGTATTCTCTTAGAGATGGAGCAAAGTCATGGTTAAACTCTTTTGCTCCAGGATCAATTAGGACGTGGGATGAGTTAGCTGAAAATTTTTTGAGTAAATATTTCCTACCTAATAGAAATGCTAAATTAAGGAGTGAAATAGTAGGGTTTAGGCAACTTGAAGATGAGACTTTTAGTGAGGCTTGGGAAAGGTTTAAGGAGCTTTTGTGAAAGTGTCCCCACCATGGTTTACCTCATTGTATTCAAATGGAAACATTCTACAATGGTTTAAATGGAGTAACCCAAGGTATGGTCGATGCTTCGGCTGGAGGGGCCCTTTTGGCAAAAACTTTTGATGAAGCTTATGAAATTTTAGAAAGAATATCTATTAATAGTTGTCAGTGGTCGGATGTTAGAGACACGAATAAAAAGGTTAAGAGTGTGTTAGAGGTTGATGGTGTGTCCACCATTAAGGCTGATCTTGCTATGATTGCTAACGCTCTTAAGAATGTGACAGTGATTAGTCATCAGCAGCCACCAGCTATGGAGCCTACGGCAGTGGTGAACCAAGTCACAGACGAAGCATGTGTCTATTGTGGTGAAGATCACAACTACGAGTTTTGCCCCAGCAATCTAGCTTCTGTGTTTTTTGTAGGTAATCAGAGGAACAAACCTTATTCTAACTTATAGAATCTAGGTTGGCGCAACCACCCCAACTTCTCATGGGGAGGTCAGGGAAATAACGTACAAGCGCAACAGAAGATGAACCAGTCGGGATTTGCTAAAGCGCAGGTAATGCCCCAACAAAGTAAGCAGGCTTTGCCCCAGCAAAATTCGGGAAATTCTCTCGAGGCGATGATGAAGGAATTTATGGCTCGCACAGATGCCACAATTCAAAGTAATCAAGCTTCAATGAGAGCCCTGGAATTGCAAGTGGGTCAGCTGGCTAATGAGCTGAAGGCAAGGCCTCAAGGGAAACTTCCATCAGATATTGAACACCCTAGAAGGGAAGGTAAGGAGCAGGTAAAGGCAGTTACTCTTAGGAGTGGTAAGCCATTAGAAGAAAGAATTGAGTCTAGTAAAACCAGGTTATAGAGAAAAATGATGATAGTGATAAAAATATTGTTGTTGAGAAAGAGTTGGAGTCTGGTCAGGGTGCTGGAGGCAGCAATAAAGATGCCGGAGCATCTGGTTCTGCGCCAGATGAAGAACCACCATATGTACCGCCCCCACCTTATGTACCACCTCTACCTTTTGTACAAAGGCAAAAGTCTAAGAATCAGGATGGTCAATTTAAAAAGTTTTTAGAGATTCTTAAGCAGTTGCATATAAATATCCCTTTAGTAGAAGCTATTGAGCAAATGCCTAATTATGCTAAATTTCTTAAGGATATTTTGACTAAAAAGAAGAGGTTAGGTGAATTTGAAACTGTATCTCTTACTGAGGAGTGTAGTGCTATTCTTAAGAATGGGCTACCCCCTAAGGCTAAGGATCCAGGGTCATTTACCATACCTGTGTCTATAGGTGGAAAAGAATTAGGTAGAGAACTCTGTGATTTAGGCGCAAGCATTAACCTTATGCCTCTTTCGGTCTATCGGAAGCTTGGTATTTGTGAAGCTAGGCCTACCACAGTCACACTCCAACTAGCTGATAGGTCTATCACATATCCAGAGGGTAGAATTGAGGATGTCTTAGTAAAAGTGGATAAATTCATATTTCCTGTCGATTTTATTATTTTAGACTATGAGGCTGATAAAGATGTCCCAATTATTCTAGGTCGTCCATTTTTGGCTACTGGTAGGGCGTTGATAGATGTTAAAAAAGGGGAATTAACAATGAGAGTCTGTAATGAGGAAGTGAAATTTAATGTCTTTAAAGCCATGAAATATCCAGACGAAATGGGGGATTGCTCCTTCATCAGGATTCTGGAGAGCACAGTTATTGAGACAACAATACAGGATTCGGCTGATAAGCATTCAGAAAAGCATGGAGAGGTTAGTGTAGAAGATTTGAATTTTGGTCTTTAGATAGAAAAAATTAAAAAGAATTGTTTAGGTGTGAGGATGTTTTTGAGTCTTTAGATTAAGATCAAAGAAAGGCTCCCCCAATTAAGCCATCCCTAATTGAGGCACCTACTTTAGATTTGAAGCCCTTACCGGAGCATCTAAAGTATGTGTATCTTGGGGAAAGTGAGACGTTGCCCATTATTGTTGCATCAGATTTAATGCCGGAGCATGAAGTGGCCTTAATAAAATTGTTGCAGCAATACCGCAAGGCTATAGGTTGGACATTGGCTGATATTCAGGGAATTAGCCCATCTTTTTGTATGCACAAAATCACTATAGAGGAGGGATCCTTTAGGAGTATTGAGCAACAAAGAAGGCTTAACCCTGCAATGAAAGAGGTTGTTAAAAAGGAGGTGATTAAATGGTTGGATGCTGGGATCATTTATCCAATTGCCGATAGCAATTGGGAGAGCCCTGTCCAATGTGTTCCTAAGAAAGGAGGTGTTACTGTGGTGAGCAATAAAGATAATGAGTTGATCCCCACAAGGACAGTAACTGGCTGGAGGGTTTGCATGGATTACAGAAGGCTTAATAAAGCTACCTGAAAGGATCATTTCCCTCTACCATTTATCGACCAGATGTTGGATCGATTGGTTGGTCAGGCCTACTACTGTTTCTTGGATGGTTATTCTGGGTATAACCAGATTACTATTGCTCCTGAGGATCAGGAGAAAACCACTTTCACCTGTCCTTATGGGACATTCGCTTTTAGGCGAATGCCTTTTGGCTTCTGCAATGCTCCAACAACATTTCAGCGGTGTATGTTAGCAATTTTTTCTGATATGATTGAGTCCACTGTTGAAGTATTTATGGATGATTTTTCAGTTTTTGGAGGGTCTTTTCAGAATTGTTTAGAAAATTTAGGAAAGGTGTTAAAAAGATGTGAGGATGCCCATCTAGTTCTTAATTGGGAGAAATGTCACTTCATGGTGAAGGAGGGCATAGTGTTAGGACATAAAATTTCTAAAAATTGTCTACAAGTTGATAGAGCAAAAGTTGAGGTTATTGAAAGACTAGAGCCACCGAATTCAGTGAACGGAATTCGGAGTTTTTTAGGACATGCTGGTTTTTATAGGAGGTTCATGAAGGATTTCTCCAAAATCAGTAAACCTCTTTGTAACTTATTGTGTACTGATCATGTTTTTTACTTTAATGCAGATTGTAGGAAGGCTTTTGAGACTTTAAAGGCTGCTTTAATCTCAACACCCATTCTTTGCGCACCTAATTGGAATTTGGCATTCGAGGTAATGTGTGATGCGAGTGATGCTACAGTAGGTGCTATGCTGGGGCAAAAGCAGGGCAAATTTATCCATCCTATATATTATGCAAGCAAGGTTTTAGATGAGGCACAAGTCAACTATACAACTACTGAAAAGGAGTTGTTAGCTGTGGTGTTCGCTTTTGAGAAGTTTCGGCCATATTTGGTTGGATCCAAAGTCACGGTTTTCACGGATCATGCAACAATAAGGTATTTAATGACTAAGAAGGATGCAAAACCTAGACTAATTCGTTGGATTTTACTATTGCAGGAGTTCGACTTGGAGATAAAGGACAAGAAGGGATCAGAAAATGTCTTTGCAGATCATTTATCTCGTCTTGATCCGTCATCATCTTTGTTGGAGCAATCTGCATTTTCCGATTCTTTTCCAGACGAACAACTCTTTGCTGTTGAAGTAAAGGTAGTTAGGGATGTCCCTTGGTATGCTGATATTGCCAACGTTTTGGTAAAGGGAGTCACTCCTATTGACATGGATTGGAGGCAGAAGAAAAAGTTTAAGCATGACGCGAAATTTTTCTATTGGGATGAGCCATTTATGTATAAGCAATGCTCTGATGGTATTATTCGTAGGTGTGTTTCAGGTGCTGAAGCAAAGGAAATCCTGGAGCAATGTCACTCTTCGCCGTATGGAGGTCATTTCAACGGTCAGAGGACAGCTATTTGCGTGGTTTGGGACACCTAGGGCTCTAGTGAGTGATGAGGGTACACATTTTGTTAATAATATCTTAACTAAGCTCTTAGCTAAGTATGGGATTAAACATAGGATAGCTACCCCTTATCACCCACAAGCAAATGGTCAAGCTGAAATTAGTAATAGGGAAATTAAAGCTATTTTACAGAAAGTAGTCCATCCATCTAGAAAGGATTGGTCCTTTGGGTTGGATGAGGCTCTTTGGGCTTATAGGACAGCTTATAAGACTCCTCTAGGTATGTCTCCCTATAGGTTAGTATATGAGAAAGCTTGCCATTTACCATTAGAGCTTGAGCATAAGACATTTTGTGCTTTGAAATAGTTAAATTTTGATCTGAGTCGTGCAGGAGCAATAAGAATGCTGCAGCTTAATGAGTTAGAAGAATTTCGTCAGTTTTCTTATGAAAATGCGAAAATGTACGAGGAATAGACTAAGTTGTGGCATGACAAGAAAATTAAATCTAAGGAGTTTGTCAAGGGTCAAAAAGTTTTGCTTTATAATTCTAGATTAAAACTATTTCCTGGAAAACTAAAATCTAAATGGTCCGGACCGTTTATTGTAATTGAGATTTTCCCCAATGGAGCAATTACTTTGCAGGATGAAAAAGATGGGAGAGTGTTCAAGGTGAATGGACAACGTGTGAAAATTTATTGGGGTGAGGAGTTTCGGTCGAAATATCCTTCCCTAAGGTTGGTTGATGATTGAGAGAGCAAGACTTTTGCGGGAGCATTACACAGAGCAAAATTTTGAGCTCCCAGGCTTTGTATTGATTTTATTTTTTTCGCTGATTTGATTTTGATTTCGGTTAGGTTAGATTTAATTTGCTTGATTTATTAGATTTTATCCTTCAGTATTTTATTATTGGTAGTTTAGATTTTATTTTTGAATTTGATTTGATTTTATTTTTGGGTTATTTATTTAAATTATCTTTGAATTATCTATTTATTTGTTTGATTTTATTAGATTTTATTTTCAGTTATTTGAATTTTGTTAGTTAATAAAGATTTTCTCTAATTGATTCGGCTTTAAGAATAAAACAAATTAAGTTTGATTTGATTAGTTAAGTTCAAATTAAATTTAAAAGATTTGATTTTCCTATTTTGAAATTTAAATTCCGTATCTAAGATTCGGCAGGTTCATAAGATTGTTGCAGCAAAGATAATGCTGGAGCAAATTTCTCGTACGAATAGGAAGGATTTTAGTGTGAGTAATTATTTTTACCGTTGGGATTTTTGAATTTCTATGGGTAGGTGAATTGCAGGGATGTTGCTGAAGGGAATAAAAGTCCCCACGCAGCGGAAGCGCATCGATTGGACCTTACGCCGTATATTAATTAACATTAAAAACCGTTACGAAAACTCAAACAAAACTTTAAACTAACTTTAAAGCCGCTGAAAAATTGGTTTAAACATGCTAAAATAAATCTAAATTTATTTTTAAAACTTTTCTAAAGAAAAGAGGAAGAACCGTTACAAACCTCCGTTGTAGACTTGACCGTTCTTCGCCAACGAAGCTCCACGAACGAAAACGCAGCAGCCGCTTCAAGGTATTCTTCGCTGGAAATTCTTCTTTGATTGACACAATAACCACAGAGGTTACACCGGTATGTCTCTAAGTCTAGGAGGCCAAAGACTTGTGGGAGTCTTTCTCTAAGAGGGAGGCTAGAGAGAATTCTAGGTCTTGTCTTTCAAGAGTGTCAAGTGTCATGACCAATTAGGTCTAGTGTTCTATTTATAGAAGAGAGGCCATGAATAAAATATTCAATTAAATCAATCTTTTCCAAAATTGATTCAATCTTTATTCCTTAATTAATCAATCATGATCAATCAATTCCCCAATTGATTAATCTTTTCCATAAATGACTAATTTCTTCCATAAGTAATTAGATCATTCCCATAAATGATTAATCACTTCCTTAAGTGATTAATTATTTACATAATTGATTAATTCATGGTTAATGAATTCTTTAATTAATTAACCACCAATTAAATATCACATATTTAATTTCCGGCCTTGAATTAATTAATTTTGCCCAAACACTTTTAGGACTTAAATCAATTAATTCTTTCAATCTTCCATAAATTTATATTTGAACTTCTTCAAATATTAATTTCTCTCATAATAATATATCAATATATATTATATTTATTTCCCTCAGTAAATTGAACATTTTCAATTTAATTACTTAGTTGCCTCAAATTACTTTACGAGCTACCAGTGGGACCTTATGGACCTGCAGATCAGAAGCTCCAACGATGTGAGATTAATTGGTTAAACTCATTAACCACAATAATCAATATTCGTTAACTGTGTGTACATTCCACTATAGACTCACAGTTGCACTCTTCTCACTGCAGACATATTTTCTGTGTCCACGGAACTTAGACCAATATCGACTAGTTAGTCCTTCACGAGTGTCCGTAACACCAGCTGGGTCAAATTACCGTTTTACCCCTGGGTCACCTCTATTTCCTTAAGTACCAATTCTCCTCTAATGAACAATCTGTTTATGGTCCAACCATTAAACAGAAAACCCTCTCGTGCCATTGAGAGGGTAGGGCCCTTTGTTCATGACTCGGAGTAACCACTTAAGGGAACACTCATCTGCTTCCCTAAAGTCGGGAAGGAGTGAATTCCATCTTGTACGATTATGTTCCCAGCTCCCCATTCGATCTTGTCCCCAAAGTGGTAGGCTTATTGAGTCGGCGTATTGGCCACTCTCACCCATACAAATCAAAGGACAGTCTCTCATGAGCAGGAGTCCATAATCAACTCAGGATTAAGACTAAGTTGTCTCGGTCGTCCTAGTGAAATACAAAACCAACTAGTTAACGGTGTTATAACTAATGGTTACTATTTCGCGGTCCGGTCTTATGCAAACTCATTGCATAGGATACCCCCACTCGCATGTCTCCTACACGAACGCGTTGGATCGCAGCGTTTGTATCAAATACAAAGTGGGCCGTATCCATAGTGTCACCAGGATAAGGCACCCAGTCTTATCCCTATACTATAGACCCTTTAGGCTGTTTCTTGAACAATGATCCCATATGTCGCTACATATAGTTCAAGACTCATATTACAGCCTTGGATGTCTAGTTTATTGGATTAGGGTTATTATTAGGCAAAGACATATATAAAATAACTAATAACAATTAATGGAAAATATATCAATATTATTTCATTAATATCCGGTCAACGGTTACATTCACTATCTACGAGTTTTAGGGCATAAAACCCAACAAACTCCCACTTGAACTAAAACACTTAGTTAGTGGGATGTAAATGCAATAATCTAAAGCTGGAAATACAATGAACTAGGGCATCCTTATACCCATTATACATTTCTCCCACTTGCCCTAGATTAGATGGCATACATATCTCGTAGACCTAGACCTTCTAGATGACCCTCAAACACTTTAGCCGTGAGAGCCTTTGTAAATGGATCAGCGATGTTGTGCTCCGAGACGATCTTAGTGACGATCACATCTCCTCTTTGCACAATCTCCCGTATCAGGTGATACTTCCTCTCGATGTGTTTACCCCGTTTGTGGCTACGAGGTTCTTTTGAGTTGGCTACAGCCCCACTGTTGTCACAGTATAGTGTTATGGGCACGTTCATATTCGGAACTACTTCCAAATCAGTCAAGAACTTTCTGAGCCATACTGCCTCCTTAGCTGCTTCGCAAGCTGCTACATACTCAGCCTCCATGGTTGAGTCTGCTATGCATCCTTGTTTGATGCTTCTCCACACTACTGCTCCTCCATTGAGGGTGAATACTGACCCTGATGTGGATTTCCTAGAATCCTTATCAGCTTGAAAGTCAGAATCAGTGTATCCAGTAAGAATCAAATCCTTAGCTCCGTACACAAGCATGTAGTCCCTCGTTCTCCGAAGATACTTGAGGATATTCTTAACCGCTCCCCAGTGGTCCAACCCTGGATTAGACTGATACCTACTGACTACTCCCACTGCATAACATATGTCAGGCCTAGTGCAGAGCATAGCATACATTAAGCTGCCCACAGCTGAGGCGTAGGGAATGTGTCTCATGTTCTCAACTTCTTGAGGTGTCTTAGGAGATTGTTCCTTAGACAGGTGTACCCCATGTCTGAAGGGTAGGAGTCCCTTCTTGGAGTTTTGCATTGAATATCGAGACAACATCTTGTCAATATACGTTGCTTGAGACAGAGCTAGCGTTTTGTTCTTACGATCCCTAATGATTTGGATTCCCAGAACATATTGAGCCTCTCCCAGATCTTTCATTTGGAATTGGGCTGCTAGCCATTTCTTAATGTCAGTTAGGTATCCTACATCATTCCCAATGAGTAGGATATCGTCTACATAAAGTATTAGAAAAGCTACTTTCCTTTTTGTTGACTTTCTTGTATACACAAGGCTCATCAACGTTTTGGTCAAAGCCAAAAGATTTGATTGCAGTATCAAATCTAATGTTCCATGATCTGGATGCTTTTTTCAATCCATAAATGGATCGATTTAGCTTACAAACCTTTTGTTCCTGACCTTGGGCTATGAACCCTTCGGGTTGAGACATAAAGATATTCTCCTCAAGATTACCATTCAGAAAGGCAGTCTTGACGTCCATTTGCCATATTTCATAGTCATAATATGTGGCAATGGATAAAAGAATTCTTATGGACTTTAACATGGCTACAGGAGAAAAGGTTTCCTCATAGTCAACCCCCTCCTTTTGGGTATAACCCTTTGCCACTAGTCTAGCTTTGAAGGTCTGTACCTTTCCAGCTGCATCTCTTTTTCTCTTATAGATCCATTTGCACCCTATGGGTTTTACCCCATATGGTAGATCTGCAAGTTCCCATACAGAATTGGAGTACATTGACTCCATTTCCAGGTTCATGGCTTTGACCCATTCATCCTTATCTTCGTCATTCATTGCCTGTCGATAAGACAATGGATCCTCAATGCCATCATTAGGTATGACAACCTGAGTTTCAGTTAAACCCAAGTAGCGATCAGGTTGTAACACAACCCTCCCACTGCGTCGAGGCATTCCCAACGTTTGAGATGGACGGGATGGATCTGAAGAACTAGTTCCTTCATCAACCCTTGTTGAAGGTCCAACTTCATCAACAACTCTTGATGATTCTTCAGTAGCTTCTCCTAATATTATTTTGCTTCGTGGTTTATGATCTCTCATGTGGTCTTCCTCTAAGAAAGTGGCGTTTGTCGATACAATCACCTTATTTTCTTGTGGGTCGTAGAAATAACCACCTCTCGTTTCTTTAGGGTAACCAACAAATTGGCACAGTTTTGAACGAGGTTCCAGTTTCTTAGGATTCGTCACAAGCACGTGTGCTGGACAACCCCAGATGCGAAAGTGATGCAAACTAGGTTTACGCCCCTTCCATAACTCGAAAGGTGTTTCAGAAACACTTTTCGAGGGAACATTGTTCAAGATGTATACTGCAGTCTCCACTGCATACCCCCAAAACGAGCTAGGCAATTGAGCATAGCTCATCATTGATCGAACCATGTCTAACAAGGTTCTATTTCTCCTTTCTGACACACCATTCTGCTGAGGTGTACCAGGGGCTGAGAGTTGAGATTGGATTCCATGTTCTATCATATAGTCCTGGAATCTTTGATCCATATACTCCCCTCCTCGATCAGATCGAAGTACTTTGATAGATTTACCTAATAGGTTTTCAACTTCAGCCTTAAACTCCTTAAACTTTTCAAGGGCTTCAGACTTATGTCCCATTAGGTATAAGTAACCATATCTTGAATAATCATCTATAAATGAGATGAAATATTCGTACCCTCCTCGAGCTTTTACATTCATTGGACCACATAGATCCGAATGTATTAACTCTAAGGGTTCTTTGGCTCTGTAACCTTTTCCAGTAAAGGGTCTTTTGGTCATTTTTCCCTCGAGACAAGATTCACAAGGTGGTAGTGAATCATCTTCTAACTTGCTTAGAAGTCCATTCTTTACCAAACGACCGATCCTATCGATGTTTATATGACCAAGTCTAAGATGCCAAAGATGAGTATTGTTACTTG
Organism: Luffa acutangula; assembly: GCA_036850905.1. Classification (NCBI taxonomy): domain Eukaryota; kingdom Viridiplantae; phylum Streptophyta; class Magnoliopsida; order Cucurbitales; family Cucurbitaceae; genus Luffa; species Luffa acutangula. The sequence continues at coordinate 21,161,645 of CM072095.1, read as the reverse complement.
ATGGAGAAATCTTTTGCCTTTTACTTTGAGTTTCAGCAGTTTTAAATAATTCGTGATTTAAAAGTGCTTTGTTTTCGGTTGGTCTTAAAACATACAAGTTATTTTCCAATTTTGCTGAACAAATGAGTATACCATTTTTATAAATGAACGCTTCATTCATATCAAAAGTAACTGTATACGATTGTTCAATCAAACATGAAATAGAAATTAAGTTCCTCTTTATCTTGGGAACGATTAACAAACTTTCTAAAAGTAAGAATCTATTTCTAAAAAATAACTTCGCAGCTCCCACTGCTTTAGCTGAAATGACTTCTCCAGTTTCGACCCTGAGTGTCATTTCTCCATCGTTCAACTGCCGAAAGGAACTATTTTCCTGAAAAGAAGAGCAAACATGATTAGTTGCTCCTGAATCAAGTATCCAGGTAAACTCATCATGTTCTACCAGGCATGTTTCTAAAACAAGTAAATCAAATTTACCTTCCTTTTCCTTCTTTTTCTCAGCAAGGTACTTTGGGCAGTTTCTCTTCCAATGTCCATCTACATTGCAGTGAAAACACTTGCCCTTATCTGCCACAGCTTTGGCTTTTCCCTTGCTTTTAGCAGCAGTACTGGGAGCTTTCCCCTTGTTTCCTTTCTTCTTCTGAGTTTTCTTTGAAGAAGTGGCTACAGATTTAGTTCCAGAGGATGAACCCTTCTCGAACTTTCTTTTAGAGTGAACAACGTTTGCCTCTCCTTCTATCTGTCCCTTGTTCTTAAGAAGAGACTGATAGAGCTGTAGCTCATTCAGGAGGCTAGTCAGGTTGAATGTTATTTTATTCATCATTGCATTGCTTTGAAACTGTAGAAAACTCTTCGGAAGAGATTCTAAGATGAATGCAACCTGACTACGCTCATCTATGACCGCCCCGTTTGCCTCTGCCACGTTGAATTGGACCATCATATCCAGGACATGCTCCCGAACAGACGTGCCCTCTTTCATGCGACAGCTATAAACGTATTTGAGAGCGTCATGGTGGAGTTGGTAGGACGGTTGTCCAAACATCTCCTGGAGAGAGTTCATAATCTCCCTCGCTGTTACCATGCTCTCATGCCTTTTAGCCAAAACTTCAGATAAGCTGGCTAAGATATAGACGCGAGTCTTATCATTGGCCTTTGTCCAGCGGTCATAAGCATCCTTAACTGCCTGGGATGCATTACGAGCAGGGGTTGGAGGACAATCCTCCGTTAAGACGAACCGCAGATCATCGACAACAAGAATCGTATTCAAGTTCGACTTCCACGTAGCATAATTTTCGCCGGTTAATTTCTCATTTTTAAGCAGAGAGACTATTGAGGAAGACATTGCTGAAATTTAAACAAACAATGACCGTATTAGTTATCTTTGCCTTAACCCATCATACAAGCAAACAATTGCATACAATCCAATCAATTTAGCAAAACAGACAATCACAGAACCCTAAAACTATTGATTTAGTTTTGCAACGACGTTTCAGAGGTTTAGAATATCAGCCACCGAAGGGTGATCAGGTACTCCTCCTTTGAAATGAGACACTTCTCAGCTAATTCTAATTCCAGAATAACTCATATTCCTATAGACATTAGCCACCGTTGTTCGGTCAAGGATTTGTTAACACTTTTAACTCATCCTCGTAAGTGTAACCCTCCCACTTTCAGATCTCAGAGGCACGCACCAACAGGCTACCGAAGGGAAAGACAACTGTTGGTGATTAGCCTAAGAGCTCCTATCCTAGGAGTTCACGATGTTCCGAATCCTATGACCAGGCCCTCCGAAGGGATGGATGCACCAGGGCAACCTGCAGGCGGATCATAGGACTCTCACGGTGTGAACTATGGGTGGAGACCGAGGGATACGTTGACACGTGTCCCGCTCCCACTTACTCTAGACATTTTTCCCATTCACCTTGATATTGATCCATGCAAACATTTTCCGAAGGGAGGCCGCTCCTAGGGCGACTCGAAGCCGAGCATGAATCTCACGTTGTGAATATAGGGACGTAGGAGCAAAACTTGATTTAAATCTCGTTTTGTAATTTTCCTCCCACTGAAAATGTCCTAAGGTTAATATAGGGTTGTTTAACTTAGATAGTATTCGACTAAGTCAATCTATCTAAGTCTGATCCTATTATAACAATTATGGAAAGGATTCAACTGCAATCTTTTGGGTGAATTAAACTTCTTTTAATAAACCCAACATTGCAAGTCAACATTACTATGGTTAATTCAACTCAATCCGGTTAGTTCCCAGGTAGGAGGTGTTCCGTAAACCGTCAACTTAAATACCCCCAGCCTTAGACAGAACTTTACCGAGAGAGTTCCCTTATAACCTCAGTAATGTAAGGTCTTTACTCTAAAGATCTAGGTGCATTAAACACTTTTAATAAACCTAGTGACATTGCATGCTAACATTTAACCATGATTAATTCAACTCCGGTATTCCAGGTCAGTTCCCAGGTAGGAGGTGTTCCGTAAACCGTCAACTTAAATACCTCCAGCCTTAGACAGAACATTACCGGTGGAGTTCCCTTATAATCATAGCAATGTTTTTCCTACTTAGTAAATTAAAACTATTTTTAATTCTAAGTAAGAAAAGATTCTAATCCTATTAGAAATCGATCTAGGTCTAATTAATTTTAAACAATTTAAAATTAATCCAATTTATCCTATGATCTTATGTTTGCATGCAAATCTTGATTATAGATTGACGGTTTCTAATCATTAATATTAAAGAACTATTTCAAATTTTAATGATTAATCCTATAACCAAGAATCTAGGGTTTAATTCATTCAACAATCTCATTCAAATTGAATAATTAAACCACACTAATTGCATGAATAATATAACAATTATATTATTAACTATGGATGTTTCATGCTTCATGCAATTTTGATTTTCTTTTATTATAACAATTATAAGCCAATCAAGAAAATCAATCAAGCATGCTTCATTCATCACATTAAACATAACTATTTATATTTAATTTAAGTAATGACATGCTTCATGCTCTCCAATTTTTTCATATAAATTAATACACACTTATATTAAAAAATATGAAAACAAATCCATGCATTTAAACATACATTATAACAATTTATAATATATAAAAAATGCATGAGCATGTTTATAACCTAAGGTGGGATTAAATAATCTATATGACATCCATAAAGCATATAAATAACAATTGAACCGGTTAATTTTGGCCCCTAGGATAAAATAAAGCATTAAATTACATTAATTTAGCTAAATTCTATCCTAAAAAATCCATGTACAGCTCCGGAATTGGCCTAGACAGCACGAACCGCCCCGAACCACCTCGAACCGACCTCCAAAATCACGAACCATGCCAAAAATTGGCTGAACCGGACCAAATAGGTCCCAGCCCAGCCGAACCGGTCCGAACCAGACCGTCCTTGCTTGAACCGCGCCTGTTGAAACCCTAGTGCGCGCCTCCATCGTGACAGCGTCGAGACGCTGTGTAGATTAGCGTCCCGACGCTGTGCGTTTTCCATATCTGGCGCCTGCGTAATCGAGACAGCGTCGAGACGCTGTTGAGGTAGCGTCCCGACGCTGTGTGCTTTCCTTACCGAGCGCCTTCGGTATCGAGACAGCGTCGAGACGCTGTTGAAGGAGCGTCCCGACGCTGTTGCGTCTGGAGGCAGAATCTGGGCAAAACAGCAACGATTTCTTCGGTTTTGGCTTCGATTTCAGCGGCGATTCCTTCGATTTTCATCTCATAAAAACCTATTCTAGACCCGGACTTACATAGGACTCGATTTTACATAAAATACCCGAAACACCGGGCCTTACATGATCAAAATCACATAAAAATAAAATCTATGGCCATAAAATTAACCCAAACAGTTCAATGCAAACCGAACATACAATATGCATAAATCCCACCTATTAGAGCCTATCACAACTTTTTAAAATTAATTAATAGGGACAGCGATGGCTCTGATACCGATTGAAGGGAATAAAAGTCCCCACGCAGCGAAAGCGCATCGATTGGACCTTACGCCGTATATTAATTAACATTAAAAACCGTTACGAAAACTCAAACAAAACTTTAAACTAACTTTAAAGCCGCTATAAAATCGGTTTAAACATGCTAAAATAAATCTAAATTTATTTTTAAAACTTTTCTAAAGAAAAGAGGAAGAACCGTTACAAACCTCCGTTGTAGACTTGACCGTTCTTCGCCAACGAAGCTCCACGAACGAAAACGCAGCAGCCGCTTCAAGGTATTCTTCGCAGGAAATTCTTCTTTGATTGACACAATAACCACAGAGGTTACACCGGTATGTCTCTAAGTCTAGGAGGCCAAAGACTTGTGGGAGTCTTTCTCTAAGAGGGAGGCTAGAGAGAATTCTAGGTCTTGTCTTTCAAGAGTGTCAAGTGTCATGACCAATTAGGTCTAGTGTTCTATTTATAGAAGAGAGGCCATGAATAAAATATTCAATTAAATCAATCTTTTCCAAAATTGATTCAATCTTTATTCCTTAATTAATCAATCATGATCAATCAATTCCCCAATTGATTAATCTTTTCCATAAATGACTAATTTCTTCCATAAGTAATTAGATCATTCCCATAAATGATTAATCACTTCCTTAAGTGATTAATTATTTACATAATTGATTAATTCATGGTTAATGAATTCTTTAATTAATTAACCACCAATTAAATATCACATATTTAATTTCCGGCCTTGAATTAATTAATTTTGCCCAAACACTTTTAGGACTTAAATCAATTAATTCTTTCAATCTTCCATAAATTTATATTTGAACTTCTTCAAATATTAATTTCTCTCATAATAATATATCAATATATATTATATTTATTTCCCTCAGTAAATTGAACATTTTCAATTTAATTACTTAGTTGCCTCAAATTACTTTACGAGCTACCAGTGGGACCTTATGGACCTGCAGATCAGAAGCTCCAACGATGTGAGATTAATTGGTTAAACTCATTAACCACAATAATCAATATTCGTTAACTGTGTGTACATTCCACTATAGACTCACAGTTGCACTCTTCTCACTGCAGACATATTTTCTGTGTCCACGGAACTTAGACCAATATCGACTAGTTAGTCCTTCACGAGTGTCCGTAACACCAGCTGGGTCAAATTACCGTTTTACCCCTGGGTCACCTCTATTTCCTTAAGTACCAATTCTCCTCTAATGAACAATCTGTTTATGGTCCAACCATTAAACAGAAAACCCTCTCGTGCCATTGAGAGGGTAGGGCCCTTTGTTCATGACTCGGAGTAACCACTTAAGGGAACACTCATCTGCTTCCCTAAAGTCGGGAAGGAGTGAATTCCATCTTGTACGATTATGTTCCCAGCTCCCCATTCGATCTTGTCCCCAAAGTGGTAGGCTTATTGAGTCGGCGTATTGGCCACTCTCACCCATACAAATCAAAGGACAGTCTCTCATGAGCAGGAGTCCATAATCAACTCAGGATTAAGACTAAGTTGTCTCGGTCGTCCTAGTGAAATACAAAACCAACTAGTTAACGGTGTTATAACTAATGGTTACTATTTCGCGGTCCGGTCTTATGCAAACTCATTGCATAGGATACCCCCACTCGCATGTCTCCTACACGAACGCGTTGGATCGCAGCGTTTGTATCAAATACAAAGTGGGCCGTATCCATAGTGTCACCAGGATAAGGCACCCAGTCTTATCCCTATACTATAGACCCTTTAGGCTGTTTCTTGAACAATGATCCCATATGTCGCTACATATAGTTCAAGACTCATATTACAGCCTTGGATGTCTAGTTTATTGGATTAGGGTTATTATTAGGCAAAGACATATATAAAATAACTAATAACAATTAATGGAAAATATATCAATATTATTTCATTAATATCCGGTCAACGGTTACATTCACTATCTACGAGTTTTAGGGCATAAAACCCAACAGTTGCCACATGTCGTGCAAGGATAATCCAACGGTTTAGCCATTGACAACATGTCGTTATTTCCCATAGATGATTGAAATTCCACGATTTTACCGTTAGGGATTTGAATTGCAAAGTAAATATGAACGGTAAAACCATTTATTACGGAGCAAATCCTGTCGGTTAGGATTTCAAATTGCTGGAGCCTTATTTATTTGCAGACATTGGTACGTTTCTCCTCACTTCGTCTTCTTGATTCTATCTTGCCATCTACATTCTTTCTTTCTCCTTTTCATTCTCTGCAAAACCCTTTGAGTTATCCATGGCCAAAACAAGAGCGAGGAAAGAAAGAGAGAGAGAGAGTGAAGAGGAAATACCCATTACCCCTGAAGTTTAGAAAGTAAAAACTAAGAAGAAAAGAACACCGGAGGAGAAAGAAGCTAAAAGAAGAAGGTGACAACAGAGGGCGGAAGAACAGGAAAAAGTGACAGAGGATGAGGCTGCTGCAGTGGTTGAAGAAAACCTGGAAGAACCGCAAGAACAGACGCCAGGAGAGGCTGATCAGAGACTTGCGGATACAGATACGGCTCGAGAGGAAAATGTTGAGGAGAATCAAGAACAGCAGTTTGAGATGGTGAGAGACGAGCAGGCAGACGTAGTGTCTGAAAGAGGAAACGAGCAGGACCAAGCAGCTCGTGTTGAGGTAATCATGCCCGAATCGCCGAAACGTCGCCGCATAAAAAGAAAGGCCGGCCTTATTCAGGTGATTCGGACTGATACCCCGTCACCATCATCATCAGATTCTGAGAGAGAAAAGGCAGAGCAAGAGGAAAGAGAGAAGAAAGAAGCTGAGGACAAAGAAAGAGAAGAAACAAAGAAGAAGACTGAGGAAGAGCAGTTGCTCAAGCACAGGGCAGAGAAGGGCAAAAATATTGTTGAAGCATCGGAAGAACACGAGGTTCCATTTGATCGCTTCGTCAACAATTTTGCCAGAGCAAAATATGCTGAGCTTTTGAAAAGGGATTTCTTGTTCGAGCGCGGTTTCAGTGGTGATCTTCCACAGTTTCTGAGGACCGTTATTGCAGATCACGACTGGGAGCTGTTTTGTGCGAAGCCTGAATCTGTAAACGCACAGGTGGTGCGTGAATTTTATGCTAACATTGTCAAGGAGGATGGTTTCCAGGTAATTTTCCGAGGAGTCGAGGTGGATTGGAGTCCAAGTGCTATCAATGCACTGTACAACGTTCAAAACTTCCCCCATGCGGCGTGTAATGAGATAGTTGTGGCGCCATCTGATGAGCAACTAAGTGAGGCTGTAAGGGAGGTAGGAATTGAAGGGGCACAGTGGCAGTTATCCAAGACTCAGAAGAGGACATTCCAGTCGGCTTATTTGAAAAGGGAAGCGAACACATGGATGGGATTTATTAGACAGAAGATGCTTCCAAGAACACATGACTCGACAATATCCAGGGAACGGGTTCTCCTAGCTTTTTCCATCTTACGGTCTCTTAGTATTAATGTAGGGAGGATCATTGCGAATGAGATTTATGGATGTTGGAAAAAGAAGGTGGGGAAACTATTCTTTCCAAACACAATCACGATGCTGTGCAGAAGAGCAGGGGTTCCGGTGGATGAGGGAGATGTGATCCTGTTTGATAAGGGGATCATAGACACGCCCAATTTGGCACGGCTCCAGCGCATGCAGGAGGTGCATCAAGGTGGGCTTATCCATGGCATCAACTCGATTCTAGAACAACTGGCACTTTCGGCCAGTCGGCAAGAGTTTGCTGAGAGGCAAACTTTAACCTTCTGGAACTATGTTAAGAATCGGGATGCCAGCTTGAAGAAGGCGCTACAAGAGAATTTTTCAAAACCGTATCCAACCCTTCCAGCATTCCCTGACGATCTGTTGAACCGCTGGATTCCGCCCCCACCTGTTGACAGAGGAGAAGAGGATGATGAAAATGAACCGGGCCAAGAGGACTGAAGGATGAAGTGGCCCTGGGCGAGCATAATTTTTGTTCTTAAATTTTTTATTGCTCGTGCATTTTCTAACCTCCTTTTCTATTACTGTTATGTTTGCTTTTCTTTTTACTTTTATGCTGCTTGAAAAAAATATATCTGATGTGTAATTTCTTTTCTTATTTTTAATGAAATTTCTTGATGTTTCATTCCATGAGGACTGAGTAACTCTAACTTAACTAATCTTCTTCTGAATTTTTGAAGCTTGGACTGATTACGCTTAATTAGATCAAGGTATTCTGATCTCCAGAAACCTTTTGCTTGAGCATTTCTTCTAGCCTGGACTGTTGCTGCGGTAAGAAGATTTTGAAGGTAGTATTGACTGATATGATCCACTCTGAGCTTAATCTGAGTCCCATGTTTAGTTTAAAAATTCAGATAGAAAAATTTAAGTTTGGGGGTATACTTGCTTATATAATGATTCATTGAGGACAATGAATAATTCAAGTTTGGGGGACTTTTTGCTACTCCAATTGTTTTGCTCGAGCATTCCTCTCCTTCAAGTAAAAATTTGTTAGGTTATTGAGTAACCGGGGACATTTGTGATACCCACAGTTTGTCTTCGCGTCAAAAGATGACCTAGGAAAAATGAAAAAAAATAATAATAATAAAATAATTTGCTGAAAAGAATTATGTGTTGAAAATTTTGCTGAAAAAAATTGACAAAGCAAAAGTTTTGAGGGATGAATGATGATCCAACAGTTTTTCTGTCTCACTGAACTTAGGTGAGCTTCATCACAAAATGTCGCCATTCTTAGGAGAAGAGATAGAATAACCAAGGATTTTTTAGCTTTATAATGAGTATTGAGCCTAGTTGGTGATAAGCTTGATGCAAGGGTATACTGCACCATAAAGTGGGTCATCCCATGCTTAAGAGTTTATGATTGTAAGGCTGCTTTAAGTCTGATAAACAATGATATGAACCCCTTTAAAAATATGTTTTGAAATGTCTGATAATAGAGCTAGGTTGTGGTGAGTTCTTAGAATTAAGTTGAAAAGTGGTGATTATTTGTCCGTGCCAGAGGAATCATTTTGCTGCAGCAGAGCTTGGTTTTGCAGAGTGCTCAGGTAAAGGTTAAAGGTAGTGTTGGACTGTCTAATTTGATTAAGCTATTCTTTGTCTAATGTTCTGAATTCTTGAAGGAAGGTGAGTTAGTATTGCTCGGGACGCGCAATAGTTCAAGTTTGGGGGTATGATAACTGCCCAAAATGTAGTTATTTAGGCCTCAATTATATAGAGATTTGTGTGTCCTTTATGCTTATAAGGGTTGGTTTTGGATAGATATTACATGTTTTAATCCATTTGGAAGAATGTAAGCATTGGAAATTATTTTGTGCAGATTATGCTGCTGAGCGACTGGAGGGCGCAAATTCTGTGCTGCAGCAAAACTGGGAACAGAACTGCCACATCACAGCTCGTTAGCCAACTTCATGAACCGACTTCTGTTGAGTAATTTTCGTATAAAGGAGCAAGGAGAGCCCTACACGTGTTCGAGTTGACCTAATTCAAGTCTCATCTCCTTCTAAAAAAGGAAGTAGTCGTCCAAGTCAAATTCATTCCATGTTTTCCCTTGGAAGCCGAATAATTTAGAGAGATTGAAGATCATCAAGAACACCATCTTCCTCAAGCTAATTTGGGAGTTTATTTTCTTTATTAACTTGTGGTTGTGGACATGCATACTCAGATTGTAATTCGTATTCATATGCCTATTATGAACTAAGTAGCTTAAGGTTTTGGTTAGGAATAATGTGATTACTGTGCTTCATCTCTAGTAATAAATTGACTATCGCATTTTGGTTAATTGTTGTGCTTATTTCCATTTTATGCCCGCCTGGCCAGCCGGTGTGAATAGCTCTCTCTAGTTTCAGGGATGATTTAGAGAGTGTGTGGTAATTATCCACACTACGATCATTGTGTATTGGTGAACGCCAGTGACTGAGCTATGGATAGCCAGTTGCCTAGTGCTTGATCGGTCGCTCTTCATTGGGTTTGAAACATATCCCAAAAGATTCGGACTTCTGGGAGGAATCCGCTAATAATACTGCGAGAAATGCATGATCAATAATATTGCTAGAGCATATCTTAGAACAATCACTAAAGCCTAACCAGTGCCTGTCTTTAATCTGTCTATCTATTTGTTTACTTATTGTCCTGTCACTTATTTTGCTTCCGCATAATTCCGATAAAACCAAATCATTTTACTATTCTTGAAACCATTGGAAAGTTACACAAAAATAGGTAGAGTGGAAACTAATTCAGGGCTCGGATTGATAATATTACTTGTTGCAGACTGTGTATACTTGCACAGGAATTCTAGAGTATTTTACATCATATTTTTACTCACTCTAGGAACCCAACAGCCACGTTGATCCTACAATCGCAATCTCAAGTAATCCAAGAGATATAACGGGTGATCAATAATGGTGGTGTCGATCGATAGAGATCTTGGAGCATAGTATTGATTTCTACTTCAAATCGTGTAAGTTTCCTTAATCTAAAATTGTTTAGATTGTAAATTACAACATGCTTAATTCTGGAAATAGGATAGAAAATAGTTTCTGTGATTTCTTGCCCAACGTACCAGTATTCGGAATAATCGAAATTAAAACACGAACGGTGAAAACTGCTTCCGCTTGGGATTCAATCCCTTCATTCTAGATAGCTTGCGTGATTTGTTGTGCATGTTGTTTTCTATTAGGTCTGGGTTGTTGCCTCAGTTCGAGGTTAGTCCCTTCTATTCAAGTTTCTTAGGGGAATTCATTTAGTGAGTTCCTTGTTTCCCTCTTTTAGCGATGAGTTCTAGCGAGAGTCGAGAAAGTAGTAGTTCCAGCTCTCTAGATGTTCCTGAAGTCAATTTGCATCTCGAGGCGAATTCCACTGTTCCTCCTCCAATGCCTCAAGAAATGTTGTCATTCGATGCATTACAATCTACAATTGATGATGCAATCCAAAGCAATCTGCAGCAGCTTGATGTGAATCAAGCTTCTACATGAAACAAGGTTGCCCGATTCTTTCGAAGCTTCAGTAAAGCAAAGCCGCCATCATTCGATGGCCAATCTGGAAGTTCGAAAGCTCTTGAAGAGTGGACTTTAGAGTTAGAAGCCTTATTCTAGTATCTTGGAGTTGATGTCTGACAGCGTGTCCAAGGAGCTACCTTACTACTCATAGGTCACACACGCAACTGGTAGAATTTAGTGGGCCTGCCTGAGGATCTCCCAAGAAATCCCTTGTCGTGGACAAGGTTCAAGGGTCGTATGTGAGACCAGTTTGTCCGACACTTCCATAGTGCTGAAGTTGAAGATCTAGAAGTGGAGTTTCTAGTGGTCGTGCAAGGGAGCATGTTTGTAGTGCAATATGAAAGAAGATTTGTGGATCTGTCTCGTCGTGTCCTTGAGCTAGTTGCCACTAAGCCAAGAGGGATCAGAAGGTTCATCAATGACTTGCGTAGGAAAATAAGAGAGTTGGTCAGGCAAGGATGACCAACCAGTTATGCAGCAGCTCTTGCAAGCGCAATAGCGTGGGATAGTGAAGTTCCTGGGATGGAGCAGTCCCTGAGGTGGACACCTCATCTAGTGTCAAGCGGAACCTTGGGAAGTTGGATCCTGCATCTAGTCATCAAGATCAAAGCTTTCTGCTAGGACCACAGCTCAGCGAGTTTGTTGCAAGGGAAGCCAAGATCTCGAAGAGTTCGAACGTTCCCTCTGGGAGCAGACCAAATGTTGGCAAGCAAGAGGAGTTGATGCCTTGGATTTCTGATGAAAGACTCAACTCTAGAGATCAAATTCTAGATTTGATTGATACTTACTGACAACCCTACTACATAGGACATATGTCTCATGTCCTCAACTGTTGGGTTTTATGCCCTAAAACTCGTAGATAGTAAATGAAACAAAATTAATCGATCTCAATAAAGCGTTATTTGAGTAATTTAGTAATTTGGTTATTGAATAATCTAGTTTGCATTTATAAACCCTAAATTCAATAAACTAAGATCCAAGGTTGTGTAAATGAAACTTGGACTAGTATGTGGGGACATACGGGGATCAGTGTCCAAGTATTAACCTAAAAGGTCTATAGTATAGGGATAAGGCTGGGTACCTTATCCTGGTGACACTATGTGATACGGTCCACCTTGTATTCGATACAGATATAATGATCCAAAGCATCCATGTAGGAGACATGCGGGTGGGGGTATCTGTTGGGTTCCTAGAGTGAGTAAAAATATAGTATAAAATACTCTAGAATTCCTTTGCAAGTATACACAGTTTGCAGCAAGTAATATTATCAATCCAAGGACTGAATGAGTTTTCACTTTACCTATTTTGTATAACTTTTTAATGGTTTCAAAGATAATAAAAATGTTGGGTTTTATCGGAATAATGTTGAAGCAAAATAAATGATAGAACAACGAGTAAACAAATAGACGGACAGATTAAAGACAGGCGCTGGTTAGGCTTTAGTGATTGTTCTAAGATATGCTCTAGCAATATTATTGATCATGCATCTCTCGCAGTATTATTAGCGGATTCCTCCCGGAACTCCGGATCTTTTGGGATATGTTTCAAACCCAATGAAGAGCGACCGATCGAGCACTAGGCAACTGGCTATCCCTAGCTCAGTCATTGGCGTTCACCAATACACAATGATCGTAATGTGGAGAATTGCCACACACTCTCTAAATCATCCCTGAAACTAGAGAGAGCTATCCATACCGGCTGGCCAGGCGGGCATAAAATGAGAATAAGCACAACAATTAACCAAAATGCAATAGTCAATTTATTACTAAAGATGAAGCACAGTAATCACATTATTCCTAACCAACACCTTAAGCTACTTAGTTCATAATAGGCATAGGAATACGAATTACAATCTGAGTATGCATGTCCATCACTACAAGTTAATAAAGAAGGTAAACTCTCTAATCAGCTTGTGGATGATGGTGTTCTTGATAATCTTCAATCTCCCTATATTATTCAGCTTCCAAGGGAAAACATGGAATACTTTTGACTTTGACGGTTACTTCCTTTTATAGAAGGATGGGAGGCTTGAATTAGGTCAACTAGGACACGTGTAAGGCTCTCCTTGATCCTTTATCCCGAAAATATCTCAATAGAAGTCGGTTCATGAAGTTGGCTAACGAGCTGTGATGTGGCAGTTTCTGCTCCCAGTTTTGCTGCAGCATAGAATTTGCTCCTTCCAGTCGCTCAGCAGCATAATCTGCACAAAGTGATTTCCAAAGCTTCCATTCTTCCAAATGGGTTAAATCATGTAATATCTCTCTAAAACCAACCCTATTAAGCATTAAAGACACACAAAGCCTTATATAAATGAGGCCTAAATAACTACCTTTTGGACAGTTATCATACCCCCAAACTTGAACTATTGCGTGTCCCGAGCAATACTAACCAACCTTCCTTCAAGAATTTAAAAACATTAGACAAAGAATTAGCTTAATCAAACCAGACAGTCCAACACTACCTTTAACCTTTACTTGAGCACTCTACAAAACCAAGCTCTGCTGCAGCAAAATGATTCCTTCAGCAGGGACAAATAATCACCACTTTTCAACTTAATTCTAAGAACTCACCACAGCCTAGCTCTATTATCAGACATTTCAAAACATATTTTTAAAGGGGTTTATAACATTATGTATCAGACTTAAAGCAGCCTTACAGTCATAAGCTCTTAAGCATGGGATGACCCACTTTATGGTGCAGTATACCCTTGCCTCAAGCTCATCACCAACTAGGCTCAATACTCATTATAAAGCTAAAAAATCCTTAGTTATTCCATCTCTTGCCCCTCAGAATGGCGACATTTTATGATGAAGCTCACCTAAGTTATGGGAGACAGAAAACTGTTGGATCATCATTCATCCCTCAAAACTTTTGCTCTGTCAATTTTTTTCAGCAAATAATTTTTCTTACTATTTCTCATTTTTTTCATATTTCCTAGGTCATCTTTTGACGCGAAGACAAACTGTGGGTATCACAAATGTCCCCGGTTACTCAATAACCTAGAAAATTTTAATTTGAAGGAGAGGAATGCTCGAGCAACATAATTGGAGTAGCAAAAAGTCCCCCAAACTTAAATTATTCATTGTCCCCAATGAATCATTAATTAAGCAATTATACCCTCAAACTTAAATTTTTCTATCTGAATTTTTAAACTAAACATGGGACTTAGATTAAGCTTAAAGTGGATCATATAAGTCAATACTACCGTCAAAAATCTTCTTGCCGCAGCAACAGTCCAGGCTAGAAGAAATGCTCAAGCAAAAGGTTTCTGGAGATCAGAATACCTTGATCTAACTAAGTGTAATCAGTCCAAGCTTCAAAAATTCAGAAGAAAATAGTTAAGTTAGAGTCAGTCAGTGCTCATAGAATAGAAACATTCAGAAATTTCATTTAAAATCATAGAAAAATATTACAAAACAGAGATATATTTTTAAAGCAGAAGAAATTAAAAGAAACAAGGCAAGCAATCATCTAAAAGATGGGGTCAGGAATGCGCCAGTAAACAAAATATTTCATCAAAAAGCTTGCGCGCTAAAATCTCTCTTCAATCTTCCTGACCCAGATCTTCCTCTTCATCTTCTTTCTCAGCAGGCGGCGGTGGAATCCAAGGGTTCAACAGATCTTCAGGGAATGTAGGAAGGGCTGGATACGGCTTGGAAAAATTCTCTTGCAGTGCCCTTCTTAAGCTGGCATCCCGATTCTTAACATAGTTCCAGAAGGTTAAAGTTTGCCTCTCAGCAAACTCTTGCCAACTGGCCGAAAGTACCAATTGTTCTAGAATCGTATTGATGCCGTGGATAAGCTCACCTTGACGTATCTCCTGCGTGCGCTGGAGTCGCGCCAAATTGGGCGTATCAATGATCCCTTTATCAAATAGAATTGTATCACTCTCCTCCACTGGAATCCCTGCTTGTCTGCACAGCATAGTAATTGTATTCGGGAAAAACAATTTCCCCACCTTTTTCTTCCAGCAGCAAGCAATTTCATTACAAACAATTTTTCCTACGTCAATACTGAGAGACCTCAAGATAGCAAAAGCCAAAAGACTTCGTTCCCTGGATACTGTCGAGTCGTGCGTTGTTGGAAGCAACCTCTGCCGGATGAAACCCATCCATGTGTTCGCTTCCTTGTTCAAGTAAGCCGATTGGAATGTCCTTTTCTGAGTCTTAGATAATTGCCACTGTGCCCCCTCGATTCCTACCTCCCTCACAGCATTACTTAACTGCTCCTCAGATGGCGCGACTGCCATTTCATTGAATGCCGCGTGGGGGAAGTTTTGAAGATGGTACAGTGCGTTGATTGCACTTGGACTCCAATCTATCTCAACTCCTCTGACAATTACCAGGAAACCCTCTTCTTTATCAATGTTGGCATAGAATTCACGCACCACCTGTGCGTTCACAACCTCTGGCTTAGCACAAAATAGCTCCCAGCCGTGATCAGCTATGCCGGTCCTTAGAAATGGTGGAAGATCACCGCTGAAACCTCTTTCAAACAGAAAATTCCTTTTCAGGAGCTCAGTGTATTTTGCTCTAGCAAAATTATTGACGAAGCGCTCGTATGGCACCTGTCGCTCTGCTATTTCATCGTGCTCCTCTGATGCTTCAGCAATCTTTTTGCCCTTTTCTTCTCTCCGCTTCAGCAACTGTTCCTCCTCTGCCTTTTTCTCTTTTTCTTCTCGCCTTCTTTCCTCAGCCTCTTTTTTCTCTCGTTCCTCTTGCTCGGCCTTCTCTCTCTCGGAGTCTGATGATGGAGGCGATGGGGTATCAGTCCTGATTACTGGAATGCGCCCAGCCTTCCGCTTAATGTGACGTCGTTTCGGAGGTTCAGGTATGATAACCTCCACCCGAGCCTCCTAAACTGGCTCTCTGTCTTCTTTCACTACAGCCTCCGTCTGCATAATCTCACTCTGTTCCGCCTAAATTTCCTCTCGAGCCTCTTCTATAGTTGCCACTTCCTGTCCATCCTTTTCTTGATTTGGTTTGTCAGATTCTTTTGGGTCTTCATCTTCTTTTGCCACAACCTCCTCCTCTCTCGCTCTTTATTGTTCTTCAACTCTCTGCTGTCTTCTTCTTCGCTTAGCCTCCTTCTCTTCTGGCATTCTCTTTTTCTTAGTCTTTCTTTTTTGAACTTCCGGTGTGACCGGTATCTCTTCCTCCTCACTCTCCCTTTCTTTTCGCGCTCTCGTCTTAGCCATGGAAGGTATAATAGGGTTTTGACAGAGAAGGTAAAGAAAGAATAATACACGCACAAAGATTCAAGAAGACAAAATGAAACGTGCTTACCAGAGATTGCGAATAAATAGAGCTGCAGCAAACAAGAATCCTAATCGAAAAGATTTGCCCTGCCATAACTATTATTACCGTTGCAATTAAAAATGCAAACCTGAAATTCAAAAATTACCAACGGTAAAATTGCGAATTCCAAACGGCCATGGTAAAAATTAATGCTCTGTCATCATTGAAGCCGTTGGATAATTTCTCTGCGCCACGTGCCCTCATCAGACAATGCACACACATTAACCTGCAAGAATTCAAAGCCAAATCCAACGGTAACAATAATAAATTCCAACGGAAACCCTTCTGACTCGGAATATTTTGCTCCAGCAATATTTGTGCTACAACAATCTTCCCAACCTGAAGAATCTTAGATACGGAATTTGAATTTTAAAATAGACAAATCAAATCCTTTCAAATTAAACTAATCAAAGCAAACTTAACCTGTTATTCTCAAAAGAAGCTGAATAACTTAGAGAAAATCTCTATTTAATTAAAACTAGAATTCAAATAACCGAAAATAAAATCTAGATAAAATAAAATCTATCCAAAAGATAATTGCAAGATAATTTAAATAAATAACCCGAAAATAAAATCAAATCAAATCTAACCTACCAAAAATAATAAAAATACTTAAAAGATAAAATCTAATAACTCATGCAAAATTAAATCTAACCTAACCGAAAAATAAAATCAAATTAACGGAAAATAAAATCAATTCAAATCTTGGGAGCTCAAAATTTTGCTCTGTGAAATGCTCCCGCAAAAATCCTGCTCTCTCAATCATCAACCAATCATAGGGAAGGATATTTCAACTGAAATTCCTCACCCCAATAATGCTTCACATGTTGTCCATTCACCTTGAATACTCTCCCATCTTTTTCATCCTGCAAAGTAATTGCTCCATTGGAGAAAACCTCAATCACAATAAACGGTCCTGACCATTTAGATTTTAATTTTCCAGGAAATAATTTTAATCTAGAATTATAAAGCAAAACTTTTTGACCCTTTACAAACTCCTTAGACTTTATTTTCTTGTCATGCCACAGCTTAGTCTTCTCCTTATACATTTTCGCATTCTCGTAAGAAAATTGGCGAAATTCCTCTAACTCATTAAGCTGCAGCATTCTTATTGCTCCTGCACGACTCAGATCAAAATTTAACTTTTTCAAAGCCCAAAACGTCTTATGCTCTAGCTCTAATGGTAAATGGCAAGCTTTCCCATATACTAACCTATAGGGAGACATACCTAGAGGAGTCTTATAAGCTGTCCTATATGCCCAAAGAGCCTCCTCCAACCTAAAGGACCAATCCTTTCTAGATGGATGGACTACTTTCTCTAAAATAGCTTTAATTTCCCTATTACTAATTTCAGCTTGACCATTTGCTTGTGGGTGATAAGGGGTAGCTATCCTATGCTTAATCCCATACTTAGCTAAAAGCTTAGTTAAGATATTATTAACAAAATGTGTACCCTCATCACTCACTAGAGCCCTAGGCGTCCCAAACCGCGAAAAGATGTGCGATTGAAGAAACCTTGCTACTGTCTTGGCATCACTCTGATGACATGCGATGGCCTCCACCCACTTGGACACATAATCAACTGCCAATAAGATAAAAACATTGCCATTAGAAGGGGGAAATGGCCCCATAAAGTCAATACCCCATACATCAAATAATTCAACTTCTAAAATATAAGTAAGAGGCATTTCATCTCTAGGCCCCAAATTTCCTCTCCTTTGGCAAGCGTCACATTGCTTGTAGAACCAATGGGCATCCTTAAATAACGTAGGCCAGAAAAATCCGCAATGCAAAATCCTCATAGCCGTCCTCTGTCCGCTGAAATGACCTCCATACGGCGAAGAGTGACATTGCTCTAGGATTTCTTTTGCTTCAGCACCTGAAACACACCTACGAATAATACCGTCAGAGCATTGCTTATACATAAACGACTCATCCCAAAAGAAAAATTTTGCATCATGCTTAAACTTTTTCTTCTGCCTCCAATCCATATCAATAGGGGTGACTCCCTTTACTAAAAAGTTGGCAATATCAGCATACCAAGGGACATCCCTGACTACCTTTACCTGAACAACAAAAAGCTGCTCATCTGGAAAAGAATCGGAAATGGCAGATTGCTCCAGCAAAGATGATGATGGATCAAGACGAGATAAATGATCTGCAATAACATTCTCTGATCCCTTCTTGTCTTTTATCTCCAAGTCGAACTCCTGCAGTAATAAAATCCAACGAATTAATCTAGGCTTTGCATCTTTTTTAGATATTAAATACCTTATTGCTGCATGATCCGTGAACACCGTGACTTTAGAGCCAACCAAATATGGCCGAAACTTCTCAAAAGCAAACACAACAGCTAACAACTCCTTTTCAGTAGTTGTGTAGTTGACCTGTGCTTCATTTAAAACCTTGCTTGCATAATATATAGGATGAATAAATTTGTCATGCTTTTGCCCCAGCATCGCACCTACCGCAGCATCACTCGCATCACACATTACCTCGAATGGCAAATTCCAATTAGGCGCACAGAGAATGGGTGCTGAGATTAAAGCAGCCTTTAATGTTTCAAAAGCCTTCCTACAATCTGCATTAAAGTCAAAAACATGATTAGTGCACAATAAGTTACAAAGAGGTTTACTGATTTTGGAAAAATCCTTTATGAACCTCCTATAAAATCCAGCATGTCCTAAAAAACTCCGAATTCCCTTCACTGAATTCGGTGGATCTAGTCTTTCAATAACCTCAACTTTTGCTCTATCAACTTCTAGACCATTCTTAGAAATCCTATGACCTAATACTATGCCCTCCTTCACCATGAAGTGGCACTTCTCCCAATTAAGTACTAGATGGGTATCCTCACATCTTTTTAATACCTTTCCTAAATTATCTAAACAACTTTGAAAAGACCCTCCAAACACTGAAAAATCGTCCATAAAGACTTCAACAGTGGACTCAATCATATCAGAAAAAATTGCTAGCATACACCGCTGAAATGTTGCTGGAGCATTGCAAAGGCCGAAAGGCATTCTCCTAAAAGCGAATGTCCCATAAGGGCAGGTGAAAGTGGTTTTCTCCTGATCTTCAGGAGCAATAGTAATCTGGTTATACCCAGAATAACCATCCAAGAAACAGTAATAGGCCTGACCAGCCAATCGATCCAACATCTAGTCGATAAATGGTAGAGGGAAATGATCCTTTCGGGTGGCTTTATAAGCCTTCTGTAATCCATACAAACCCTCCAGCCAGTCACTGTCCTTGTGGGGATCAACTCATTATTTTTATTGCTCACCACAGTGACACCTCCTTTCTTAGGAACACATTGGACAGGGCTTACCCAATTGCTATCGGCAATCGGATAGATGATCCCAGCATCCAACCATTTAATTACCTCCTTTTTAACAACCTCTTTCATTGTAGGGTTAAGCCTTCTTTGTTGCTCAATACTCCTAAAGGATCCCTCCTCTAGAGTGATTTTGTGCATACAAAAAGATGGGCTAATCCCTTGAATATCAGCCAATGTCCAACCTATAGCTTTGCGGTATTGCTGCAGTAATTTTATTAAGGCCTCCTCATGCTCCGGCATTAAATCTGATGCAACAATAATGGGCAACGTCTCACTTTCCCCAAGATACACGTACTTTAGATGCTCCGGTAAGGGCTTCAAATCTAAAGTAGGTGCCTCAATTAGGGATGGCTTAATTAGGGGAGCCTTTCTTTGATCTAAATCTAAAGACTCAAAAACATCCTCACACCTAAACAATTCTTTTTCATTTTTTCTATCTAAAGAATAAAACTCAAAATCTTCTATACTAACCTCTCCATGCTTTTCTGAATGCTTATCAGTTGAATCCCGTATTGCTGTCTCAATAACTGTGCTCTCCAGAATCCTAATGAAGGAGCAATCCTCCATCTCATCTGGATATTTCATGGCTTTAAACACATTAAATTTCACTTCCTCATTACAGACTCTCATTGTTAATTCTCCTTTTTGAACATCTATTAATGCCCTACCAATAGCCAAAAATGGACGACCTAGAATAATTGGGACATCTTTATCAGCCTCATAGTCTAAAATAATAAAATCAACAGGAAATATGAATTTATCAACTTTTACTAAGACATCCTCAATTTTACCCTCTGGATATGTGATAGACCTATCAGCTAATTGGAGTGTAACTGTGGTAGGTCTAGCTTCACCAATACCTAACTTCCGATAGACCGAAAGAGGCATAAGGTTAATGCTTGCACCTAAATCACAGAGTGCTCTACCTAACTCCTTTCCACCTATAGACACAGGTACAGTAAATGACCCTGGGTCCTTAGCCTTGGGGGGTAGCCCATTCTTAAGAATAGCACTACACTCCTCAGTAAGAGATACAGTTTCAAACTCACCTAACTTTTTCTTTTTAGTCAAAATATCCTTAAGAAATTTAGCATAATTAGGCATTTGCTCAATAGCTTCTACTAAAGGGATATTTATATGCAACTGCTTAAGAATCTCTAAAAACTTTTTAAATTTACCATCCTGATTCTTAGGCTTTTTCCTTTGTGGAAACGGTAGAGGTGGTACATAAGGTGGGGGCGGCACATATGGTTGTTCTACATCTGGCACAGAACCAGATGCTCCAGCATTTTCTTTGCTGCCTCCAGCACCCTGACCAGACTCCAACTCTTTTTCAATAACAACAATATTATCACTATTACTATTTAAATCCTGGGTCTTTCTAGACTTTTCTAATGGCTTACCACTCCTAAGAGTTACTGCCTTTACCTGCTCCTTACCTTCCCTTCGAGGGTGTTCAGTATCCGAAGGAAGTTTTCCTTGAGGCCTCGCCTTTAGCTCATTAGCTAGCTGACCCACTTGCAATTCCAGGGCCCTCATCGAAGCTTGATTACTTTGAATTGCGGCGTCTGTGCGAGCCATAAATTCTTTCATCATTACCTCGAGAGAATTTCCCGAATTTTGCTGGGGCAAAGCCGGCTTATTTTGCTGGGGCATTACCTGCACTTTAGCAAATCCTGGCTGGTTCATCTTTTGTTGCGCTTGCATGTTATTTCCTTGACCTCCCCATGAGAAGTTGGGGTTGTTGCGCCAACTTGGATTATAGAAGTTAGAATAAGGGTTGTTCCTCTGATTACCTACAAAAAACACAGAAGCTGGATTGTTGGGGCAAAACTCGTAGTTGTGATCTTCATCGCAATAGACACATGCTTCGTCCGTGACTTGGTTCACCACTGCTGCAGGCTCCATAGCTGGTGGCTGCTGATGACTAATCACTGTCACATTCTTAAGAGCATTAGCAATCATAGCAAGATCGGCCCTAATGGTGGACACACCATCAACCTCTAGCACACTCTTAACCTTTTTATTTGTGCCTCTAACATCCGACCACTGACAACTATTAATAGATATTCTTTCTAAAATTTCATAGGCTTCATCAAATGTTTTTGCCAAAAGGGCCCCTCCAGCCGAAGCATCGACCATACCTTGGGTTACTCCATTCAAACCATTGTAAAATGTTTCCATTTGAATACAATGAGGTAACCCATGGTGGGGACACTTTCGCAAAAGGTCCTTAAACCTCTCCCAAGCCTCACTAAAAGTCTCATCTTCAAGTTGCCTAAACCCTACTATCTCACTCCTTAATTTAGCATTTCTATTAGGTGGGAAATATTTACTCAAAAATTTTTCAGCTAACTCATCCCATGTCCTAATTGATCCTGGAGCAAAAGAGTTTAACCATGACTTTGCTCCATCTCTAAGAGAATACGGGAACAAAGTTAATCTAAGAGCATCTCTCGGCACTCCCTGAATTACAAAAGAATCACTAACTCCTAGAAAAGACTTAAGATGTAAATGAGGGTCTTCAGATGACAAACCATGGAATTGCCCCACGGTTTGCAACATCTGAAACATTACCGGTTTCATTTCAAAATTCGCCGCTTGGATTTGGGGACGTGCAATCCCTAGATTCAACTCATTAAACATCGGGACAGCATATGCTCGAATGGCTCTGGTCCTATCGTTCGCTATCAAGATAGGATTCTCAGCCTGATTATTTCGCTGCTCATTTTGCTCAAATAGTGGGTTTTGCTGCAGCAACGGATTCTGCTGGGGGTTCACTGCTATTGGACCTTCAGGAACCTGCGGGAGTTGCAGCACGTTCTCCATCTGGTTTCTGCACTGCTCCTTCCTTCTGTTCCTAAATGTCCTTTCAATTTCTGGGTCAAGCCCAAACCGTACCCCAGGCGGATCGCTCATGCACCAAAATCACACCTGCAAAAACAAAAGAAACAATCAAAAAGTTCTAGCACCAAACCACTAAAACACTTACACAAAACAGATCAGATAAAAACTTATTCAAGTCCCCGGCAACGGCGCCAAAAACTTGTTGGGTTCCTAGATTGAGTAAAAATATAGTATAAAATACTCTAGAATTCCTGTGCAAGTATACACAGTCTGCAGCAAGTAATATTATCAATCCAAGGTCTGAATGAGTTTTCACTTTACCTATTTTGTATAACTTTTTAATGGTTTCAAAGATAATAAAAATGTTGGGTTTTATCGGAATAATGCTGAAGCAAAATAAATGACAGAACAACGAGTAAACAAATAGACAGACAGATTAAAGACAGGCGCTGGTTAGGCTTTAGTGATTGTTCTAAGATATGCTCTAGCAATATTATTGATCATGCATCTCTCGCAGTATTATTAGCGGATTCCTCCAGGAACTCCGGATCTTTTGGGATATGTTTCAAACCCAATGAAGAGCGACCGATCGAGCACTAGGCAACTGGCTATCCCTAGCTCAGTCACTGGCGTTCACCAATACACAATGATCGTAATGTGGAGAATTGCCACACACTCTCTAAATCATCCCTGAAACTAGAGAGAGCTATCCATACCGGCTGGCCAGGCGGGCATAAAATGAGAATAAGCACAACAATTAACCAAAATGCAATAGTCAATTTATTACTAGAGATGAAGCACAGTAATCACATTATTCCTAACCAACACCTTAAGCTACTTAGTTCATAACAGGCATAGGAATACGAATTACAATCTGAGTATGCATGTTCATCACTACAAGTTAATAAAGAAGGTAAACTCCATAATCAGCTTGCGGATGATGGTGTTCTTGATAATCTTCAATCTCCCTATATTATTCGCCTTCCAAGGGAAAACATGGAATACTTTTGACTTTGACGGCTACTTCCTTTTATAGAAGGATGGGAGGCTTGAATTAGGTCAACTAGGACACATATAAGGCTCTCCTTGATCCTTTATCCCGAAAATATCTCAATAGAAGTCGGTTCATGAAGTTGGCTAACGAGCTGTGATGTGGCAGTTTCTGCTCCCAGTTTTGCTGCAGGATAGAATTTGCTCCTTCCAGTCGCTCAGCAGCATAATCTGCACAAAGTGATTTCCAAAGCTTCCATTCTTCCAAATGGGTTAAATCATGTAATATCTCTCTAAAACCAACCCTATTAAGCATTAAAGACACACAAATCCTTATATAAATGAGGCCTAAATAACTACCTTTTGGACAATTATCAGTATCCTATGCAATGAGTTTGCATAAGACCGGACCGCGAAATAGTAACCCCTAGATGTAACGCCGTTAACTAGTTTAGGTTTCTATTTCAATAGGATGACCTAGGTAACTCAATCTCAATCCTGAGTCTGTTATGAACCCCTTTCAGGAGGGATTGTCCTTAGATTTGTATGGGTGAGAGTGGCCAGTTCGCCGACTCAATAATCCTACCATTTCAGGGGTAAGACCGAATGGGGGCTGGGAACATAACAATCGTAGATGGAATTCACACATTCCCCTATTGGGGTAAGTAGATGTGTGTTCCCTTAAGGACTGATTCCAGGGCTTGAACAAATGCGCGCCGTCCTCTCCTGGCCTGAGAGGAACTCCTGTTTAGTGGTTGGACCCTAAACAACTTGTTCATTAGAGGAATCATTGGTACTTAAGGAACCAGAGGTAACCCAGGGGTAAAACGGTAATTTGGCCCAGCTGGTGTTACGAACACACGTGAAGGATTGATTTACTGCTTGGTCGATATCCGTGGAAAAAGAAATATTTTACAGTGAGAAGAGTGCAGCTGTAAGTCTTTAGTGGAGTGACCCACAGTTAACGAATGTTGACTAAACTTGGTCAATGAGTTTGGCCAATTAGTCTCGTATCGTTGGAGCTTCTAATCTGTAGGTCTATTAGGTCCCACTGGTAGCTCGTATAGAGACTTGAGGCAATTAAGTATAAATTGTATATTGAAAGCGTTCAATTTATTTGGGGAATCGTATAATGTATATTGATGCATTATAATATAAAGTTTATGAAACTTTATTATATAATTTTTGAATTAATTTCAAAAATTAATTCTTGAGAGAAAATATTTGAAAGAGTTCAAATAAATTTAATATGAATCGGATTCATATTAATTTTAATTTTAATAAAATCCCTAAGATTAAATATATGATATTTAATTGGGTAAATTAATTAATTATGGAATTAATTAATTAATTATTAAAATTAGAGACCTTTTCCTATTAGGAAAGAAAAAATTTGAAAGAGTTCAAATAAATTTAATATGAATTGGATTCATATTAAATTTAATTTTAATAAAATCCCTAAGATTAAATATATGATATTTAATTAGGATAATTAATTAATTATGGAATTAATTAATTATTTATTAAAATTAGAGACCTTTTCCTATTACGAAAAAGGTCTTGGCCTTTACCTATAAATAGGACCCCTGGGGTGGGGTGAAAGGCATCCCATTCATTCTCCTACTCTCAGAGAATTCCCCTCAATGCTTCCTCTAGACTCCCACCAATCTCCTACCTTTAGAAGTCTGAGAGTCATACTGGTGTAGCAATAATGGTGGTGTTCGCACTAGTTCGTGATTAATTCACAAGCAGTTGGTGAATTTAATCTGAGTCGTCAACGAGAGTAAGTAATTTGTTACTATATAAATTAGATTTAGATTTAATATTTTTGTAAGGTTAACCTTAATATAAATCTAGAATAGTTCTATGTTTATTGCCAATGTATTGGTATTTTAGATTAAACAAAATTAATTATGAATCGATTCCAATCATGCTTCCGCTTTACGGAATTACGGAATTCCAATCCTTCAATTGGTATCATAGCCGATCGTAAATCTAATTTTGTTTCTCTAAAATTTGCATTGGCTGTTGGTGGGATTGATTAATGCATAATGTATGTATGGTTTGCATTGAACTGCTTAGGTTAATTTTATGGCCATAGATTTTACTGTTTTTATGTGATTTGATCATGTAAGGGCTTGGTGTTTCGGGTATTTTATGTAAAATCAAGTCCTATGTAAGTCAGGGTCTAGAATAGGTTTTTATGAGATAAAAATCGGAGAAATCGTGACGCTGTCACGATTACAGCACGTGTTAGGGATTCGCAACAGCACAGTTCAAGGCGGTTGGGCGGTCCGGTTCACGCGGTCTGGCTGGGCTGGGACCGATTTTGTCCGGTTCAACTTGATTTTTGCTAGGTTCGTCATTTTCGTAGCTGGTTCGAAGTGGTTCGGGCGGCCTAGACCAATATTTGGAGCTGCAGAAAGACTTTTAGGATAGAATTTAGCTATAATTATTGTAATTATTTATGCTTTATTTTATCCTAGGGGTCAAAATTAACCGGTTCAATTGCTATCTATTTGCTTTATGAATGTCATATAGTTTAAATTCCCACCATAGATTAAGCATGTTTTCATGCATATTTATGTTATAATTGTTATAATGTATGATAATTATGCATGAATTTAATTTCGTGAGTTATTTCGTATAATTGTTATATTAAATATATGAAATTGGTGAAGCATGATGCATGACAATAATTTAGCTAAATATAATTGTTATATTTAATTAATGTAGCATGCATGCTTAGGATTATTTTCTTGAGAATTAATATAATTAGTTATATTATGTACGAAAATAATAAATATAAATCTATGCTTGTTTTCATGTATGATTTAATATAAAATGTTATATTAATTAAATGAAAATGGATTAGCATTGAACATGACATTAATTAGATTAATATAAGAGTTATATTATATTAATGTCAAATTTCATGAATGTTTAATTAATATAATCGATATTAATTAAATGAAATTGGAATTGCATGAAGCATGACACCACTTTAGATTAATATAATCGTTAAGATGACGGTTTAAGGAACACCTCCTACTTTTGAACTAACCCGAAATACTGAAGTTGAATTAATCATAGTTAAATGTTAGCATGCAATGTTACTAGGTTTATTAAAAGAGTTTAATTCACCAAGATCTTTAGAGTAAAGAGTTTATACATTACTATGGTTATAAGGGAACTCTCTCGATGAAGTTCTGTCTAAGGCTAGAGGTACTTAAGATGACAATTTACGGAACACCTGCTACTTGGGAACTGAGCTGGAACTTGAGTTGAATTAACCATAGTTATATTAGCTTGCAATGTCTCTAGGTAATTAAAAGTGTTTAATCCACCTAGACATTAGAGAAAAGACCTATATATATAAAAGTTATATACATGCATAGACTTAGATAGATTCACTTTGCCGAAGTTTACCTAAGTAATAGACTGTATAATTATAAAAATACTTAGTGGGAGGAAATATATCAAAACAAGATTTTCATACATCAAGTTTTCCTCTCACGTCCTCAAAAGTTCCCAACGTGAGGTTAATGCTTGGCCTCGAGTCACCCTGGGAGTGACACCCTACGGATGGTGTTTGCATGGATTAATATCAATGTGAATGAGGGAGAATTTTATAGTAAGTGGGAGCAGGACATGTGTCAACGTATCCTACGGTCTCCTCCATTAGGTAGCATCGTGAGATCCTCATAATTTGCTTGCGAGTCGCCCTGGGAGCGATCACCCTTCGGAGGGCTTGATCATGGGAGTCGGAACAACACAAACTCCAGAAATGGATAGGGTTTCTTAGGTCCATTTCCAACTTTGAGTTTCCCTACGGTAGCAATGTTGGGGCCGACCTCTGAAATCTGAAAAATGGAGGGTCACACTAACTGAAAATTGTTAAGGTGTTAATAATTTCCTGAAGAAAAAAAACGGTAGCTAAGAACTATTGAAATATGAGTTATTCCGAGAATAGGGATTGGCTGAGATTGTCTCAATTTAGAATAGGAGTAGCTGACTACCCTACGGTAGCTGTTGTTCTAAACCTCTGAAGTATCGTTGCAAAATGAATGTTTATTCTATGGGTTGATCATTACTTTTGCTAAATTGATTGGATTAAAATAATAATATTATTTTGTGTAATGGGTTAATGCAACAATACTTACTAAGTTAATTTGTTTGTTCCCAGCAATGAAACGTTCTTTGTATGCCTCGAATAACGCAAACTACAAAACTGGTATTTCTAATACAACTAAGAAAATGAACTTAAACATTAATTGCGTGGAATTGGTCTTAACTGAGGACGGTCCTCAAGCCCACATGTCTAATTCATCTGAAATTGTTCATGATGAATATGACATAGACTGCTTAACACATCTCAATGAAAATAAATTTGATTTATTGGTCATTGAAACGTGTATGGTGAAAAATGATGATACAGCCTGGATCCTTGATTCAGGTGCCACTCATCACGTATGCTCTTCCTTTGAGGGAATGAGCTCCTGGCAACAGTTGGATGCTGGGGAAATGACTCTCAGAGTTGGGACTGGGGAGCTCATTCCAGATAAAGTAGTGAGAGATATTAATATGTTCTTCTCCAGGGAACACTATATGTTATTAGATAATGTATATATAGTTCCCAAAATAAAAAGAAATTTGATTTCTATTTCTTGTTTGCTAGAACAAGGATATTCAGTGTCCTTTATTGTGAATGAAGCTTTCATTACTAAAAGGGGTACTAATATCTCTGCAAAAATGGAGAACAATTTGTATGTTTTAAGACAAATAGAGTTTAGGGCTATTTTGAACAATTTGCAGAAAGTTTCTCAAAGTAACTATCTTTGGCACTTGAGACTTGGCCTCATAAATCTCAATAGGATTGGGAGATTGGTTAAGAACGGACTTCTAAGCAAGTTAGAAGATGGTACTTTACCTCCGTGTGAGTCATGTCTTGAAGGTAAGATGTCCAAACGACCTTTTACTGGAAAAGGTTATCGCTCCAAGGAGCCCTTAGAACTCGTACATACGGATTTTTGTGGTCCAATGAATGTAAGAACTTGAGGAGGGTTTGAATATTTCATCTCTTTCATAGATGATTATTCAAGGTATGGTTATTTATACCCAATGAGTCATAAGTCTGAAGCCCTTGAAAAGTTCAAGGAGTACAGAACTGAAGTTGAGAACTTGTTAGGTAAGACCATTAAAACACTTCGATCTGATCGAGGTGGAGAGTATTTGGACTTAAAATTCCAGAATTATTTGATAGAACATGGAATCTCATCTCAACTCTCAGCACCAGGTACACCTCAACAAAATGGTGTACCTGAAAGGAGAAACAGAACCTTGTTGGACATGGTTCGATCTATGATGAGTTATGCTCAATTGCCTAGTTCTTTTTTGGGTTATGCAGTAGAGACTGCAGTTTATATTTTGAATGTAGTTCCCTCAAAGAGTGTTTCTGAAACACCATTTGAGCTTTGGAGAGGGCGTAAAGCTAGTTTACGTCATTTCAGAATTTGGGGCTGTCCTGCACATGTGCTAGTGGCAAACCCAAAGAAATTGGATTCACGTTCAAAATTATGCCTATTATTAGGCTACCCAAAAGAAACAAGGGGTGGATACTTCTTCGATCCACAAGAAAATAAAGTGTTTGTTTCGACAAATGCTACTTTCTTAGAAGAAGACCATGTTCGAGAACACAAGCCACACAATAAAATGGTGTTAAGTGAACTTTCTGGTGAAGCTACGAATGAAACAACAAGAGTTGTATATAAGGCTGAACCTTCAACAAGGGTTGTTGATGAGCCCAGTACACAGACTAGACCTTGAACAAGAGTTGTAGATGAGCCCAGTACATCTGGTCAAGCCCATCCTTCTCAACAGTTGAGAATGCCTCGATGTAGTGGGAAGATTGTTACTCAACCTGAACGCTATATGGGTTTAGCAGAAACTCCAGCTGTCATATCTGATAATGGAATCGAGGATTCATTGACCTTTAGACAGGCAATGAATAATGTGGACCATGACCAGTGGGTCAAAGCTATGGACCTAGAGATGGAGTCTATGTACTTCAATCAAGTTTGGGATCTCGTATACCTACCTGAAGGGGTTAAACCCATAGGGTGGAAATGGATGTACAAGAGAAAACGAGCGCAGCTGTGAAAGTGCAGACTTTCAAAGCTCGACTGGTGGCAAAGGGTTATACCCAAATGGAGGGGGTGGACTATGAGGAAACCTTCTCCCTAGTTGCCATGTTAAAGTCAATAAGGATTCTCTTGTCCATTGCCACATTTTATGATTGTGAGATTTGGCAAATGGACGTCAAGACTACTTTTTTGAATGGCAATCTTGATGAGAACATTTGTATGTCTCAACCAGAGGGGTTTATTGCTCAAGATCAGGAGCAAAAAGTTTGCAAGCTTAGACGATCCATTTATGGGTTGAAGCAAGCTTCCAGATCTTGGAATATTAGGTTTGACACTGCTGTCAAATCTTATGGCTTTGACCAGAACGTGGATGAAAAAGGATTATCAACAGTTCAATAGCTTTTATGGTGTTGTATGTAGATGATATTTTACTCATTGGGAATGATGTAGAATATCTAGCTGACATTAAAAAAAATGGCTATCGGCTGAGTTCCAAATGAAAGATTTGGATGAAGCTCAGTATGTTCTAGGGATTCAAATTATCAGGAATCGTAAGAACAGAACGTTAGCCCTGTCTCAAGCATCATATATAGAGAAGATGTTATCTAGATATAAGATGTAGAATTCCAAGAGGGGTTTACAACCATTCAGGCATGGAGTTCATTTGTCTAAGGAACAGTGTCCTAAGACACCTCAAGAAATTGAGGATATGAGACTGTTGCACGATTTTTCGATCACCGCAAGCGTACGGGTCGTCACAAGTAATATAGTGATTTTGAGTATAGAGTATCGTCTCCACAGCGATTGGATTTATTCAATTAATTACCATGAGTAATCTTGCTTAACTTTATTTAGAGAACAAAATCTAATGCCGAAAAGAATAATAAAAAGCTAATCTAGAAAGCAAAAGATAAATGGAGACACAATTTGGTGGGATAATTCTAGAGTGCTTGATTTCATCAATTTGACCTTTAATCGCTTAATCAATTAACTAACTTGGATTAATCAATCATTTGATTCATAAGTCTAGAAGCCTAATGACAAGGAATCTCCTGTCGGTCTCCTCCTATCTCATACCCTTCAATAAAGAATCTCTTTTCAGTCTCATCTTTATTTATATAGCATGGCATTACGACCCTTCAATACAACCTCTAAAATTATTTATTCTATCCCGTGTCACTCGGGTAATTAATCGTTAGTCATGCATTCAGTTCTAGTCTAAGCTTCTCTCTGTCGAGTTTCCACTTAGTAACGATTCATTTAATCAGTGATCAGTTGATTAAAAGCAGTACGGACAAAATGCACAAATGAACAATAATGACACTTAAACCACATCAATTCATTAATCCAGCAGAGGTTCAACATCGAAATCAATCTCATAGAATTTAGGAATTTACTACTCATAATCACTAAAATTAAATAATTCTTAATCACAACAATTCTAGAAACTAAAACATAAAGGAAAAGGGAAGAGAAATGCTCATAAAAGTTTCGATCTCCTCGATCCAGCGCCGACCTCCTTAGATCCCGAGCTCCAATGATCTTCAACAAAGCTCCAAAACTCTCCCAAAAATCCCAAGTTTTAGTGTAGACTCTTGAATGGGGGGAAAACCCACAAATTGGCACACAAACTTCATTGCACAAGGCTCCTTTTATAGGCTCCCAGCAGGTGAAGTGTCGCGACGCTCTGACGTCATCTTTTCTTGGGCTCCAGGACGTCGCAGCTTCGAGACGCTATCTAGACAGCGTTGCGACGCTGTCGCGATTCCAGAACTCACCACGCGGCTGCCTGGCGTCGGGACGCTCTAGGCGAGCGTCCCGACGCTAGGCCATGAATCTTCAATAATGACTCCATTTTGACTCCATTTTTGGGCCTCCAACTTTCTTTCGGCCGAAATGCTTCTTGTAATGGATTTTGGACACTTTTTTTTACCCAACTTGATAATTTAAGACTTGAAATTAATGAATTTGGGCTTCTAACTCATTTTTCTTGGCTCTTTGGATTTGGGTCTTCAATGTAATTCTCCAAATTGCTCAAAAAGTCTCCTAAATCATCCAAAATCTCTCAAAAATCCGATTTTTCTTCTTTTGCTCGGTTTTCTGAAAATTAAACATAAAATTGCATTAAAGCACACAATTCATACACAAAACTAGCTAAAATTAATAGGAAAATGATGACATTTTTGCATGTCATCACACCCCCAAACTTAAACCTTTGCTAGTCCCGAGCAAAGCTAAAACCATATATATTAATCAACTATGGCAAATGCATGACTCTAAGCTCAATGATCAAAATAATGAATTCCAACAATTAAAGGAAATATTAAAACATATTCATTCATCACGAAATTTAAATTTAAACTCTTCATCCCTTGCATGTGTGTGTGTGCGAGCTTCCTTATTAGGTCTTTACTAGCCTAGAAAAGGTTTATAGAATCCTCCGTTCATCTTCCCCCTACACTGGCCCTAAGCTCTAATTATCCAGCTTCCCAACAATCAAGAAAGCAATATCTCACTAAGGTGCCTGAAACAACGAGGTATGCCTCCCCCAAACTTGCATTTTTTTTTTAGAATCCTTTTAGATGTAGCGCCTTCGTTTTGGCTTCCCAACATTGGTGATGAAAGCATCCAACTACGAGCGCCTCATCTTTCAGGATGCCGAGGCATTCTCATTTCTTTCCAGCGCTTTCATGCAAAGGCAAACGATGGGTGTCATGAATGCCCCTGGTTACTAACGCTGTCAAGAAAGTGGAGCATTCTTTTTTTTTTATTTCTTTTCTTTTCATATATATTTTTTTCACACTTTTCTTTTCTTTGCAGGCTAATAATCATGATTTTTCTCCCAAGTAAAAAATTACAGACTCTCATGCAGTTCAATCTTTCAAATCAGATCTTAAGCCTATCGAAGTGACAACAAACATCTAGATAATATAATCCAGTTCTAAGCATTCAAAACCATATAAGTACACTAAGTGCTCAACATGTGCAAGAAAATCAAAGAAAAAATTTAAATTTACATGAATCTTGAACATGCTTTGATATTTCACAAAAATTGAACAAAATTCATTATCTAGATCATATCATAGACCGTCCTCATCAAAACAGATGCAATAGAATCGTCATGAAAAAATTTTCAAACAGCTCAGATCAGAGCAACAAAGCCTCCCCCCAAACTTAAATCATACATTGTCCTCAATGTATTAATTATCCAGACTAATTAAGCATGCGTAAGGACAATTAAAAAGATAAAGGGAAAACAATACTGCCCTGGAATGTGAGACAAACCATGGATGTCAGGCTTCAACATTCATTGGGGTTGTTCTTGGAAAAAAATGTGGTCTCGAGTTGCTTCAAATTGATCAACAGGGACGAAAGATCAACATGCTCTAACTACAAAAAAAAATGAAAAACAAAGAAAAGAAAATTAACGGAAAAATAAACTTGGGTTGCCTCCCAAGAAGTGCTTGTTTAACGTCTCTTAGCTAGACAAATTTGTGTGGTTTTTCAAGGCACATAAAAATTCTCGTATTTCTTTGGGCCCTTTTTCCTTGAATCGATGAAGCAGACTATCCCTAGCAGGCTTACTAGCTTTTCATGGGCCCCTGAAGCAGAAATATTTTTTGGTATTTTTTAATAATAAAACCATAAAAGAAGAAAGATCAAAATAAAGGGACTCTGACTCTGACACGTGAGAACAAGAAAAAGAACATTCATTATCAAGAGAGGATGGAGAGGATAAAACAGATAAAGGTTTTTCATCCTTAAACTCTATCTCTTGAAACTCCTCAAACACTATAGGCTCATTTTCTTTTTCTTCCTCACAAACATGTTCTTGGTGGGTGCTAGAACTATCCAATTCTTCTCTACTATTTAAAAAACTTACCCCTATATGCTCAAACTCAGCAAAATTGAAAGAATTAGGCTCCTGAATGGGCGCTAATGAATCAGTGGCCACATGACTCACTAGACACTCTATGGAAGTGGATCCTACTTCCTTTTCTTCCTTTTGGGTCTGGAGTCTCTCCATAGATTTTTTTTTAATTCTAAATTCATGGCTCTAGACTCTTGGATAAAATTTTCAAGCAAGCTTTCTAAGGAAGATTTTTCTTCCATGGAAGCGGATTGCACTTCACTCTCATCCTCTTGGGGATGCAATCTCCCTAGGGATTTTTCTAGAGCTAATTTAGTGGATCTAGTATCCTCAATATAATCTTGAAGCAAACTTTCTAGGGGAGATTTTTCTTCTAAAGGGGGATAATTTGAATAAAAGAAATTGGATAATGGTGTTGGTTCTTCGGGCTCAGATTCCCTAAAGGGCCACCCAAAATTATAAAAAGCCATTTGAAACAATTAATCGCTAATAATCAGGCTTTCAGTCAGATTCAAACACCAATTAAATGCACAACAAGAACAATGGACCAGGATAAATGAAAATAAAGAAAGCGAAATAAAACCTCTAAATTAAAGCAAACAATTTCTTCACAATATTAGTTGAATGAAATTAGCCAATCCCCGCCAACAACGCCAAAAACTTGTTGCACGATTTTCCGATCACCGCAAGTGTACAGGTCGTCACAAGTAATATAATGATTTTGAGTATAGAGTATCGTCTCCACAGCGATTGGATTTATTCAATTAATTACCACGAATAATCTTGCTTAACTTTATTTAGAGAACAAAATCTAATGCCGAAAAGAATAATAAAAAGCTAATCTAGAAAGCAAATGTAACGCCCCAGGATTTTTAAAACTAATCCTAGCGACATTACTAACTCTCAAACCAAACTAACCGAAAGCACCGAAAATTTCGGCAGCATAACGGCATACATAGGACTAACCCAAAATTTTTACATCACCTGTTAAGCATAAAACACACTTCTAGATAACATTCAACCCACAACTACACTCCACAACTCCACAGATTCACAACAGAAACCCATCCTCCACAATAAAGCGAGTCAAATCTCGCATTCGCAACCAACGAAAAAAAAAGTTCATGCAAAATATAGACGTTCAACTCCAATTACTAGAAACGGCTAAACTTTTTAAAATAAAAAGAGTTTCGAATGACAAAGGAAACTAAGCATGACCATCTAACTTCTCGAAAGAGGACAACTATAGCCCCTGAATAAAAATAAACATAATCTCTATCCTTTACAATTCGAAGAATAAAATAACTTTCTACGACAAGCTAGAAAATCAAAAGAAACTTGAAATAAAGATGTCTAAACCAGTGGAGTCACTCCTCGTGCGCCTCCTCAGCACCACCAGGCTCATCATACGCAAACTCACCTGCATTATCTAAAAATGTTTGGGGGAGAAAATGGAGGGGGTCAGTACAACCACGGTACTGGTAAGCAGCTCACACCCGGTGAGCCATCAAGCATCAAACAACAAAATCATCATGCTAGGCACACGCATCCAACTTGCAATAAATACATAATCATGCTCCATAAAACGAGAACTCATCAACAAGACTCTTGTTAACTCAAAAGAATGGCTCATGTAAACACACGACATGCTATGCAACCCACATGGATTCTGCGCCATGCTCGCTTTCTTAGCACATGATTTACGCGTCATGCCACGCACCAATGCACATGAATTCCGCGCCATGCAACGCAACTTAACACGTGATTTCCGCGTCACGCTCCGCACCAAAACATGATTTCCGCGTCATGTAACGCACTCACACCCAGCACATGAATTACGCGCCATGCGCAGCGCACACTCGCACGTGATTTACGCGTCACGCTCCGCACTCACAACCCACACGTGATTTACGTGTCACGCTCCGCACCAATAACATGATTTTCGCGTCATGTAGCGCAATCTTAACACGTGATTTTCGCGTCACGCTCCGCTCACACAACCCGACTCACCTCTCAATGAGCACACAAGACCATGCAACTTGACTATCATGCAGTATAGCTCAAAAGCAATAAGACAACGTGCTTAACACAACCAACAGTTCATCATGCTTTAATATCGATCAAACAGCACTTCTAACACACAAATCAAATTCCATAACAAACACAAGACAACGAGGCATATTAGGAAAGCGATAAACAGCAAGCATGCTCGTGCAGTCAAACAGACTCAACGGATAGAAACTACTTACCGAAAAGCTTACGAGCACTCCTAAGAACTCCTTAAACTGCTCAAGAGATTTAGATAAGCTCCTAAACAACAAGAATAACTTCTAAAATTAGAACTAACTTACTAAATACTTTAAACATACTAGAAGGGTCTAAATCAACTGAGGAAAGTCTATTTCCTTACCGTTTAACCACTAAAAATTCCCCAAGTTAAGAACCCAAAGCCTTCAGAACATGGACAACCATGTCTAAGGCACAACAAGCAATGGGTATTTACCGAAGGGCCATATTTAAGGTTTTTCAGTCGTTGGACAGCAAGCAAAAGACATGAATTCACATTCTAAGGATTCCTAGAGGTTGGGTAACGCTACTCGGGCTTAAGCAATTGATATAAGATATTTTAGCA
Source organism: Luffa acutangula (assembly GCA_036850905.1). Taxonomy (NCBI): domain Eukaryota; kingdom Viridiplantae; phylum Streptophyta; class Magnoliopsida; order Cucurbitales; family Cucurbitaceae; genus Luffa; species Luffa acutangula. The sequence goes on along the minus strand of CM072095.1, from coordinate 21,125,549 downwards.
TGCTTTTTAAACCACGAACAACAAGCATAAACCTCCTAAATCATGATTTAAGGACCTACAAGGGTTGGGTAAAACTAATTAGGCGACGACACATAGCAGACATTAATAGAAACATGCTTTTAAGCCAAAAACCGCAACAAATACTACCCAAACGACCTCGATACCACGCTAGACGGGTTATGCTAACCACGAACAACGTGATAGAACACTCCTTGGACAATGGGTATTCAAGTTTTAAGTGATTCGAACTCAATCGAACACTTTTACGGCGCTGCAGATCAGAATTTTCAACATTAAACTAAATTCCAGCACTTAAACAACTTGGCCATTCTAATATTGAAGTCGAATGAGCATGGGTAATGATTTTAACATGCTTTTAAAGCTTAACACATAACGGCAACTCAACTTAAAGCTAACGAGTCTTAGGGAAAGAGGTGATACTTACTCAAACGAACCTGCTTTCACGCTAGACGGGTTGTAATAACCTCGAACAACGCATTAGAACGATCCTTGGGTAGTGGGTATTCGAGCTTATAGTGATTCGAACCCAATCGATCACTTAGACGGTGCTGCAGAATGAAAATTTCAATGCTATCTAACAATTTCCAGCACCTAATCCATTGGGTAATCTAATTTAAGCTCTAACCATGAATGGGTAAGAGTTAAAACTTACCGGAAACGTTAACCGATGACGTAACGATCCAAAACGGAGCCAAAACACCACTAGACAGAGGCAAAATCGCGCGGAACTGAGGCTTCGAGCTGCTAGAATGCGAGATCTAATGGATCGAACCAAGAGACACTTAGATCGGGCTTAAAAAAAAACCAAGAACAACGGAAAAGAATGCTTACCCACGATTTCTTCCACTACATGGCACCAAACACCCACAAGGAGACCCACGAAGAGATGAAATCGGGAGAGAGGGAGAAAGAAAGCCGCGGAGGAGAGAGAGAGAGACGCGAGCGACTAGAGGGAGATAGATTCGCGGAGAGAGGGAGGCCGACAGCTTGAACTCGATGGTTTGCAACAGCTGCTCGACGCACGGCAGTGGGTTGGGCGACAACAACGGCGGCGCGACGGTTGGGTACTGGCGGCGATGGCGCTTGTGGTGCTGGCCGGCGAAACAAAACGCAGAAGAGGGGGAGGGGGCTGGCTCACGGCAAGAAGGAAAGAGATGGAGAGAGAAAAGGGAAATTAGGGCTTTTTTTTTTCTTTTCTTACATGATTTACTCATCTTTAAATAAACCATATGAATAAAAACCCATTCTAATTAGGATTTAGAATTTCAATTTAAATCCCCAATTAGAAACTTACTCCCAATCTTAGCTCCTAAAGAATTCGGGATTTAAACTAATTAAGAGGAGTTCGGGTCTTTTGATATTTAAAATAAATATCGAATATTAAACCTCCAAACTTTAGGAAATTAAAGATTTAATTAAAAATCTCTTTTCCTTAAATTATAGAAATTTAATCTAACGACCCAAAGCTAAACTTAAATTCTAATTTTCCAAATTAGAATAAAAACGTCTAATTAATCCAAAATAACTCGATTTCGAAACGCGGGGCGTTACAGCAAAAGATAAATGGAGACACAATTTGGTGGGATAATTCTAGAGTGGTTGATTTCATCAATTGGACCTTTAATCGCTTAATCAATTAACTAACTTGGATTAATCAATCATTTGATTCATAAGTCTAGAAGCCTAATGACAAGGACTCTCATGTCGGTCTCCTCCTATCTCATACCCTTCAATAAAGAATCTTCTTTCAGTCTCATCTTTATTTACTTAGCATGGCATTACGACCCTTCAGTACAACCTCTAACGTTATTTATTCTATCCCGTGTCACCCAGGTAAATAACCGTTAGTCATGCATTCAGTTCTAGTCTAAGCTTCTCTCCGTCGAGTTTCCACTTAGTAACGATTCATTTAATCAGTGATTAGTTGATTAAAAACATTACGAATGAAATGCACAAATGAACAATAATGACATTTAAACCCCATCAATTCATTAATTCAGCAAATGTTCAACATCGAAATCAATCTCATAGAATTTAGGAATTTACTACTCATAATCACTAAAATTCAATAATTCCTAATCACAACAATTCTAGAAACTAAAACATAAAGGAAAAGGAAAGAGAAATACTCATAAAAGTGTCGATCTCCACGATCCCGCACTGTCGGGTTCTTAGAGTGAGTAAAAATATAGTATAAAATACTCTAGAATTCCTGTGCAAGTATACACAGTCTGCAGCAAGTAATATTATCAATCCGAGCCCTGAATGAGTTTCCACTCTACCTATTTTTGTGTAACTTTTTAATGGTTTCAAGAATAATAAAATGATTGGGTTTATCGGAATTATGCAGAAGCAAAATAAATGACAGAACAATAAGTAAACAAATAGATAGACAGATTAAAGGCAGGCGCTGGTTAGGTTTAGTGATTATTCTAAAATATGCTCCAGCAATATTATTGATCATGCATTTCTCGTAGTATTATTAGCGGATTCCTCCCGGAACTCCGGATCTTTTGGGATATGTTTCAAACCCAATGAAGTACGACCGATCAAGCACTAGGCAACTGGCTATCCCTAGCTCAGTCACTGGCGTTCACCAATACACAATGATCGTAGTGTGGATAATTGCCACACACTCTCTAAATCATCCCTGAAACTAGAGAGAGCTATTCACACCGGCTGGCCAGGCGGGCATAAAATAAGAATAAGCACAACAATTAACCAAAATGCGATAGTCAATTTATTACTAGAGATGAAGCACAGTAATCACATTATTCCTAACCAACACCCTAAGCTACTTAGTTCATAATAGGCATAGGAATACGAATTACAATCTGAGTATGCATGTCCATAACCACAAGTTAATAAAGAAAATAAACTCCATAATCAGCTTGCAGTAGATGGTGCTCTTGATGATCTTCAATCTCCCTATACTATTCGACTTCCAAGGGAAAACATGGAATGAATTTGACTTTGACGGCTACTTCCTTTTATAGAAGGACAAGATGCTTGAATTAGGTCAACTTGGACACGTGTAGGGCTCTCCTTGCTCCTTTATCCCGAAAATAACTCAACAGAAGTCTGTTCATGAAGTTGGCTAACGAGCTGTGATGTGGTAGTTTCTGCTCCCAGTTTTGCTGCAATATAGAATTTGCTCCCTCCAGTCGCTCAGCAGCATAATCTGCACAAAATAATTTCCAATGCTTCCATTCTTCCAAATGGGTTAAATCATGTAATATCTATCCAAAACCAACCCTAATAAGCATAAAGGACACACAAATCCCTATACAATCGAGGCCTAAATAACTATCTTTTGGGCAGTTATCACACACCGACCTCCTTCGATCCCGAGCTCCAAAGATCTTCAACAAAGCTCCAAAACTCTCCCAAAAATCCCAAGTTTTAGTTTAGGCTCTAGAATGGGGGGAAAACCCACAAATTGGCACACAAACTTCATTGCAAAAGGCTCCTTTTAGGCTCTATAATGACATTGTTCGCGTCATGCTCCACGACACATGAATTCCACACCATGTGCTGAGCTAATTACACGATTTCCACGTCATGTTCCACACCTACTCCACATGAATTCCGCGCCATGTGTTGCGCCACTCATACGTGATTTCCGTGTCACGCTTCGCACTCACACCCACGTGATTTTCGCGTCACGCTCCGCTACACATGAATTACGCACCATGTGTTCTGCCTCACACCCGACTCATGCTACACATCCCCCATGCAACATGCAAGCCAGATTCAAAAGCTAAACTCAACATTCACCATGTTCAAGACAACACTCATCATGCTTAAACATCCTAAGCGAACACATCTCAAGCAACAGAGAGAACATGATTCACGATTGACACAACCGTTTCAACATTTACAACACAACAATTCATACATAGCAACTCATACTCAGTACAAATATAGGAAAAACAGATAAAACAAACAATCATGCTACATGCAGTCAAACAAGCTTAGTAAGTAGAACTACTTACCTACAACGCTTCCAAGGCAACCTTAGTAATCCAAGGTAGTTTAATAAAGCCCTAAATAACAAGGTTAAAACCTACTGAATTAGAACCAACTTAAAACGACCCTAAAAATGCTTAAAAGGCCTAATTCAACTAAGAAAAGACCTATTTCCTTGCTGGACAGCCACTCAAGATCTCCCAAATTAAAAACCCACAACCTGTAAACCATGGGCAACCATATCTAAGGCTCAACGGGCAATGGGTATTCGTTGAATGACCAGATTCAAGGCTTTTCAGCCACTAGACAACAAGTAAAAGTCACAGGAATGACATTCTAAGAACTCCTAAAACTTGGGCAATGCGACTACGACTTAGATAATTAATAGGAACCTATTTGGCATGTTTTTAAACCACGAACAACAAGCAAATGACTCATTAATCCATGCTTTAAGAACCTATAAGGGTCGGGCAAAGCTATATAGGCGGCGAGACTAAATGGGCATAGACATAATACATGCTTTTAACCAAAATGGAAATTATGACCCATTTAAATGCATAAACTAGGACCTATAAAGATTGGGTGACACTTTAAGAGTCTAAAAACTAATGGGCAATGATCTAAAACATACTTTAAAGCTAGATCATCTAATGGGCAGCACAATCTAAAGCTATCAAATTAGGGACAACCAAGAAACTTACCCAAACAGACCCGCTTTCACGCTAGACGGGTTATTCTAACATCGAACAGCGTGTTAAAATGCTCCATGGGCCATGGGTATTCGAGTTGAAGTGTTTCGAAATCAATCGAACACTTTGGCGGCGCTGCAGATCAGAAAATCAAACACAACCTTAATTTTCCAGCACCTAAAACGAATGGGTATTTTTACTTTAAGCTCTAAACAAGGATGGGTAAGAGCTAAACGTACTGAAATCGCTACGCGACGACGAAACACCCACAAATTGAGCAAAGACGGCGTCAGACAGCAACTAATAAGACCTTAAATCATGAAATACGGAATCCATAGCAAGTGGATACTTGCTTAAACTTGAATAAAGGTCCAAAGGAGCATGGGTAAGGGATTAAGCTTACCAAAAAGCCAAACGACACCAACAACAGCTGGAAACGTTGCTGGACAAAGGCGAAATCGACTAAAACGGGAATGACAGGGCTCCGAATCGCTAGACATGCAAGATCTAACAACATTGAACCAATAGAAACTTAGATCGAGCATCAAAACACCTATATCGAGAGAAAGGAGACTTACCCACGAGGTTTTCTTGTTTAAAACGCAAGGAAAAGAGAGAGACGACGCGGGAATGAGAGGTCACGCGAAGGAGAGACCATCGACGTTGCTTTCGGCAGCTGGGTCTTCTTAGGCAAGGGTCGGCGACGACTTTACAACCACATCCACGGGGAGAGAGAGCCGCGGAGAGGGGAAGGGATCACAAAGGGAGGTGGGTCGGCGAACGGCTACGACACTCGTTCGACTGGACAAAGAGAGAGTATCCGCAAGGAAACGACGACGGCAGCAGGTGAACAGGGACGGCGGCTGCGCGACTGGACAGGGAAGGCAGCGGTGCTGACGACTCGACTGGGGGGCTGCCTCACGAGAGAAAGAAAGATAAGAGATGGGGAAAGGGAGCTCTAGGGCTTTGTTTTTCCTTTTCTTTAAAATTTCTTTTCTTTTTTTTTTTCTTAATAACCATAAGCCCAAAAATAGAATTTCTCCCAACAACCACTCGATATTCAGTGTATAACTTTGAATTTACAACATTGAGATTCCTCAACCGAATACAAACCAAGCCCTTTAGGGAGGGATATATTTTAAAAATAACTCTTAATTCCCAAACACTTTGGTTTTAATTTAAATCCCTAAGTTCAAGCCAAAATAGAAATTTATATTTCCTTCAACTCAAAACACGACATTTAAATACACCCAAAGACACGAGGCGCCATAATTGATTGTTGATTGACTTTATATTACCATTTGTTATAATATAAGTCTTATCTTTTTTAAGCATGTGACCTAATTTTTCAATAGTATTGTTGAACAATACTGCTTGAATCTTTGTACGCTGAAAAGTTAGATAAAAGTAAATGATTATTATGAATAAAATTGACATATAAAAAATAAAGAAAAATTAAAAATAAATAGAAAATGGAGATAAAAAATAAATAAAAAATAAAGAGGAGTTATAATTACATGTTCATCTAATAAGATGATTTTTAAAATGTGTAGGTCATCACCACTACGTCCATTCTCTTTGACCAAGTTGAAGATTGTTGATTTGCCTATTCTCCTTGACCAAGTTGAAGATTGTTGTTTGGGATCACTTTGGAAGCCATGATTTCAAGAGTGATGGAAATGATTTAAAAAAATTGTAGGACTATATATAGGTGAATTATGTAAACTAAAATTTAAAAAAAAAAAGATTTTTTTTTTTTTAAAAAAAAAGAAAACCTAAAAGTTTGGAATTACATGTGTGGATCTAAAAAACCAAAGATTTCTACAATTTTTGAATGATCTAAATTCATATCTTAAACCAATTCTTAAATATAAACGTGTGAATGATCTAATCCATATCTCAAACCATTTTTAAAAGTTAAAAAAGGAAATTTTTAAATATTAATTATTAATTAATCCTAAAAATGTAGATTAACGTGGGAATGATCTACCAAAGATTTTTAAATAATTAAATATGAATATCAAACCATTTTTAAAAGTTAAAAAGGGATTTTTTTTTTTTTTAATAAATGTGTTATCTTCGATTTTTCATAACCTAAAAATCTAAGATCCAAAATTATTTAAAGAATTAAATATAATTTTTGAGAAAATATACTTTATCTTAAATTAAAAAAGAGATTTTTTTTTTTTTTAGAAAAGAAAACCTAAAAATAAAGAATAACGTGTGCGGATCTAAAAAACCAAAGATTTTTACAATTCTTAAATATAAACGTGGGAATGATTTAAATCCATATCTCAAAAAAAAAAAAAAAGTTAAAAGAGGAGAATTTGAATAATTAAATATTAAATAATTAAATAGGAAGGACAGACGAAGAATTCGAAGTTTAAAAAGGGGCTAAAAAGGAAATCAAAAGTTTCTCCCCTTAAGCGTCATTTATATATAATAATATAATATTATAGATTATAGATTAAAGATATGTGTAAAATTAAGAAATAAAATAATTTTATCTTGTTCCAACTTATTAAAGCTAAAATAATATATAAATATATTGCAAATTTTAAGAATTGAAAATTAAAACAGCCTAGGTAAAGAAAAAAATAAATGAAATTGAACATTTGCATTTTTTTTCTAATTTAAACTAAAGTTGCATTAAAAAAAACCAAACCTAAAAATGTCTAATAGATCGAGAAAGCAAAAGAAGGGATTATGTGCCCCTCTAACCAACAAACTGATGCAAATTTGCTTACCTTAAGTGTACGGGTCAAGTAAGAATATAGTCTTTTCGTTTAAAAAAACAATCAAAATTTATTATGTATGTATTTATTTTTTAGAATTAATCAGGTAAACTTTATGAAATTTTAATAAATTAATCAATAAAATAATCAAAATTAATTCAAACTATTAATAAAAATTAATCAATTATGGCCCGTTTAATAACCATTTGGTTTTGAGTAATTGCAGTGGGTGACAAATTAATTATATATAATGACAAATTTAGCACATGATAAAAAGAATTGCAAATATAGCAAAAAATTAGAATACATCTTGATAATTCCCATTTTACCCTTTCTTCCCTCATTTCTTGTGTATTTTGAAATCTGTTACGATTTCTTCTTCTTTTTTTTTTCATTTTTGTGCATTATTTGTTACGATTTCTTCTCCTTCTTCTTGTTTTTTTTTTTTTTTTGTATTTTTTATTGCATTTTTGTGCATTATCTATCTATTACGATTTCTTCTTATTTTATTTATTTATTTATTATTTTTTTTTCATTTATGAGGGTAGAGTTCTTGTGTGATTAATATGTTTTTTTCCCTCTGTTTTGTTTTGTGCAGTTTATTAGGTTGTGCATTTTCTTCTTCTTTTTTTTTATTTGCTTTGCTTTGTTTTTTCACAACTTTATGTCAATTGAGCTAAGCTCTTGTTGATCTTCTTTTTAATTCAAGAATGCAAAGAATACAAAAATAACAATTCCGATTAATCGTAGTCTATCACTGACTATTACTAGTCGAAGTTTATTGCAAACTATAATTGATAGATAATGAAATACAAAGAATACACGAATAGAAATTTTATGGTGGTGGTCACATAATGGTTATTTTTGGATTTTATGTTCTAATTGCCACGAGGGACTTAAATTTTTTTGTCCAATTTATGATTGTAGTATATAATTTTGGATGAGTTTCTAATTACCGAGATGATTGCAATGCAAAGTACTTTACTGATAGATTTTAATTAAATTGATTTCTATCAGTAACAATCATTGGTAGACTTCAATTAATTGATAATTAACTGATTTCTATCCGGGATAGAAACTGATAGACTTCAATTAACTGATTTCTATCTCCCATAGAAAATGATAGATTAGAATTAAACTAATTTCTATCAGTGATACAAGTCAATAGACTTAATTAAATTTATTTATGATAGAAACTGATAAACTTCAATTAAATTGGTTTCTATCAGTGATAGAAACTAATAGTCTTGAATTATTTTGATTTCTATCAGTGATAGAAACTGACAACCTTGAATTAAACGGTTTTCTATGAGTGATTATCACTGATAGACTTAAATTAAACTGGTGGATAGAAATTGATAGCCATGAATTAAACTGAACTAATAGCCTTGAATTAAATTGTTTTCTATCAGTGGCTATCACTGATAGGCTTGAATTAAACACGATAAAAACTCATAGATTATGATTATCAGAGTCTATCAGTGATACACACTGATAGACTCCGATTTATCAAAGTTTATCAGTGTCTATCATTAATAGACTCTGATTAGTCGAAGTCTATTCGTGACTATCAATAATAGACTATTGGAGATACTAAAGGTATTTTCGTAATTTTACGTATTTTTTGCTATTTCCGCAAATAATTTTATTTTTTTTGCTATTTTTGCAATACTTTTGCCGGTTTTTTCTATCTGTGCAAATCCCCCTTTGGTTTTTGAAAATTAGGTTTATTTTCTATAAATTTCCACACCATGGTTTCATTTTTGTTAAAGACACACTTGAATTCCTAACCAAATTCTAAAAACAAAAACAAGTTTTTGAAAACTATCTTTTTTAGTTTTCAAAAATTGGCTTGGTTTTTGAAAACATGGGAAGAAGGTAGGTGAGAAAAAACAAAGAAACTTAGAGTTGGAAGTGGTGTTTATAAGCTTAAAAACCAAAAACCAAAAACAAAAAACCAAATGGTTATCAAACGGGGCCTTAATAATCATGAAATAAATTTAATCGCATAAACTATGTTAATTTAACTAATTAAAATTATTTACTTAATTTTTTTAATAAATATCTTTAAATACAATAATTTAATACATTTGTATCCATAAAAATTAATTACATAAATATTTTAATAATAATATGATTATTTATTTATTAAAAGGAAAGCCAAAAAAATAATTAATTGATTATAAATAATCAATAAGTAATCAATTATAATTATTGAAAAATGATTTTTTATACTAAATTCATTTAAATAATTTTAATTCAATAATTAAATATATTTTCGATAATGTTAACTGATTAATTATAATTTTAGTAAATATGTAATTACATCCCTATAATAAACTTGGACTATGTATTTGTTTAAAAATTGAAATTCTCGACAAATTATTATTTAATCTAATTAAATAATTTATTATATTATTTTTTTAATTCAGTATCCATTAGTTAATTAATTAACTATATTCAAAATAAAATTGCAAATAAAAATAAAAAAGAAGAGATGGGCAAAGAGAAAACTCATGCTTTTGCAACGACATAAAAAGCCCTTGCTTATGGGCATAAATGATGTATGGGAATGCGTTATTTCCATAGGCCCACCACAAAAACCTTGAAATAAACAAGGTTATCAGAAACTCTTGCCCATTCCCATCTTCAAAACCCTTGCACCAAACGACCCCTTAACGATTTCTACCAAACGACCCCTTAACGATTTCTAAGACTATCTCTCATCTCCTGATCTCAAGATTATCTTAGTTATGCACAACACGATCTAACCTAAATCCTCTCTCCCGAGCAAGACTTAGAGAAAACATCATTCAATTCATGACCAATGAATCAAAAGCATTAAGAGTAGAATATGCATAAAGGAATTCAAAGTAATACATAACCAAGCAATAATCCATCAACGTCCAAAGGGCTACATCAATTCCTAATACAATCAAGCTAGCTACTCATAGTCAAAGAACTACAAATAAAACTTGAAAGAAAAACCATAAAAACAACAAGAAATAAGAGATAGAAAAGGAAAACTCTCGAATCCATTGAAACTGGCACGTCCCCGTCACGATCTCCACGTTTTCAAGCTTGGTTCCCACTCCTTGGCATTGCTCCAGCTCCCACCAAAGGTCTCTAGTCGAAATTAGGGCTAAAATCTGAATAAATGGACTCCCCTTGGCCGTAGCACATAATGTGGTATTTATAGGAAATTTGTTGGTAGCGTCGCGACGCTGTCTTTGCCACAGCCAAAAACATAAAAGGAAAACCAGCGTCGAGATGCCCAGAAAACAGTGTCTCGATGCTAGCTCTTGGGTTTGCCTCAAACTTAAGCCTCCAACTTTGATTCTTTTTGCTTCTTTTGCTCTTTTTTGGTCCCGAGCACCCGATCAACTTCCTAATTCAACATTTCCTCCAAGTATTCATTTCCTACAAAATAAAAATTAAAGTGCATAAAATCGACCAAATAATACTCAAAGACTAACTAAAATAAATCGGGAAAAATGGCTCGATATGCACACTATCACAAACCAAGAACCAATTTTGGTAGATTTCTTGGAAAATTACATACATATATAACCTATAATTTCGGGGGCTAGATTCGCCCCTAACTATAAAATCAATCCAAAGGTCAAAGGTCTTTACCACTACATGCATACGTTAAAAAAAATTGTGTTGAAAAAAGAATTTTCAGTTAACTTGGTTAATTAATTTTAAAGTTATAGTATATGTTATGGGTAATTTTGATGTAATAAAATTCTAGAAGAAAGTGAGTTCGGGCCCATCCCAAGTGGGCCAGCGAAGGAAGAGGGAGGCCAATTTTCGAGAAGTGTGGCCCAACACTCTCCTTGGCCCAATGCCGAGGTCGACTAGGCTTCAAAGCCCGATTATTGCTTGGTCCACGGAGCGGGGGTCCATGGAGGAAAAGGAGAATGAAGGGAAACCCTAATCTAGGGTGAGGTATAAAGGTTCCTCTTGGAACCCAGGTAAAGGGGTTCGAAAGATAGATTCCTAACGCCATTATTTTACTATAGCTCTTATTGTTTTGTTGTTTTTCCTCCGATTATTGACTTAAGCATCGGAGTGTGTGGCAAGCACCACACCGGTGTGCAGTGTTTGCTCCATATTTGCAGGTCACGTCTTTCCCGTATTCAACAATTTCACTATTGATGTCACGTGAAGTTCAGGTGAGTTGCTTGGTCGGATTTCGCCATCAACAGTTGGCACTGTCTGTGGGGAAGAAAGTTGGCTTGTGTGCACTCCACATTGGGGTGAAGTACAACGAGTAAGAGAATGGAGAGAGAATCAAGAAGGAGAGACAAGTCGTCGGCCTCAAGCTCAGACCCAGGAGATGGAGATAGCGACCCTAAAGGGGCGAGTAAACAAGATAGAGTAGAGTCTGCCCGAGATTCTGAGCATCCTGAAATAGCTGAATCCCAACATGAAGTGTCATAAGAGTTCCCCGCGCAATCAGGACAAAGAAAATAGGTCTTGGAAGAAGAAACATGGGAGATGGATAGTGTTACCAGTAAGCAGCGAAGACCAGAGTCCGCCAAAGAACCAAACTTGAAGGGTCCAGGGCCGAGCAGCAGGGGGGATCGTAAGGGTGAACTTGACGTACCAGATGAAACTAGTATAGTGGGTTCGCACAACATGGTCGAGGCCGAGGCCGAATTCTCGTAGAGGTCGAGCTTAAGGAGAGAGTCCGAGTTGAAGTTGAGGCTAAAATGAAGGTTGAGGTCGAAGCCGTGGCGAAAGCTAGGGTTGAGGTCAAAGTCAGGGCTAGAGTTCAGGCGGGGATGACCAAAGGTGGTCCCAACTGGGGGTTGGATATCAAGGGAAACGCGCAGCCCCAGGATGCAGACAAGGAGGATCTTGAAGATTTAATTAGGCAAGTCGACCCGCTGTTTACTGATGAAATCATGCAGGCAGTGGTCCCACAAAAGTTGAAGCTATCGACTTTCCAGAAGTATGATGGGAAGAAAGACCCGGTTCAACATTTGGACACCTATCGATCGTGGATGGAGTTTCATGGGGTTTTGGAGGCAACCAAGTGTCGTGCTTTCTCTCTAACCTTGACGGGAATGGCACGATAGTGGTTTAGCAAGTTGCCACGGAAATCCATCGGGTCTTTCAAGGAATTGTCACGAGTTTTTGTCATGTAGTTTCTAGGGGCAAGATATCGGCGTAAACCACAGTTCGACCTGCTGACCATCAGGCAGAGACCCGGGGAAAGCCTGAACGGATACCTAACATGTTTCAGTAATGAGGTGCTACAGGTCGAAGGGTACGACGATGGTGTGGCTTTAATTGCAGTTATTTCAGGATTGCAGGATGAAAAGTTGCTGAATTCCATTGGAGAAAACCAGTCGCGTACGTATGCAGAGTTCGTCTCCAGGGCACAGAAGTACATAAACGCGGAAGAGCTGATGAAATCCAAGCGTTCAGAGAGAGAAGCACAGAGGGTGACTACCATTGATAAGGACATAAAGAAAGAGGAAAAAGGGAAGAGGCACCGACGGGAGGACAGAGGTTGAGATCGTAACAGTTACCCCTCTAGCCGAGGCCGAGCCAATCAGAGGGAAGGCCGAGGCTGACCAGATTCTAAAGGTAAATTCCAAAGATATACACCACTTTCTATCCCACTCGATCAGATTCTGGCAGCGGTACAACACACGGATATGCTGAGGCATCAATACAGGCTGATAACGGACCTAGACAGGAGGAATAGGAACAAATACTGCATGTTTCACTAGGACCACGACTATACAACGCGCAATTGTATACAGTTGTGGGACGAGATAGAAAGCCTAATCAAAGAGGGATATCTAAAAGAGTTTGTCAGTAGAGAAGGGAATAAGAGACCGAGGGCGATCGAAGAAGAACGTGCCCAAAATAATGATGACCCTCCACTAGAGATGAAGACCATTATCGGAGGACGAGCAGAAAGAGAGTCAAATTGGAAAAGGAAAGCAGTAGCTCGAGAAGCAAGGTTCGAGATGGAAAGCCAAGGTATGTACTCGATCCAGCTCTCCAAGAACTTGCCATCAATTGAGTTCACTGAGCTAGAGGCCTCCGACATCTGCGAACCCCCCAACGACTCACTAGTGGTGAGCTTAATGATTGCCAACGCAAGGGTTCACCGGGTTCTGATTGATGGGGGAAGTTCTGTAGATGTTCTATCTTCAAAGGTATTCGAAGCCATAAAGTTGGGAAGAGAATGCCTGAGACCGAGTGTCACACCTTTAGTAGGCTTTGGAGGGGAGTAAGTAATGTCGGAAGGTAGTATTGAGCTACCAGTGACCTTTGGAGAAGGCCAGAGTGTGGTGACAAGGATGATTAACTTCCTATTGGTTGACTGTATCTCAACTTACAACGCCATTCTAGGAAGACCTGTTTTGCATGAGTTGAAAGCTGTTGCGTCAACCTATCACCGGATGATGAAATTCCTGGCTGATAATGGAGTAGGGGTGGTTCAAGGAGAACAAAAAGCTTCCAGAGAGTGTTACTTCACAGCACTCAGAGAAACGAGCAAGCAAGCAAGCACTGACTCATGGACGGGCCAAGGCCGAGCCCGAGCAGGGGAACATCCTTCCCCCATGGAGCACTGATAGTTGGTGTTTTGTTCCCATTATGTTTTGCATTGACTAGTCACATTTTCATTATGTTTTTAGCATTTACATTTGTAGGTGTAGGAAATTTAAAACGCTCATTTGCGCTTTCTCTAATAAAATTCCATAGTTGATTCTTTTTTTGCAGCTGGCCTAATATAATACGCAATAATGTCCTTGGGAGAGTGGAAAACCTAATACTCTCTAAGGCAATCGACATGCAAAAATGTCCTTGGTGGAGTGGAAACCCCGAGACTCCCCAAGGCAATCGACAGACGAAAATGTCCATGGTAGAGTGGAAACCCCGATACTCCCCAAGGCAATCGACAGGCGAAAATGTCATTGGTAGAGTGGAAACCCCAATCTTTCCAAGGCAATAGATATGGAAAAATGTCCTTGGTGGAGTGGAAACCGCGATATTCCCCAAAGCAATCGATAGACGAAAATGTCCTTGGTGGAGTGGAAACCCCAATACTCCCTAAGGCAATCGACAGTCATAGTATCTTTAGAGGAACAAAGGTACTAGTGTTCTCTACCACCTCAAGGTACTTAGTTTTGAACGAGCAAAGGATCGGGATTGAGGCTCATATCAGTTCATACCAGTAGAGAAAGTGCAGGGCACTAAAAACTTCGAAGTATGACAAAATACCCAACAAATTTCTTTTAGTCAAAGCTTAATTTTTGTTTCAAAATTACACTTGAGTAGGGGGCTGAGAAGGGTAGACTATCTATTGATCGATGTTTGAAGCTCGTCCAAAAAAAGACTATGTATCTAGAGGGCCGAGGCCAACCGTCCCTTTTTTATTGTTTATTCAGTCTCACTGATTTATTGTATATGTTGTTGCGGCAAAAGGCTGTGGCCTATCAGGGCTAGGCCTATGGTAAGTTTTGATCATGCTCTCGTTATTCTTTTGCAAGTATGTTACTGCTTGCCTAGGCAGGAGCTCAAGGCCGACCAGGCCAAGTACATGTTTAGTTCCCTGTATTCTTTTTTGCAGGAAAAATGATGTTGAAATCATTGGGTTAGGCCAAGGCCGCCAGGCCATGCCTATGTTATTTTTTTGCCAAAATGTCACTGTTTAGTGCAAGAAAGGTAATACTGAAGTGAGATATTCTACTTAATTGATGTGTGACATTTTGATCGGAATGTCGTTGTTTGGCTTATTTAGGTCGGGTATGTGGTCAACCTCGACCCCATACAGAGGCCGACCAGTTTGATTTTGCTTGAATTATTTATAAGCGAGGAAAGTTAGAGTAATTTTAAGACAAAAAAAGCATGGCATGGTTGTTTTTCATTAATCATAGAAGGGAAATTACATAAAGATGGATAAAACAAGTACATCAAAGAAGGAAAGGATGATAACGACAACAGCAATTTTGGAGGCTCGGGTCTCAAGTCTTCCGAGGTCCATGTGATCTCTATCGTCGGAAGACTCGTTAGATGAAACAAAGGCATCGGGGTTGGTTTAAAGGGTAGCAAGGTCTTCTTTAATGAACGAGCCATCTATAGTTGGATGACGTTTTCCGAATCTTTTGACAACCTACTTGATGCCTCATTCTATATTTCATATTGCATGGTATAAAACTTGTTAGTCTTCCAAAACTCCTCAGCAAGGTAGTTGGCATCGGCCAAGAGAAACCTTTGCCTCCTTTAGTTGGGCTTTGATAATTTCCAGCTCAGCTTCCCTAGAGTTTAGTTTCGCCCGAACTTCATCTAACAGGCGGTTGTCTTGGTCAAGCTTCTCTTGTACCAGAGTAAGCTCGCTTCTAGGGATGCAGTTCAGTTGGAGCTCATTGATCTTGTTCGCCAAGCTTATGGAAGAGGCGGTGACCTTCGTGAAAGCCTACACTAAGGAAAGCAAAGTTAAGTTAGCAAGAAGGATAATAAAGGCATGAGAAGGGAAATGTTTTAAGAGCTCACATCCCGAAGGTGTTGTTGGGCATCCCTAATGCCTTGAGTAGGGTCCTCGACCTCTAACTCTCCCTCAGGCCTTTGAGACTACATCTCTACCAGCACATGAAGTTCTGCATCATTATTTCCATCTCGCTACCACCACCACTGTAGTTCTCAAGCAAGGCAAACACTGGGATACCCGTCTGGAGATCAGAGTTGGTAATCGTGGAACGCGTCCTACGGGTGGAAGGGGCTGGTTGGTGAAAGGGCTCGACAGGGGCTCGCGGGGTGTCATCCTCAATGGGATCCACGGAAGCTGCTCGCGAGGTTCCAGCTCTGTTGCGAGATTCAGGCCTTCTCCTCTGAGCATCATACATTCCACGAAAGGCCATTTCTGTGAGAGATGACAGAAAATCAAAAGAGTCAGTGAATATATGCGTGAGAAAAGTGAAAGCAGTAATGTGGCAAGAAAGGCCCGAGGCCACCCCAGACCACCAGGGCCGACCCGAGGCCACCGAGGCCGAGCCCCTCCGAGGCTTACCTTCAGGTTATTGGGTTTTATGCCCTAAAACTAGTAGATAGTAAATGAAACAAATTAATCGATCTCAATAAAGCGTTATTTGAGTAATTCAGTAATTTGGTTATTGAATAATCGAGTTTGCATTAATAAACCCTAAATCCAATAAACTAAGATCGAATGGGGGTTGGGAACACTAGATGTAACGCTGTTAAATAGTCTAGGTTTCTATATCAATAGGATGCCCTAAGTAACTCAATCTCAATCCTGAGTCTGTTATGAACCCCTTTCAGGAGGGATTGTCCTTAGATTTGTATGGGTGAGAGTGGCAAATTCGCCGACTCAATAAGCCTACCATTTCAAGGGCAAGACCAATGGTAAATTCCAACTAGGTGTGCAAATAATGGGTGCTGAGATTAAAGCAACTTTTAAAGTTTCAAAAGCCTTCCTACAATCTGCATTAAAGTAAAAAACATGAACAGTACACAATAAGTTACAAAGAGGTTTACAAATTTTTGAAAAAATCCTTTATGAACCTCCTATAAAATCCAACATGACCTAAAAAACTCTGAATTCCTTTCACGGAATTTGGTGGTTCTAATCTTTCAATCACCTCAATTTTTGCTCTATCAACTTCTATATCATTCTTAGAAATCCTATGACCTAACACTATGCCCTCCTTCACCATGAAGTGGCATATCTCCAAATTAAGGACTAGATGGGTATCCTCACATCTTTTTAACACCACTTTTTCATTTTTTCTTTCTAAAGAACAAACTTCTAAATCCTCTACACTAACCTCTCCATGATCTTTCCAATGTTTACTAGCCGAATCCTGAATTGCTGTCTCAACAATTGTGTTCTCCAGAATCCTAATGAAAGAGCAATCTTCCATTTCGTCTAGATACTTCATGGCCTTAAACACATTAAATTTTACTTCCTCATTACAGACCCTCATTGTTAATTCCCCTTTTTAAACATCTATTAATTCCCTACCAGTAGCGAAAAATGGACGACCTAAAATATATGGGACATCTTTATCAGCCTTATAGTCTAAAATAATGAGGTCAACAGGAAATTTGAATTTATCTACCTTTACTAAGACATCCTCAATTTTACCCTCTGGATATGTGATAGACCTATCAGCTAGTTTGAGTGTGACTGTGGTAGGCCTAGCTTCACCAATACCTAGCTTTGGATACACCGAAAGAGGCATAAGGTTAATGCTTGCACCTAAACCCTAAACCCTAAAATATCCTTAAGAAATTTAGCATAATTAGGCATTTGGTCAATAGCTTCTACTAAAGGGATATTTATATGCAATTGCTTAAGAATGTCTAAAAACTTTTTAAATTGACCATCTTTATTCTTATGCCTTTGCCTTTGTGGAAAAGGTAGAGGTGGTTGATAACTGTCCAAAAGGTAGTTTTTTAGGCCTCATTTATATAGGGATTTGTGTGTCTTTTATGCTTAATAGGGTTGGTTTTAGATAGATATTACATGTTTTAACCCATTTGGAAGAATGGAAGCTTTGGAAATCATTTTGTGGAGAATCTGTTGTTGGGCGACTTGAGGGAGCAAATTCTGTGTTGCAGCAAAGCTGGGAGCAAAAACTGCCACATCACAACTCGTTAGCCAACTTCATGAACCGACTTCTGTTGAGTTATTTTTGGGATAAAGGAGTAAGGAGAGCCCTACACGTGTCCAGGTTGACCTAATTCAAGCCTCCTATTCTTCTATAAAAGGAAGTTTCCCTTGAGGCCTTGCCTTCAGCTCATTAGCTAGCTGACCCACTTTCAATTCCAGGGCTCTCATTGATGCTTGATTACTTTGAATTGCGGTATCTGTACGAGCCATATATTCTTTCATCATCGCCTCAAGAGAACTCCCCGAATTTTGCTGGGGCAGCGCCTCCTTATTTTGCTGGGGCAATACCTGCGCTTTAGCAAATCCCGACTGGTTCACCTTTTGCTGTGTTTGCACATTACTTTATTGTCCTCCCCTTGTAAAGTTGGGGTGGTCGCGCCAACCTGGATTATAAAAGTTAAAATAAGGATTATTCCTCTGATTACCTACAAAAAACACAGAAGCTGGATTACTGGGGAAAAACCCGTAGTTGTGATCTTCACCACAATAGACACATGCTTCCTCTGCGACTTGGTTCACCAAAGCAGCAGACTCCACAGTTGGTGGCTGCTGATGACCAATCCATGTCACATTCTTAAGATCGTTAGCAATCATTGCATGATTAGCCCTAATGATGGACACACCATCAACCTCTAATACACTTTTAACCTTTTTATTTGTGCCTTTAACATCCGACCACTGACAACTATTAGTAGATATTCTTCCTAAAATTTCATGGGCTTCATTAAAAGTTTTTACCAAAAGAGCCCCTCCAGCCGAAGCATCAACCATACCCTGGGTTGCTCCGTTTAGCCCATTATAAAATGTTTCCATTTGGATACAATGAGGTAAACCATGGTGGGGACACTTTCACAAAAGCTCCTTAAACCTCTCCCAAGCCTCACTAAAAGCCTCATCTTCAAGTTGCCTAAACCCTACTATTTCACTCCTTAATTTAGCATGTCTATTTGGTGGGAAATCTTTACTCAAACATTTTTCCGCTAATTCATTCCATGTCCTAATTGATCCTGGAGCAAAAGAATTTAACAATGCCTTTGCTCCATCTCTAAGAGAATACGGGAACAAAGTTAATCTAAGGGCATCTCTAGGCACTCCCTTAATTACAAAAGAATCACTAACTCGTAGAAAAGACTTAAGATGCAAATGAGGGTCTTCAGATGACAAACCATGGAATTGCCCCATGATTTGCAACATCTGAAACATTACCGGTTTCATTTCAAAATTTGCTGCCTGAATTTGAGGATGTGCAATCCCTGGATTGAGCTCATCAAACATTCGAAAAGAATACGCTCGAATGGCTCCCGCCCTATCATTCGCTACCAAGTTAGGGTTCTCAACATGATTATTTTGCTGCTCATTTTCCTCCAGCGGCAGATTTTGTTGCGGCAAACGATTCCACTGGAGGTTCGCTGGATCTTTAGGACCCTACGGGAGACGCGACACGTTATCCATTTGATTCTTGTTTCTACACTGCTCTCTCCTTCTTCTCCTGAATGTCCTCTCGATTTCTGGATCAAGCTCGAACCTTACCCCAGGCGGATCGCTCATGCACCAAACTCACACCTGCAAAAACAAAAGAAACAATCAAAAAGTTCTAGCACCAAACCACTAAAACACATACACAAAACAGATCAGATAAAAGCTTATTCAAGTCCCCGGCAACGGCGCCAAAAACTTGTTGGGTTCCTAGACTGAGTAAAAAATATGGTATAAAAAGACTCTAGGACTCTGTGCAAGTACACACAGTCTGCAACAAGTAATATGTATTTATCGATCCAAGGTCTGAACTAGCTTTCACTTTATTTATTTTGTATAATTTTTCAATGGTTTTAAAGATTGTAAAAAAATGATTGGTTTTTATAGGAATAATGCTTGAAGTAAAAGAAATGACAGAACATAAAGTAAACAAATAGGCAGACAGATTAGAAACAAGCGATGGTTAGGGTTTAGTAACTGTTTTAAAAGATGCTCTAGCAATATTATTGATCATGCAAAACTCTCGCATTCTTATTAGCAGATTCCTCCCAGAACTCCAGATTTTTTAAAATATGTTTCAACTCCAATGAAGCTCTACCGATCAAGGACTAGGCAACTGGCTATCCTAGCTCAGTCACTGGCGTTTACCAATACACAATGATCTAGTGTGATTAATCGCCACATACTCCCTAAATCATCCCTGAAACTAGACTGAGGTATTCATACCGGCTGGCCAGGCGAGCATAAAATAGAAATAAGCACAACAATTAACCAAGATGCAAAGAACCAATATTTATTGCTAGAAATGAAGCACGACAATCGCATTGTTTCCTAGCCAACGCCCAAGCTACTTAGTTCATAACATGCATGGAAACACACATTACAATCTGAGTATGCATGTCCATAACTACAAGGTAATATAAGAAAAGATTAATTTTCTTGAACAACTTGTAACTGATGGTCTTTTTTGTGGTCTCCAATCTGTCATCTACTCGGCTCCAAAAATTGAAATGAGAATGATCTCTTCCCCAAAAGTGGATTGCCTTTGACTTGGGCGACCATCTCCTTTTATAGAGTTGAGGAAGGCAGGAATTAGGTTGACCTAGACACGTGGAGGGCTCTCGTTGCTCCTTTATGCCGAGAATAACTCAACAAAATTTGGTTTGTTAAATTGGCTAACAAGCTGTGACGTGGCAGTTTTGCTCTCGGCTTTGCTTCAGCACAAAATTCGCTCCCTCAAGTCGCCCAACACCATATTCTGCACAAAATAATTTCCATTGCTTCCATTCTTCCAAATGGGATAATCCATATAATATATATCTAAAACCAACCCTATTAAGCACAAAAGACACACAAATCCGTATAGAAATGAGGCCTAAATAACTACCTTTTGGAGAGTTATCAGTAACAAAAGAAAAATAAGTTGATTGATTAGGTTTTTAAAAAGATAAACAAAATAAGCAAGTAATTAAAAGATTAACAATAATAAACAACGAGGTATTCAACATGGATTCATCCCTAAGGTAATAACCATAGTCATGCAATATTTAACTTAAGCATGTTCAATGCATTAGGTTAGTATTTAACTCCTATTTGGCCCTTGCTCCCAAGAACCGTTAAAAGGAAAAGCGAGTATTGTTATGCACATTTCTGTGACTCGACTCCGACATAGATACTTCACGAATGCAACCTATAACCCTATAGTTGATATAGGGTGCCTTAGGCAGCTTGCCCTATACCGCCGAACAATCTCTTTCCAGCTTTTTCTCCTATATCACCTTTATGAAAACCAATATCGTTTGTCACTTTCGAGATCAAACTCACATAGCATGCAAAGTCTAAGTGATCAAGTTAAACTCAGCAAGATTAGAGTGATAGTCAATAAAGAATGACATGCATTGAACATAAATTTAAGCAAATAAGACACTTTCAAGCCATTAAACCATAAAGGAATTCACCATATGAAACCCCTCAACGAAATTTAGCTACTCATGGTGAGATAGAGTTGACATGAACACATTTTCATTGAATAAGAATGTAAAGAATACAGAATAATGAAAAGTAATCACAAGCTGGAAATAAAAGAGATAGCTAAATATTATGGGTTTTTCTATTTACTCAATCCTTCTAGAGTTCGCTAAGACACTCCACTCTCTCGCTTTTACAAGTGGGAACGGGTGAAAATCCCTACAAACCCGAAGGTTTGATGTCTAACTCAGGTTAGAATTCAGTCATCTAAGAAGGACCTCAGGCATCCCTACTCATAGGCGTCGAGCCAGGGTTCTGTCACCACCATTTTCTTCCAAATGAGTTCTGCTTGAGTTTAACTTCAAATCTCGAGCTTATATAATGTAGAAAATGGTTGAGGAGCTGCGAAAGAGGTGATGTAAGGTTGCCCAGTCAGTTTTGGGGTCAAAACAGTCAATTAGGTGAGAAGAAGACTCATCAACAACAACCCGCGGACGACTCAGAACGGTCTTGATGTGCAATTTGCTTACCGCAAGTGTACGGGTCAAGTAATAATATAGTGTTTTCGTGTAAAACGAGTGTCGTCCTCTGGATTGGTTTTCTAGCAAATTAAGTATCGTGAATACTTTTGTTCAATTTTATTTAGGGAGCAAAACTCAATGATAAAAGATAAACCTAAAGACAAAAAGCATAAAATAAAAGTGGAGAATCAAATGGAAAGATTCTTAGGGAATTGATTTCATTGATTAAGAATGAGGATTGATTAATAGGAATGAATTGACCGTGCAATTATTCTACAAGCCAAGGAAACTTTTATCACGATTACCTCTCCTGAGTATAATTGATTCTCATGCATATAAACCAACTTGATATCCCTATCTAAGTTCATTAACATGCAAGGCATTATTCGGTTCGGTCCTTGTTATGCTTCTAAAGATATTCCAAATCCCGTCACAAACTTAGAATTTCTACTCTAGTCATGCAATTAAACAAGGTAAGTCTTTGGCCAAATCCTCTCTCCCGAGTTAGATTCAACACTTAAATCATTCAATTAGTGATCAAGTAATTGAAAGCATTAAACACAAAATTGCATGCATATAATAAAAGCACATTCATACCAAAAATTAATCCAACAAACTTAAACAATTACATCAATCCCTAAGACAAACAACTAGCAATTCATAGTCTCTAAACCATAAACACTAATTGAAAGAAAAGCCATAAAAACTACAAGAGTTAAGGGAAAGAAAAGGGAAAACTCGAATCCGTCGAAACCGGCATGTCCCCGTCACGATCTCCATGTCTTCTCGCTTGATTCCCGCTCCTTGGCCTTGCTTTTAGCTCCCACAAAAGGTCTCTAGTCGAAATTAGGGCTAAAATCTAACCAATTGGGCTCCCCAAATCCGTAGCTGAAAAGAGGAATTTATAGAAAATCTGGCGACAGCGTCGAGACGCTATGGACAGCGTCGCGACTGTTGGGTTTTATGCCCTAAAACTCGTAGATAGTAAATGAAACAAATAAATCGATCTCAATAAAGCGTTATTTGAGTGATTCAGTAATTGGGTTATTGAATAATCGAGTTTGCATTAATAAACCCTAAATCCAATAAACTAAGATCCAAGGTTGTTTAAATGAAACTTGGACTAGTATGTAGGGACATACGGGGATCAGCGTCCAAGTAACAACCTAAATGGTCTATAGTATATGGATAAGGCTGGGTACCTTATCCTGGTGACACTATGTGATACGACCCACCTTGTATCCGATACAGATGCAATGATCCAAAGCATCCATGTAGGAGACATGCGGGTGGGGGTATCCTATGCAATGAGTTTGCATAAGACCGGACCACGAAATAGTAACCACTAGATGTAACGCCGTTAACTAGTCTAGGTTTCTATTTTAATAGGATGACCTAGGTAACTCAATCTCAATCCTGAGTCTGTTATGAACTCCTTTTCAGGAGGGATTGTCCTTAGATTTGTATGGGTGAGAGTGGCCTGCTAGCCGACTCAATATTCCTACCATTTCAGGGGCAAGGCCGAATGGGGGCTGGGAACATAACAGTACAAGATGGAATTCACTCCTTCCCCTATTGGGGCAAGTAGATGTGTGTTCCCTTAAGGGATGATTCCGGGGCTTGAACAAAAGCGCGTTGTCCTCTCTTGGCCCGAGAGGAATTTCTGTTTAGTGGTTGGACCCTAAACAGGTTGTTCATTAGAGGGATCAGTGGTACTTAAGGATCCAGAGGTAACCCAAGGGTAAAACGGTAATTTGACCCAGCTGGTGTTACGAACACACGTGAAGGATTGACTTACTGCTATTGGTCGATATCCGTGGACACAGAAATATTCTACAGTGAGAAGAGTGCAGCTGTGGGTCTTTAGTGGAGTGACCCACGGTTAACGAATGTTGATTGACTCGGTTAATGAGTTTAGCTGATCAATCTCGTATCGTTGGAGCTTCTGATCTGTAGGTCCATTAGGTCCACCTGCTAGCTCATAACGGGTTCTGAGATAATTTAATCTTGGTATTAAAGGGAATTAATATAATGTATGGAGATACATTATAGTATAAAGTTTAATTAAAGAATTAAACTTTATAACTAATTTTGAATATGATTCGAAATTAATTATTGAGAGAATAATGAATTTAATTAAATATGTGATATTTGATTAATTCATGAATTAATTAATTGGGGAATTAATTAATTTAATTTAATTTGGTTAAATATGATTTAATCAAAATTAATACTATAATTATATTAATGTACATTTTGATGCACATTAAAACTATAGGTTAAATGAGAGATAAAATTGAATGTGATTCAATTATAAAATTAATTAAATATTTGATATTTAATTAATGTGGATTCAATTGATGAGATTAATTGAATGGCCAATTTAATTCAATTGAATATGATTCAAATTGAATTAAATACCTTAGGTTATAATTGGCTTAATTAATATTGATTTAATTAAATTAATTATAATTATTTAATTAATTAAATGATAATTATTATTTAATTAATTGACGGCCTGGATCGCGTTGATTATGATCAACGGTAGAGATCAAGTAGGGATAACTCCCTCCCCACTTATCGTAAAGTTGGGAGGGAGTTTCCAGAACACTCACTCACTCTCTCATTTTCACGAAAAAACAGAGAAGAGAACTCTCAAAATTCTCTCAAAAAAATTCCAGCACTTCCTTGCTGGTATTTTCCCTTCCAAGACCAAAATTGGTTCCCACAAGCCAATCTCGAATTCCAAGAGTCATAGTGGGTGATCCGACGTGGTGGTGTTCGTTGGGAGGAAGAATCACATACATTGGAGCATTGTGCTGTGTTCTACAATTCACGTAAGTAATTTCTTCAACTCTAAAGAGGTTTAGAGTAATTTTTCAGCATGCTTAACATAGAAAATTAATAGAAATCGTTTCTGTTTTTTTGCCCAACGTATCGGTATTCTAATTAGAAATTAAATCACAAACGGTGAAAACCGCTTCCGCTAGAGGATTCAATTCCTACAGCGACGCTGTCGCGATACCGCGTTTTTTGAAAATTTGTCGATAACGTCGCGACGCTATTTTTTTTTTTTTTTTTTTTTTTTTTTTTTTAAGATTGGAAGCTCCATTTGACTCCAATGGCTGAATTAAGCTTTAAGCACATACTTCCTACAAATAAAACATAAAAATGCATAAATTTGGGCAAATAATTGTAAAAGACTAGCTTAATTAATCAGAGAAAAATAGCTAGCTATGCTCGCTATCAGGTCTCGGTTTTTTTCCAGAAATGCAGTCACATTTCACTTTTGCCTTCTCAGAAATGCGATCACATTTCTGGGGAATTCCAGCTTTTCCTCTGTTCTCCTGCACAGTAACAAACTAAGTCAAATTCTCTTAAAATCAAGTCCTTTTAAGCACAAATGAGCATAATTTGACAAAAGTGATTCTCACCACCCTAACTTATCAAATTAAGCATATATTGAGCTCGGGAACAGTAAATTGATCACAACATACAACATTTGACCAAGAAATGAGCTAAATATAAGGGTAAAATAGGTATATTTGACCCTTATCATACCCCCAAACTTAACTCATTGATTGTCCTCAAGCAATTTCCAATCAAAATGTTAGAGATCAACTTTTTAATTGCAAATCAGAATGTAAGAGCTCAATATTAATTGCGAATCAAACTGTTAGAGTTCATGTATAGTAATCAATCATTGTACTAGTATCAACCTTTCATTTCAAATCAAGTGACATGGAATCAAGTACACATGTTTTTCAAGATCGTTTTCTAAAAAGTTGGCCATTCAGGAGAGGGTTCTCTAGTGCCAGTCACAACGTGTGAGTTTGCTAGGCATGAAGATTTCTTTTGTTCATTTTCAAAACAAAACTCTCTCCAATCCATCATAACCAACATGCTTAAACTACCTAACTTCTACTCATAGAGCCTAGTGTAGTCCTTTTAGTTTAAGAAAACACACTACTACAAAAATGGGCTTTAATGACGGACAAGAAAAGAGGCGCGGACCCTTTAATGACGGACAAAAAACGCGCGCCACTTTTAATGTCGGACGCGCGTTTTTCCGAAAATTCAGACTTTTAATGACAGGCATTGGCCGTCATTAAAAGTCAACTTTTAATGGCGGGCAAAGCCCGACATTAAAAGTTTTTTTTAAATTATTATTATTATTATTATTATTATTATTATTATTATTTATAATAATTTAAAAACACGGTAAAAATGAAAAACACCTTTTCTCTCTCCCCGATGGTTTTCACGGCTCAAACCACAAACCCTTGTTTTCTTCAACTTCTAACCCTCGATGGCGACCAGACCTTTGACGGCAGCTTCGACGGCGACCAGACCTCACCGACGGCAGCTTCGACGGCGTCCAGACCTCACCGACGACAGCTTCGACGACGACTAGACCTCACCGATGGCAGCTGGATCCTCACCGGCGGAGACTGGACGACTACATTTTAGAACTTCCCTCTCTCAAAATCGACGACCGAACGACGATTTGAAGCCCATTTCTTCTACTTCTCTGTCGTTGAGAAAGAAACGCTAAAGAATTTGGAATTTTTTATGTTTTTCTGGTACGATTTTTTCGAGTCGCGATTAGTAATTAATTGTTGGGAACATCTGAGGTTTGGGAGGATATGTACATTGAACAACTATTAGTCGTCTGTTAAGATTTGGACTATTATTGAGTAAAGTTATGCTGGTCTTGTTAAGACTTCGCATTTCCAATTATTTTTAAATCAGTTTCTTCATCGATAATTCTTTTTGGGGTTGGGAAGTTGGGGTTTTGGTGTCTAATTGAATTCGTGTAAAGCAAATTCTGATTATCATTTCTTCAATTCAAATAATTTTATCTACCTTATTGGTGTTTAAGAATTTTGTCAAAGCTCCTAACTAGTGTAATTTTTAATTTCTCGTTCCTACGGATATGGTTTCGAGTTCCTTCCGTCAACATAATGCAATGAAATCATTTGACACTTTCAGTCCATTGCAGGATTCTTTTTGGGGGCCAGGAAAACCATTTTAGAGACAAAAGATGGCGAAAGAACGTGGGCTCCACGTTCAATACCCTCGGCTGAAGAAGAAAACTTTAACTATCGATTTAATGCTATTAGCTTCAAAGGGAATGAGGGATGGATTGTTGGCAAACCTGCGATTCTGTTATACGCTTCGAATGCTAGAGAAAGATGGGAAAGGATACCTCTTAGTGCTCAGCTTCCTGGAGATATGGTAAACCTATATTTTGTGTTATCGCTGAGGAATTCATATACGATAGTGCTTGAATTTTAGTTTGTTCTATTTTTAGTCTATCCTCGAGTGCTTGGTTGAATTGTAAGTTATTGCTTTTTGTATCAATTGTAGTTCTAATGCTCATTTAATATAGCTAAACAAAGTAAAAGAGCAATAACCTACTATTCACAGCTATAAATTAAGATGGAAATTTTGAGTTTTTTTTTTTTTAACATGTCTACAACTATAAATTTATCTGTTTTTTTCTTCGAGAAAGTGCTTATATTCAACTCTAGAGTGGGTGGTTCTATTATAAAACCTTCAGGTGGGTGGTTCTATTATAAAACCTTCAGGTCTACATTAAAGCAACTAGAGAAAAAAGTGCTGAGATGGTTACTGATGAAGGTGCCATATATGTTACATCAAACGAGGGATATAATTGGAAGGCAGTTTAGGAGACTATTTCTGCCACTCTTAATAGATGTGCTTCAGCAGGAAAAAAAAATTTCCATTCTATGAGTGTTTAAAATAAAAGACTCATTGTTTAGAATTTAACCTTGAAATTGTTGTGGAATAATTAATACATTGATTACTAATAAGATTTGACTGTGGCAGGAAATCATGGGCCACAATTGACTAGCTTAGCTCATTAAAAGAAAAAATTCGAATTCAATCCTGATTATGAGATGTTAATGTGGTTTCTTTACCCTTTTCAGAACAGTTTCAAGTGGTATAAGTGGTGCAAGCTATTATACTGGAAATTCAAGTACATCACTTTCATTGAGCTCGTTCCTTAAAGTTCTTTTTCTTACTTCTTTCTATTCAAATCTAACCCAGGGTTCATATTAAGCAAATTTTGATGTAACAATTTTTTATTTTTTCATATTTGTTCATTCTCAGTTACTTTGCTGGATTGAGTGGTTGATACTACGACATTGGAGATTGGTAAAGCTTAATCGTCTATTTCCTTCCCATATATTAGAAGTTGCATGAGTTAAGCTTGGAAAGGGAATCTCAATCTTGGAAAGGCCTTGTGCCTCTTATATGTTTGCAATCTTCAATAATTGGTTCAATGAAAATTTTCCAATCTTCAATAATTCTAATCTTATGTAATGTAGACAAGTTTCATGCTCAAATTGCACAACTTTTTTTTTGTGTGCCCTTTTTCAGGTTTGCTTGTTGATTATTTGTGTTGTCCTACCAAACCCCACTTTTAATCTTTTGGTATTTGGTGGAGATTTGTAGAGAAGTCATTTGATTGAATCATAAGGTTTAAAGTAGAGGTAGTGATGTTTAAATTGTTTGTTGTTTGCTTGGACTTTGTTCTTACGGGATTGAAGATCTAGAACCATTTTGTTACTGCAGGTGAAGCTTGAAGTTGGCGATTTTGTGATCTTATTTAAAGTCTAAAATAAGCGTGCACTCAAAAAAGCTGCCTTCTAATCCATTCAGAGTACCTACCAAAGTTCAATTACTAATGTTTACTTTTCAATTTATGTATTGGCCATCTTTCCTTAATTTATTGATGGAAATATTTGTAACTGATTTTCAATACTGTATTTTAGGAAGATGGATTGCTCCACACAACATGTGGAACACCAAATTATGTTGTTCCAGAGGTATATTCTGTTAAACTTTGGTTCAAGTATATTTAGGGTGATCAATAACAAATGCTATATGACGGGGGGAAGGCTGACTTGTGGTCTTGTGGTGTAATTCTTTTTGTTTGTTTATATACCACCTAATATAACTCTCTTAGTTGTAGACACAAATATAACTCTTTCTGTTTAGTTTTGTGTGAAGCAGCAAACCATGGTATCATTTTTCCTTGAGAAAAGGATAATATAGTTCCATCCATGACTTGACAACATAACATAGTTCTTCCTATTCTAATGTTATGCTGCATGCTTAGATTCTGGCAGTGACTATAAGATTCATTCAGAAAGATGCTGAGGAGAATAAAGTATCATATAATCCAAGACCATATTTTAGATTGTTTATTACTATTAAGGCTGACGACGCTCGGTGGCAACAGAGAAGGTAAAGAAAGCAACAAATAAGCTAACAGCGACGACAGTGGTGACGGAGATGTCCCAGCCACCAGAGAAGCAGCGCCGGAAGAAACCCAAGTGGTGGAGTTGAGAAAGAACGAATATTACTATTACCCACAAAGGTACGCCATGGTTTTCTATCATGAATAGTGCTCCAAAATTCTAATTATGTAGGAAAATGTCTCTATATAAATTTGTTCAAGCTCTATGTATATAAAAAGCATACAAAGCTTCACCTTTCTATGGATTGAAAACCAAGAAACTTGAGTTGTGTGGTTTGAGATCAAAGTAATAAGGTGAAAACTCTTATCTATTTGAGCAATGGATTACATTTATCTTTTTTATAAATGGGGTACTTAGCAATTTGTGTTATAATGGGGTACTTAGCAATTTGTATTTCTTCAAATCATTTTAGATAACTTTCCCTGTACATCATCAGTAAAATTGGGAGTCTTACCGAAGGCTTGATATATTGTATGTCAAGCCAATCTCTTCATAAAATTTACAAGGGAGCAATGGTGGACATATCAAGTCTTCCAACAGTTTTCCCTACTTGCTAATACCTCCCTCCATAACCAATTGTGAATGGTGGATTGCCACTTAATTGTCATCCTCGCTATAGCTGCCTGTGAGATAGAATTATAGATGTCTCAAATAGAAAACTATTGTCACATATAGGAAACTGCAAGTTTGTTATTCAATGATCACTAGTTTATTAGGACAATGAGGTTTGTTATTTTCTATACACCCTGCAGCCTAAAAAAAGATCAAGTTCTTTATTCTGTTCTACAAGTTATAGAACTATTTCATAGGGATGGGACATGGTGATTTATTAAAGTTGAGGTTATGTATTACTCGATATAGCTGCATGATAAGAATTATTAAAGTTGATGGTATGTTGTCATCCTCGCTTGATTTGATATATACATATGTATATTTCTAATTTTCTATTGGTGAGTTGTTTTCATTTTTGTTGGTCGCAAAGCAAAATGGGAGTTGATTTCCTTACTTCCTCTTCTTCCTTTTTGTTTACCTTTCTAGGTTTAATTTGGTTTGCTAATTCACATGTCATATTTATCACTGGAAAATGGATATGATTGCCTCTCTGAATTATAGATATAGTGCCACCACTTAGAAACTTTCCTTTATGCCATTTTCGTTATTAGTTTCAACATTCATTTCAGTTGTACTTTGTTTTTATTTTATCCCTTCTTTTCTGCTCTCTTTTTGGTATGCTGAGGTAAAATTCATATATTTGGATATCATGTTGTTCGGTTGTCCCTCTTTCATAAGTCTGCTGATGCAAATCTCCCAAGTCATAGTCTTGTCTTCTTTAAGTCATGGTTATTTAGTCTTCAACATTTCTAACAATTGAGGGCATGTTCATAATCTCATTGTTTTATGAAAGATAGTTGGTAACCTCATCGGAACTGTTGGGTTTGTTTTTGTATTTGGAAATTTTTTCTTACTCCCAAGTTCCCAACTGGAGAATTGTGGTTTATATCTATTTTATCGTGTTCAAGAATGTTCTTACTTTGATTTTGGCCAAAAGAAATTGTTTGGAATTGGATTAGGATACCCATTTATGTTCTAATTTCTTTTCTTGTATAATATTAAATCAAAGAAAAGGAAGATACTCATCTCCATCACCTTTTGTATAAGAGTTTTTGTAACTATGATCTTTCATTTACTTGTGCTACTTTGGAGAGTTTTGTAACTCCACTGATTAGTTTTGACGTTAAGCTCATTTCTTTTAAGTGTAGGATGTGCTTGTTCTGGTTGTACACTTATTAGTTTCAATGTTAAGCTCATTTCTTTTAAGTGTAGGATTCCTTGTTTCGGCTGTAAGGTGATGGATATTTATAGTTTTTTCGTCATTAAAAGTCTGTCACTTATTAGTTTTTCATGTTAAAACTAACTTGCTTAGTCTTAGGATGTTTGGGGTCTTGTTGTGAACCTGAAAGTGTTGTGAGGTTGTAGTTGGGTAATTTTTTTTTCATATAGAAGTGTGTTTCTCTTGTTTAACAGGTTTAAAAATTTTTGGGTTAGTCATATGTATGTCGTTATGCTGTCGAAATTTCTAGAGCAACCGGTTAGAATTAGGATAGATGTTTTAGTAATGTCTCTAGGTTAAGTATACAAATCTAGAGCATTACAGATTCTCTAAAGGGGTTAAACTTGATATCTTGAAGTTTGTAAGCTTTTGGAGTTTATTGGGTTTTCTAAGAATTTTTTCCGATACTCATCGAGATTGGGTTTTTTTTTTGTATATTTTATTGTTAACTAAATTTGTTTTTCTTAGGTTCTTCGAGTTGTTGGACATATGTTTGTTATGTGAGTTCTTGTTTTGGTGTTGTATCGAACCTAATTACAATTTGTTTTTCTTAGGTTCTTCAAGTTTGATGTACGAGCAAGATTATGGTGACAGGAATGAAAGCGGCATGTACGAGAATTTTTGTTTTTTAGTGTAGGTGTAGACTTTAAATCATAGGTGTTTAGTAATTTTGAGGCTTTTAAGTGTAAGTGTTTGTAATTTTATTTTTATATCAAACTTATATGAATAAAAATTGTATGAACAAATTTGGTTCATTGGCTTATTGGAATGAAATTTGACAAATATTTGATTTCTATACAATTTTGCACATTTAAGATTAATATTACTTTCTTTACAGATTGACAAATGAAAAAAATATTGTTCGTATGCCCACCGGGCAACCAACAATTTTTTTTAATAAATTATGAACGAAATGATGATGGGCAATGCCTGTCATTAAAAATATATATTTAATGACGGACACCTTTAATGACGGACATTTGGTTTGAAAATACACTTTTGATGACGGACTTTTAATGACGGACGCCTTTTAATGAGGGGCATTGCCCGTCATTAAAAGTCGTCCGTCATTATAAGTTACGACGACGCTCGTATAGTCGAGGGACGCCGCCCGTCATTAAAAGTCTTTAATGACGGGCATTGCCCCTCATTAAAAGTGATTTTTGTAGTAGTGACAATCTTGAGAAAAACATGAGTATACATAAACTACTAGACTTTTTCTATCTCCCCCAAACTTATTTGACTGCTGGTGCTCTTTTTATTTGACTTCTTTTTCTCACAAGAGCATCCTTGCTGTCATCTTTACCTGTGTTCTAGCTTATCGACACTTTGTGATGAAGATATCTAGCTACGAGCAAAGTTCACAAACTCAAAATGATACCCACTTCCATAGGTAAACCTTTCATGTAGTGGCAAACCATGGGTGTCATGAATGCCCCTGGTTACTCAGTAAACCCTAGGAAGGAGGAGTAACTCTCGGTTCTTTTTTCTCCTTTTCATTTTTTTTTCATATACTGAGCACATATTTTTCCCAGCTCTGTAAATTCACAACAATATTTACATAGTAAACATAAAGCACCCCCCCCCCAAACTTGAAGGTAGACAATGTCCTCATTGGCATGTTTTTGAGGCATGAGCTTAACATGAGGCTTTTTGTTCTCAAAACATCAAGGATAAACTCTCCTAGAGTGTTAGAAAGGTTAAACACGAGGAAGTTTAGAATCTAAGAAAATTTTGTAAAAAAAAAGACTAATGGAAAGCCTACGACTAGAAAACAATTTAGTTGTGACGGTGACACTTTTGAGATAAAACAAAGCTCTAGTTTTCATCATCAAGGGCTTAAAAGAAAACTCCTTTGAAAACATGCTTTTCTTCAAAAAAAATTTAAATAAAATTTTCGTTAAAGTTGATTTTTTTTTTCAAAAAGTTCATAGGTAAAGCTAAACAAAAACAACAAGCAATTTTTTTTTTTTTTCAAGAGAAGATGAAAACCCAAGTTTATTTCTTCTAAACAATCTACAAGCTATCTAAATTACCCTATGATCAAAACTATTAACAACTAAACATTAAAAACAATGAAAACAACAACTAAACAACTAAAAACAAAATTTAAAACATGCTAAAACTACAAAAACAATAAACAACAAACATCAAATTGAAAAATTATTATATACAATAACATTTCAGTAAAAGGGGATAAAAAAACTCCCCTAGTCCTCGTCCGAGGAACTTTCTTTCTCTTCATCATCTTCATCATCATTCTCTTCATCAGAATCCTCATCCTCTTGAGGCAGCAGCGATCGAGGAAAATCTGGAAAGACCAGAGCAATACTCGATGCGATAGAGAGGTAGAACTCTCTAATAGCTTCATCTCGCTCCTTTGCATATGCCCAATACGTCTTCAGGTTCTCCCTGATTTGATCTAGCTGGCGGTAGGCAATGGCTAGGGCTTCCGATGACGGCGAATGTCACATCCCCTCCCGGACCACCTGCTAGCTCAGTCTGGAAGATGGCATGAAGCCAACGAACATCGTCCTCCTCTAACGATACTCGTCGACCCTCCTGAAACGTTGAACCTGATAAATATACTAATCTTAGATATAAAATATTCTACATGAAACACAACACAGCGGAATCCCTGAAACCCTTTTAACATACATGAGGTGCAACCCTGACATACCTCGGTTTAGAAAATAACCTGATATAGATATCACAACCCAAAACATATTCAACTGGGGTTAATACAACTACGACCTCTAGAACCTAAATAATCCAATTCATACAAAACATTTACAATATAGACAGACTCAATATACAACTCCACCCACGTACTGGAGCTTGGTTTGGAACTTTCAACAGACGTTGGCAGTGTATCAGGCACTGGGAGCTCGATCTCTACCTGAAAAGTGGGAAAACATTTTGAAAGTGTGAGCTACGAAGCCTAGTGAGTGACTAAATTTAAAACTATAAATTCAAAAATCAGAACACGTGATAAAACTTTAAACGTATAAAGCTGCTCAACCAAGGCATTAAACATAAACGTGTAATGATAAAAACTTTCTTAAAACATCGTAGGTTCTTATTCAACTTGTACACCCTAGAATGCTCGAAAAACAAGAGAAAACCAGAGATCCTCCTGGTTTGCTCGAAAATCATGTGCTATGTTTTCCATTTCAAATACCATCAACTTCTGATCCGATTTAGCTCAAGCTTCCTACATTAAATTTGTTAGCAAATGGATTAAATTTAAAGAAAACCAAACCTCACCTCTTAGTTATTTTTGTGTAGCTCAAACCGAAACAAAAACAAGAGGTAGACAGGTTGAACTCAGATTCTGCTATGGCTGCCTTGAGCTATTTCCTATCTTCTTCAACCTCAAAACCCTGGAAACCTTCTTCTTCTCCTTCCTTCACTCTCTCACTCGAAAGCTCTGGAGTTTTGGATGAAAAATGATGAGAAATGTGGCTGGAAGTGGGATGAAAATTAAGCTTGTTGGTGGTGGAATATTTGCTGTCGTTTCCCATTTTCTTTCTTTCCTTTTTTTCTCTTTTTTTTTTCTTGTTTTTCATTTCTCCATTTCATATTCTTTTTCCCTTTCTTTTCGTTTCTTTTTCTTCTTTATTCCAATTCTTCTTTTAAATTAGTAAGTTCCAACAACTTCAACCAACAATGAAACCACAAAGTTTTGTCATTTTTCAACAAGGAAACAACAACAACTTTAATCCAACCAATGAGACCACAATAACTCAAATCCAACTTCCTACAATATATGACAAGAGAAAATAATCCTTGGGAAGTCTCGGGTTTACAACTTACCTCCCCCTTATGAAATTTCGTCCTCGAAATTTAGAAGTTCTTAGGTGAAGAGTGTCAGGTAACTCCTCCCCATCTGATCTTCTGACTCCCAAGTTGCCTCCTCTACTCCGTGATGTCTCCAAAGAACTTTCATGAGTGGGATCAATTTGTTCCTCAAAACTTGCTCCTTTCTGTCGAGGATCTGAACCGCTTCCTCTTTATAACTCAAGTAATCTTTCAACTCAATCAGTTGCACTTGCAACACACGAGATGGATCTGGAATATATTTCCTCATCATGGACACATGAAAATCATCATGTATTCGAGCGAGTTTCCCTGGCAACTCAAGTCTATAGGCTACTAGTCCAACTCGTTCTATTATCTGGTAAGGACCAATATATCTAGGATTCAGCTTACCTCTCGTCCCAAAGCGAAGAACACCTCTCCATGGAGATAACTTTAAGAAAACTTGATCTTCAACTTTGTATTCCAAGTCTCTTCGCCGTTTATCTGAATAGCTCTTCTGTCGATCCTGAGCTACTTTCAGGTTCTCTCTAATCAGCTTGATACTATCTGACGTAACTTGTACCAACTCAGGACCAACTAGCTTTCGCTCTCCCACTTCGTTCCAGCACACAGGAGTCTTGCATGGTTTGCAATACAAAGCCTCAAATGTTGCCATGCCGATACTAGACTGGTAGCTGTTATTATAAGCAAACTCCATAAGTGATAAGTGGGTATCCCAACTTCCCTTAAACTGAAGGACACATGATCTCAGCATGTCCTCTAAGGTCTAGATGGTCCTCTTTGACTGACCATCTGTCTGGGGATGGAACGATGTACTGAACTTCAACTTTGTTCCCAATAGCTTTCTGCACACTAGGCCAAAACTTAGAAGTACACCTCAGATCCCTATCTGAAACTATGGACACTGGAACTCCATGTTGACTTACAATCCTGTCAACGTATAGCTTAGCTAGCTGATCTGGTGTAGACGTCGCTTTAATTTGTATAAATCGAGCTGTCTTGGCGAGTCTATCCACTATTACCCATATACCATCATGTCCACTAGAAGTTCGAAGTAATCCAAACAGAAAATCCATGGTAATATCCTCCCACTTCCACTCCAGCACTGGCAGTGGATTAAGGAATCCTCCTGACCGCTATCTCACTGGTTTAACCTGTTGATCAAACATCTATGACATATTCAGTTATCTCCTACTTCATATGAGGCCACCAATAAGTTTTCTTCAGAGTTATGTACATCTTGGTGCTTCCTGGATGCATAACGTAAGCTGAACTGTGAGCTTCCTCTAGTATAGAACCCTTAAGCTCACTAATACTCTGAACGCATAGTCTTCCCTGCTTAACTATGGCTCTGTCTGCTCTCAACTCAAATTTTGCCTCTAGGCCTTGCTTGGACTTTGCAAGCATCTTCTATAAGTTACTGTCCTCTGGCTGTCTTCTCACATTCTCTACTACTAGAGAAGACCTAACTTGAAATTGCGCTAAAAGACTCCCTGGGCTTTCTGCAGTGATAACTGCCTTGAAACTTCTTAACTTACTTAGCAAGCTTGCTCGTATACCACACAAGATACTCTTCGGAAGTCTCGACTTCTTACTCAACACATCTACTACCACGTTAGCCTTACCTGGATGATATTCTATGGTACAATCATAGTCTTTGATTAGTTATAGCCATCGCCTCTGCCTCAGATTCAGCTCTTTCTGATCAAAGATATAGTTCAAACTCTTATGAACCGTGAAAATGTGGCACTTCTCACCTAATAAATAATGTCTCAAGATCTTTAGTGCTAAAACAACTGCTGCTAGCTCAAGATCATGGGTAGGGTAATTACATTCATGCTTCTTCAACTGCCTTGAAGCATAAGCTATTACATTTCCTTCCTGCATAAGCACACAACCTAATCCTTGCCTCGAAGCATCACAATA
The DNA here is from genome assembly GCA_036850905.1 of Luffa acutangula. Taxonomy (NCBI): domain Eukaryota; kingdom Viridiplantae; phylum Streptophyta; class Magnoliopsida; order Cucurbitales; family Cucurbitaceae; genus Luffa; species Luffa acutangula. The sequence goes on along the minus strand of CM072095.1, from coordinate 21,088,639 downwards.
GATCACATACTCCTTCCCTGTTACATGAAGTGTCAGAATAGGCGTTGTCACCAATCTCCTCTTCAGCTCCTGGAAACTTTGTTTGCATTTATCCAACCACTCAAACTTAGCATTCTTCCTTGTCAAAGTTGTCAAGGGTAATGCTAATCGTGAGAAATCCTCAACAAAACGTATGTAGTATCTGGCCAGGCCTAGGAAACTATGCACTTCTGTTGCACTAGTTGGCCTCTCCTAGTTGACAACAACTTCCACTTTATGCGGATCAACACTAACTCCGTTCGCTGAAACCACATGCCCTAAGAACACCACTTGATTCAACCAGAACTCACATTTGTTGAACTTTGCGTATAGTTGTTTATCACGTAGTGTCTGTAGAACAATCCTCATATGTTTCTCATGGGCTTTCCTGTCAATTGAGTAAACTAGTATGTCATCGATGAACACTATCACAAACTGATCTAAATATTGATGGAAGATCCTGTTCATGAGGTCCATGAAAACTGCTGGAGCATAACCGAATGGCATTACTAAAAACTCATAGTGCCCATACCTCGCTCTGAATACTGTTTTAGGAATATATGATTCCCTAACCTTTAACTAGTGGTATCCTGACCTCAGATCAATCTTAGAGAACATTGTTGTTCCCCTTAACTTTTCAAATAAGTCATTGTTGCGTGGTAGAGGATACTTGTTACGTATCATGACCTTGCTTAACTGCCTGTAATCAATGCCTAATTTCAGCGTACAATCTTTCTCCTTCACAATTAACACCGGAGCTCCCCAAGGTGATACACTAGGTCGGATGTATCCCTTGTCAACTAATTCTTATAACTGCACCTTTAGCTCCTTAAGCTCGCTCGGAGCCATTCTGTATGGTGCCTGTGAAATAGGTGTTGTCCCTGTAACAATTCAATAGTGAACTCCACCTCTATATCAGGTGGCAAACCCAACAGATCAGTTGGAAAAACATCAAGAAATTCGTTCACTACAGGAACATCTTCTAGTTTCAACTTTTCTTCTTGCACCTCTAGTACGTGTGCAAGAAATGTTGTGCAACCCTTCCTCAACAACTTCACAGCTTTCTGAGCAGAAATCAAACTCGTAGGAATAATCTTCCTCTCACCTCTGAAAAACTACTTCCGTCAAACCTAGTTTCCTAAAAGTCACCTCCTTCCTATGGCAATCCATAGAAACATAGTGAGTGAATAAAAAGTCCATTCCCAAAATCACATCCAATGCCTGCAACTCTAGGGGAAAAAGATCTACTAACATACAGAAACCTTTTACTACAACCTCACAATCACGCAACACCTCATTGACTAATAAAACGTCACCAACTGGACTGCATATGGCTAACTCCTCACATAAAGGCTCTAGCATCATATTCAACTTAGTTAGAAACATACTAGAAACAAAGGAATGCTTAGCACCTGGATCTAACAAAACACGTGCAGGTACATTACAAATCAAAATTGTACCAGTGATCACGTCTGGTGCAACCTCTGCTTCCTGCTGCCTAGGTATCCCCACATCCCTTCTACCTTGCACCACTTGTGCCCTCTCCTACGGCTGCTTAGACTCTCGGTTACAAAACTATGTGGGACTCAACTCCCTGGTCCCTCTGAACTGCTGCCCTCAGCTGTGGACAATCCCTCTTGAAATGCCCTGGTTCTCCACACTAGATTCACTAGAAAAATACTCATGACCCGTCTGTGGTCTTGCTACTGAACTCGTAGACTGACTGGCGGCTCTCTGACTCTGCCTCTGATAACCACTACCCGAACTCACCTGCCTCGACGATTGGCCACCAGATCAGCGCTTGAAGTCTTGATGACCTAAAACATTCACTCTAGGTGTGAACCTCCGCTGCTCACGACCTCGAAAACCACTAGCTGTTGGAGCTCCACGACTAGGCTCCACAGCCGACTTTTCCTCTATAATACTATACTCCACACGTAAGGCAGTCTCTACTAGCTGGGAAAAATTCGTCCACTTGGCAATAACGGTAACCGGGGTACGTATCTCAAAATGCAGCCCTCTTTCAAACCTTCGACACCTGTCATTCTCAGATGCCACAATCACATTGGCATACCGTGAAAGCTCGGTATACTTTCTCTCGTACTCGGCCACTGAAAGTGACCCTTGCTTCAGCCCCAGAAACTCATCTCACATAGGCTCACAATATGTGGTGGGATAGCACTTTTCCTCGAATATGCCTCTAAATGTTTGGTAGTCTAACGTACGTGCATCACTACGCCTGGCTAAAATGGATTTCCACCACCCCTCCGCCTCCTTTTGTAGTAGGAATGTAGCTAACCTGACTTTTCGCTCCTCAGGACAACTCATCACGTCGAAGCATTTCTCCAACATATTTAACCAGACCTCGGCGTCAGCTGGATGTGTGGAACCCTCAAACACTATGGCTCCTAATTTCTTCAGCCGTTCAATCCCATACATCTTTTCCTGATTACTAAGTCCTGCTCTCTCTGCCCTATCGACCTCCTGTGCAAACCTAGCAAACTGCTCATTCCTTGCCTCATTCTGCCCTCTCGGTGTACTGGATCCCCTTTCATATTGAGTATGGGTAGGATCATGCGTCCCGTCCTTATTCTGAGTGCGTCGTCTGCTGGTACGTGGTGGCATGAATCCTATAACATATCAACCAATCAGACATGTTATAGATACTTAACTCAGATGCATGATACTAAACTTCTAACCACATTCTAGTCATGAGTGGACTCACTCTCAACAATACTTGGACCATACTCCGCTAATTCTATCTAAACTGACTCAACGTCCAACTATTTACTTCCTAGATTCTTCTTAGCACTAACTACCATGTTTCATTTCACATGGAGCTAACTGCTCTGATACCAAGTTGTCACACCCCCTTCCGGACCACCTGCTAACTCAGTCCAGAACACAGTGGAATCCCTGAAAACCTTTTAACATACACGAGGTGTAGTCATGACATAACTCGGTTTGGAAAATAACCTGGTATAGATATCACAACCCAAAACATATTCAACTGGGGTTAATACAACTACGACCTCTAGAACCAAAATTATCCAATCCTTACAAAACATTTACAATATAGACAGACTCAATATACAACTCCACCCACGTACTGCAGCTTGGTCTGGAACTTTCAGCAGACGTTGGCAGTGTATGAGGCACCGGGAGCTCGATCTCTACCTGAAAAGTGGGAAAACATTTTGAAAGGGTGAGCTACGAAGCCCAGTGAGTGACTAAATTTAGAACTGTAAATTCAGAAATCAGAACACGTGATAAAACTTTAAACGTATAAAGCTGCTCAACCAAGGCGTTAAACATAAACGTGTAACAATAAAAGCTTTCTTAAAACATCGCAGGTTCATCATTAAAAATCTAGCAAGGCATATCAAGTACATCAAACGTTTTAACTAACATGACCGATCTACGTTGTGTTGGGCACAACCAACGTTTACTAGTCCTACGATGTAGTGGGGCCCGCCCAGCACTCACAACAACATCGTTGTCATGGAGTACACTCAACGTCAACAACAGAATATAACATGTGTGCACACGGTACCATATAGCCTCGGGCTCAATATCTCAGTCGTGTAGTCAATAGAAATCTCAGAAAATCACATGAAAACATTAGAACATGCCTGCTTATCGTTATCTTTCGTAAAACTCAAGCTTACTCAGCTTGCTCGTGGAAAAAAAACCAAAAAATTGTAAATAATTCTTTCTAATACATTTTTGGCTTAAAAGGATGTCGTTTCAACTATTTTTCAGAAACTCAATAATCACGTGCTCATTTATAAACCTCATTAGAAAATCTACGCTCATAACTTAAGCTTAAAACCATTCATAAAAACAATGTATCATTTATAGAAAAGCATGTAAAACATCTAAACATGAACAACCGTTGGAAACAATTTTTTAAATTCATTTTGGCACTCAAAGTCTTAGCTAGTTTCCGGGTCTGTAGACTCGACCTAGTTCCTCTTGGCTTGTTGTTGGGTTTCCAGAGTGAGTAAAAATAAGATATAAAATGACTCTAGAACTTTGTGCAAGTATACACAGTCCGCAACAAGGAACAAGTATTTATCGAATCCAAGGTCTGAACTAGCTTTCACTTTATCTATTTTGTTTAGTTTTTCAATGGTTTCAAAAGTGGTTAAAATGATTGGTTTTTATAGAAATGTTGAAGCAAAAGAAATGACATAATAGAAAGTAAACAAATAGGTAGACAGATTAGAAACAGGCACTGGTCAGGATTTAGTATTTGTTTTAAAAGATGCTCTAGCAATATTATTGATCATGCAAAACTCTCGCAGTCTTATTAGCAGATTCCTCCCAGAACTCCAGAATTTTTAGAATGTGTTTCAACTCCAATGAAGCTCTACCGATCAAGCACTAGGCAACTTGCTATCCCTAGCTCAGTCACTGGCGTTCACCAATACTGATAGCGAGCAGAAATTTCGCTATTTTAGTCCCAAATTATTAAGCTTTTCTGTGCTTTAATCGTGTTTTCAATGCAAATATTTAATGAATTCTGTTATTTGGTCCTTAGGAGCAAAGTTGGTGATTTTGGGAGAAAAAGTGCAAAAAATGAAGCAAATGAAGCCCAAATCCAAGCTTAGATCAAAAGAGGACCCAAAGAAGACAATCATGATGAAAATGCCCAAAAGAAAGGAAGAGAAGGCCCAAAAATCAACCCAAAACCTAAGCTGGAAATTCTGGAAATTGGGTCAGCGTCGAGACGCTGTGTAGATAGTGTCGCGACGCTACCCATTTCTTGGGCAATAAGACGCGTGCATAGCAACGTCGCGACACTGAGCAATGTAGCGTCGCGATGCTACCCCTAATCCGGGCCTATAAAAGGGCACCCTTGGGTGCCTCATTTTGCATCAATCAATCAATCATTCACCAATTCTTTCCTTTCCTCCCGTGCATAGATTTTTGCTTTGCTTAATTTTCGCTTCGCTTCCCTGAGGATTCGATACTCGGAATACTTTTTCGTTTTATATTACATGTGACCCGTGCGCTTGCGGAAGTAACAACTGATAGCGAGCATAGCTAGCTATCTTTACTTATTTAATTTAGCTAGTCTTTGATGATTATTGGCCATTTTATTGCACTTAATTGTTTATTTTGTAGGAAATGGTTGATTTGAGCTATAGAGCAATAATGGAGTTAATCGGGTGCTCGGGACGCGAAAAGATGCAAAGGAAGAAAAAAGAATCAAAAAGGAAAAAAGTCAAAATAGGGTCAAATGTTGACTAGCGTCTCGACGCTAGCCCTTGGGCGTCTAGACGCTAGCATTCCTTATTCGGAAAGGCGCGAAACTGTCGCAGCGTCGAGACACTGCGACCTTAGCGTCTCGACTCTATCGTTATTTCCATTCCAGACGCGCGTGTTTTAGAGGCAGCGTCGAGACGCTGTCTTGATAGCGTCTGGACACTACGACGAAAAATCAGTATTTATGGTTCTTTTCGACTAGGTTTTAAGGGGAATTAATTTTGGGACTTCTGGGAGCCGTAAACAGGGCAAAAACAGGGAAGATTAAGGTTGAAACAAAGGGAGAGATTCAGAAATCAGCCCATTGTTCATGGGGATCATGACGGGGACGTTCGGTCTTGGCCTACATTGAGTTTTCTTTTCCCTTTCCTTTTCTTTAGCTAGAATTTATGGCTTTATTATGTTTAGTTGAGCTTGTAATCATATTCATGAGTAGCTAAACTCATAGCTTAGGGATTGATGTAGTTGATTTTGTTTATGGATTGATTTCTGGTTTAAGTTTCAATGTTTATTATGTTTGTAATCTTGATTTAATGCTTTCAATTAATTGGCCATTAGTTGAATGATTTAAGTTTTGAATATAGCTCGGGAGAGGGGATTTAATATAGACTTACTCAAGATTGCATGACTAAAGTTTACTTTCTAATTCGTGGCGGTTTTAGATTAACTTTAGAATTGGTCCAAAGATCTCATTGCCTTGCATGTTAATAAACTTAGATAGGGATATCAAGTTGGTTAATGTGCATGAGAATCAATTATACTTGGGAGAGGTTGTTGTGATTAAAGGGTCTTAGGCTCATAATTTCATTGTGCATAATAACTTACTCCTTAAAATCAATCCTAGACTAAATCGGCGAAATCAATTCCCTATGTATTTTTCCCAATTGAATTTCCACACTTTTTACTTGTTTTGATTTAGTTTTCATACCATTCATTCATCACTTTTTGATCCCTAAATAACATTGAGCGAGATAATTCACAATACTTGATTTGCTTAAAAATCCAATCCAGAGGACGACACTCGTTTATACGAACACTTTATTATTACTTGACTCGTGCGCTTGCGGTAAGGAAAATTCCCCATCAAGTTTTTGGCACCGCTGCCGGGGATTGGCACATTTAGCTAGATTGATATTGTGAAAAAATTGTTTGATCTTAATTTAGGGTGTATTTTTACTTTTTTAGGTTGATTGCATTTTTTCCTTATTTGTTTTTCTTTCCATATTTGTTTTTTAGCTTAGTTTTTCTTTTAGTTGTGTAATCTTTTCCTTATTTGTTTCTTGTTATTCCTTTTTAGATTAGTTTTTCCTTATTTGTTCGTTTCCTTATTTGTGTTTTGCCATATTTATTTTTGCATTCCATATTAGGTTATTTTGTTTCCTTATCTAGATTATAATTTCCATATTTAGATTAGTTGTTTTCTTTTCTTTATTTCTTTCCATAATTGTTTTCTTTCCTTTTTAGGGTAGATTTGTTTTTCTATGCGTAGTAGTAGAGAAGTGATACCATTAGATCCCGAGATTTAAAGAACAATTCATAGGATTCGTAGGGAAAATAGAGAAATTATTCAAATGGCTGACCAAAATCCACCTGAGGACCCTAGGCCTATAAGAGATTACTTTCAGCCCGTGTTTCAGGGGCAACAATCGGGGATTGTCTATGCCCCGATTAATGCCAACAACTTTGAGTTGAAGACCGGTCTCATTCAGATGGCTCGAGACTGTGCATATAGAGGATCGCCCACCGAGGATCCAAATTCTCATCTTAAATCATTTTTGGACATTTGTGGGACGGTAAAAATTAATGGAGTTTATGAGGATGTTGTTCGCTTACACTTATTTCCTTTTTCTTTGCAGGATAAAGCACGAGATTGGTTGCAGTCCATTCCCCCTGGGAGCATCACCACCTGGGATGCTTTGGTCCAGACCTTTTTAAAGAAATTTTTCCCTCCTGCAAAGACGGTCAAGCTGAGGACCGAGATTGGGACATTCCAACAACAATATGATGAGCAGTTGTTCGAGGCCTGGGAGCGATTTAAAGAGCTACTGAGGAAGTGCCCTCAGCATGGATATCCCGACTGGCTTCAGGTTCAATTGTTTTATAATGGTTTAACTCCTAGTACAAAGACGATTGTTGATGCAGCTGCAGGTGGGACTCTATTGTCCAAGACCGTGGAAAATGTCGCATACTTCTAGATGATTTGGTCAACAACAGCTATCAGTGGCCATCTGAGCGGTCTACACCCAAAAAGATTGTTGCTAGAGTGTTTGAGGTTGATAAAGTAAGTGCACTCCAGGCCCAGATGACTTCCCTTGCTAATGCTTTTATGAAATTTTCAGGTACAGGGAGTGCACAGTCAATTGAATCAGCTGCTACTTTAGCATCTAAACCTCAGGAGGAGACCATTGAATAGGTTCAGTATGTATCAAATTCTAATTTTAGGGGATATAATAATAATTCTACACCTACACATTATCACCCTAACAATAGGAACCATGAAAATTTTTCTTATGCAAATACTAAGAATGTTCTTAACCCCCCTGGTTTTGCCCCTCAAACTCAAGAAAATAAAAAGTTAGAAGATCTTGTTGGAGCTTTCATTGCATAGTCAAGTAACAGGACAACTAAATTGGAGGAAGCAGTCATTGTCATCAACTCAACAGTGAATGGCCACAGTGCTGCCATCAAGAATATTGAGACTCAGCTGGGGCAGTTGGTAAATTTTGTAAGCACCATGAATAAAGGTAAGGCCCCAGCTGAGCAAGAGAAAACCCAGATGGAGTATTGTAAGGCAATCACTGTGCACCAGGAGGAAGCTGAAGAGGAGTATGACTCTTAGGATTATGACACGCCTACAGGGGAAGCTGAGGAGGACACATCATCAGATGAGGCTGAAAAGCATGAACCTGAGCCTCCTATTCCTTCTCCCACACTGATGGTTCCCAAAGAAAAGAAAAAGAAAAAGAAGAAAAAGAACAATTTGGTTCAATTTGATAAGTTTATGAAGGCTTTTATGAATCTGAACATTAATATTCCTTTTGCAGAGGCGTTAGACATGCCCCAGTATAACAGGTTCATGAAGGAGTGGTTAGCAAAGAAGCGAAAGGAAAAGAAGGTTGACACTGTATATCTTGCTTCCACATGCAGCACTAGAGTCCAACAGAAGGTACCTGAAAAAGTAGCAGATCCAGGGAGTTTTTTTGTTCCTTGCAGTTTTGGTACTTATTCATTTAGAGCTTTATGTGATTTAGGTGCTAGCATCAATATCATTCCTCTATCTCTGTGCAAAAAGTTAGACATAGGTGAGATTAAATCTACTCCTGTAAAGCTCCAATTGGCTGATCAGTCTGTGGTTAGACTAGTTGGCATTGTGGAAAATGTTTTAATCAGAGTAGGTAGATTTTTCCTCCCTATTGATTTGTATGTTATGGATATGATAGAAATTCCTTCAATGCCTGTCATATTAGGAAGGCCATTCCTCGCTACTGGGCGAGTGATTATTGATATTGAGCGCAGGGAGCTCACTGTATGAGTCAGGAATGACAAAGAAATATTTAAAGTAGTTGAAGACTCTAAGGGACACTCGGACGTGCTTTTCATGGGCTATAAGAAAGGTGCAAGAAAGAGCACCACTATTGGATTCACAGAAAAGAAGCCTCCTTGAAGCACAGTCAACACGTCGAGCTAATGACGTTAAACAAGCGCTTTTGGGAGGCAACCCAAGTAAGTTTAGTGTGTTTTCTTTTTCTTTTTAATTTATTGTTTGTTTTTGTTTTGTAGGTCTTGTTTTCTTTCTCTCCTTTGCTTTCAAGCTTTCAAGATTCCAAGCTTTCAGTCAATAAGTCATCATTATTCCAGGGCAGTATTGTTCACTCCTTTCATTCTTTTATTGTTCTCATGCTTGATTATGCCTTATTTTCTGTATACATTGAGGACAATACATGTTTTAAGTTTGGGGGTGGATTAGCATGTTTGTGGAGCCCTTGAGCATCTGAGTTCGGGCTATAGTTTTGAGCTTTCCTTGAATTGAGCATATGGTTGTTTTCTGGATGTTACTTTTGCATGATTATGATGTCCTAGGATAGGCTTTCTTGTCAATTTTCAAGCTTGCGATGAGTTGTAAGCATGAGTGCCCAAAAAGGGAGACTTTTTAAACTTTTTCTAGGAGATGGCTTGTATGAGTAGAGTATTTGTCTTGGCTAGATTTGGATTTGAATGCCCAGGAGCGAATTATTGGGTTCATATGCTTGTTGTCACCTCGATAGGTGTAGGGAAGAGCTAAAGAGTTAATTGTCTGCAAATTAGCATGTTTGATCTTGCTTAGGAGGAACGAAAAGAATATTTGCTATTCATGCTCATAAAGAAAAAATCATTCTTGTTGTTACTGCTGAGAAAAAAAAATATTATGCCATGGCCTATGCACATTTTGCAATGTTTAATAAAGTTTAGGCAAAAAGAGCTACCCCTGTTGTGATCAGTTAGGCCAACCAGAGAAAACTCAGGTTAAGGGTCCCTGCAATGGGTGTGTGAAAGCTAGTGCCACATATACATGCTTAATTTAATTGTAATTAAAAAGCACCTAAGTATGGAGGAAAACAAACTAATTTGTTCCATTAACTCGTTAGTGCAACAAATACACAATGATCTAGTGTGATTAACCGCCACACACTCCCTAAATCATTCTTGAAACTAGAGAGAGGTATTCATACCAGCTGGCCAGGCGGGCACAAAATAGAAATGAGCACAACAATTAATCAAGATGCATCAAATCAATATTTATTATTAGAAATTAAGCACGACAATCACATGTTCCGAAACAAACGCTCAAAGCTACTTAGTTCATAAAATGCATAGAAACACACGTTACAATCTGAGTAAGCATATCCATAACTACAAGGTAATACGAGAAAATATCAATTCCCTTGATCAGCTTGCAAATAATGGTCTTCTTGTAGGTCTCCAGTCTCTCTCCTCTATTCGGTTCCCAAAGGTGGAAGTAAACTTTCCAAAAGTGGAATGTTCCTCCCAAGGATGGAATGAATTTGACTTGGATGGCTAGCTCCTTTTATAGAGTGATAAGAGGCTTGAATTTGGTTGACCTAGACACGTGGACGGCTCTCCTTGCTCCTTTATCCCGAGAATAACTTAACAGAATTCAGTTCATTAAATTTGCTAACGAGCTATGACGTGGCAGTTTCGCTCCCAGCTTTGTTGCAGCACAGAATTTGCTCCCTTAAGTCGCTCAGCAGCATATTCTGCACAAAATAATTTCCAAAGCTACCATTCTTCCAAATGGGTTAAAACATATAATATATATCTAAAAGCAACCCTATTAAGCAAAAAAGGCACACAAATCCCTATAGAATTAAGGCCTAAATAACTCCCTTTTGGAGAGTTATCACACCCCCAAACTTGAACTATTGCGCGTCCCGAGCAATACTAACCAACCTTCCCTTAAGAATTCAAAACGTTAGACAAAGCATACCTTAACCAAAACAGGTAATCCAACACTACCTTCAACCTTTACTTGAGCACTCTGCAAAACCATGATCTGCTGCAACAAAACAATTCTTCCGACAAGGACGAATAATCACCACTTTTAACTCAATTCTAAGAACTTGTCACAACCTAGCTCTATTATCAGATATATTAAAACACATTTTTAAGGGGTTTATATTTTTGTTTTTCAAACTTAAAGCATCCCTACAGTTATAAGCTCTTAAGCATAAGATGACCCACTTTATGGTGCAGTATACCCTTGCCTTAGACTCATCACCAATTAGGCTAGATACTCATTGTATAACTAAAAAATCCTTAGTTATTCTATCTCTTGCCCCTCAGTATGGCGACATTTTATGATGCAGCTCACCTAAGTTTTGGGAGACAGAAAAACTACTGGATTATCATTCATCCTTCAAAACTATTGCTCCATGAATTTTCTCAGCAAAATTTCCAACAATCGATTTTTTTTCAGCAATTAACTTTTCTCATTTTTTCATATTTCCTATGTCATCTTTTGACGTGAAGACAAACCGTGGGTATCACAAATGTCCCCGATTACTCAATAACCTAGCAAATTATTCAATGAATGAGAGGAATGCTCGAGCAAAACAATTGGAGTAGCAAAAAGTCCCCCAAACTTGAATTATTCATTGTCCCCAATGAATCATTAACAATTTAAATTATACCCCCGAACTAAAATTTTTATATCTGAATTTTAACCCAAGCGTGGGACTAGAACTAAGCTTAAAGTGGATCCAATAAGTCAACACTACCTCAAAAATCTTCTTGTCGCAGCAACGACCATGCCAGAAGAGATGTTCAAGCAAAAGGTTTATGGAGATCATAATACCTTGATCTAATTAAGCTTAACCAGTCCAAGCTTAAAAAATTCAGAAGAAAATTAGTTAAATTAGAGTTACTCAGTGCTCATAGAATAGAAACAACTTCAGAAATTTCATTAATAAAGCGAAAAAAGATGAAAAAATTACAAAAGCAGATATTTTGATGGCCGAAAAATCAAAACAAAAATTTAAAACATTAAAAGAAAATGAGGTTAGAAAATGTGCGAGCAAACAAAAATCTCATAACAAAAATTATGCTCTCTTAGGGCCAGTTCATCCGTCAGTCCTCCTGACCCTGCTCATTCTCTTCATCCTCTTCTTCTCTTTCCATCAGTAGGGGTGGAATCCAGGGGTTCAATAAATCCTCAGGGAATGCTGGAAGGGCTGGATATGATTTGGAAAAATCATCCTGTAGCGCCTTCTTCAAATTGGCATCACGACTTCTAACATAGTTCCAGAAGGTTAAAGCTTGCCTCTCGGCAAACTCTTGTCTGCTGGCCGACAGTGCAAGTTGTTCTAAAATCGTGTTCATGCAAAAGACAAGCCCACCCTGACGTGCCTCTTGCGTACGTTGAAGCCGTACCAAGTTAGGCGTATCGATGATTCCCTTGTCAAATAATATGACATCTCCTTCATTCTCCATAACCCCTATTTGCTTGCAAAGCACTGTGATTGTATTCGAGAAAAACAGCTTCCCACTTTCTTCTTCCAACATCCAGGTATTTCACTAGCAATGATCTTCCCTACATCAATACTGAGAGACCTTAAGATCGCGAAAGCCAACAAAACTCGTTCCTAGAAACCGTCGAGTCGTGAGTCGTTGGAAGCAACCTCTGCTTGATAAACCCCATCCATGTATTTGCTTCCCTCTTCATATAGGCTTACTGAAACGTCATTTTCTCTGTTTTTGAAAGCCTCAACTGCGCCCCTTCAATACCAACTTCCTGCACAACATCGCTCAGCTGCTCATTAGATGGCGCCACAGCCATCTCATTGTATCCTGCGTGGGGGAAATTTTGAAGGTTGTACAGGGCTTTAATAACACTAGGACTCCAGTCGACTTCAACACCTCGAACAATCACTTGGAAACCGTCTTCAACACCTGCGGGTTCACAGATTCAGGCTTTGAACAAAACAACTCCCAGTCGTGGTTCGTAATGTCAGCCCTTAGAAAATGCAGATGATCACCACTAAATCCTTTCTCAAACAGGAAGTCTCTTTTCAGCATCTCAACATATTTTTCTCTGGCAAGATTGTTGACGAAGCGAACAAACGACAACTATGACTCTTCTGGTTCGTCAGGTTCCTTCGATGTTGCAGCAACACTCGTGCCCCTCTCTGCCCTTTGCTTGTGCAACCGTTCTTCTTCAGCCTTTTTCTCTGCTTCCTCTCATGCTTTTTCTCAGCCTCCTTTTCTCTTGATCCTCTCTCTCTTTCAGAATCAGTAGTTGGGGGCGAGGAAGTATCAGTTCGGACTACCTTAACACGACCCACTTTTTGCTTTACACGGTGACATTTGGGCACTCCCTGCATGATCACCTTCACACGAGCCTCCTGTTCTTGCTCATTTACTTCTTCGGGTGCAACCTCTGCCTGTTCTTCTTGCACATCCTCCGACTGCTTTTCTTGAACCTCCTCTGTATTTCCTTCTCTCACTTCCTCTGTATCTGCAACTCTCGGCTCAGTCTGCTCTGGATTATGTCCTCCTGGTTCTTTCAAATCTTCTTCAACCACTGTGGCAGCTACATCTTCCACTACTTTCTGTATAAGTTCTTGATCCTCAGCCCGTTGTTGCCTTCTCCTTCTTTTGGCTTCCTTTTCCTCCGGCGTTTTCTTCTTCTTCATTTTCACTTTTTGTACTTCGGAGGTAACAAGTACCTCTTCTTCCTCATTATCCCTCTCTTTTCTTGCTCTCGTTTTACCCATTGAAGACTCAAAGGAATTTTTACCGCACACAGAAAAAGAAGAAAAATATAACTAGCAAGGGATGATCAAGAAAATGAAGTGAGAAAAACTTACCGAAGGCTTCAGAATAAATAGATCTGCAGCAAATCAAATCGTTACTGAAAGGTTTTGCTCCACATTAAATCAAACCGTCACCGAATGATTTGGCCGAGGCCCTACACATGGTGTGGCAGGAGTCTAGAATAGGGAGTCAAGACTCTACTGTTTGAAGATTTAAAGCCAGAAGCAGTTGTCTGGCCATACGTCATCAAGTACAAAATACTGCCGACAACACTCCCACAATATCTCAAGAACGTGTCATCTTGTTGTACAACATGCACAAGGGGCTGGATCTGAACCTTGGATGAATCATTTGGATGGAGATCCTCTCTTGTGGGCACAAAAATGTGGGGAGGCTGTTCTTCCCAACATTGATCACTAAGATATGCAAGCTTGCAGGAATAGAGCCGGAGGAGAAAGAGGAAAAAGAAATAGCTCGTACTTCAATCGACTTGAGTTTAATCAAGAAACTAATAGTCAATGCCAAGTAAAAGGTGACTTCACCTGAAAAGAAGGCTCAAACAACTTCCTCTGATACAACAGGTAATGCGACCGCAAAATCATCACAAAATATACCAGATGCAGACGCAAGTCAACTGCAATCTCCAGTCCTTAAACCACAGTCTGAAAGTGATTTGGTGGTTTTAAGAAGAGACTTGGAGATGATGAGGAACAAGTTTAAAGAGTACCTGACCTATCCTAAAGAGAGAGATGGAGTTTTCAGGTGCATCATGGAGAATGTGGTGGATGATCTGAACGAATACCTTCCACCATTCCCCGAGGTAAACTGGAATCCAACACCAGGCAATGGAGCAGACACTTCTAACGCCTAGGGGAGTCTTCCTTTCACCCTTCTATTCTTTAATTCTTTATTCTTTTACTGATATGTGATTGGAAGTAGGGTCTAAGTTATCTTTACTTGTTTTTTTTGTTTTAGGTTAGTTTGTTTTCTTTGGTTGACGTGTGCTTTTTTTTTAGTTGTTTCTTTTGCTTAAATGTTGGATAAAATTCTGAATAATATATATCTCTTTTAAAAGAAAAACATAATTCTAAGAAAAAGCAAAGAGAAGTGTGCTTGTTAGGTTTGTTTGTTTTTGAGTGCCCTTAATGATGATAACTAAAGCTCCCTCAGTTCTTTAAATGCTTTAGTAACTTCAAGTTTTGAAAATAGGAAGCCTGAATAAACTATTCTCTCCATAACACATTCAAGTCCAAACTCACATTAGGCTTTGACTACCGATACCTTTAGGAAGGATTGAATTGATCTTAACTTGCCAATCCTTTTAAGTCTCACCTATTATGATCTTCATGTTAGTCAATGAGGACATTGACTCGTTTAAGTTTGGCGGGACAATTTTGTACTTGTATTCTCTTATGTATCATGTTGCCTAATGCTAGTGCCAAAAAGCAAGGAGATACTCCTTCTTCTTGAATAAACCAAGTAACCAGCGACATTTGTGACAGCCATGATTTTCACTGCCTGAAAGGTTGGTTTGAGAAGTTAGTATGCGCTACAGTCTTAAAGGTGAGCTATGCTCGTAGTCAGCTACTTTCACCACAAAGTGTTAGTATGTTGTAACGAAGGTATAGATGACCATGAGTCTCTCCTTTGCCAAAAAAAAAAAAAAAAAAAAAAGAAAGAAAGCCTAGCAACATCTTTAATAAGTTTGGGGGAGGGAAGTTTTCTTTTGTTTTCCATTTGTGAGAATCAGGATGACTTGTGAAAGAGATTGGATAAAGGTTAGGTAGAATAACAGGCAAAAAGAGGTGGGAATTCATGAGAATGTTTTATCTTGATAGGTGTGAGTGAAGGCCTAATGTTAGAGAGACTTTGTGGTTAATCTAGAGTGTTAGGAGTCAAGTTCTTTCCTGAAAGGTGCAATCACAAGCTAAACTTTCCTATAAAATGCACATTTTTTCTTTATTGTTTTTACTAGCTTGTTAATATTGCTTGAGGACAAACAATGACTTAAATTTGGGGGTGTGACAACGTTCATTTATGTGTGTTATTGGTGTGTCGTCAGCTGAATGGATGAAATGTGAGATAAGATGAATAATGATAATAAAAAATAATTTAGCTAACATTAGTGCAAGTATACACTATCGCACGTAGTAATAAAAAACCTTAGAAGTATTCCAAGGGTATCGATCCCACGAGGACTAAATTGGAAATTCAAATTCTATGAAGAAATTGCTCAAATGATTGCTTTTGAAAAGGTAACTGTTGGGTTCCTAGAGTGAGTAAAGATATGGTATAAAAAGACTCTAGGACTCTGTGCAAGTATACACAATCCGCAACAAGTAATAACATTTTATCAATCCAAGGTCTGAACTAGCTTTCACTTTATTTATTTTGTATAATTTTTCAATGGTTTCAAAGATGGTAAAAAAATGATTGGTTTTTATAGGAATAATGCTTCAAGCAAAAGAAATGACATAACAAAAAGTAAACAAATAGACAGACAGATTAGAAACAGGCGCTGGTTAGGATTTAGTAACTTTTTTAAAAGATGCTCTAACTGAAGGGGACAAAAGCCCCCACGCAGCGGAAGCGCATCGATTGGACCTTACGGCGTATATTAATTAACATTAAAATACCGTTACGAAAACTCAATCAAACTTTAAACATACTTTAAAGTTGCTGAAAAATCAGTTTAAACATGTTGAAAAATAAATCCAAATTTATTTTCATGCTTTTCTAAAGAAAAGAGGAAGAACCGTTACAAACCTCCGCTGTAGACTTGACCGTTCTTCGCCAACGATGCTCCAACGAACAAAGCGCAGCAGCCTCCTTTGTCTCGTGATCATTGGAAAATTCTTCTTGAATGACACAATAACCACAGAGGTTACACCGGTATGACTCTAGGTCTAGGAGGCAAAAGTTGTGTGAGTCTTTCTCTAAGAGGGAGGCTAGAGAGAATTCTAGGTATTGTCTTGAGAGTCTAGGAGCAAGAGCAAAGTGTCACATGTCATGGACCAATTAGGTCTAGTGTTCTATTTATAGAAGAGAGGTCATGAATAAAATATTCAATTAAATCTATCTTTTCCAAAATTGATTCAATCTTATTCCTTATTTAATCAATCATGATCAATCAATTCCATAATTGATTAATCTTTTCCACAAATGATTAATTACTTTCACAAGTGATTAGATCATTTCCATAAATGATTAATCACTTCCTTAAGTGATTAATTATTTCCATAATTGATTAATTCCCGGTTAATGAATTCTTTAATTAATTAACCACCAATTAAATATCACATATTTAATTTACGGCCTTGAATTAATTAATTCGCCCAAATAGATTTTAGTCCTTAAATTAATTAATTCATTATTTGAACTATTTCAAACTTCCATAAATTTTTATTTGAATTTCTTCAAATATTAATTTCTCTCATAATATTATATCAATATATATTATATTTGTTTCCCTTAGTAAATTGAACATTTTCAATTTACATTTATTACTTAGTTGCCTCAAATTACTTTATGAGCTACCAGTGGGACCTAATGGACCTGCAGATCAGAAGCTCCAACGATGTGACATTAATTGGTCAAACTCATTAACCACATTAATCAATATTCGTTAACTGTGTGTTCATTCCACTATAGACTCACAGTTGCACTCTTCTCACTACAAACATATTTTATGTGTCCACGGATATAGACCAATATCGACTACTTAGTCCTTCACGAGTGTCCGTAACACCAGTTGGGTCAAATAACCGTTTTACCCCTAGGTTACCTCTATTTCCTTAAGTACCAGTTCTCCTCTAATGAAAAACATTTTTGTGGTCCAACCATCAAATAGAAAACCCTCTCGTGCCATTGAGAGGGTAGGGCCCTTTGTTCAAGACTCGGAGTAACCACTTAAGGGAACACTCATCTGCTTCCCTAAAGTCAGGAAGGAGTGAATTCCATCTTTCACGATTATGTTCTCAGCTCCCCATTCGGTCGTGTCCCCAAAATGGTAGGCTTATTGAGTCGGCGTACTGGCCACTCTCACCCATGCAAATCAAAGGACAATCTCTCATGAGCATGAGTCCATAATCAACTCAGGATTAAGACTAAGTTTTCTAGGTCGTCCTAGTGAAATAGAAAACCAACTAGTTAACGGTGTTATAACCAGTGGTTACTATTTCGCGGTCCGATCTTATGCAAACTCATTGCATAGGATACCCCCACTCGCATGTCTCCTACACGAACGCGTTGGATCGCAGCGTTTGTATCAAATACAAAGTGGGCTGTATCCATAGTGTCACCAGGATAAGGCACCCAGT
Organism: Luffa acutangula; assembly: GCA_036850905.1. NCBI lineage: Eukaryota > Viridiplantae > Streptophyta > Magnoliopsida > Cucurbitales > Cucurbitaceae > Luffa > Luffa acutangula. The sequence continues at coordinate 21,070,721 of CM072095.1, read as the reverse complement.
CTTATCCCTATACTATGGACCCTTTAGGCTATTTCTTGAACAATGATCCCATATGTCGCTACATATAGTTCAAGACTCATATTACAACCTAGGATGTCTAGTTTATTGGATTAGGGTTATTATTAGGCAAAGACAAACATAAAATAACTAATAACTATTAATGTAAAAATGTATCACTATTATTTCATTAATATTCGGTCAATGGTTACATTCACTATCTACGAGTTTTAGGGCATAAAACCCAACACTAACAATATTATTGATCATGCAAAACTCTCGCAATCTTATTAGCAGATTCTTCCCAGAACTTCAGATTTTTTAGAACATGTTTCAACTCCAATGAAGCTCTACCGATCAAGCACTAGGCAACGTGCTATCCCTAGCTCAGTCACTGGCGTTCACCAATACACTATGATCTAGTGTGATTAATCGCCACACACTCCCTAAATCATCCCTTAAACTAGAGAGAGGTATTCATACCGGCTGGCCTGACGGGCATAAAATAGAAATAAGCACAACAATTAACCAAGATGCATAGAATCAATATTTATTGCTAGAAATGAAGCACGACAATCACATTGTTTCCTAGCCAACGCCTAACCTACTTAGTTCATAAGATGCATGGAAACACACATTACAATCTGAGTAGGCATGTCCATAACTACAAGGTAATACAAGAAAAGATTAATTTTCTTGAACAACTTGTAACTGATGGTCTTTTTTGTGGTCTCCAATCTCTCCTCTATTCGGCTCCCAAAATGGAAATGAGAATGATCTCTTCCCCAAAAGTGGAATGCCTTTGACTTGGGTGGCCATCTCCTTTTATAGAGTTGAGGAAAGCTTGAATTAGGTTGACCTAGACACGTGGTAGGCTCTCCTTTCTCCTTTATCTCGAGAATAACTTAACAAAATTTGGTTTGTTAAATCGGCTAACGAGCTGTGACGTGGCAGTTTTGCTCCCGGCTTTGCTTCAGCATAGAATTCGCTCCCTCAAGTCGCCCAACACCATATTCTGCACAAAATAATTTCCAAAGCTTCCATTCTTCCAAATGGGTTAAGACATATAATATATATCTAAAACCAACCCTATTAAGCATAAAAGACACACAAATCCCTATAGAAATGAGGCCTAAATAACTACCTTTTGGAGAGTTATCACACCCCCAAACATAAACTATTGCGCGTCCCGAGCAATACTAACCAACATTTCCTTAAGAATTCAAAACGTTAGACAAAGACTAGCTTAATCAAACCAGACAATCCATCACTACCTTCAGCCTTTACCCGAGCATTCTGCAAAACCGAGCTCTGCTGCAGCAAAATAATTCTCCCGTCATGGAAAAATAATCACCACTTTTAACTCAATTCTAAGAACTTACCATAGCCCAGCTCCATTATCAGACATATTAAAACACATTTTTAAGGGGTTTATATTTTTGTTTTTCATACTTAAAGCAGCTCTACAGTCATAAGTTCTTAAGCATGGGATGACCAACTTTATGGTGCAGTATACCCTTACCCCATACATCAAATAATTCCACTTCGAAAATGTAAGTAAGAGGCATTTCATCTCTATGCCCTAAGTTTCCTCTCCTTTGGCAAGCATCACACTGCTTGTAGAACCAATGGGCAGAAGAATCCACAATGCAAAATCCTCATAGTTGTCCTCTGACCGCTGAAATGGGCTTCATACGACGAAGAGTGACATTGCTCCAGGATTTCCTTTGCTTCATCACCTGAAACACACCTACGAAGAATACCATCAGAGCATTGCTTATACATAAATGGCTCATCCCAATAGAAAAACTTTGCATCATGCTTAAACCTTTTTCTTCTGCCTCCAATCCATGTAAATAGGAGTTACTCCCTTGACCCAAAAATTAGCAATATCAGCATACCAAGGGACATCCCTGATTACCTTTACCTCAACAGCAAAAAGCTGTTCATCTGGAAAAGAATCAGAGATGGCAGATTGCTTCAGCAAAGATGATGATGGATCAAAGACGCGACAAATGATCTGCAATGATATTCTCTGATCCCTTCTTATCCTTTATCTCCAAGTCGAACTCCTGCAATAATGAAACCCAACGAATTAGTCTAGGCTTTGCATCTTTCTTAGTCATTAAATACCTTATTGCTGCATGATCTGTGAACACCGTGACTTTAGATCCAACTAAATACGGCCGGAATTTCTAAAAAGAAAACACCACAACTAACAACTCCTTTTCAGTAGTTGTATAGTTAACTTGTGCCTCATTTAAAACCATGTTTGCATAATATATAGGATGGATAAATTTGCCCTGCTTTTGCCCCAGCATAGCACCTACTGCAACATCACACGCATCACACATTACCTCAAATTGTAAATTCCAATTACGTGCTGAGATTAAAGCAGCTTTTAAAGTTTCAAAAGCCTTCCTACAATATGCATTAAAGTAAAAAACATGATCAGTACACAATAAGTTACAAAGAGGTTTACTAATTTTTGAAAAATCCTTTATGAATCTCCTATAAAATCCAGCATGACCTAAAAAACTCCGAATTCCTTTCACTTAATTCGGTGGTTCTAATCTTTCAATCACCTCAATTTTTTCTCTATCAATTTCTAGACCATTCTTAGAAATCCTATGACCTAACACTATGCCCTCCTTCACCATGAAGTGGCATTTCTCCCAATTAAGGACTAGATATCCTCACATATGTTTAACACCTCTTTTTCATTTTTTCTTTCTAAAGAACAAACTTCTAAATCCTCTACACTAACCTTTCCATGATCTTTCCAATGCTTACTAGCCGAATCCTGAATTGCTGACTCAACAATTGTGTTGTCCAGAATCCTAATGAAAGAGCAATCTTCCATTTCGTATGGATACTTCATGGCCTTAAACACGTTAAATTTTACTTCCTCATTACAGACCCTCATTGTTAATTCCCCTTTTTGAACATCTATTAATGCCCTACTTGTAGCAAAAAATGGACGACCTAAAATAAATGGGTCATCTTTATCAGCCTCGTAGTCTAAAATAATGAAGTCAACAGGAAATATGAATTTATCTACCTTTACTAAGACATCATCAATTTTACCCTCTGGATATGTGATAGACCTATTAGCTAGTTGGAGTGTGACTGTGGTAGGCCTAACTTCACCAATACCTAGCTTTCGATACACCGAAAGAGGCATAAGGTTAATGCTTGCACCTAAATCACAGAGTGTTCTACCCAATTATTTTCCACCTATAGACATAGGTATAGTAAATGATCCTGGATCTTTAGCCTTGGTCGGTAGCCCATTCTTAAGAATGGCACTACATTCCTCAGTAAGAGATGCACTTTCGAACTCACCTAACCTCTTCTTTTTAGTTAAAATATCCTTAAGAAATTTAGCATGATTAGGCATTTGCTCAATAGCTTCTACTAAAGGGATATTTATATGCAATTGCTTAAGAATCTCTAAAAACTTTTTAAATTGACCATCTTGATTCTTAGGCCTTTGCCTTTGTGGAAAAGGTAGAGGTGGTACATAAGGTGGGGGCGGCACATAAGGTGGTTCCACATCTGGAACAGAACCAGATGCTCCAGCATCATTATTGCTGCCTCTAGCACCCTGACCAAACTCCAACTCTTTCTCAACAACAATATTTTTATCACAATTATTTCGTACATCCTGGGTTTTACTAGGTTCTCTTCTCTCGTCTAATGGTTTACCACTCCTAAGAGTCACCTCTTTTACCTGCTCCTTACCTTCCCTTCTGGGTGTTCAGTATCAAAAGGAAGTTTCCCTTGAGGCCTTGCCTTCAGCTCATTAGCTAGCTGGCCCACTTGCAATTCTAGGGCTCTCATTGAAGCTTGATTACTTTGAATTGCGACATCTGTACGAGCCATATATTCTTTCATCATCGCCTCAAGAGAACTCCCTGAATTTTGTTGCGGCAGTGCCTGCTTATTTTGCTGGGGCAATACATGCGCTTTAGCAAATCCCGACTGGTTCACCTTTTTCTGTGTTTGCACATTACTTCCTTGTCCTCCCCATGCAAAGTTGGGGTGGTTGCGCCAACCTGGATTATAAAAGTTAGAATAAGCATTATTCCTCTGATTACCTACAGAAAACACAGAAGCTGGATTGCTGGGGCAAAACTCGTAGTTGTGATCTTCACCACAATAGACACATGTTTCCTCTGCGACTTGGTTCACCAAAGCAGCAGGCTCCACAACTGGTGGCTACTGATGACTAATCAATGTCACATTCTTAAGAGCGTTAGAAATCATTGCAAGATCAACCCTAATGGTGGACACACCATCAACCTCTCATACACTCTTAACCTTTTTATTTGTGCCACTAACATCCGACCACTGACAACTATTAGTAGATATTCTTTCTAAAATTTCATGGGCATCATTAAAAGTTTTTGCCAAAAGAGCCCCTCCAGCTGAAGCATCAACCATATCCTGGGTTGCTCCGTTTAGCCCATTATAAAATGTTTCTATTTGGATACAATGAGGTAAACCATGGTGGGGACACTTTCACAAAAGCTCCTTAAACCTCTCCCAAGCCTCACTAAAAGTCTCATCTTCAAGTTGCCTACACCCTACTATTTCACTCTTTAATTTAGCATTTCCATTTGGTGGGAAATATTTACTCAAAAAAATTTCCGCTAATTCATTCCATGTCCTAATTGATCCTTGAGCAAAATAATTTAACCATGCCTTTGCTCTATCTCTAAGAGAATACGGGGACAAAGTTAATCTAAGGGCATCTCTAAGCACTCCCTGAATTACAAAAGAATCACTAACTCCTAGAAAAGACTTAAGATGCAAATGAGGGTCTTCAGATGACAAACCATGGAATTGCCCCACGATTTGCAACATCTGAAACATTACCGGTTTCATTTCAAAATTTGCTGCCTGAATTTAAGGACGTGCAATCCCTAGATTAAGCTCATCAAACATTGGAAAAGCATACGCTCGAATGGCTCTGATCCTATCATTTGCTACTAAGATAGGGTTCTCAACATGATTATTTTGCTGCTCATTTTGCTCCAGCGATGGATTTTGCTGCGGAAAACGATTCTGCTAGGGGTTCGTTGGATCTTCCGGACCCTGCGGGAGACGCGACACGTTATCCATTTGATTCTTGTTTCTACGCTGCTCTCTCCTTCTTCTCCTGAATGTCCTCTCGATTTCTGGATCAAAATCGAACCTTACCCTAGGCGGATCGCTCATGCACCAAACTCACACCTGCAAAAACAAAAGAAACAATAAAAAAGTTATAGCACCAAACCACTGAAACACATATACAAAACAGATCAGATAAAAGCTTATTCAAGTCTCTGACAACGGCGCCAAAAACTTTTGGGTTCCTAGAGTGAGTAAAATTAAGGTGTACATATTACACATGCGGAAGCAATTGAAGATCGAAAGCACTTAAGACATTCAATTTTACTCCTAAAGCATGCATGTTCTACAAAAGACAGAATAGAGAGTTTAGAAAACACCAACCTTTGTAGCTCACTTATGTTGAACTCCTTGTGGTGTTTGCCTCTCCTATGCTCCTTGGACAACCTCTAGAGTCTTCCCCACTATACTCCGGGCCAAGAACGACTTGCGGGAGTCTATATAAGATAGGGAATGGGAAGGGAATGCTTGAAGCATCAAACAATGGAGAAGAATGAGAGATGAGAGAACTTTGAGTCCAAATTCCAGCAGCATAACATTAAGGAAATGGCTCTCTTGTGTTTGAATAGGATTCAAACTCCTTTTAAAGACATTCTCCATGCAAAGCCAAGCCTTAAGACACAAGACACATGGTGTATTTGCAAGCTCAAGTGGATTTTAGGTGTACATTACACAAGACATGCAACAATGCATGAGTGAGTTGTCTTTCCACTTTGAATGATCATGCATTAAGTGGATTTCCAACTAAATCCACTAAATTCAAATTGAAATCAAATTTCAAGCTTGCAAATTACCCCCAATTTCAATTCTAAATTGAAATTGATTGCTTGGTAATTAATTTGAAAATTTTCAAATTAATTTTGATATGATTAATCTAATTAATCTTTGTTATCTTGTGCAATTCCATATATATGATTCCTAATACATATATATAGTATTCAAAACACTTTTAAATACTTCATCTCTCATTTTCTAATTTAATTCATAATTAAATTATTGTGTCAAACACAATTTACGATAATACCCTTTTTCCCGATTTTGAACGATTCAAAGCTTCCTATCTTTTGTTCTAGGCTTAATTCCGATATGAGCTAGTAGGGGGACCTAATGGACCTATAGATCATGGGCTCCAACGATTCGAGGCTAACCGACTAATCTCATTGTCCAAGCTAGCCAACATTCGTTAACTATCGGGACACTCCACTATAGCCCGATAGTTGCATTCCCCTCACTATAGATATATTTCTGTCCACTTGATTTAACCATGATTAGTAAGTCGATCCTTCACAAGTTGTTCGTAGCTATAGCTAGGTCAATAAGCCGTTTTACCCCTATAGTACTTCTAGTTCCTTAAGTCCCACTGATCCTCTAATGAACAATTGGTTTATGGTCCAACCAATAAACCGAGTCCCTCTCGGGCCAATGAGAGGGCGGGATCCCTTTGTTCAAGCCCCGGAGTCACCACTTAAGGGAACAACCTCTCTACTATCCCTTATTCGGGTAGGAGTGAATTCCTTCTTGCACGACTATGTCCCCAGCTATCTACCCGTTCCTATCCTTGAAATGGGAGGCTTATTGAGTCGGCGATACTGAGCCACTCTCACCTATGCAGATCTAAGGATAAGCCCGAATAAACAGGAGTTCATAGTTAGCTCAGGATTAAGATCGAGTTACCTAGGTCATCACATGAAATAGTCAGTCTCGTCAGTAAACGGTGTTATAAAGCGAGAGCGACTTATTTCTCGGTCCTGGTCTTATGCAAACTCATTGTATAAGACACCTCCACGCGCATGTCTCTACATGGACGATTTAGGATCACATCGTCTATACCATCTATAAAGTGGGTTGCGTCTCATAGTGTCTCCAGAATAAGGTACCCAACCCTATTCCTATACTATAGACCGTTTTGGCTATTACTCAAGCTTGATCCACTTTTATGTCTCTACATAAAGCTCAAGTGTTCATCTTATAGCCATGGATCTTAGTTTATTGGATTTGGGTTATATATGTGCAATTTAATTTATTCAGTAATGACTTTTACTGAATCAATCTCGATAACACCTTTTATCGAATAAGTATATAATTCGTTTAACATTCATTATCTACGAGTTTTAGGGCACCAATCCCAACAATCTCCCACTTGAACTAAAACTCTAGTTTAGTGGGATGTACTATAATCTATAACAGCAGTGGATGAATAAATACTTGTATTAATAACGGAGTAAAAATACAATAAACTAGGGCATCTAAATACCCAGTATACTAAGGTATCGATATACCGGTTACAATTCTCCCACTTGACCTAGATTATTTCTCGTACATATCTCGCAGACCTAGACCTTCTAGATTACTCTCGAACACTTTAGCCGTGAGAGCCTTCGTGAATGGATCAGCAATGTTGTGCTCCGACGCTCTCTTCGTGACGATCACGTCTCCTCAGTGCACAATCTCCCTAATGAGATGGTATTTCCTTTCGATGTGCTTGCCTCTCTTATGGCTGCGAGGTTCCTTTGAGTTTGCAACTGCGCCGCTATTATCACAATACAAGGTGATAGGCAGATGCATATTTGGAACGACTTCCAAGTCAGTTAGGAACTTCCTGAGCCATACTGCCTCTTTTGCTGCTTCGCAAGAGGCTACATATTCGGCCTCCATGGTCGAGTCTGCAATGCATCCTTGCTTGATGCTGCGCCATACTATTTCTCCTCCATTTAGAGTGAATACTGACCCCGATGTAGATTTCCTCGAATCTTTATCAGTTTGAAAGTCAGAATCAGTGTATCCTGTAAGGATCAAATCCTTCGAACCATACACGAGCATATAGTCCCTCGTTCTCCTTAGATATTTGAGGATACTTTTAACGGTTGTCCAGTGATCAAATCCTGGATTGGATTGATATCTACTGACGATCCCTACTGCATAAGAAATGTCAGGCCTTGTACACAACATGGCATACATTAGGCTACCTACTGCAGAGGCATAGAGAAAACGTCTCATGTCCTCAACTTCTTGAGGTGTCTGAGGACACTGTTCCTTAGACAAGTTAATTCCGTGCCTGAAAGGTAATAGACCTTTCTTGGAATTTTGCATTTTATATCTAACCAACAATTTGTCGATATAAGACGCTTGAGACAGGGCTAGCATTTTGTTCTTTCGGTTTCGAACAATTTGGATTCCTAGAACAAATTGTGCCTCACCCAAATCTTTCATTTGGAATTGAGTTGCTAGCCATAGTTTAATGTCAGTTAGATAACCTACATCATTCCCGATGAGTAGGATATCATCCACATACAGTACTAAGAAAGCTATAGAGTTGTTGATGATCCTTTTGTAAACACAAGGCTCATCAACGTTTTGTTCAAAGCCATAAGATTTGATCGCAGTATCAAATCTTATATTCCAGGATCTAGACGCTTGTTTTAATCCATAAATGGATCGTTTAAGCTTGCAAACTTTTTGCTCTTGATCCTGAGCTATGAACCCCTCTGGCTGAGACATGTAGATACTTTCTTCAAGATTACCGTTCAGAAAGGCAGTATTGACATCCATTTGCCATATTTCATAATCATAAAACGTTGCAATGGATAAAAGTATCCGGATCGACTTTAACATGGCAACAGGGGAGAAGGTTTCTTCATAGTCAATCCCCTCCCGCTGGGTAAAACCCTTTGCCACAAGTCGTGCCTTAAAGGTCTGTACCTTTCCAGCAGCGTCTCGTTTTCTCTTGTAGATCCATTTGCACCCTATGGGTCTAACCCCTTCAGGTTGATCTACAAGATCCCATACTGAATTAAAATGCATGGACTCGATCTCTAAGTCCATGGCTTTAATCCACTCGTTCTTGTCAACGTCATCCATTGCCTGTTTAAAGGTTAATGGATCCTCGATCCTGTCATCAGGTATGACGACTGGAGTTTCAGTTAAACCCAAATAGCGATCAGGTTGTCTAACAACCCTCCCACTACGTCGAGGTCCTCTTATTTCTTGAGAAGGACGTGATTGACTCGAGGTGCCAGTATCATCAACAACTCTTGTTGATGTTTCTGTAGCTTCGTTAGATAGTTCACTTAAAACGACTTTACTACGTGGCTTGTGATCTCTGAGGTGGTCTTCTTCTAGGAATGTAGCATTTGTCGATACAAGTACTTTATTTTCCTCTAGATCGAAGAAGTATCCACCTCTCGTTTCTTTGGGATAGCCTATAAATAGGCAAAATCTAGAACGAGGCTCCAATTTCTTTGGGTTTGCTTCTAGCACGTATGCAGGACATCCCCAAATTCTGAAATGTCGTAAACTAGCTTTACGACCTTTCCAGAGCTCAAATGGTGTTTCAGAAACACTCTTTGAGGGAACTACGTTCAAGATATAAACTGCAGTCTCTACTGCATAACCCCAAAACGAGTTAGGCAACTGAGCATAACTCATCATCGAACGAACCATGTCCAACAAGGTTCTGTTTCTCCTTTCTGATACACCGTTTTGCTGAGGTGTACCAGGGGCTGAGAGTTGGGACGTAATTCCATGCTCTGTCAAATAGTCTTGAAAACTTAAGTCCATATACTCTCCACCTCGATCGGATCAAAGTGTTTTTATCGTCTTACCTAATAGGTTCTCAACCTCGGCCTTATACTCTTTGAACTTTTCAAAAGCTTCGGACTTATGATGCATCAGGTAGAGATAGCCATACCTCGAATAATCATCAATGAAACTGATGAAATATTTGTACCCTCCTTGAGCTCTAATGTTCATTGGTCCACAGAGGTCCGAATGAATGAGCTCTAAGGGCTCTTTGGCACGATAACCTTTTCCGGTAAAAGGTCGTTTTGTCATCTTGCCCTCAAGGCATGATTCACAAGGAGGCAACGAGTCGTCTTCTAACTTGTTTAGAAGTCCACTCTTGACCAATCTCCCAATCCTATTGAGGTTGATATGGCCTAACCTCAAGTGCCAGAGATAGGTATCTTGAGAAACTCTTCGCTTTTTAGGTTGAGTCTCAGCGGTTTTAAACATCTCATGATTTAAAATAGCTTTAGACTCAATTGGTCTCAAAACATATAATTTATTCTTCAAGTTTGCAGAGCAAACATCAATACCTCTTTTAGTTATGAACGTTTCATTAACAGAAAAAGAAATTGAGTAACCTTGTTCTAATAAACAAGATAAAGAAATCAAATTTCTTTTAATCTTCGGAACTATGTACACATTATCTAATATCATGTAGCGTTCCTTGGTGAAGAATAATTTTATGTCTCCCGCTACAATAGCCGAGATGACTTCTCCTGTTCCAACTTTAAGAGTCATCTCTCCAGCTATTAGCTGTTGCCAGGAACTCATTCCTTGAAATGAAGAACATACGTGATTAGTGGCACCTAAATCGAGTATCCAGGCAGAATCGTCGTTTTCCACTAAACACGTTTCCAAGACTAATAAATCACATTTAGAGTCGTGGATCATGTTTTTCTTGGCTACGCAGTTATTTTGAGGACATTCCTCAGTTGAGACCAAACCTAAATTCTTTGCCACGTGTTTAGCGTTTAAGCAAGTATTCTTAGTCGAATGTACTAAACCGTTTAATTTGGCATTTGACAAAGCACATACGTTTTTCGACATATTGCTGAAACAAACAAATTAATCTCTATTAGAAACATGCACTAAACCCATTAATCACATTTATCCAATCAGATTTAGCCAAAGCAATCATCGACCCATATATACAATTGATTTATTTTGCAACGATACTTCAGGGGTTTAGAATAACCTCTACCGTAGGGCAGTCAGCTACTCCTCTAAATCGAGACAATCTCGGCCAAATACTATTCCCAGAATAACTCTTACTCCAATAGTTATTAGCTAACGTTAATTTGGTCAAGACCATCTTGTAAGTGTTACCCATCATTTTCAGATTGCAGAGGGCGGCCCCAACAATGCCACCGTAGGGAAGAGCTAATGTTGGGAATGGCCCTAGGAAACCCTATCCATTTCTGGAGTTTGCGTTGTTCTGAATCCCATGCGCAAGCCCTCTGTAGGGTGATCGCTCCCAGGGCGACTCGCAGGCAGCGCATAGGAATCTCACGGTGCAACCTAATGATGGAGACCGCAGGATACGTTTGACACGTTTCCTTCTCCCACTTACTATGAACACTTTCCCCATTCACCTTGATATTAACCCATGCAAACACCATTCGTAGGGGGACGCTCCCAGGGCGCCTCGAGGCCAAGCATGGATCTCACGGTGTGAACTCAGGGGGACGTGAGAGTAGAAACTTAATATGAATATTTCGTTTCTATACTTTTCCTCCCACTAAAGTGTCGTAAAGTTTTAGGGTCTATTACTTAGGTAAATTCCGGCTAAATGAATCTATCTAAGTCTATGCCTTATTAAACAAGGTCTTTACACTAAATGTCTAGGTGAATTAAACTCTTTTAATAACCTAGTGACATTGCATGCTAGTAAGACTTTGGTTAATTCAACTCAGGTTCCGAACCATTTGCCGGGAGAGTTCCCTTATAACCAAGGTCTTATGTCCTACTTACTCAAATTTTAAAACTATTTAAAAAAAAAAAAAACTAAGTAAGACATATTTCTAATCCTATTAGAAAAGGCGATCTTAGATCTATTTCATTTTAAACCATTTAAAGAATGATAAGATCCTAAGATCCTATGTTAGCATGCAACTCTTTGTTATAGGTTTTATGGATTGTATTCATTAACTATTATAACTTTTATAACTTTTAATGAATTAACCCTATAACATGCTTTCTAATGGTGTTTAAAAGCATATAACAATCAATCATTCAATTTATAAGAAAAGCACCATTTAGAAACAACCTATATCTAGGTTTGTATAACGCTTTATACTACGATGTCTAGGTGATAACACTTTAAAACCTCACACCGCTCACGCATGCTCATAAAACTCGAGTTAACTTAACTCAAGAACCGACTCGATGCCCAGGTAGGAGGTGTTCCGTAAACCGTCAACTTAAATACCTTGTTTGGACTCTCGTCCTATCAACTCCACCACGACGCCTTGAACAATGTCCTCAACGTCCGTATGCAAGAGGTGAACGGCGGGGTTGTCTGCGAGCGCAACCAGGTTGCGTTCATCCTGCATTCTCTTCTTCCTAACTTCATGCAGTTCAGGATGAATGCTAGCATGAGCAAAATACAGTTCAACCTGATCACCCTCCTCAACGAGCTACAGATTTATGAGTCCATCCTGAAACGCAAGGGCAAGAATGTGGTGAAAGGAGAGGCCAATGTGCCCCATTCCAAGAAAACGTTCCTAAAGGGTTCATCCTCAAGAATGAAATCTGTACCTCAGGCTTCTTCGAAGCAAATTCAAAAGAGGAAGGGTGATAAGGGGAAGGCTCCTGTGCAGGCTGTTCAGGGTAAAGGGAAGGCCAAGGTCATTTTATGATGAGCTATGCTCAATTGCCTAGCTCATTTTGGGGTATGCAGTAGAGACTGCAGTACATATTCTAAACAACGTTCCCTAAAAAAGTGTTTCTGAAACACCTTTTGAGCTATGGAGGGGGCGTAAACCTAGTTTACGTTACTTCCGTATCTAGGTTTGTCCTGCACAAGTGCTAGTGACACATCCTAAGAAACTAGAACCACGTTCTAAAGTATGCCAATTTGTTGGATAACCTAAAGAAACGAGAGGTGGTCTTTTTTACGACCCTTAATAAAACAAAGTGTTTGTATCGACAAACACTACTTTCTTGGAGGAAGACCACATTCGAGATCACAAACCACGTAGTAAATTAGTATTAGGAGAAGCTACAACAAGAGTTGTTTATGAAGCTGGCCCTTCAACAAGGGTTGATGTAGGACCCAGTTATATTTTAATTGTAGGAGGCAACAAGAGCATGACTCAATTGACATAAAGCTTGTATCTTCGACCAAGAGATCAAAAATTGGCTATGTTGATGCCAAAATTCAGACAAGGAGAACTCACATGAACTTCACATGACACCAACGGTGAATTTGTTTGAGAGGGGGAAGACGTGGCCTACAAGACAAGGTAAACCTACACACTGGTGGGTGTTTGCTACACCGCCACCGATGCTTAAGTAAGCAAGGAGAAAGATGGGAAGCGAAGTAGGAGAGCAAGAGTAAGAGGAGATTGTTTAGAGGATAGTTTCTTTGTTGGGTTTTATCCCCTAAAACTCGAGATAGTAAATGTAAACTATTGACTATTTATTAATAAAGAGTTATCAAAGTTAATTCAATAAAGGGTTATTGATTGTTTTGTATCATCTTTGCTTAAATAACCCTAATCCATATTAAAAAAAAAAAAAAAAAACCCCTAATCCAATAAACTAACGATTGGGTTTTATGCCCTAAAACTCATAGATAGTGAATGTAACCATTGACCAGATATTAATGAAATAATATTTATATATTTTTCAATTAAATGTTATTAGTTATTTTATATTTGTTTTTGCCTAAATTAACCCTAATCCAATAAACTAGACATCCTACGCTATAATATGAGTCTTGAACTATATGTAGCGACATATGGGGATCACTGTTAAGGAAACAGCCTAAAGGGTCTATAGTATAGGGATAAGACTGGGTGCCTTATCCTGGTGACACTATAGATACGACCCACTTTGTATTTGATGCAAACGCTACAATCCAACGCGTTCGTGTAGGAGACATGCGAGTGAGGGTATCCTATGCAATGAGTTTGCATAAGACCGTACCGCGGAATAGTAACCACTGGTTATAACACCGTTAACTAGTTGGTTTTCTATTTCACTTGGACGACCTAGACAACTTGGTCTTAATCCTGAGTTGATTATGGACTCCTGCTCATGAGGGATTGCCCTTTGATTTGTATGGGTGAGAGTGGCCAATACACCGACTCAATAAGCCTACCATTTTGGGGACAAGACCGAGTGGGGAGCTGGGAACATAATTGTACAAGATGGAATTCACTCCTTCCTTACTTTAGGGAAGCAGATGAGTGTTCCCTTAAGTGGTGACTCCGAGTTTTGAACAAAGGGCCCAACCCTCTCAATCGCACGAGAGGGTTTTCTTTTTTATGGTTGGACCACAAACAGGTTGTTCATTAGAGGAGAATTGGTACTTAGGGAAATAGAAGTAACCTAGGGGTAAAAAGGTAATTTTACCCAACTGGTGTGAAGGACTAACTAGTCGATATTGGTCTATATCCATGGACACAGAAAATATGTCTGCAGTGAGAAGAGCGCAACTGTGAGTCTAGTGGAATGTACACACAGTTAATGAATATTGATTAATTTGGTTAATTAGTTTGACTAATTAATCTCACATCATTGGAGCTTCTGATCTACAGGTCCATTAGGTCTCATTGGTAGCTCATAAAGTAATTTGAGGCAACTAAATAATAAATGTAAATTGAAAATGTTCAATTTACTAAGGGAAACAATATAATATATATTGATATATTATTATGAGAGAAATTAATATTTGAAGAAATTCAAATATTAATATAAATTTGAGTCACATTAAATTTATGGAAGTTTGAAAGAGTTCAAATATGAATTAATTAATTTTAAAGCCTAAAATCTATTTGGGCAAATTAATTAATTCAAGGCCGGAAATTAAATATGTAATATTTAATTGGTGGTTAATTAATTAAAGATTTAATTAATCGGGAATTAATCAATTATGGAAATAATTAATCACTTATGAAAGTGATTAATTGTTGCACGATTTTCCGCAAGCGCACAGGTCGTCACAAGTAATATAAAATGGAAAGTATTCCGAGTATCGAATCCTCAGGTAAGCGAAGCGAAAATTAAGCAAAGCAAAAATCTCTTGAGCACTAAAAATACTTGGGCGAAATAATATTTAGGGAATAGCTCATGCAATAAAAAGGACTCAAATTCAAACAATTAAAGAAAATAAATTGATCAATCGAGAAATAAAATATGGAGAAAGAGTTTTCTTTTAATGGGAGGAGGGGTCTTGAAAATCAATTATTAGCTAAATAGTTGTTATAATTATCTTATCTCATTGCCCAACTAATTATAATCCTAGAATCTTCGTTAATCATATAGGTTCTCCTATCGGTTTCCTCTAATTGTAATTAATTCATTTTAACAACCTAAGTGTCCTTAGCGCTATTAAAAATCATTAATTATTACGCTCTAATTCATTTTAGGAATCTAAGTTTAATCAACTAATCCTGGTGTCACAACGGGCAACTAAACTAGTTGCATGGATTACGATCTATCCTAATTTCTCTCCGTCGAGTTTCCATTAAGAATCGAATCATTACACAATTGGCCAGATTGAGTAAAGCATTAAGCACATCCGTACAAATAATTAGGACATGGGCAAGAGACAAGAAATTATAACAATATTTGAACTATAATTTCATTTCAAGACCCCAAATTGGGGTTTAGCTACACATGGCTAAAATATCCACAATAATTACAATAGAAAGCATAATTAAGAGCATAAAAGGAAAGGAATTGACCGTCGAAAAAACCCCTTGCTGACGCTCAGAGCTCTGCTGACTACTCCTTGAGCCTCCTAAGATGCTCCCCAAAACTCCCAAAATTTTTCCCACTAAAAGAATCCTCTAAAAAAGGCTAGAAAGCCTAGAGAGGGGCTCCAAAGGAGCCCAAAGAAGAGAGGAAAGGAAGAATTCCAAAAGGAATTGTTGGAATGATGAGTGATGCTAAATGAGGCACCTTGGGACGCTTTTTATAGGCCTGGAATGGGGGTAGCATCGCGACGCTACTTTGCTCAGCGTCGCGACACTGCTGCGCACGCGGCTTGCACAACACGAAAAGGGTAGTGTCGCGACGCTGCCTACACAGCGTCTTGACGCTGCCTCAAAATTCCAGATTTTTCAGCTTCTTTTTGGGCTGATTTTTGGGCCTTCTCTTCATTTCTTTTGGGCATTTTTGTCATGATTGTCTTTTTTGGGCCCCCAATTGCTCCAAGCTTGGATTTGGGCTTCATTTGCTTCAATTTTGTCACTTTTTCTCCCAAAATCACAAACTTTGCTCCTAAGGACCAAATAACGAAATTCATTAAATATTTTCATTAAAAACACGATTAAAGCATCGAAAAACTTAATAAATTGGGACTAAAATAGTGACATTTCTGCTCGTTATCACACCCCCAAACTTAAGCTTTTGCTAGTCCCGAGCAAAATAAATTCTAAAGATGCATGAAATAGAATTGCTCAGGCCTCAATGATTTTGGAATTTTTAGGATAGAATGGAAAACATGCAAGTGGAATAAGCAAGCACCACATACTCTTGAAGAAACCTTAAACTAGTTTGAACTTAAGATTAATGAATAGCATGCTCAAGACTTATCTATTGATTCTTTTACTAACCTAGATTAGTCTTATGGCTTTCTCCATTTGTTTTCACCCTACACTGTCTAAGAGCCCCTAATAGGTCGGAGTCCTTCTATCATGCAAAAAAAAAAAAAGAAACTAGGGTGCCTGTCATTTTATGGGGGAGCAAAATTCACAAATGATTTTTCTTTTCCTTTTCTTTTTCTTTTGCTACTCCCCAAAACTTGCATTTTGATATCTAATGGTACTAGCTTTCACACTACGGTGCAGGGACCCTTAACCCAAATTTTATTCTCTGGTTGGCCTAACTGATCACACCGCAGGTAGCTCTTTTTACCCCTAGGCTTTTTCTTTTGCAAGCAAAAAAAAAAAATCTTTTTCAACAGATTTTTCTTTTCTCTCATTTTCTTTTGTTGCTATTGTTTTTTTCTCAGCAGGCATAGCATTTTTTTTCCTACCTAGCTTTTTAGAACAATCAAGCATGAACTTCCTAATATTAGAAACTAAGCCTATCGAGGTGACAACAAACTTTAAAAATCATAATAAGAATCTAGATTTTCAAAGACGTCATTAGATAAGACTATTGCATGCTTTAGACATCAAAACTAAGTATCAAAAAATTTTAAAATTTCACAATTTCTGCCGTGCTCCCAGATTCCACAACATATAAACCATTTTCTCCCAAAATTCTAAAATCACATCCTTGGCTATCATGGCTATCTATTCATGCATCCAACATAATTTATTTATGCTTAACACAGCGAAAGCCTCCCCCCAAACTTAAATTAAACATTGTTCCCAATGTTTTAAAACAGTAAAGCATAAAGAGGGATACTGAGACTTCCCTGAGCTAGGAGCGCTTCATCCTCTTCCTTTGGATCCATGAAAAATGGGAAATTTGGAATTTTGGGATTTGCTAAGGTGATCCTGCAAAACAAAATTGGATCACGGAGCATAGAAAATTATTTACCGCAAAAACAACTAACTAAACTTTAATCCTTGGGTTGCCTCCCAAGCAACGCTTTCTTTAACGTCTTTAGCTAGACTAGGCTCGGCACGCTTACGGAGGCTCAAAATAAAAATTTTCATCATCCTCCGGGCCCTGCAAGAAATCACGCACCGAATTGCATACTACAAACAGGGGAGAAAAAAAACTTTCCCCTGGCCCATCTTCACTAAAGAGATTATCATAAGAACATTTAAGAAAATAATCAGTTACATCAAATCTCTTTTCTAAATCTCTATTCTCAAAACAATTGTTAACAAAGTCATCAAGCGTTATGATATCTATTGGTCTAGAATCTAAAGATGACCTATCAATCATGCCAGTCCATTCATGAGAAAAGATATCCACATGCTCAGAAGATTCCTCAGACTTAGTATTAAAAAATGATTCGACTAAGTTATCATATGACTCACTCATCAGAAGAATTAAAGAATTCAAGAATTTCAGGATCAGATTCTATACTATGCACAGATTCGAGTTCCTCTGGGTCAGATTCTATGTTATATACATCATCAAGACACGAATAAAAGGTATTCACATTGTCAAGGTTCATGCACTCAGGAATGTCAAGATCAGACTCAATAGATTCAGTGTAATCATGATCAGACTCAAAATTATCTATCAAGCAATCTTTCTTATGCATTTCATGCTCATCCTCAAAGTCAGGCAATTCAATATCATCATCAAAATTATCCATTTCAGGCAAATCTAACTCATTTTCAAAGGAAGGTTAATCATCAACTGCAGATCTTTCATTTTCACAAGCAGGCAAGTCTAATTCATTTTCAAAGTCAGGCAGTTCTAAATCATTCTCAAATAGAGGATTATCTAAATATGCATCATGATCAAAATCCCCATTATCCATAAGCATTTCTCCTAAGCCTAGGCTGAGATTATAGTCTATCTCTTCATCATCATCAGTCAAGTATTCAGGACCAACAGAAAAACATGTGTGCAAACTACAAACAGATTCATCTTGGCCAAAAATACTAAACACGACTTTTTCATCATCAATATTCAAGGTAAGTTTACTTGTGTGTATGCTAATCTCAGCCTTACCAGTGGCTAGGAAAGGTCTACCTAAAATAATTGGTACCTCTTTGTCCTCCTTCACGTCCAGTACCACAAAATCTACAGGGAAGATAAATTTGTTGACTTTCACCAACACGTCCTCCACAACACCCATCGGGTGGGTAATCGATCTGTCAGCAAGCTGGAGAGTGATGTCGGTGTCCATCATACCTGTTAAATCGATCTTCCTGTAAACAGAATAGGGCATCAAATTTATACTTGTTCCTAAATCACATAAGGCCCTATCGAAGGATACTTCTCCTATGGTGCAGGGAACAGTAAAACTCCCTGGATCTTTTTGTTTAGAAGGTATCCTACCAGAAATAATGGTACCGCTACTTTCAGACAAATTAGAAATTTCTTTTTTCATACTATTCTTTCTAGAAAGCATTTCCTTCATGAATTTCCCATAATTCGACATATTATACAAGGCTTCTACCAATGGGATATTCACAGACAACTTTCTAAACATTTCTAGAAACTTTTGAAACTGTTCATCTAATTTGACATTTTTAAAGCGTTGAGGAAAAGATAACTCCCTGTAATCAAAGGTTGGACATTCGCCCCTCCGCTTGGGTGGGCTAATATGCGAACCTCTGTCATGGTGGTTGCATGGAACCACTTCTTCCTCAGTCAGTTTCTTTTTGTCATCCTGCCTTTCATCTTCTTTTCTACCTGCAAAATTGTTAGAAAAATCACATTTTAAATCAATAGAGTTAGGAGGATGTTGGGACCTTTCAGAGGAGGCTTTTTGTGCCTCAGTCCTTTCATCTTCATCCCTTCTCTTTTCTTCTTCCTTTTTCTTCTCTGAACTGTTCTCCAGTCTTCTACCACTTCTTAGTGTCACCATTTTGCACTGCTCTTTTGGGTTAGGCTCAGTATCACTTGGAAATTTTCCCTTTTGAAGGGCGTTCACTGCCGTAGCAATCTGTCCTATTTGCACTTCCATGTTCTTTAGAGCTGCGTCGTGGTTATTTACTGATGTCTGGAGACTCACATTCAATATTCTTTGTTCTTTGATGAATAAAGCCACCATCTCCTCCAGGTTATTTTTCTTTTCGGGCACACTCGATGATGCAAAACCTGGCGGCGGCTGCAAAAGATTCTTTGTATTTGAGTATGAGAAGTTCTCGTGATTGCGTAGACTGGGGTGGTAGAAGTTCGGTACTCCTTGAGCATATGGTCTATTTCCTACGTACTGAACTTCTTCCACATCTTGACCTTCCTTCTTTGAATGACCTTCAGCTAAGGTGGAAATGGACTTGACCACCTCAGATGAAGTCAACTTGTTCAGTGCATTGGTCAGAGATGCCACTTGTGCCTTCAGTGAACTTGACTCATCCAATTCATATAATCCAGCCTTCTTTGTAATTGCTCCCCTCTCAGTCGGCCATTGATAACTGGTTGCCGCCATTTCCTCAAGCAGATCTTTGGCTTCTGTCACTGTTTTTGAAAGAAAACTTCCTCCTGCTGATGTGTCTAGGACTGTCTTCGTGGAAGGATTCAATCCATTGTAAAATAACTGTACTTGAAGCCAATCAGGATATCAGTGTTGGGGGCACCGCCTAAGCATTTCTTTTTATCTTTCCCACGCTTCGTACAACTGCTCCTCGTCAAGCTGCCTAAACGTTCCAATTTCAGTCCGGAGCTTGGTAGTCTTGGCAGGTGGAAAAAATTTCGTCAGAAAAGCTTGGGCAAGCTCGTCCCAAGTACTAATGCTGCCCGTCTCGACTGATTTGAGCCAATCCTTTGCTTTATCCTGTAGACAAAATGGAAACAACCTCAACCTTATCGCGTCTGCCGGAACTCCGCTCATCTTCACCGTCCCACAAATTTCTAGGAATGATCGTAGATGTGAGTGGGGATCCTCGGAAGGATGTCCCTTAAACGAGTTATCGCGCGCCATCTGAATCAATCCTGTCTTTAACTCAAAATTTGTAGCTTGGATTGGGGCGTAGACAATTCCAGAATTCTCGGTGGGAAGAACTGGCTGTAAGAAATCTCTAATTGCCTTGGGAGTTTCCCCTTGATGGGCCATCGCTTCTGCTAATCTTTTCTCTCTTCGAATGGATCTAAGAGTCCTGTCAATTTCAAGATCTAGCGGAAACAAATTAACCACCTTGTTCCTTCGCATACAATGCTCCCAGACAATCAAAAGAACCAAACAAAAACAAAACTAAAATAATATTCACAAAATAATGAAAGAAAAATATTTACACCTAAATTACTATTTATCCCTTTCTTTTCGATGTCAAGAAAAATTAATTTTGCTTAAAAATCAAGCTTCCTCGGCAACGGCGCCAAAAACTTATTGCATTATTTTCCGCAAGCGCACGGGTCGTCACAAGTAATATAAAATGGAAAGTATTCCAAGTATCGAATCCTCAGGGAAGCGAAGCAAAAATTAAGCAAAGCAAAAATCTCTTGAACACCAAAAATACTTGGGTGAAATAATATTTAGGGAATAGCTCATGCAATAAAAAGGACTCAAATTCAAACAATTAAAGAAAATAAATTGATCAATCGAGAAATAAAATATGGAGAAAGAGTTTTCTTTTAATGGGAGGAGGGGTCTTGAAAATCAATTATTAGCTAAATAGTTGTTATAATTATCTTATCTCATTGCCCAACTAATTATAATCCTAGAATCTTCGTTAATCACATAGGTTCTCTTGTCGGTTTCCCCTAATTGTAATTAATTCATTTTAACAACCTAAGTGTCCTTAGCGCTATTAAAAATCATTAATTATTACGCTCTGATTCATTTTAGGAATCTAAGTTTAATCAACTAATCCCGGTGTCACAACGGGCAATTAAACTAGTTGCATGGATTACGATCTATCCTAATTTCTCTCTGTCGAGTTTCCATTAAGAATCGAATCATTACACAATTGGCCAGATTGAGTAAAGCATTAAGCACATCCATACAAATAATTAGGACATGGGCAAGAGAAGAGAAATTATAACAATATTTGAACTATAATTTCATTTCAAGACCCCAAATTAGGGTTTAGCTACACATGGCTAAAATATCCACAATAATTACAATAGAAAGCATAATTAAGAGCATAAAAGGAAAGGAATTGACCGTCGAAAAAACCCCTTGCTGACGCTCAGAGCTCCGTTGACTACTCCTTGAGCCTCCTAAGATGCTCCCCAAAACTCCAAAAATTTTTCCCACTAAAAGAATCCTCTCAAAAAGGCTAGAAAGCCTAGAGAGGGGCTCCAAAGGAGCCCAAAGAAGAGAGGAAAGGAAGAATTCCAAAAGGAATTGTTGGAATGATGATTGATGCTAAATGAGGCACCTTGGGGCGCCTTTTGTAGGCCTGGAATGGTGGTAGCGTCGCTACGCTACTTTGCTCAGCGTCGCGACGCTGCTGCGCACGCGGCTTGGGCAACACGAAAAGGGTAGCATCGCGACGCTGCCTACACAGCGTCTCGACGCTGCCTCAAAATTCCAGATTTTTCAGCTTCTTTTTGGGCTGATTTTTGGACCTTCTCTTCATTTCTTTTGGGCATTTTTGTCATGATTGTCTTTTTTGGGCCCCCAATTGCTCCAAGCTTGGATTTGGGCTTCATTTGCTTCAATTTTGGCACTTTTTCTCCCAAAATCACCAACTTTTCTCCTAAGGACCAAATAACGAAATTCATTAAATATTTTCATTAAAAACACGATTAAAGCAACAAAAAGCTTAATAAATTGGGACTAAAATAGCGACATTTCTGCTCGTTATCATTAATCATTTATGGAAATGATCTAATCACTTATGGAAGTAATTAGTCATTTGTGGAAAAGATTAATCAATTATGGAATTGATTGATCATGGATTGATTAAATAAGGAATAAAATTGAATTAATTTTGGAAAAGATTGACTTAATTGAATATTTTATTCATGGTCTCTCTTCTATAAATAGAACACTAGACCTAATTGGTTCAGTACTCTCCTCTTGCTCTTAGACTCACAAGACAAGACCTAGAATTCTCTCTAGCCTCCCTCTTAAAGAAAGACTCCCACAAGTCTTTTGCCTCCTATACTTAGAGACATACCGGTGTAACCTTTGTGGTTATTGTGTCTTTGAAGAAAAATTTCCAGCGAAGAAATCAAGAAGGAGTCGCCGTGTTTTCGTTCGTTGGAGCATCGTTGGCGAAGAACGGTCAAGTCTACAACAAAGGTTTGTAACGGTTATTTCCCGTTTCTTTAGAAAAGCATGAAAATAAATTTAGATTTAATTTTCCAGCATGTTTATAGCAATTTCCAGTAACTTTAAAGCATGTTTAAAGTTTATTTTTCCTTTTCGTAACGGTATTTTAATGTGAATTAATATATGGCTGTTGCACGATTTTTCTGCAAGCATACGGGTCGTCACAAGTAATATAGTGATTTTGAGTATCGAGTATCGTCTCCACAGGGATTGGGATTTATTCAATTAATTACTACGAATAATCTTGCTTAGCTTTATTTAGAGAACAAAATCTAATACCGAAAAGAATAATAAAAAACTAATCTAGAAAGCAAAAGATAAATTGAGACACAATTTGGAGGGAAAATTCTTAGAGGGTTGATTTCATCAATTTGACCTTTAATTGCTTAATCAATTAACTAATATGGATTAACTAATCATTTGATTCACAAGTCTAGAAGCCTAATGACAATGACTCTCCTGTTGGTTTCCTCCTATCTCATACCTTTCAATAAAGAATCTCCTTTCGGTCTTCTCTTTATTTACTTAGCAAGGCATTACAGCCCTTCAATACAACCTCTAACGTTATTTATTCTATCTCGTGTCACTCGGGTAAATAAACAACGTTAGTCATGCATTAAGTTCTAGTCTAAGCTTCTCTCCGTCGAGGTTCCACTTAGTAACTATTCATTTAATCAGTGATCAGTTGATTAAAAGCATTAAGGACAAAATGCACAAATGAACAATAATGACAATTAAACCAAATCAACTCATTAATTCAGCAAAGGTTGAACAACTAAATCAATCTCAAAGAATTTAGGAATTAACTACTCATAATCACTAAAATCCAATAATTCCTAATCACAACAATTCTAGAAACTAAAACATAAAGGAAAAGGGAAGATAAATTCTCATAAAAGTGTCGATCTCCTCAATCCCGCGCCGACCTCTATCGGTCCCGAGCTCCAAAGATCTTCAACAAAGCTCCAAAACTCTCCCAAAAATCAAAAATTTTAGTGTGGACTCTAGAATGGGGTGAAACCCCACAAATTGGTTCTCCCAACTTGGATGAAAATGGCTCTATTTATAGGCTCCCAGCAGGCATAGCGTCGCGACGCTACATGGACAGCGTCGCGACGCTACCCACTTTCTGGATCCTTCGTGAGCGGTTGTCAAGCGCCGAGACTCTTCGGCCAAGCATCTTGATGCTAGGCCTTGGTCTTCAAAGAATGGCCTGATTTTGACTCAATTTTTGGGCCTCCAACTTTCTTTTGGCCCAAAATCATCATGAAAAGGATCTTGGGCTCTTTTCTTGACCCAACTTGATAATTTAAGACTTGGAATTCATGAATTTTGGCTTCTAATTCATTCTTCTTGGGCTTTTGGACTTGGATCTTTTAATGGACTTCTCTAAATTGCTCCGAAAACCTCCAAAATCTCTCAAAATTTCGATTTTTCTTTCTTGGCTCAGTTTTATGAAATTTAAACAGAAAATAGCATTAAAGCACACAATTCAAGCACAAAACTACCTAAAATTAATAGGAAAATGATAGCATTTATGTCTGCTATCAACGACGTAAGGTCCATTCAATGCGCTTCCGCTGCGTAGGGGCTTTCATCCCCTTCACTAACATCCTAGGCTATCGTATGAGTCTTGAACTGTATGTGGAGACATACGGGGATCATTGTTCAAGATACAACCTAAAAGGTCTATAGTATAGGGATAAGGTTGGGTACCTTATCCTAGTGACACTATGGATGCATCTTGTTGGGCTTTATGCCCTAAAACTCGTAGATAGTAAATGTAAACTATTGATCATTCTCAATAAAATGTTATTGATTGTTATTTTTATATAAAGAGTTATCGAATTATTAGTTATCTTGTTTTAAATAACCCTAAATCCAATAAACTAACATCCTAGGTTGTTACATGAGTCTTGAACTGTATGTGGAGACATACGGGGATCAGTGTTCAAGATACAACCTAAAGGGTCTATAGTATAAGGATAAGGTTGGGTACCTTATCCTGGTAACACTATGAATACGACCCACTTTGTATTTGATACAAACACAATGATGCAACACATCGGTGTAGGGGACACGTGAGTGGGGGTATCCTATGCAATGAATTTACATAAGATCGGACCGTAAAATAGTAATCTCTAGATGTTACTCTATTGACCAGTAAGGTTTTGTTGGGTTTTATGTCCTAAAACTCGTAGATAGTAAATGTAACGATTGACCAAAAATAAATAAAGTATTGTTTGATGTTTTTTCAATAAAGAGTTATGTCTATATTATGTACATCTTGCCTAAATAACCATAATCCAATAAATTAAACATCATAGGTTGTGGGATGAGTCTTGAACTGTATGTAGAGACACACGGGGATCACTGTTTAAGAAACAACTTGAAGGGTCTATAGTATAGGGATAAGTTTGGGTACCTTATCCTAGCGACACTATGGATATGACCCACTTTGTATTTGATACAAACGCATTTGTGTAGGGGACATACGAGTGGGGGTATCCTATGCAATGAGTTTGCATAAGACCGGACCGCGAAATAGTAACCACTAGCTGTAACACCGTTAACTAGTTAGGTTTTTATTTCACTATGATGAACTAGGCAACTTAGTCTGAATCCTGAGTAGATTATGGACTTCTGTTCACGAGGGATTGTCCTTTGATTTGTATGAATGAGAGTGTCCAGTACACCGACTCAATAAGCCTACCATTTTTTTGACAAGACCGAGTGGGGAGCTAGAAACATAATCACACAAGATGGAACTCACTCATTCTCGACTTTTGAGGAAGTAGATGAGTGTTCCCTTAAGTGGTGTCTTCGGGTCTTTAACAAAGGGTCCTACCCTCTCACTAGCCCGAAAGGGGTTTCTGTTTGATGGTTGGACCACAAACAGGTTGTTCATTAGAGGAGCACTGATACTTAAGGAGGTAGAGGTAACTCGGGGCTAAAATGGTAATTTGACCCAGCTGGAGTTATGAACACTCGTGAAGGACTAACTTGCTATTATTGGTCTATATCCATGGACATAGAATTATGTCTGCAGTGAGAAGAGTGCAACTGTGGGTCTTTAGTGGAGTGAACCCACAGTTAACGAAAATTGATTAATTGGTTAATGAGTTTAGCTTATTAATTCTCATATCGTTGGAGCTTCTGATCTGTAGGTCCATTAGGTCCCACTAGTAGCTCGTAAAGAGACTTGAGGCAATCAAGTATAAATTGTAAATTGAAAGTGTTCAATTTATTTAGGGGAATCATATAATGTATATTGATACATTATAATATAAAGTGTATGAAACTTTATAATATAATTTTGAATTAATTTCAAAATTAATTCTTCAGAGAAAATATTTGAAAGAGTTAAAATAATTAATATGAATTTGATTCATATTAATATAAATAATTTAATAAAATCCCTAAGATTAAATATATGATTTTTAATTGGGTAATTAATTAATTATGGAATTAATTATTTATTTATTAAAATTAGATATGAATAAGATAATAGATTTGATCTTATTCATGACATTTTCCTGAGGAAAATGTCTTTGGTCTTTTCCTATAAATAGGACCCCTAGGGTGGGGTGAAAGGCATCCCATTCATTCTCCTACTGTTAGAGAATTCTCCTGAAGGCTCCCACCAGTCTCCTACCTCTAGTAGTCTCAGAGTCATACCGGTGTAGCCATAGTGGTAGTGTTCGCGATAGTTCGTGATTATTTCACAAGCAGTTGGTGAAATTAATCTAAGTCGTCAACGAGAGTAAGTAACTTGTTACTATATAAATTAGATTTAGATCTAATATTTTTGTATGCTTAGCCTTAATATAAATCTAAAATAGTTCTAAGTTTATTGCCAATGTATTGGTACTTTAGATTAAACAAAATGAACTACGAATCGGTCCCAATTACGCTTCTGCTTTACAAAATTACGAAATTCCAATCCTACAATTGGTATCAGAGCCGATCGTAGATCTAATCTTGTTTTTTCTAAAATTTGCATTGGTTCGGTGGGATTAATTGCATGGTGGATGTAATTTTGCGAATGAATGTTTTTGATAAATTTGGCCTTAAAATTTACTACTTTGTATGATCAAAGTTGTAAGGGCCCTTGTGTTTTTGGGCAATTATATGTAAATTCGAGTCAATTGTAAGTCCGAGTCTAGATTAGGCTAAAAAATCGATGAAGATCGAGACCAAATTTAGCCAAAAATAGAAGAACAACAACGGAGTTCTCCAGATTTCTCCTCCAGACGCTGGTTCATCAACGTCGAGACGCTGTCTTAAAATCCCAGCAACACGCGAAACGCAGCGGCGTCTCGACGCTGGCTTCACAACGTCTCGACGTTGCGTCGAGTTCCAACAGTGGCACTAGGGTTTTTCAAGTGGTGTAGACGATTCGATTCGGTCCGGTTCAAGGGGTTGGCTCCGGTTCGTGGTGGGATGGCTTGGTTCGAGTTTTTTTAGGCCGATTTGAGATGGTTCAGGTCGTTTTGGTCCATTTCTAGAGCAGCAGAAGACTTATTAGGATAAAATTATGCTACATTAATGTTATTGCTTTATTTTATCCTAGGGGACAAATTATCGGTTCATTTGCTATTTAAATGCTTTGTGGATGTCATTTAGATTAAATCTCACCTTAGGTTAAACATGATCATGCATTTTAATATATTATAAATGTTATAATGTATGATATTAATGCATGATGGATGAATTTCAAGAGTAATTTAATATAATGGTTATGTTAAATATATGAAATACAATAAGCATGTGGCATGACATTACATATCTTAAATATAAAGAGTTATATTTAATTTAATGTCTTATAGATGCTTGGGTGATTTTCATGATTTGCATGATATAAGGAGTTATATTAATAAAATATGAAGATCAATTTGCAATAAGCAAGACACATCCAGAGTTTAATATAATTGTTATATTAAGACATGAAATGCAAATGTTATGGTTTATTGATTAATTTGAATTTGATTGTTAATTAATTAAACCATATAGAATTTATTATTGGGATAACCATTAAAATTTATAAGAGTTATAAAATTAATGATTAGAAATCGTCAACCTATAATAAAGGTTGCATGCAAACATAGGATCATAGGTAAATGAATTAATTTTAAAATGTTTAAAATTAATTAGACCTAAGATCACGTTAATTCTAATAGGATTAGAATTAAGTATTGCTTAGTTTTAAAATAGTGTTTTAATATGATTAAGTAGGACAAACATAACTATTGGTTATAAGGGAACTCTACCGATGAAGTTCTGTCTAAGGCTGGAGGTACTTAAGATGACGGTTTATGGAACACCTCCTACCTGGGAACTGACCCAGAACTTGAGTTGAATTAACCACAGTTATGTTAGCATGCAATGTCGCTAGGTCAATTAAAAAAGTTTAATTCACCTAGATCTTTAGAGTAAAGACTTTACATTACTATGGTTATAAGGGAACCCTACCGGTTAAGTTCTGTCTAAGTCTGGAGGTACTTAAGATGACGATTTACGAAACACCTCCTACCTGGGAATTGACCTGGAACTTGAGTTGAATTAACCACAGTTATGTTAATATGCAATGTAGTTAGGTCAATTAAAAGAGTTTAGTTCACCTAGATGAGTAAAAACATTATATTACTATGATTATAAGGGAACTCTCCCGAAGAAGTTCTGTCTAAGGCTGGAGGTACTTAAGATGACAGTTTACGGAACACCTCCTACCTGGGAATTGACCCGAAACTTGAGTTAAATTAACCATAGTTATGTTAGCATGAAATGTTGCTAGGTTAATTAAAAGAGTTTAATACACCTAGATCTTTAGAGTAAAAACTTTACGTTACTATGGTTAAAAGGGAACTCTCCTGGTGAATTTCTGTCTAAGGTTGGAGGTATTTAAGCTGGCGGTTTACGGAACACCTGCTATCGTGGAACAGACCCAGAACCTGAGTTGAAATAACCATAGTCATGTTAGCATGCGATATTGCTAGGTCTGTTAAAAGAGTTTAATTCACCTAGAACATTACAGTAAAATTCTCATCATAAGAGTTATAATGAGATTAGATTTAGATAGATTGACTTAGCCGAATTTATCTAAATTAAATAACCCTTACAACATACGGCAGGACATTTTAGTAGGAGAAAAATTACAAAACGAGATAAAGTTTTGCTCCTACCTCTGTATATTTACAACGTGACATTCATGCTCGGCTTCTTGTCGTCCTGGGCGTGACCTCCCTTCGAAAAGTGTTTGCATGGGTCAATATCAGGGTGAATGGGGAAAGTGTCTATAGTAAGTGGGAGCGGGACACGTGTCAACGTATCCCTCGGTTTCCAACCCTAGGTCACACCGTGAGATTCTTATGATCCGCCTGCGTGTCGTCCTGGAGGGACCATCCCTTCGGAGGGCCTGGTCATTGGATTCGGAACACCGTGAAGTCCTGAAAGGGATAGGGTCTCTTAGGTTAATCACCATCAGTTGTCTCACCCTTCGGTAGCTTGTTGGTGCGCACCTTTAGGATCTGAAAGAGGGAGAGTTACACTTACAAGGATGAGTTAAGTGTGTTAACAAATCCTTGACCAAATAATAGTGGCTAATGTCTATAGGAATATGAGTTATTCCGGAATTAGAATTAGCTGAGAAATGTCTCATTTCAAAGGAGGAGTAGTTGATCACCCTTCGGTGGATGTTGCTCTAAACCTCTTAAACACCGTTGCAAAACTAAATCAATAGTCTTAGGGTTCTATGATTGCTTGTTTTGTAAAATTGATTGGATTGTATGCAATTGTTTGCTCGTGTGATGGGTTAAGGCAAAGATAACTAATACGATTGTTGTTAATTTAATTTCAGCAATGTCTTCCTCTATTATCTCACTGCTTAATAACGGAAAGTTAACCGAACAAACTTACTCAACGTGAAAATCTAACCTGAATACGATTCCCGTTATAGATGATCTAAGATTAGTTTTAACTGAGGAATGTCCTCATTCCCCAATTTCTAATTCATTAAGAAATGTTCATAATGAATATGACACAAAACACTGCCTAGTGAAAAGGAATATTTTCAGAGACTGTAAATATGATTTACTTGTCTTAGAAACGTGCTTAGTGGAGAACGATGATTCTAACTGGATACTAGATTTAGGGGCCACCACACCAACCATGTTTGTTCCTCCTTTAAAGGAATGAGTTCCTGCCAACAACTTGAAGCTGGTGAGATGACTCTCAAAGTAGAACATGAGAGGTCGTCTCAGCTATTGCAGTGGGGAACATCAAATTATTTTTCAGTAAGAATAAATACATATTATTAGATATGTTGGGGTTTATGTCCTAAAACTTGTGGATAGTAAATGTAACAAATTTATATATAAAACTTATTAGAATAGTTTTTATTATGGTTGTCGAAAGATTTGTTTAACTTTGTTTTTATTAACCCAAATTCAATAAAACTAGAATCCTTGGCTATGAGATGAATGCTTGAACTTTATGTAGTGACATAAAAGTGGATCAAGTTCAAGTACATAGTCTAAAATGGTCTATAGTATAGGGATAAGACTGGGTATCTTATCCTAGGAAAAACTATGTGACGAGGCCCACTTTGTTTTAATGCAAACGATGTGATCCTAAATCGTTCATGTAGAGACATGTGAGTGGGGGCGTCCTATGCAAAAGAAGTTTGTATAAGACCGGACCGTGAAATAAGTCACTTTCACTTTATAACGCCGTTTACTGTGAAACTGATTATTTCAATGTGATGACCTAGGTAACTCGATCTTAATCATGAGCTAACTATGAACTCTTGTTTATTCGGGATTATCCTTTGATTTGCATAGGTGAGAGTGGTCCATAAAGCGCCGCTCAATAAACCTGCCACTTTGGGGATAAGACCGAGTAGATAGCTGGGGACATAGTCCTGCAAGATGGAATTCACTCCTACCCGTCTTTAGGGATAGTAGAAAGGTTGTTCCCTTAAGTGCTGACTCCGGGACGTGAACAAAGGCGCGTCGCCCTCTCATTGGTCCGAGAGGTTTTAGGTTTAGTGGTGGGACCACAAACCGATTGTTCATTGGGGACTCAGTTGAGGCTTAAGGAACAAGAAGTACTATAGGGGTAAAACGGACTTTTGACCTTACTATAGTTACGAACAACCTGTGAAGGATTGACTTACTAATCACGGTTATATCGAGTGGACAGAAATATATCTACAGTGAGGGGAGTTCAGCTACGGGCTATAGTGGAGTGTCCTGTTAGTTAACGAATGTTGGTTAACTAGGTTTGAAAGAGTTCAACCGGTTAACCTCGGATCGTTGGAGCCCATGATCTGTAGGTCCATTAGGTCCCCCTGCTAGCTCAATCGGATCTAACTTTCGAACAGAGTGATGAAAGAATTTGAAACACGTTCAACTTCCATTAAGGGAGATATCGTTAATTATATTCGATATAATTTAAACGTGTTGGTTTAATTGTGTATTAAACCATATTTTGAGAGTAGGAAATATTTAAATAGGATTTAAATATTGTAAATATGTATTCAATACATAGTCAGTTTAAATTTGAATTCTGATTCAAAATTATTGGGATTTTTAAGAAGGTTTGGGTATGATGTATTTGTTTAGATTAATTTAATATTTTGATATTAAATTAAACAAATATATAATTAATTAAAAGTTGTTTAATTAATTTAGGAATTGAATTTTTGATTAACTTTAAATTAATTAAAAATCATTTAAAGTTAATGGAATTTTACATGAATTGAAAAACAATTTTGAATTGAAATTCATGTAAAAATTCAATAGTTTGACACCAAACCCATGACTCAACTACCTCACCAAGTGTGCTGTCTTCTTATGGAATGAATGAGTTGGTGTTTTTGCTGATGTATATAAATAAAAAGAAGAAGAATCTGAGAGAGATGATGTTTTAGTTGAACTTGGTGAATCAATCCATGCAAAATAGATTGCATTTTTCTCTCAAAGCACCATGGAAGTCCAAGCTCTCAAAAACCCATTTTTCTTCTTCCAAATTCATCATGCTCGGGTTCCCACAAGCCTGTTCTAAGGCCGGAGAATAGCGGGGAAGACTCTAGCGGTAGTCCATGTCGAGTTCGTGTGGAGAAACAATCGAAGAGTCCCACGGATTAAGCTCCAAAAGATAAGTTTCGAAATTGCTCTGTTTTTCGTTCTTGTTCAAACATGCTTTTAATCCTCAAAATTAATGAAAATCAAGGCCCAAGATCCGCTAACGCTTCCGCTCGAGTGTTCTTCACTCCTTCAAGATAATATGTATGTTGTTCCAAAGATCAAAAGGAATTTTATTTCTAGACACTAGGAACCGAGCGGAGGGAGAGGAACTCGACCCACACAAGTGGGCCGAGGGTCGGCCTTGGCCTTGGGCCGAGGCCGAGCAAGGCCCAATCCATTCGCCCTTGACCCAACCTTCTGGCCTATTTCTCATCCAGGTTCGCTTCCTAATCGAGTCTTCGGTTGGTGTTGTGTTGTCCTCGCCAATTCCTTACATTTCAGAGTGCTCCAAAATTACCTTTAACAAATGTTTGAAATGTCGATGTCGATGGAAATGTCGATGTCCAGATTTTATGGAAATGTTGATGTCGATGGAAATGTCGAGAGACATTCCAAAAAAATTTACGGAAATCGTGGAAATTGATGGAAATTGTTTGAATTAGTCCATAAAACATTAATTGTGGCTTAATTAGACTATAATGAACCCCCCTTTTTTTTATCATCATATCTAAAAAGTAAGATAATATTTAAATGAAATTGTCAATTCAAATGTTGATCTGTGCAGGAATAAGTTTAGAAAAAAAATAAAAATTGATGAAAATTGTTTGAATTATTAAATGCAAATTTAATTGTTACTTAATTATATTAAATACAATATAGAAGTTGATGAAAATTATTTATAATATTTATATATTTTTTTTATACAATTTATAATATTTATATTAACATGTCAATAAGATGTGTTAATTAAAATTATGCTAATTCATATAAATTATTTGAATTATAAAATTAGACTTTATTTACAAATAAAAAGTATATAGGAACTATATAATCAACTAATGATAATTGATAACTATATAATATTTTTTTTGAAATAGGATAACTATATAATTAATAAAACAAAAATTAACTAATAATGTAAAGAGCGTGTTTAGTCAGATTCGAACCCAGGATAAGGAAAAGCATTGGCTTGCAAACATCCACTAAGACAAGCAATAATAATATTGAATTTTAAACTAAGCATATATTTAAAAAAAAAAACAAAAACAAAACGACATGTCGTCGATATGGAGGAAGAACGATCCCTCGATATGTCGACCGAAATTTTACACCATGCCTACATTAGGATAAACAGATTCTTTCACTTCAAAATGATGAGGTATAGGAGTTTAAGCAGTGAAGTTAATGTATTTAATTTATTCATTTTGTTTTTAGTACAGTATTTAATTTATTCATTAGTATATATGAAGGGGATAAAAACCCCTACGCAGCGGAAGCACATCGATTGGACCTTACGCCGTATATTAATTAACATTAAAATACCGTCACGAAAAGGCAAAATATAAACTTTAAACATGTTTTAAAGTTGCTGTAAATAGCTATAAAGATGCTTGAAAATTAAATCTAATTTATTTTCATGCTTTTCTAAAGAAACGGAAAAGAACCGTCACAAACCTTCGTTGTAGACTTGACCGTTCTTCGCCAACGACGCTCCAATGGACAAAAACGCAGCAGCCCTCTTGTCTTTTAATCGCTGGAAATTTCTTCTTAAATGACACAATAACCACAGAGGTTACACCGGTATGTCTCTAAGTCTAGGAGACAAAAGACTTGTGGGAGTCTTTCTTTAATAGGGAGGCTAGAGAGAATTCTAGGTCTTGTCTTGTGAGTCTAAGAGCAAGAGGAGAGTACTGAACCAATTAGGTCTAGTTTTTTATTTATAGAAGAGAGACCATGAATAAAATATTCAATTAAGTCAATCTTTTCCAAAATTAATTCAATTTTATTCCTTATTTAATCAATCCATGATCAATCAATGCCATAATTGATTAATCTTTTCCACAAATGACTAATTACTTCCATAAGTGATTAGATCATTTCCATAAATGATTAATCACTTCCTTAAGTGATTAATTATTTCCACAATTGATTAATTCTCGGTTAATGAATTCTTTAATTAATTAACCACCAATTAAATATCACATATTTAATTTCCGACCTTGAATTAATTAATTTGCCCAAATAGATTTTAGGCCTTAAAATTAACTAATTCATTATTTGAACTCATTCAAATTTCCATAAATTTATTGCGACTCAAATTTATATTAATATTTGAATTTCTTCAAATATTAATTTCTCTCATAATAATATATCAATATGTATTATATTGTTTCCCTTAGTAAATTGAACATTTTCAATTTACATTTATTACTTAGTTGCCTCAAATTACTTTATGAGCTACCAGTGGGACCTAACGGACCTGCAGATCAGAAGCTCCAACGATGTGAGATTAATTGGTCAAACTCATTAACCACATTAATCAATATTCGTTAACTGTGTGTACATTCCACTATAGACTCACAGTTGCACTCTTCTCACTGCAGACATATTTTCTGTGTCCACGGATCTAGACCAATATCGACTAGTTAGTCCTTCACGAGTGTCCGTAACACCAGCTGGTCAAATTACTGTTTTACCCCTGGGTTACTTCTATTTCCTTAAGTACCAGTTCTCTTCTAATGAACAACCTATTTGTGGTCCAACCATCAAACATAAAACTCTCTCGTGCCATTGAGAGGGTAGGACCCTTTGTTTAAGACTCGGAGTAACCACTTAAGGGAACACTCATCTGCTTCCCTAAAGTCGGGAAGGAGTGAATTCAATCTTGTACGATTATGTTCCCAGCTCCTCATTCGGTCTTGTCCCCAAAATGGTAGGCTTATTAAGTCGGCGTATTGGCCACTCTCACCCATGCAAATCAAAGGACAATCTCTCATGAGCAGGTGTAACGCCCCAGGATTTCCAATAACTATCCTAGTGCCATTACTAACTCCTAAGCCAGAACTAACCGTGAGCATCGAAAATTTCGGCAGCATAACGGCGTACATTGGACTAACCCACAATTTTACTTTAACCTGCTAAGCATAAAACACTTCTAAACAACATTATTCAACAAACTCCATCAACTACAACACAACAGAGCTTCGCAGAAACTAACAGCCAGACATGCCACGCACCACAACTAATAACTAATCAGAAACGCAACGTTAACGGAGCTTTTAACATTAAACACTAGAATTCAACTTATTGACCAATAACTGAATGAAATAAAAGGGTTCATTAAAACAACGCAACTAAACCTAGAAACTAACAGAAGTAAATCAGAATTAACCAAGTCCAACATCTTTCAAAACGACAAGCACATCTATCCTAACTAAACCAAGAGAAATAAATGGACAAGAACAAGCTACAAGCTATGGTTCCTCCTCATAAGCCTCCTCCGCATCACCATGGTCCACGCAGTCATCATAACCTGCAAAATCTGGTAGTTGGGGGGAGAGAGGAGGGGGTCAGTACACTAAGGTACTGGTAAGCAGCCCCTACCTGAGAAGCCATCAAACAGCAAACAACAAACAACATGCTCTTCATGCGCAAACAACATGCTTTTCAAACAGTAAACATAATATCATGCTCAAAAGCTAGTAAAACAAATGACTCTTCTAAGCCATAACTCATGCATCTTTCTATATGCAACTTGCTAACCACTCAAGCTCCACGAGCTCGCTCAACGCTCCTATTTAGCCCTCACATGGCTCTCCAACACTGATCCTTCGAGTCGCACTGTCCCCTAACCATTTGTACCCAGGGCCACAATGCTCTCTACGGAGCTCGGCGTTCGACCCTTGACCATTTGTACCCAAGGCGCACCGATGACTTAGCAAAGTATTGGCCCTTCCCCAGGCGCCCAACACATGCTTTCTAGACTCATCACACCGACCCTTGACCATTTGTACCCAATGCCTCGATGCTCCTCTTAACCAATGGTGACGTGCCACCCCTCGACCATTTGTACCCGAGGTGCACTGACACTCACCCAACTTTCTTTCCTTTCACACTTTAGGTCCCTGACCTATATCTCACATCCACTAGAATGCATATGCCCTGCAACATGCTTCTAGACTCATGAATCATGCCCACAAAGCATATACGTGTGACTACATCTCTTAACTCATGCTTAACTCACTGACGCAAAACAGAACCAATCATGCTTTACATCCATTCATCATGCAACAACAGTCATGCTTTCCAACGATTCATATATATATACATATATTCAAAGAAATAGCAATCACGAGAATAGTTTTAAAGCGAGAAAACACTCAGCATGCATCACACAGTCAAACAGGCAACATCAAGTAAGAACTACTTACAGGAATCTCTAACGCTCCTAAACGATCCTAAAGGACTAATGGAAACAACCGGAAGAGCCTAAAGAGCTCCGACTACAAGCAACAATTACCATGGGTTAGAAAACAACTTAGAATACCTAATAAACTTGAGGAAAGGATCTAGGGATGCTGGAATTTACCGTTCAGCGTCCGAAAGACCTCGAACACGTGCTGTCCAGCAAGCGAAGAGGTTTAAAACCACTTGCTTAGAGGCCCTAAGCACTGGGTGTTCAAGTTTAAGGCCAAACGAGTGATGGGTCACGAGGCACGGTCGATTCCGAGTCCAAGACGACACTACACAGTGCTGGAAAATCAAGAAATCAATTATAAAACCCAATTTAATGCTGAACAAGAATGGGTAAACTGAATCTGAGTTTGGTAAGGTATGGGTAGCAAAGAAATCTTACCAAAAGAGCCCGAACAAGCCAACACAAACCTTAAACCAGCCGAAACACGCCCAAAACGCAGGAACTCGGCAGCTACCACAGAAAACGACAGCAACGACGGTGTTACACGCCGACGTCGACTAGAATCGAGGTCGAAAGCGGGCGGCTGGTCGGTTTCTTCGCGGGTCGCAGGCGGACGCAGAGAACCCACGGGAGAGAGGGTTGCGCGCGAAGAGAGGGAGAGAGATCGACGATGGGTCTGCTGCCGGCTGAAGAAAATCGCGAGGGGGGGGGGTCTGGCGGCAGCGTGAAAGAGAGGGGAAGAGAGATATTTTTTCTCTTCTAGGGTTTCTTGTCTTCTTTCTTTTTTTTTTTCTAAAAAGAACTTGAATAAAAGAAATACAACCTAAGCCCCAAATTTAAAGAATTAGCTAAGGTCCCAAAACCCGAATTAAATCTTATTGACTCCGTAAGGACCTAAGCACATTTTAGAAATTTAATACTCGAAGGAAAAAGGATTTTCTTGGCTTAATAAAATTAACCCACTCCAAGCAACCGGAAAAAAAAAAAATATATATAACTTAAAGCAGCCACACAAGAACTAAAGCTCTGAATTAAATTTTAATTTAACAGAGTTACTCGCACTTGAAGATGCGGGGCGTTACAGCAGGAGTCCATAATCAACTCAGGATTAAGACGGATTAAGACTAAGTTGTCTAGGTCGTCCCAGTAAAATAGAAAACCAACTAGTTAACGGTGTTATAACCAGTGGTTACTATTTCGCGGTCCAGTCTTATGCAAACTCATTGAATAGGATACCCCCACTCGCATGTCTCCTACACGAACGCGTTGGATCATAGCGTTTGTGTCAAATACAAAGTGGGTCGTATCCATAGTGTCGCCAGGATAAAGCACCCAGTCTTATCCCTATACTATAGACCCTTTAGGCTGTTTCTTGAACAATGATCCCATATGTCGCTACATATAGTTCAAGACTCATATTACAACCTAGGATGTCTAGTTTATTGGATTAGGGTTATTTTTAGGCAAAGACAAATATAAAATAACTCATAACATTTTATGAAAAAATATGTCAATATTATTTCATTAATATCCAGTCAACGGTTACATCCACTATCTACGAGTTTTAGGGCATAAAACCCAACAATATACATCTTAAACAAAACAAAAAAAAAGGGAAAAAATCAATTTTGACCCCTGAACTTAGCAGGTTGTAGCAATTTTAACCCTAAACTTTCAATTTCATCAATTTGAACCCTAAACTTAACAAATTGTATCAATTTGAACCTCAAACTTACATAAATGTTGCAATGTATACCTTTAGTCAACTTTTCATTTGAATTGCTATTAAAACATGTAATTGACAATTTTCTTTTCTTTTTTTTTTTATTCGCATTGCACCTAAGTTAGTGTTCTGTAAAAAATTTATTGGAAAAACTCTTTATCAAAAGAAATCAAATATCTCATACAATTCTTCTCATTATTATCCAAAAAAGGTCACTAAGTTATTGGCAGCAAGAAAAATCCAGCAAATATGAGAAATAAAAAACTCGAAATTTCTTTATTTTTGTTTCCTATATTTGTACATTATTCTAATTAGCACGAAAAAAAATAGTAAAAGAATAAAAGTAATCACACAAAGTTCTTAGAAACAAGAAAAAACTAGCAAATATTTAAAGATAAAAAACCTCCAAAGTTTCTTTGCTTTCATAATCTTAGATAGCAACAAAAAAAAGCTCTCACAAAGTTCTCAACAACAAGAAAAAGTCATCTAAAATCAAGTTTTGCCGGTAGTTTATTTACAACAAACTAATTCAGGTGCAATATAAATTAAGAAAAAAAAAAGAAGAAATAATCAATTACGTACGGTGGTTCAAACGGAAAATTAACCAAAGGTATACATTGTAACACTTATACAAATTTAGGGTTAAAACCGATACGATCCGATAAGTTTGAGGTTCAATTTGATGAAATTAAAAGTTCAAGGTTAAAATTGATACAACTTGACAAGTTTAGGGTTCAATTTGATGAAATTGAAAGTTTAGGGTTAAAATTGATACAACCCTCAAAATTTAGGATTAAAAATGATTTTTCCAAAAAAAAAATTAGTAATTGAAAAAACAAACCTTTTTCATGACATGTACCATGGAATCAAATGAATTTAATAATAAATAAATAAAAAAAAAAAAAAGTTGAAGGATATATATGGAATTATAAAATTAGAGTTTGGACAGATACATATCCAACACCAATAACTAACAACTAACTCCCTAACAAACCAACTCCGTGAATCCAGCCTTCCAACATAAGATCATATTTCCCATAAAAAATGAAAATTTCAAAAATCAAAATCGAAACCGAAATCTCATTTTCTTCTTCTGGTTGATCTTCTCCATTCGGTTTTCCCCTCTCCCACATTGTTTGTTGGAAAATGGCAGTGGTTTAATGGCGATGGTCGATCTTTGCCGAGGCAAATGGAGCATGAAGGTAGGGCTAGAAACGCCATATCCTTGAAATCTTCAGCCGCGGTGGAGGACTACGACGGAGATATGGCGCTTACTCAGTTGCCCAAGAGCCCGACCGACAAGCTTCCTTCCTCCTCGGTCTGTATCCCTATTTCTTTCTCCTCATGGTTCTTAGATTAAATTTCTGGTTATGATCCTCTTTGTCTTCACGATTAACAATAGGTCATACACATTCGTGCTAGGGTAAAGCGCGGAAGCCAATGGAGGACAATCCGATGCTTCAGAAGGTTAAGAAGAGACTTGCAGATTGGAAAACTAGCCATGTGAGACTCCATTTCCTTTTCATGTTTCACTTCATTTTTATCTCAGAATAAATTTCATGAAACATTCTTCTATGATCTCTCTAAATCAATATTCTAAGACAAGTCAAATATATAATGATGATGATCTCCAATTTACTGATCCCAAATTCTTTTTGCAGGCTGTAACCGGTCCAGGAGGGAAGTTTATGAGGTAGGTGAAATGTGGCCTCTGGTTTGCATCGCTTAGTTATTTGTGTGACAAAATTGTTTAAATATCATCTTATGACAATAATTTGTTTTTGTTTTTGAAGTTTTGAGCAA
The DNA here is from genome assembly GCA_036850905.1 of Luffa acutangula. NCBI lineage: Eukaryota > Viridiplantae > Streptophyta > Magnoliopsida > Cucurbitales > Cucurbitaceae > Luffa > Luffa acutangula. The sequence goes on along the minus strand of CM072095.1, from coordinate 21,030,987 downwards.
AATAAGGCAGCATACGTTGACCAAAATGCTCCTGGGGAATTTAAATCGTCTGCTGTGATGAAAGCACTTGAGGTTCGATCAAAATTGGAACAAGAATTTCCTAGCTTTGTGAAATCATTGGTCAGATCACATGTTGCAAACTGGATGGTAGGCAATTTTAGGTTGACTTATATAATTGATAATGTAATGGGTGGCATTTCCAACATTTTTCTCTTTATATTATAACAGGGGCTTCCTGGGGCATTCTGTAAGTCATACTTGCCAGTGAGAGATAGTACACTGACCTTAGAAGATGAAGCTGGGAGACTTTTTCAAGTAAAATATATTGCACACAAGACAGGGTTGAGTGCTGGATGGAGACAATTTTCTGCTGCACACAAGTTGCTTGAGGGCGATGTTTTGGTCTTTCAACTAGTAGGACCCACAAAATTTAAGGTAATATCTTGAATGATTTCATTATATATGTCTATGATGTTCATCAACTGGTTAAATTCTTATATGATCATTGAAATGATATAACCATAGTCAACATACCATCCATGTTAATAAAAAAAATATTAAAAAAAAAAGCACATCATCAACTATATTAATCAGATAGACAGACAATATGACAAAGTAAGTTCGTGCTTGATATTTAAGAACATATGGGATAGAATGAACTGATGGTAGCTTCTTTTTGAGAATTTAATCATTTGAATATGTCGCTTCATGAGTGAACTACTTTATTTTGTTGGATGGTTAGTTTTGTCAACGTTTTATTATGTATTAGTATAAATATTGAGATAGAAAACTACAGTACGAGGTTTTAGTTGAAGACCTTTTCCTAGATCCGTATCAAATTGTTATAATCACAAAGGTGTAAGTTACTTTAAAATTTTGAACATTTTCCTAGTAATATTCGGTTAGGTATCCAAACTATGAAAACACCAAGTAGTATATATTGCAATATCAAAAGAAGTTACAATATAACTGATAGCCTTTCGAGAGGGGTAACTCTCTCCCAAAACCTCACTATGAGACTACACTCAAAATTCTCCACACCATTCTAAGACCCTAGCTCCCCTATTTATAACCAAAGCACTCCTATCTAATTACCACTATACCCTTACTCATCTTCCATTACTATTCTCAAAATATACCTAACTAGTATTCTCACACATTCACCTAAAAAAGAAAAAACCAAAAGTTATGTGCTTCAACTATCTTATTAAAAAAATGTGCTTCAACTCTGCCCCTGTTATTCAAAGCTATTGCCTTAGATATTTTAGAAATGTAAAGGACATCATTTGCAAGATATATGTAATGAATGGCTACCTTAAAATCAAGTCTAGCATAGAGGAACTAGAAAAGAATGTGAGATACGAGGAAGAAAATTGGAGTTATCGTCAGTGATGGAATATATCCTAATGGATTCATTCTAGTTGCAGTGATTTTCAGAGATTAACTGAATCATGGAACTTGGAGAGAAAGGAAGCAATTATAATGAATCTCTCTGGTGAGGCATTAGCATGTTATTGACGGGTGGAAGAAAGGCTAAGAACTAGTGTGAGTTTAAGGTACTATAATTAATCAAATTTGGTACTTTCACAATGTGACATTGTGAGAGATTTCAGCAATTGAACCAGGAGGTGAGAGCGAGAGATTATTAAAGAGAGTGCATGGATGATGTTATATGAAAACTCTCTGAGTAGGTTGAAGCTTGAAATCAAGATTTAGGTTTGGATGTTAAGGTCGATTGGGCTAGCTAAATGAGATCAGAGAGGTGGCCGAACTTGTAGAGAATCATAATGAACTAGTGAAGGAACGCAAAAGTAGAATGGTGAGTAGAACCTATGGGACATCCACTAGTTTTTAATTACACAGGTCAATGCACTACATGGGAACTATGACTATTGCAACAACTATTGAGGAGAAGACTGATCCAATTTGGTTCGCCTAACACCAGTGGCTAAGAGCGATGCAACATTCTAGCGTAAAGCAGAAAGAGAAACGTTTGTGCATTTATGATTTTGCCATAAAAGAAAAAACAAGGAAGTCAAAATCTTGTTGGGGTATATAATTTCAAGATTCTGAACAGACCTGGGTTAGAAAAATAAAGCAATTGTTAGTCTATCATTTTCCATTCAATGTAACTCTCACATCTATTTCAATAGTACATGAGGATTGCCTTGAGACAAGCATGCAACAAATATAGGACTCATTCCTCTTCCAAATGAAGAGGATAACATGGCAGAATAATTTCCCACAATTCACTTTTGAAGGAGAGTATTTGAAATACAAAGAGAAGTTTATTTTATTGAAGAACTTTCCATTGATTGATACGGTATCCTTCAAGTTTATCATTTCAATTTAGGGGGGCCACTCAGAGGAGTTCAAGAGTTTAAAAAATATAAGGTGACGTTTGCTCATGTTAATTGAAGGTTGTACAAAAGTGAAGGAATTTGTAACAAATTATGATTTGTGCCACTGCAAAAGAACTCAAAATTTTCAGGCTCTTTACAACCTCTGCTCACTTTAAAATCTGTCAAGGGATGATGTCTTCGTGGGTTCCATTGAAAGACTATCCAAATTTGGAGTTAAGAATGGTATTTTGGTGGTGGTGGATCGCCTAACTAATATGCTCCTTTCTTTCCTCTTAAACTTCAGTTTTCTTCTTTTACCTTAGCCTTTTCTTTACTTAGGAGAGTGCAAGGTTCTATGAGGTCTCAAAATGCATTGTTTTAGATAGGGACAAGTTTTTTACAAGTCCAAAGGAAAGTTATTAAACATCAAGGTACTGACCTACCATCCTCAGACAAGAGGGCAATTGGAGATAATAAACTAATGTTTGATAACATATCTTTAATGTTTTGCACCCACTAAACCTCGTTCTTTACCTGAATATTGGCATAATACATCTTACCATGTGTCCAATGAAGTGACCCATTTCTAGTTGTTCACCCCGTCCCCTATTGGTTTGCTATGGGCAGGCTACCTCCAGTCTCTACATTTGATCTTAGTTGATCTTAATGTGATATGGACTTGGGATAAGTTGGATAATGAAACATAAGTCTGACAGGCATAAGAAGGATGTTCAATTTTAGTAAGGTGACTTTAATGTATTTAAAACTTCAGTCTTAGGCAATACTTAGGGGCTGCAAGGATGAATGAGGAGCTAATTCCATGATTTTACAGCCGCTTTGCAATCCCCAAGCACATTGGTAAGACAACTTAGAATCTAAGTTGCTAGTAATTGCAGTTAGACATTTGCTACTCCATGTATTTCAATTAAAATATTAGCCTATTTTGCCACCACAGTGAAGCTCTAAACTGTATCGACTTGGAAGAAGTTGCTACTCTTAATGAAACATTAGACTAGTTTATGATTTCTCCTAGTTCCAAAGCATAGGAAGTGTCTTTTATTCTTCATCTGCTGCAAATTCTTAGATGGTGGTTAGATAACACCACGTTTCCAAGTTACTTTACATGATAATCATGGATGAGAAACTAGTTTGTATGGATTGAAGTACATAGGTTGAAGATGGTTAATACTAATAGTGTGCTGAAAAATATGTTTCCAATATCAAAGGTTGCTTTTAACGAATCGAAATACTTCTAAGAATTTTCAAGATATTTTTAACATATCACAAAGTATTCTAAAAATAACTTTAAAGTATTCCATTTCAACTCTACCCTCAAAACAACGCAAAACACATTCTAAATTTTCCAATCATGTGAAGAGACATCTTGTTTAAACATCATTGTTTTCCATGACCTTATAAGATGCTAATCATTATGGCTTTTCTGACAAAAATTTATCTACGTCGTGAAGAGATCTCATTTATATTTCTTTTCCAACTGTTTAAAATTCCATTGTGGACTGTTTGTTATGAGCCTCACAATAAGACTTGGATTGAATTGAGTGTAAACATTTTTTATTGCACGTTTCTGGACTAATCGGTCAATGTATAGTGAAGTGTTTTACATGTCTTTTTTTGCAAAGTAACGATCAATATTTGGATTTGCTACTTCCCAATAATTTACTTCTACGGTAGGTTTATGTTACAAGGGCAAGTGATGTGACAGAAGTGGAGGGTGCCCTTGGCCTACTAAATTTGGAGTCTCATACTAAATATAGTGATGCAGGTAATTCCATTCACTGATGTCATTTGCAAATTTTTATATGTTAGTTCAGTTCCCAATTCTTTTGAGTATAATGTTGACTATAGGAAAAGATACTGAAAGTAAGGGTGACGTAGCTAGTGACATTTCGAACAAGAGACGTTCAAAGGCTGCTCTGCTCGGCACGGCTGAAAATCATAAAAAGCCTAGCCCATTGAGGTCAGCTTCAAGGAACCAGGTAGCAGAAGATTATGAAAATACCAATGATGAGGTTGTTTCAGAAACAATTGAGGATTTCAAACTCTATGAGCCAGTTCCATTTAAGAGCGTCAAAAGCCTTGAGGATTTCAATATTATTATAGATGGGCTATCAATAAATTCTGAACTGCCAAGAGACATGCGGAAGAAGTATTATAAACTTTGCTACAGTCAGAATATGTTTCTTCATGAAAATCTCATCCAAGGCATGAATCGCAAGTTAGTTACCGGAGTTATTTTCGAAACGATTACGATCGCCGATGCCATTAAAGCCATTGAGCTCTCTACTTCGCGGGACGAGTTTTCTGCCTGGGACAAAACTCTCAGAGCCTTTCAACTCTTCGGTATGAATGTTGGATTTTTACGAACTCGTCTCCATAGGCTCGCAAATCTTGCTTACGAGTCAGAAAATGCCTTAGATCTAAGAACCTTGGTAGATGCCAAAAATGACCAAATGCATGTGCATGATGAAATCAGAAATATTGAGTCAAAGCTTGTTGAGTTGAAGGAAGCTTGTGATAGATTTGGAGCTGCCATTGATGGCTTAGATTCAAAAGCTGAAGTTTACAAGTCCAAGTTTCAGGAAGAAGTTTCTGCTCCATGGTAATAATATTTACTCTGCTCCATGTAATATAACTATTATATTTGTTTCTATATTTTTTTTTTTCTTTTTAATGGAATGCTATGTGCTACTTTTTAACCAATCTTCCCTTCTGTCCAACAAAAATCTTTGCAATTGTATAAATGGCTTGTGAAAATGTGTAGTCTAAAAAAATAGGCTTTGTGAATGCATGGTTTGTATTGTATTGTATAAATTAGCTTCCCCATACTCTTAAGATTTAGAGAAGCAAAAGAGCTATGATGTATTTTCTAAACTTATCATTTACAGCAAGCAAGGGATTACATCATTTGTTTTTAAACGTTAATATCTCAATTTTATGGAAATGTGAATGAAAATATCGATAAAATGTCGACAAAGATAAATATTTCTAGAAAATCCAAAATATAAAAGTTTTGTTAAGAATATTTAATTGTCAACAAAGCGTTTCATCCATGTTAAACAAGTTAAAATTTCTTATTATAAAAAATAGGTCTACATTAGGAATATTTTGTTGATACTTCGTTGATTTTTCCAAGTTATAATAGAAATATTTGCTTAGTGTTCATGTTGATGTAAAACTCATTGACATGTGGAAATGTCAACATATTGACGTAGACATGAATATACGAAAAAAATTTATCACATGATACGAATTTACAGATAAAAGAATATGTAAGCAAACAAAAGAAGTGTAAGATGAGAATTGGATGATAATGATTGAGTAAATGGTGTGTTCAATCTTATGAACTTGGCCAAATATTCAATTGAATAATCCCTCAATTAATCCTAGCCTTTTTTTTTTTTCTTTGACAATCCTAGGCTACTTAGAGTATATGAGGAGTAGCGGCATAGATGGCCAAATTTATATGCGTATTGATAAATGGTCAAACGTCCAAATGATTATTTTACTGTATAAATGGCTAAACGGTAACTAAAATACCTTTTCTACCGAATCAAATAAATCAAATCCTAACACTAAGGGATAAATAAAATAAATCAGAATAAAAAAAATATTAAATTGAAATTGAACTTAAATAACATATAAAATATAGTTTGTAAAATAACATAATTAAAACTCATTCAAAATTGAGAGTAAAATGCTAAAAATTAAAAATAAAATTAGTTAAAGCCCTTTTTCTCTACAAAATTGAAATTAAAAATTAAGAGGATCGACTCTCAAAACTCAAATTTTCAACATCAAGCCACACAAATACCTTATACTAAAAAACAGATGAAACTTTCGTCCCATCTCCATTGAAAAACCGTAGTGTTAACCATCAAAACATGTTTATCTTTGTGACAATCAAATGATTCAAATCCTAGACTTTAAAATCTCTTGGAAAATCAAGAGCTTTTCACACCTACCTTCCCTTCCCCATCACACATACATTGCCCCTATTTTGACATCATTACGGGAGTTTTTCTTCTTTACACTTCCTATCATCTATTTTGACATTATTTGTGCTTGGTCTTGATAAATACAAAATAATTATAAAACTAAAAGCAATATGTGATCTAGAGACAAAGAGAGCATATAGAGTTGAAAAGATGGATAAAGGGGATAGTGCGAGAGTGAGTGTCCTATTTCCTTATAAATCAAAATTTGTGCTTGCTCTGCCATCTTCTCAGAGACTTTTCTTCTTCCTGAAAGGTAAAAATACTATGTATTTAAACATTGTGTCATGTAAATAGGGTATTTAAACAACAAAACTCTTTGTGGCACGATGGATGATTTAGAACCACTAGTAAACTCATTGTATTACTTTATGAATATATAGTATTTATAAAACTCGAAATAGTATGTGACGTAGAGCCAGAGAGAATGTACAAAGAGGAAGAGACAGATGGAGTGACATTGTGAGTGTTAGTGTTCCATCTCCTCATAAATTGAAAATTGTGCTTGCTCCCACCATCTTCTCAAAGGCCGTTTTATTTTTGGATAATTGCAGAGGATGGCAAATTGGATCAAATTAATAGCAAATATAGTACAATGTAAAAAAATTGCAAATATAGCAAAATCTATCAGAGTATATTACTAATAGACACTGATAGACTCTGGTTACTTAAAATTTATCTGATAGACTTCGATAATTAGAGTCTATCATTAATCAGAATCTATCAGTCTACTGATAGACTTCGATTATTCAATGTGTTTTGTACGATTGTGAAACTAATGATTTTTAGATAAGTGTATAGTACTCTAGTTGTCACAGTAGATCTTTACTATTGATTGAGCTAAACCAAAGTCCTGTAGTAAATTTCTTAACCATAATCCCTCATTTATTGCCTCTGAAAAAGCTAAGAATTCTACCTTAGTGGTGGAAAGAACCACCACAGATTGCAAATAGCTTTCCAACGTGGTAAGTTTCTCCCAAGTAGAAATACATAACCCGGAGGGATTTTCTCTTGTCTAAATCCCTAGCGTAACCAGAATCAACTTAGTGGAATAGCTCATTAGATGAATAATTTTTTCTGTATATAAGTCTTGAGTTTTGGTACCTTTTACCTACTTAAGTATCCACTTAGTTTGTAACGCCCTAGGTTTCTATACCGAACCTAGCGACATTACTAACGCCTCTATCCTAATTCTAACTGAAATCTTCGAAAATTTCGGTAGCATAACAACATACGTCGGGCTAACCAAATTTTTTTAAAACCAATTAAACAAGGAAAACACACTTCTATACGAAAAACTATCCAACTACAACCTCACAACACTTCAGGTTCACAACATAAAGCTCCAGTATCCTCAAACTTAGTGAGTCAAGTCTCGCATTCAAACACAACCTAAATCTAAGTAGCCAGTTAAGGACATTTTAACTAGATAAACTGTATTAGCCACAACTTTATTAGACTTTTTTTGCATCAGGAAGCAAGAAAACAATTAACTAACTCAAGCTCTCCAAGACTTGTTGGGTTTTATGCTGTAAAATCGTGGATTGTAAATGTAAAGATATTTATTGATTCAATAAAGATAAATGTTATTTTATTGTGGTGTTTTAGACTTGCATAAACTCAAATCCAATAAACAAACAACCTACGTTATTTAATGTTACTTGAACAATATGTGGTTGACATGCAGGGGATCATGTTTAATTAATAACCTAAAGGGTCTATAGTATATGAATGAGACTGAGTACGTCATCCTGGTGACACTATGGATACGACCCACTTTGTATTTGATACAAACGAAATGATCCAAATCTTTCATGTACAGAAATGCGAGTGGGGGTATCCTAGGCAATGAGTTTGTATAAGACTAGACTACGAAATAATTAATCTTGAGTTGTAACACCATTAACTAATTATAGTGATATTTCATAGGATGACCATGTAACTCGATCTCAATCTTGAGGGAGGTGTGGACTCCTGCCTATGAGGGATTGACCATTGATTTGTATATGTGAGAGTCGTCCGAGACACCGACTCAACAAGCCTACCATTTTGGGGACAAGACCGAGTGAGGAGCTGAGAACATAACTTCACAAGATGAAATTTACTCTTTCCCGACTTTAGGGTAAGTAGATGAGTTGTTCCCTTTAAGTGCTAACTTCAAATCTTGAACAAGGGGCTCCACCCTCTCATTGGTCTGAGAGGGACTTTGTTTTATGGTAGGAGCATAAACAGATTGAAACACATGCGTTCACGCGCTTCCGCTATAAGATTCTATCCCTTCAAGACTGACACTTCAAGTTGCTGATAGGACCAATTTGACCCTATATAATTGTTCTTAATCTCACTAGTTTTACGATAATTATTTTGCTTAATTGTATATTTTGTAGGTGTTTGGTGATAATAGCTTCTCGAGAGCCAATATTCCAAATTGACGTTAATTCGAGGAAATTAACATGATTTGATCCATCTTGAAGTCCATGAGATGTCGAGGCGGTGAAAAGTCCAAAGCGGAGCACTCCAGACTCGAAACACAACGTCAAAAGGATCAATAATTGAAGCAGACAAACAAGGAAGACCCTAGAGGTGGCATCGATGAAAGAGTGAAGATCACTCTAGCGGAAGCGATTTGGATCGATTGCACTTCAATTTCGTTAATTTTGCAAGATAAAAGCATGTATTTTTCAACCGAAAAATAGAGTATCAAGAACATACCTCTTGGAGCTCAAATTGAAGCGTTTCTTTGGATGATTCTCAGCTCGATCAAGTCGTGGACGACCATCGAGATCTTCCCTGCTATTCTCCAGCCTTAGAACAGGCTTGTGGGAACCCGAGCACGATGAATTTTAGGGAGAAAGTAAATGGGTTTTGAGAACTCCATGTCCCACAGTTTGAGAGAGTTTTTTTTTTTCTTCTTTTTCTTACACACCTCTTCAGCCATCTCCCACCTCTTTAAATGAAGAAGAAGATGAAACCTTTAAATGTGAGAATAACACCTCACTTGGATGTGTGTTAGTCACCAAATAAGGTGGCAATTTATGGGATCATCCATTGTGTGATTCATGTAATCACAAACTTGAATTTCAATTTTTTACTTTCCATAATTAATTTAACTATTTAAATTAATTAAAATAACTAAAATCAATTTTATAATAAATTAAACTATTTTAATTAATTTAATTTAATATCAAATATCAAATTAAATAAATGTATCAATCCCAATCTCTCTCAATCCCGATTTTGAATGTCAATCCTTTATTCATTATTCAAACCGAACATGTATCTGAAAGGGATGAAAGCCCCTACGCAGCGGAAGCACATCGAAAGGACCATACGCCGTATATTAATTAACATTAAAATACTGTTACGAAAAGGCAAAATAAACTTTAAACATGCTTTAAAGTTTATGGAAATTGCTATAAACATGCTGCAAAATTAAATTTAAATATATTTTCATGCTTTTCTAAAGAAACGGGAAAGAACCGTTACAAACCTTCGTTGTAGACTTGATCGTTCTTTGCGAACGATGCTCCAACGAATGAAAACGCAGCGACTCCTTGATTTCTTTGCTGCAAATTTTTCTTCAAAGACACAATAACCACAAAAGTTACACCGGTATGTCTCTATGTCTAGGAGACAAAAGACTTGTGGAAGTCTTTCTCTAAGAGGGAGGCTAGAGAGAATTCTAGGGTCTTGTCATGTGAGTCTAAGAGCAAGAGGGCTACTAAACCAATTAGGTTTAGTGTTCTATTTATAGAAGAGTGGTCATGAATAAAATATTCAATTAAATAAATTTTTTCCAAAATTGATTCAATCTTATTCCTTATTTAATCAATCCAAGATCAATCAATTCCACAATTGATTAATCTTTTCCACAAATGACTAATTACTTCCATAAGTGATTAGATCATTTCCATAAATGATTAATCACTTCCATAAGTGATTAATTATTTCCATAATTGATTAATTTCCGATTAATTAATTCTTTAATTAATTAACCACCATTTAAATATCACATATTTAATTTCCGGCCTTGAATTAATTAATTGCCCAAATAGATTTTAGGCCTTAAAATTAATTAATTCATATTTGAACTCTTTCAAACTTCCGTAAATTTATTGTGACTCAAATTTATATTAATATTTGAATTTCTTCAAATATTAATTTCTCTCATAATAATATATCAATATATGTTATATTATTTCCCTTAGCAATTTGAAAACTTTCAATTTACATTTATTACTTAGTTGCCTCAAATTACTTTATGAGCTACCATTGGGACCTAATGGACCTATAGGTCAAAAGCTCCAACGATGTGAGATTAATTGGTCAAACTCATTAACCAAATTAATCAATATTCGTTAACTGTGTGTACATTCCACTATAGACTCACAGTTGCACTCTTCTCACTGCAGACATATTTTTCTTGTCCACGGATATAGACCAATAACGACTAGTTAGTCCTTCACGAGTGTCCGTAACACCAACTGGGTCAAATTACCATTTTACCCCTGGATTACTTCTATTTACTTAAGTACCAGTTCTCCTCTAATGAACAACCTGTTTGTGGTCCAACCATTAAACAAAAAACTCTCTCGTGCCATTGAGAGGGTAGGGTCCTTTGTTCATGACTCGGAGTCACCACTTAAGGGAACACTCATCTACTTCCCTAAAGTCGGGAAGGACTGAATTCCGTCTTGTATGATTATGTTCCCAGCTCCACACTCGATCTTGTCCCCAAAATAGTAGGCTTATTGAGTCGGCGTATTGACTACTCTCACCCATACAAATCAAAGGACAATCCCTCATGAGCAGGAGTCCATAATCAACTTAGGATTAAGACCAAGTTGTCTAGGTCGTCTTAATGAAATAGAAAACCAACTAGTTAACGATATTATCACTAGTGGTTACTATTTCGCAGTCCGGTCTTATGCAAACTCATTGCATTGGATCATAGCGTTTGTATCAAATACAAAGTGGACCGTATCCATAGTGGCACCAGGATAAGGCACCCAGTCTGATCCCTATACTATAGACCCTTTAGGCTGTTTCTTAAACAGTGATCCCCATATGTCGTTACATATAGTTCAAGACTCATATTACAACCTAGGATGTCTAGTTTATTGGATTAGGGTTATTTTAGGAAAAGACAAATATTAAATAACTAATAACATTTAATGGAAAAAATATATCAACATTATTTCATTAACATTCGGTCAACGGTTACATTCACTATCTACGAGTTTTAGGGCATAAAACCCAACAGTATCGAATACATTTTTCAATATTTAAATCACATTTAAATAATTATAACTCTCTCTAAATAATGGTTTAATACATAATTAAAGCGATACACTAATTTATATCGAATATAATTAACGATATCTCCCTAAATTGAATTTGAATGTTTTCAAAATTCTTTCATCATTCTGTTCTAAGGTTTAGTCCGATTGAGCTAGCAGGGGGACCTAATGGACCTACAGATCATGGGCTCCAACGATCCGAGATTAACTGGTTGAACTCTTTCAATCCTAGTTAACCAACATTCGTTAACTAACGGGACACTCCACTATAGCCCGTAGTTGCACTCCCCTTATTGTAGATATAATTCTGTCCACAGAATATAACCATGATTAGTAAGTCGATCCTTCACATGTTGTTCGTGACTATAGCTATAGGTCAAAAGTCCGTTTTACCCCTATAGCACTTTGACAGGTCAAAGTTGTCGAGGCTCCTGTTGGTCAAATAAATTTATAATCCACGACACTACAACTATTTTGTAGAAATAGTGGTCGGGGTAGAACACAGGGAAGAGGACCTAGTAAGTGTAGAATTTTGTGTTTATAAAAACAGAGGGATTTTTGGAAAGAAGGACAAGCGAAAATCAATAAATATTGAATTTAAAAGAGGCAAAATAAAGCATGCAGATAAGAAATAAGACGAAAATCAATAACATAAAAGGGATCGCTGGATTAAGATTTCTTATCCTTGACTCTATTTCGTTTGGCTTCCTAGTTTTCTCTAATAATTATTCTATACAGATTTCATTAGTCGGTCGCCTTCTTGGTTACTCGAAGGACCCCCCTACACTAACCTATGCTAATTAACTTGCTAACCGTGAATTCTGCAATTAACAAGATTAATTAATTTATTTCTTTATCGCTCGCCACCCTTCATACATAAAATAGCAACCATCCGAGACCTCGCAACAGTCACTAAATTATATCTAACTAGTTTAGATTAAGCAATTTCACTGATAACTTGAAAATATCAAGTTATTAAGCGTCTAATTTAAGCTTATTGTGAGCCTCAAGAGAGTGAAAATACCTAAGTTTTAACTAATTTATATGCTAGATGCAGTAATATTGATTTTTTTTTTGTATTAATGTGCTCATATTGATCATTATCTTTAAAATTCATATAAAACTGCACTAATTCTAATTTATTGTTGCATCGGGAAAAGCTTGGCCAATTATGCGCTAGAGCATGATGCACTTGGGGCATGACATGCTGTAGCAGCTGGCGCATGGAAAGCTTGTTGCTGTAGCAAGGGATGCTTGTTGCTGTAGCAATGGAAAGCTTGTTGCTGTAGCAAGGGATGCTTGTTGCTGTAGCAATGGAAGCTTGATGTTGTAGCAGCTGGCGCATGGAAAGCTTGTTGCTGTAGCAAGGGATGCTTGTTGCTATAGCAAGGGAAGCTTGATGTTGTAGCGGTCTGAAGCATGGAAAGCTTGTTGCTGTAGCAGTCTGGCACATGAGATGCATGATGATGGTACAACAAGTTTCTATCCAAGCAATACATGCTTTGGCTCAAAGTGATACATGCTTTGGCTCCAAGCAAGAAAGGTTTATAAATAGGGGGAGATGAATAATCAAAAGCCATCCAGGGATCCAAGGATCTAAGTCTTTCTTAGATTTTTTTTTTTGTTTTATTGTATGCTACAGCATGAACTAATTTAGAGTTTTATGTTTTATTGTATGCTGTAGCATGAACTAATTTCTTTTTATCAAGGCTTAGCCTAGGCGCCCATGAGGCATTAAGATTATTTTTTTTTGCAATGCAATGAATCAATGATATTGATGCTTTCTACTTAGATGGGATAATTCTTTCATTACTAATATCCGTCTGATCAACCGATAGAGGTAGTAGCATGATAAATCCCGGAAGGGTAATGCATGTTGAAATATCTAAGTAGAGCAAGATAATGCATTACATGTAGTCTGGTTGTGTTAGGAATAGCTCAGTTTCTTGAGATATTTCTTAAGGTATTCATCTTACACATGCAGAAACAATTTTAGGATCGGAGACACTTAACTACATCAATTTTAGAAAATCAAAACATGTTGTCCAAATACTGTAAACAGAGAGCAAAATTTGTACCAACCTTTTTGGAGACCGATTCAATAGCTCCCTTTGATTCCTTTGATCACGAACGGTGTGTGGACCACCTCTAGTGTCTTCCCTACTATTCTCAGGACCAAGAACGACTTGTGGGAGTCTATAGAGATAGGGAATGGAAAGGGAATGGTTGAAGGTTCAAGCACTAGAGAGATATATGGAGATAAGTGAGTTTGAGACCAAAATCCGACAGCATAACAATATGGAAAGGGTTCTCTTCACTCTTAATCTGATTTTGCATCTACTTATAGAGATATTCCATGCAAGGAAAGGCCTCAAGATGCAAGACACATGGTGGTAATGCAAGCCAAAGTGGATTCTAGGTGTTGAAGTCACAACACATGCAACAAGTGCATGGATGTCTTGTATTCTACTTTGTATCAACATGCAAGAGTGGAAATCCATCTAAATCCACTAAGTTTGATTCTCAATCAGATTTTGCTTGCATTCTAATTCAAATTCTAATTCCAAATTGAAATTGATTTCATGGCAATTAATTAGAAACATTTCCAATTAATTTGTTATGATTAATCCAATTAATCATTGACACCTTGTGCAATCTAATTATATATGATTCCTAATTCATATATTGTATTTAAAACACTTTTAAATACATAATCTCTCATTTTCCAATTTAATACATAATTAAATATTGTGTGAAACACAATTTACGAAAATGCCCATTTTCCCGATTTTGAACAATTAAAAGAATCCTATCTTAATGTTCTAGGCTTTATTCCAATATGAGCTAGTAGGGGGACGTAATGGACCTATAGATCATGGGCTCCAACGATTCAAGGCTAACCGACTAATCTCATTAACCGAGCTTAACCAACATTCGTTAACTACTGGGACACTCCACTATAGCCCGGTAGTTGCACTCTCCTCACTATAGATATATTTCCATCCACTTGATTTAACCATGTTCAGTAAGTCGATCCTTCACAGGTTGTTCGTAGCTATAGCTAGGTTAAATGACCGTTTTACCCCTATAGTACTTCTAGTTCCTTAAGTCCCACTGATCCTCTAATGAACAATTGGTTTATGGTCAAACCAATAAAGCGAGACCCTTTTGGGCCAATGAGAGGGCGGGATCCCTTTGTTCAAGCCCCAGAGTTAGCACTTAAGGGAAAAACCTCTCTACTATCCTTAATTTGGGTAGGAGTGAATTCCTTCTCGCATGACTATGTCCCCAGTTATCTACCCGTACCTATCCCTACAATGGGAGGCTTATTGAGTCAGCGATATTGAACCACTCTCACCTATGCATTAAGGATAAGCCTAAATAAACAGGAGTTCATAGTTAGTTTAGGATTAAGATCGAGTTACCTAGGTCATCACATGAAATAGTCAGTCTCGTCAGTAAACGGTGTTATAAAGCGAGAGCGACTTATTTCTCGGTCCTGGTCTTATGGAAACTCATTGCATAGGACACCCCCACTCGCATGTCTCTACATGGACGATTTAGGATCACATCGCCTATACTATCTATAAATTTGGTCGCGTCTCATAGTGTCCCCAGAATAAGGTACCCAACCCTATCCCTATACTATAGACCGTTTTGGTTATTACTCGAGCTTGATCAACTTTTATGTCTCTACATAAAGCTCAAGTGTTCATCCTATAGCCATGGATCTTAGTTTATTGGATTTGGGTTATCTAATGTGCAATTTGCTTATTCAGTAATGACTTTACTGAATTAATCTCGATAACGACTTTATCGAACAGGTATATAATTTTGTTTAACATTCACTATCTACGAGTTTTAGGGCACCAATCCCAACAATTTCATGAATGTGTTTGGGTTGCTTTAGGGATAATTCAACCGCTTGCAAGCATATAGAAAACTGATTAAACGCAAGAATTAAGCAATCAGAATATTCTTAGTGTTGGGTTTTATGCCCTAAAACTCTAGATAGTAAATGTACATTTGACTGAACATTAATAAAGTGATGTATTATTCAGTGTTTGTATTATATCTTGTCCTATTAACCCTAATCCAATAAACTAAACATCCAAGGCTAATAGAATGAGGCTTGAGCTAGTATGTAGGGACATACGGGGATCAATGTTCAAGTTTTAGCCTAAAGGGTCTGTAGTATAGGGATAAGGCTGGGTACCTTATCCTGGTGACACTATGGATACGACCCGCTTTGTATATTGATACAAACGTAGTGATCCAACGCGTTCATGTGGTTGACATGCGAGTGGGGGTATTGATGACATGCAAAAATGTCATCATTTTCCTATTAATTTTAGCTAGTTTTGTGCATGAATTGTGAGCTTTAATGTATTTTTATGTTGATTTTACAGAAAACCGAGTTCGGACAGCAAAACTGAGATTTTAAGAGAATTTGGGTAAATTTGGAGACTTTTTGGGCAAATTAAAGAATAACCATTGAAGATCCAAGCCCCAAGGTCCAAGAAGAAAAGACAATTGAAGTGGGAAGGCCCAAAAAGCCCAAAAGATTAAAGAAAGGAGGCTAAAATCCACAAATCAGGCTTCTAGAAGGCCTAGCGTCGAGACGCTAGGACCGTAGCGTCTCAACGCTAGGTGGTCAGCAAAGCGTGCTCCAAAATCGCGATAGCGTCGCGACGCTGCAACAACTTCTGCCCCAAGACAACATGACGTCACAGCGTCGAGACGCTGTGACGTAGCGTCTCGACGCTGTCGACTTGCTCAGCAAGAAATTTCCAGCCCCTTGCACTATAAAAAGGCCCTTTCCCTTTGGTTCAAATCATCCCAAATTTGGGGGAGCTCTCCCCTAGCTCAATAGAGAGAAAAAGTGAGAAGAATTGTGAGGAAAAAGGTGGAATTGAGCGAGATTCCAAGGCTCAAGATTCGAGATGATCGTAGCGGGAGCTTGGGATCAACTTATCGGTTATTTCTTCCTTACTTCTTTATAATTCCTTGTTGTAATTTGAGTTAGGCCTATGGATCAAGATCATTTTGGCAAAATTATTTCCATTTGTGAGTAGATCTTGAGACCTAGGGCCGTTATTCTAGTTAATTGGATATTGTAGCGCAATTACTTGGATTATGTAATGAAATTCTCCATATTTCATCTATGCAATTCTTGTTTAATGCTTTTAATCTTTTGATCACGGATTAATTGTTATGATGGTCTAAATTGATACTCGACAGAGAGAAATTAGATTAGATCCAAATTGCATGGCTAACGATTGCTTGGAACACGAGAGTGAAAGAGAATTGTTAGAAATTGATTATGAAGTTGCTTAATGCCATACTGTGATTAACTAAGGAGATGGACACATAAATTAGTTATGATGGTATGAGATGTGGAGGAGCTTGAAAGAGAAATCCGCTTAAAATTTCTTCTAGATTTATGGAATTGAAGATTATTAGTTACATACATCCATGTAATTGAGCTACAAATCCAAGAAAACTAGATAACACCCTAGGTCAAGTTCCCTTATTTGGTTATTTTCATTTCATTATTACATGTTTATTTTTATTAATTCCTTTAATTTTCGCACTATCATTCGAGCTGATCTTCTAAATAAAATTAAAACATGATGATTCTTGGTACTTAATGGAATCAATTCAATTTCCCTGAGGATTCGATACTCGGTATTACTACCGTTTTATATTACTTGCGGCCCGTGCACTTTGCGGTCAACAAGTTTTTGGCGCCGTTGCCGGGGAAATTGTAAATTTTTTCCGTTAATATTGAGAATTAAGTGTTTGATTTTAATTTAGAATTTTATTTTTCTGCATTTTTTTTTAGTTATAAAGTGGATAATCTGTTCTTTTGAGATTTAATCATGGCAGAAGACAAAGCAATCCGAGATTATTTCTTGCCTGAGTTTCCATTAAACTATTCTGGAATAGCTTACGAGCCAGTCACTGTCGATAATTTTGAGCTCAAAGCTAGTCTCATTCAAATGGTAAGAGAGAATGCTTTCAAAGGCCATCCATCAGAAGATCCACATCATCACCTAAGATCATTTCTGAATATCTGTGGAACGGTAAAAATGGGAGGAGTTAGCCCTGACTCAATTCGGTTGCAGTTATTCCCATTCTCTTTATAAGACAAGGCCAGAGATTGGTTAGACTCGTTAACCTCAAATAGCATCCTTGGTTGGAATGATTTAGTCAAAGCTTTCCTTGCAAAATTTTTCCCATTAGAAAAGATCACCAAGCTTAGAGCTGAAATTGGAAAGTTTCAACAATTAGAGGAAGAGCAATTATATGAAGCTTGGGAGAGATATAAGGATTTGTTAAGGAAATGCCCACAACATGGATATCCTGATTGGCTTCAAATTCAACTGTTCTACAGTGGGTTAAATAGGAATTTAAAGACAATTCTTGACACCACGGCTGGAGGAAACTTTTTAGCCAAAACTGTCAAGGAGGCACAAACCATAGTAGAAGAGTTGGCTTTGACAAGTTGCCAATGGCAACCAGAGTCCAAAATTAAGGGGAAACTATGTGAAAATGAAGGAGTGAGTGCTTTAAGGTTGCAAGTCGAAGCTCTAACCAAGGCTCTAAACAAGCTCACAGGATCAGAAACTCCAAGTTCGCCGAAAGCCGAAGTAAAAGAAGAACCTAAACTTAAAGAAAAGAAAAGCCCTTTGGAAGAAATGCTAAGAGACTTCATGAATGAGACTAGAAATTTGAATGAAAATGTGCAAGCCAAAGTAGATATTGTTATGGATCAAATGACAATATTCATGAAGGAAATCCAGCAAGGAAATTTATCTAATGTCATCACCATGGACACACAAGAACAATGCCTGGCCATAACTCGGAGAAGTGGAAAGCAGGAAGCAGAGAGAAAAGAAGTCAAACAGACCAGCACTAGGAGGATTCTGGATGAAGATGATGATCAAAACACAAAAGAGGAGGAGAAAGCGCCGCTAGCTCCACCTGAAAAGACGTCCCATGAGTTCGTGGACTGCTCCAGTGGATATTGCATGATACCTTATACCTCACTACCTGAGGAGACTTTGATTGAAAGCTTCTATGAAAGGTTAAAGATGCTAGATTCAGTTATTGATGGTGATGAGCTTGTTACGACACCCAATGAGGCATGGGAGATGATAGCGAGCAGAAATGTCGCTATTTTAGTCTCAATTTATTAAGCTTTTTGGTGCTTTAATTGTGTTTTTAATGAATATATTTAATGAATTTTGTTATTTGGTCCTTAGGAGCTAAGTTGGTGATTTTGGGAGAAAAAGAGCCAAAATTGAAGTAATTTTAGCCCAAATCAAAGTTTGAAGCAATTGGAGGCCCAAAGAAGACATTCATGAAGAAAAGACCAAGAGAAATGAAGAAGAAGGCCCAAAAATCAGCCCAAAAGGAAGCTGAAAAATCTGGGCAGCGTCGCGACGCTGCCCTTTCTTGTTGCCCAAGCCGCGTGCGCAGCAGCGTCGCGACGCTTGGCAAGGCAGCGTCGCGACGCTACCTCTATTCCAGGCCTATAAATAGGCGCCCTTGGTGCCTCATCATCAATCATCAATCCATCATCCACCACTCAATCCTTTCCTTCCTTTCTTAAGACTCCTTTTTTGGAGCCCCTCTCAAGGCTTTTGAGCCTTTTTGAGAGGGTTCTTCTAGTGGGAATTTTTGGGGAATTTTGGGAAGCAATTCTAGAGGCTCGAGGAGTAGTCAGCGGGGGCTCCAAGCGACAGCAAGGGGTTTTTCGACGGTCAATTCCTTTTCCTTTATGCTTTTTAATATGCTTTCCCTTGTAATTATTGTGGATATTATGTGTAGCTAAATCCCAATTTGGGGTCTTGAAATGAAATGTTAGTGGAAATATTGTTATAATTTCTTGTCTCTTGCCCATGTCCTAATTATTTGTATGGATGTGCTTAATGCTTTACTCAATCTGGCCAATTGTGTAATGATTCGTTTCTTAATGGAAACTCGACGGAGAGAAATTAGGATAGATCATAATCCATGCAACTAGTTTAATTGCCCGTTGTGACACCGGGATTAGTTGATTAAACTTAGATTCCTAAAATGAATCAGAGCGTAATAATTAATGATTTTTAATAGCGCTAAGGACACTTAGGTTGTTAAAATGAATTAATTACAATTAGGGGAAACCGACAGGAGAACCTATGTGATTAACGGAGATTCTAGGTTTATAATTAGTTGGGCAATGAGATAGGATAATTATAGCAATTATTTAGCTAATCATCGATTTTCAAGACCCCTCTTCCCATTTCAAGAAAACTCTTTCTCCGCATTTTATTTCTGATTGATCAAATTTTGTTTTCATTAAGTCATTTTTAATTAAATCTTTTATTTACATGAAAATAGTCCCTAAATATTATTTCACCTAAGTATTTTCAGTGCTCAAGAGAATTTTAATTAATTGCTTAAGTTTCACTTCGCCTCCCTGTGGATTCGATACTCGGAATACTTTCCGTTTTATATAACTTGTAACGACCCGTGCGCTTGCGGATAATCGTTTAGTACAGTCGTATACCGACACAACCAACAAGTTTTTGGCGCCGTTGCCGGGGAGGCTTGATTTTTAAGCAAAAATTAATTTTTCTTGACATCGAAAAGAAAAGGGTAAATGGTAATTTAGGTGTATATATTTTTTTTTCTTTCATCATTTTGTGAATATTATTTTATTTTCATTTTTTGTTTGGTTCTTTTTGTTAACTGGGAGCATTGTATGCGAAGAAACAAGGTGGTTGATCTGTTTCCGTTAGATCTTGAGATTAACAGGACTCTTAAATTCATTAGAAGAGAAAAAAGATTAGCAGAAACGATGGCCCACCAAGAAGAAGCTCCCAAGGCAATTAGAGATTTTCTGCAGCCAGTTCTTCCTACCGAGAATTCTGGAATTGTTTACGCCCCCATCCAAGCTACAAATTTTGAGCTAAAAACAGGGTTGATCCAGATGGCACGCGATAACTCGTTCAAGGGACATCCTTCCGAGGACCCCCACTCTCATCTGCGATCATTCCTAGAAATATGCGGGACGGTAAAGATGAACGGAGTTCCGGCCGACGCAATCAGATTGAGGCTGTTTCCATTTTCCCTGCAGGATAAAGCAAAAGATTGGCTCGAATCAGTCGAGACGGGCAGCATCAGTACTTGGGACGAGCTTGCCCAGGCTTTTCTGACAAAATTTTTTCCACCAGCTAAGACTACCAAGCTGCAGACTGAAATTGGAACATTCAGACAGCTTGACGAGGAGCAGTTATACGAAGCGTGGGAAAGATATAAGGAAATGCTTAGGCGATGCCCCCAACACGGATATCCTGATTGGCTTCAGGTACAGTTATTCTATAATGGATTAAACCCCTCCACGAAGACAGTCCTTGACACATCAGCAGGAGGGAGTTTTCTTTCAAAAACAGTGACAGAAGCCAAAGACCTGCTTGAAGAAATGGCAGCAACAAGTTATCAATGGCCGACGGAGAGAGGAACAATGACACCCATCGTTTGCCTTTGCATGAAAGCGCTGGAAAGAAATGAGCATGCCTCGGCAACCTGAAAGATGAGGCGCTCGTAGTTGGATGCTTTCATCACCAATGTTGGCAAGCCAGAACGAAGGCGCTACATCTAAAAGGATCATCAAAAAAAAAAAAAAGGGTTTGGGGGACACCTCAAGAATTTTGGGCACCTGAGTAAGGTAGTACTTGCTAGATAAGTATGATGGCTAAAAGGGCGAGCTTTAGTGCCAGTGTAGGGGGAAGATGAATGGAGGAGTATATAAATGATTCCGGGCTAGTAAAGATTATGATAAGACAAATGATGATTCGTTTTTGCAAGGGAGGATAGGATTAAATTCTAAACTTCTTGATGTTTGTTCATGCTTACTTATTTGTTTCAATAGTTTGCATTCATGGCTAGAAGCATTGAAGATAGAGTTGTTAACATGCAAGTTATGATTCATATGCATTACTTTATTTTGCTCGGGACTAGCAAAACTTTAAGTTTGGGGGTGTGATGACATGCAAAAATGTCATCATTTTCCTATTAATTTTAGCTAGTTTTGTGCATGAATTGTGAGCTTTAATGTATTTTTATGTTGATTTTACAGAAAACCGAGTTCGGACAGCAAAACTGAGATTTTAAGAGAATTTGGGTAAATTTGGAGACTTTTTGGGCAAATTAAAGAATAACCATTGAAGATCCAAGCCCCAAGGTCCAAGAAGAAAAGACAATTGAAGTGGGAAGGCCCAAAAAGCCCAAAAGATTAAAGAAAGGAGGCTAAAATCCACAAATCAGGCTTCTAGAAGGCCTAGCGTCGAGACGCTAGGACCGTAGCGTCTCAACACTAGGTGGTCAGCAAAGCGTGCTCCAAAATCGCGATAGCGTCGCGACGTTGTCTGCGTAGCGTCGCGACGCTGCAACAACTTCTGCCCCAAGACAACATGACGTCACAGCGTCGAGACGCTGTGACGTAGCGTCTCGACGCTGTCGACTTGCTCAGCAAGAAATTTCCAGCCCCTTGCACTATAAAAAGGCCCCTTCCCTTTGGTTCAAATCATCCCAAATTTGGGGGAGCTCTCCCCTAGCTCAATAGAGAGAAAAAGTGAGAAGAATTGTGAGGAAAAAGGTGGAATTGATCGAGATTCCAAGGCTCAAGATTCGAGATGATCGTAGCGGGAGCTTGGGATCAACTTATCGGTTATTTCTTCCTTACTTCTTTATAATTCCTTGTTGTAATTTGAGTTAGGCCTATGGATCAAGATCATTTTGGCAAAATTATTTCCATTTGTGAGTAGATCTTGAGACCTAGGGCCGTTATTCTAGTTAATTGGATATTGTAGCGCAATTACTTGGATTATGTAATGAAATTCTCCATATTTCATCTATGCAATTCTTGCTTAATGCTTTTAATCTCTTGATCACGGATTAATTGTTATGATGGTCTAAATTGATACTCGACAGAGAGAAATTAGATTAGATCCAAATTGCATGGCTAACGATTGCTTGGAACACGAGAGTGAAAGAGAATTGTTAGAAATTGATTATGAAGTTGCTTAATGCCATACTGTGATTAACTAAGGAGATGGACACATAAATTAGTTATGATGGTATGAGATGTGGAGGAGCTTGAAAGAGAAATCCGCTTAAAATTACTTCTAGATTTATGGAATTGAAGATTATTAGTTACATACATCCATGTAATTGAGCTACAAATCCAAGAAAACTAGATAACACCCTAGGTCAAGTTCCCTTATTTGGTTATTTTCATTTCATTATTACATGTTTATTTTTATTAATTCCTTTAATTTTCGCACTATCATTCGAGTTGATCTTCTAAATAAAATTAAAACATGATGATTCTTGGTACTTAATGGAATCAATTCAATTTCCCTGAGGATTCGATACTCGGTATTACTACCGTTTTATATTACTTGCGGCCCGTGCACTTTGCGGTCAACAAGTATCCTGTGCAATGAGTTTGCACAAAGACCGGACCGTGAAATAGTTAACCACTAACTGTAACACCGTTAGTTAGCTCGGTTTCTATTTAACTAGGATGACCTAGGCAACTTGGCCTTAATCCTGAGTGGATTATGGACTCTTGTCCATGAGGGATTGTCCTTTGATTTGTACGGGTGAGAGTGGCCTGTTCGCCGACTCAATAAGCCTACCATTTTGGGGACAAGATCGAGTGGGGAGCTGGGAACGTAGTCTTACAAGATGGAATTCACTCCTTCTCGATATTAGGGTAAGTAGAGGTGTGTTCCCTTAAGTGGTGTCTCCGGGTCTTGAACAATGGGCCCTACCCTCTTTATGGCACGAGAGGGATTTCTGTTTGCTGGTTGGACCACAAACAGGTTGTTCATTAGAGGAGCACTGATACTTAAGGATCAAGAGGTAGCCCAGGGGTAAAACGGTAATTTGACCTAGCTGGGGTACGAACACACGTGAAGGGCTAACTTGCTGTTGACAGTCGATATCCGTGGACACAGAAATATATCTGCAGTGAGAAGAGTGCAACTGTGGTTCTTTAGTGGAGTGAACCACAGTTAACGAATATTGATTAACTTGGTTAATGAGTTTAGCCAACTAATCTCATATCGTTGGAGCTTCTGATCTGTAGGTCCATTAGGTCCCACCGGTAGCTCATTTAGGGCGTTGAGGTAAAATTCTAAGGGATAATTGAATATTCGAAGGTGTTCGAATATTAAACTTGAATATGAATTTGATTCATATTAAAACTATAGGTTATAATTAAAGTACATTAGATGTGCATTAATTCTATAGTTTAAGATAGAGAGAAATATAATTGAATATTTGATATTTAATTATTAAATTAATTAATTGTTGAGTTAATTAATTGTTTGTTTCAATTTAATTCGATTAAATTTGATTTAATTGAATTTGATTTAAACTATGGGTAAAAGTGGTTATACACATATAAATGTGATTTATATGGTTTCATTAAATTAATTAGTTAATTTAATATTATTATTAATTAATTAATTTTGAATAATTAATTAATTACTCAACCAGTTGTTTAAACTGATTGAGTCTTCCACTATCCCAGCAACTGATCGTTGAGGGAGAGATTTTTTATGGAAGTTACTCCCAATCGTTGGTGAATAGCAGTGGGAAATCTCTCTCATTGGGTCAGTACGCTTCAGATCAATTTCGACAGACGCTCTCTCTTGACATTCTCCCCTCTACAATACAGAAGAGTTTTTTCCTCCCTAGAAATCTGAGGATCCCACCATCCACCTCAATATTCATCCCGTGAGAATACCGGTGCTACTGCGTGGTAGTGTTCGTGGTGAATTTGCAGCATCAAAGGAAGGATTAGCTGCTGGAATTTTCGGATTCAAGGCAATTTGGTTGGTCAAACGATCAAGAACGACTTCAAAAGTGAGTTTTCTTAATCTAGGATCATTAGGATCCAATTCTAGATTAGATCTAGAATTTTTTCTCCTTTTTTCCAGCATGCTTATATCAGTTTTTACAACATTTATTTTGTTTATGTCTTGCTGAAATTTTATGGTTTTTGTCGTCGTATTGGTTTCCCAAACGTTTTTAAAACCGATAAGGTCTTTGAACGTTTCCGCTGCGCTAGGGCTTTAATCCCTGCAATTGGTATCAGAGCCAAATCGTGTTTTGAATATTGATTTGGCATTTGCGATTGGCTGTTCGGTGGGATTAATTTTGCATTATGAACGTGGGTTTGCAATAAACTGTTTAGATTTAATTTGGCCATAGATTTACAGTATTTTCATTGATTTGATCATGTAAGGCCCCTGCGTTTTTGGGCAAAATTCTGTAAATCGAGTCTGTACAAGCCCGGGTCATGTTTAGGCTTGAAATCGATGAAAATCGTGAAGAACAGTCGCAGTTCTGCCCAGAAAACAGCTCCAGACGCAACAGCGTCGGGACACTAGGCGTTGTGCGTCTCGACGCTGTCGCGATTCCACGCTCCAGACGGTCGAAATCGCGCCAGCGTCGGGACGCTAATTGCTTAGCGTCTCGACGCTGTCACGATTTCATGCGACACTAGTTTTTTCGTGAAAACAAAGGTGGTGCCCTAATTTGACCGGTCCGGTTCGTGGTTTATGGGTTAGCTGGGACCGGTTTGGTCCGGTTTAACCCGGTTTGGGCGCGATTCGAGTTTTTCAAGTCCGGTTCGAAGTGGTTCGGGCCGTTTCGTGGATCCTAGACCAGTTTTTGGAGCTGCACTTTATGTAATAGGATAGTTTAAAGCTTTAATTAGTGTAATTTTTGCTTTATTTATCCTAGGGGCCAATTAAATCGGTTTATTCGCTATTTAAATGCTTTGTGGATGTCATTTAAATTTTAATCCCACCTTAGGATATAAAGCATGCTCATGCATTATGTATGTTATAATGTGATTATAATATTTGATGATAATGCATGGATTTTCATGATTTATTTAATATATAGTAGAGTTATATTAAATTCATGAAAATGGAAAAGTATGATGCATGCAATTACATAGTTTTAATATAAGAGTTATATTAAAAATAATTTGTTTGCAGCATGCTAAGGTGATTTTCCATTTATGACAATAATAAATTGTTTATTTATTAAAAATGGAAATCAAGTTGCATTGAGCATGATACATCCATAGGTTAATATAAGAGTTATATTAATTTCATGCAATGCAAAAATTATATAGTTTAAATTTGATTAATTAGAATATGATTGTTAATTGATTTAAACTATAGGATGCATGATTATAGGGCTAATCATTACAATTTTGAAATAGTTTAAAATTTTATGATTAGAAACCGTCAATCTATAATCAAGATATGCATGTTCACATAGGATCTTAGGTTAAAGTGGATTAATTTTAATGGGTTAAAATTAATTAGACCTAAGATCACTCTCTAATAGGATTAGAATATCTTACTTAGTTTTAAAATAGTTTTAATAAACTAAGTAGGACGAACATTCCTGAGATTATAAGGGAACTCTACCAGTGAAGTTCTGTCTAAGGATTGGAGGTATTTAAGTTGACGGTATACGGAACTCCTCCTACCTGGGAACTGATCTGGAACACCAGAGTTGAATTAATCTCAGGTTAATGTTAGAATAATGTCGCTAGGAAATTAAAATTGTTTAATACACCTAGACATTAGGTCTTATTATAATAGTTATAATAGGACTAGACTTAGATAAATGACTTAGCCAGATTTATCTAGGTTTAATCAAACCCTAAAATATTCGATAGGTTACTTTAGTGGGAGCAAAATTACAAAACTTGATTTAAATCGAGTTTTGCTCCTGCGTCCCTGTATAGTTCACACCGTGAGATCCATGCTCGAATTCGTGTCGTCGTAGAGTGGCCTCCCTTCGGAGATTGTTTGCATGGGTCAATACCAAGGTGAATGGGGAAAGTGACTATAGTAAGTGGGAGCGGGACGCGTGTCAACGTATCCTACCGTCTCCACCCCTAGGTCACAACGTGAGATTCCTATGATCCGCCTGCGTGTTGCCCTAGAGCAACCACCCTTCGGAGGGCCAGATCATAGGATTCGGAACACCGTGAACTCCTGAATAGGATAGGGTCGCTTAGGCTAATTACCAACAGTTGTCTTTCCTAACGGTAGCCTGTTTGTCCGTGCCTCTGAGATCTGAAAGTGGGAGGGTTACACTTACGGGGAGGAGTTAATTTGTTAACAAATCCTTGACCGAACAACGATGGTTAATATCTAATGGAATATGAGTTATTCTGGTATTAGAAATTGATTGAGAAGAGTCTCATTTTAGAGGAGGAACAACTGATCACCCTTCGGTGGTTGTTCTTCTAAACCTCTAAAGCATCGTTGCGAAACACAATCATAGTTTTATTAGGGTTCTTTGATTGTTTGTTTGCAAAATTGATTGGATGTATGCAATTGTTTGTATTGCTTGTGTGATGGGTTAAGGCAAAGATAACTAATACGGTCAATTGTTTGTTGTTTTTCAGCAATGTCTTCCTCGATTATCTCCTTGCTTAAAAACGAACAACTAACAGGCGAAAACTTTCCACAATGGAAATCTAATCTCAACACTATACTCGTGGTAGAAGATCTTAGGTTCGTCTTAACGGAGGAATGTCCTCCCGTTCCCCCTCGTACTGCCGCTCAGGCAGTAAAAGACGCCTACGAACGCTGGACTAAGGCCAATGAAAAGGTCAAAGTCTATATTTTGGTCAACTTGTCTGAAGTATTGGCCAAGCGTTACGAGAACGTGGAAACTGCCAGGGAGATTATGAATTCCCTGCAGGAGATGTTTGGACTTCCGTCCTACCAGCTCCACCACGACGCCTTGAAGAACGTCTTCAATGCCAAGATGCTGGAAGGTCAATCTGTTCGGGAACACGTCCTAGACATGATTAACCAATTCAACATAGCTGAGGCAAATGGCGGGGTTGTCTGCGAGCGCAGTCAGGTTGCGTTCATCCTTCACTCGCTCCCGGCGAGCTATCTGTCATTCAGGACGAACGCGAGCATGAATAAGATTCAGTTCAACCTGACTACCCTCCTCTCGGAGTTACAGATTTATGAGTCCTTGCAAAAGAGCAAGGGCAAAAATGTGGTTAAAGGAGAGGCCAACGTGGCCCATTCCAAAAAGAAGTTCCTGAAGGGTTCAACCACAGGGACTAAATCTGTACCCTAGGCTTCTTCATCGAAGCAGATCCAAAAGAGGAAGGGAGACAAGGGGAAGGCTCCTGCACAGGCTGTGCAAGGGAAGGGAAAGGCCAAGGTCGTGGCCGACAAAGGCAGGTGCTTCCACTGCAATGCAGATGGTCACTGGAAGCGGAACTGTCCCCGTTACCTTGCTGAGAAGAGAAGAGGAAAAGAAGGTAAATTCGATTTACTTGTTTTAGAGACTTGTCTCGTAGAACATGATGAGTTTGCCTGGATACTGGATTCGGGAGCCACTAATCATGTTTGTTCTTCTTTTCAGGGAAATGATTTCCAGCAGCTGGCAGACGGTGAAATGACGCTCAAGGTTGGAACAGGAGATGTCGTTTCAGCTCGTGCAGTGGGAGCTGCAAAATTATTTTTTAGAAATAAGTATTTAATTTTGGAGAACTTGTATTTGGTTCCAAGAATTAAAAGGAATCTTATTTCTGTATCTGCTTTACTTGAACAAGGTTACAATATTTCATTCTTACTTAATGAAGCTTTGATTTCTCGGAATGGAATGTATGTTTGTTTAGCTAAGCATGAAAATAATTTGTTTGTGTTAAGACCAACTGATGCTAAGGCTATTTTAAGTCATGAAATGTTTAAAACGGCCGAAACGCAAAACAAAAGGCAAAAAGTTTCTCCTTTAAGTAACAACACGTATCTTTGGCACCTTCGTCTTGGTCATATTAACATCGATCGGATCGATCGTTTGGTTAAAAATGGACTTCTAACTGGTATAGAAGATACATCTTTACCACCCTGTGAATCGTGTCTCGAGGGTAAAATGACTAAGAGGCCTTTTACTGGAAAAGGTTATAGGGCCAAAGAACCACTTGAACTAATACATTCGGATCTTTGTGGTCCAATGAATGTAAAGGCTCGATGTGGTTATGAATATTTCATCTCTTTCATAGATGATTATTCTCGATACGGTTACTTGTACCTGATGGGCCATAAGTCGGAGGCTCTTGAAAAGTTCCAAGAGTTTAAGGCTGAGGTAGAAAACCTGTTAGGTAAAACGATTAAAACACTTCGATCAGATCGAGGTGGAGAGTATTTAGATCAGCGATTCCAGGACTATATGATAGAACATGGAATCCAATCACAACTCTCAGCACCTGGTACACCTCAACAGAATGGTGTATCAGAAAGGAGAAATAGAACCTTGTTAGACATGGTTCGATCTATGATGAGCTATGCTCAGTTGCCTAGCTCGTTTTGGGGGTATGCAGTAGCGACTGCAGTTCATATTCTTAACAACGTTCCCTCAAAAAGTGTTTCTGAAACTCCTTTTGAGCTATGGAAGGGGCGTCAACCTAGTTTGCGTTACTTTCGTATCTGGGGTTGTCCTGCACATGTGTTAGTGACAAACCCTAAGAAATTGGAACCACGTACGAGAATATGCCAATTTGTTGTGTACCCGAAAGAAACGAGAGGTGGTCTTTCTGCTATGAAGCGGTGTATGTTGGCAATTTTTTCTGCTATGATTGAGTCCACTGTTGAGGTATTTATGGACGATTTTTAGGACGGGTATTAAAGAGGTGTGAGGATACCCATCTATTTCTTAATTGGGAAAAATGCCACTTCATGGTGAAGGAGTGCATAGTGTTAGGTCATAGGATTTCTAAGAATGGTCTAGAAGTGGATAGAGCAAAGATAGAGGTTATTGAGAGACTAGAACCACCGAATTCAGTGAAGGGAATTCGAAGTTTTTTAGGACATGCTGGATTTTATAGGAGGTTCATAAAAGATTTTTCCAAAATCAGTAAACCTCTTTGTAACTTATTGTGTACTGATCATGTTTTTGTTGGGGTATATGTCCTAGAACTCAAGTTTTGTTATCTTTTATAAATAAAGATGTTATTCAGTGAAATTATTTATTTTCAAAGATCCAATAAAAACATCCATGGTTATAAAATGAGATACTTGAACTATATCTTGGATATAGACAGGGGTCAAGTTCAAGTATATAACCTAAATCGTCTATAGTAAAATAAACAAGGTTGGGTACCTTGTTTTGGTAACACCATGGATGCGGCCTACTTTGCAAATGAGGCAAACGACGTGATCCTGGTTCGTTCATGTAAAGACATGAAAGTAGGGGCATCCTGTGCAAAAGATGTTTGCACAAGACAGGACCGAGAAATAAGTCACTCTTACTTTATAACGCCGTTTACTGTAAAGATTGATTTTTTCATACGATGACCAAGGTGACTCGATCTTAATCCTGAGCTTACTATGAACTCCTGTTCATTTAGGGTTGTCCTTTGATCTACATGGGTGAGTGTGGTTCAAAAGCACCATTCAATAATCCTACCATTTTGGGGACAACAATAGATGAATAGCTAGGGACATAGTAATGCAAGACGGAATTCACTCCTACCTGATTTTAGGGATAGTAGAAAGGTTGTTCCCTTAAATGTTGAATCCAAGGCTTGAACAAGGGGCCCCACCCTCTCATTGGCCCAAGAGGGAATCTCGTTTATTGGTTGGACCATAAACAAATTGTTCTTTAGAGGACCAGTGGACTTAAGGAACCTAGATGTGCTATAGGGGTAAAACGAACATTTGACCTGTCTATAGTAACGAACAACCTGTGAAAGATTGACTTACTAATCATGGTTATATCGAGTGGATGGAAATATATCTGCAGAGAGGGGAGTTCAACTACTGGGCTATAGTGGAGTGTCCCGGTAGTTAACGGAAGTTGGTTACTAGTTTAAAAAGGGTTTTGACTATTTTTGACCTCGCACCGTTGAAGCCCATGATATGTAGGTCCATTAGATCCCCTTGTTAACTTGAGACTAACTTTTGGAATAATATGACGGATTAAAAATTAATTGTTTTTAAAGTTCATGTTGAGGAAAATGAAATAAAATAATAGGTGTTGATAATACGTCGGGTTTTGCGAAAACCGAGCATATATGGATATCGATATAATTTATAAATCGAGAACATGAATAAGGATTCATGTTGAGAAAAATAACATTTCAGAAATGTTCGGGAAAAGTGGCAAAATATTAATTTAATATTAAGATATTAAATTAATAATTAATTAATTAATTTTAAAATTAATTTTGAATTAATTTGAAAATTAGAAAATTGAACATTATTTTTCAATTTTCAGATTAATTAAATAAATTAGTTAGTGGGAAAATCCAAGATAATTATGGATTTATTAAAATCAAAATCAAAATTGATTTTTTGGAGGTGGAGTGCATTGTGACTAAACCCATGCATTCACCTCCCTTGAGCCACTTAATCCTCCATTAATTTGGAGTTGATTTGGTGGCAATTGCTGGGCATTTTCTGCAGCTTCAATCCCTCTATAAAGCTGAAGAAGAAGGCTGAAAAATCAGAGGAAGAGAAAAGCTGAATTGCTGTCAAAATCCATACTCAAACCTATGTAGTTCACAAACTCGTTTTTCATCTTTTCTCTCTAAAATTCCATCACTTGAGGATCCCACAATCCATTCCAAAAGCTTGAGGATAGCAAGGAAGACCCTGTGGTAGTTCTTGACTCGTTGGTGAAGGAAAACAAGCAACCAATCCAACCAATTTCTCCATTAAAAGCAAGGTAGGTTGCAGTCTCTGTTTTTCTCCTCATGAACAGCATGCCTTAGTTGATCAAATTGAGCTTATTAAGTGTTCTAGATCCAAAATTGCTTCCACTTTTATCATATTAACACCTTCAGTTTTTGACTTTAATGCAGATTGTAGGAAGGCTTTTGAGACTTTAAAGGTTGCTTTAATCTCAGCACCCATTCTTTGTGCACCTAATTGGAATTTACCATTTGAGGTAATGTGTGATGCGAGTGATGCTGTGGTAGGTGCTATGCTGGGGCAAAAGCAAGGCAAATTTATCCATCCTATATATTATGCAAGCAAGGTTTTAAATGAAGCACAAGTCAACTACACAACTACTGAAAAGGAGTTGTTAGCTATGGTGTTTGCCTTTGAAAAATTCCGACCATATTTGGTTGGATCCAAAGTCACAGTGTTCACAGATCATGCAGCAATAAGGTATCTAATGGCTAAGAAAGATGCAAAACCTAGACTGATTCGTTGGGTTTTATTATTGCAGGAGTTCGACTTGGAGATAAAAGATAAGAAGGGATCAGAAAATGTCATTGCAGATCATTTATCTCGTCTTGATCCATCATCATCTTTGCTGGAGCAATCTTCCATTTCAGATGCTTTTCCAGATGAACAACTTTTTGCTGTTGAGGTAAAAGTAGTCAGGGATGTCCCTTGGTATGCTGATATTGCCAACTTTTTGTAAAGGGAGTCACTCCTATTGATATGGATTGGAGCCGGAAGAAGAAATTTAAGCATGATGCGAAATTTTTCTATTGGGATTAGCCATTTATGCAGAAGCAATGCTCTAACGGTATTATTCGTAGGTGTGTTTCAGGTGATGAAGCAAAGGAAATCCTGGAGCAATGTCATTCTTCGTCGTATGGAGGTCATTTTAGCGGTCAGAGGACAGCTATGAGGATTTTACATTGTGGATTCTTTTGGCCTACCTTATTCAAGGATGCCCATTGGTTCTACAAGCAATGTGATGCTTGCCAAAGGAGAGGAAACTTGGGGCCTAGAGATGAAATGCCTCTTACGAATATTTTGGAAATTGAATTATTCGATGTATGGGGTATTGACTTTATGGGGCCATTTCCCCTTCTAATGGCAATGTTTTTATCTTATTGGCAGTTGATTATGTGTCCAAGTGGGTGGAGGCCATTGCATGCCATCAGAGTGATGCCAAGACAGTAGCAAGGTTTCTTCAATTGCACATCTTTGTGCGGTTTGGGACACCTAGGGCTCTAGGGATTAAGCATAGGATAGCTACCCGTTATCACCCACAAGTAAATGGTCAAGCTGAGATTAGTGATAGGGAAATAAAATTGATTTTAGAGAAAATAGTCCATCCATCTAGAAAGGATTGGTCTTTTAGGTTGGATGAGGCTCTTTGGGCCTATAGGACAACCTATAAGACTCCTCTAGGTATGTCTCCCTATAGGTTAGTATACGGGAAAACTTGTCATTCACCATTGGAGCTAGAGCATAAAACGTTTCGGGCTTTGAAAAAATTGAATTTTAATCTGAGTCGTGCCGGAGCAATAAGAATGCTGCAGCTTAATGAATTGGAGGAATTTCGCCAATTTTCTTATGAGGATGCGAAAATGTATAAAGAAAAGACTAAGTTGTGGCATGACAAGAAAATAAAATCTAAAGAGTTTGTCAAGGGTCAAAAAGTCTTGCTTTATAATTCTAGATTAAAATTATTTCCTGAGAAGCTAAAATCTAAATGGTCAGGACCGTTTATTGTGATTGAGGTTTCCCCCCATGGAGCAATTACTTTGCAGGATGAAAAAGATGGGAGAGTGTTCAAGGTGAATGGACAGCGTGTGAAGCACTATTGGGGTGAGGAGTTTCAGTCGAAATATCCTTCCCTAAGGTTGGTTGATGATTGAGAGAGCAGAATTTTTGCGGGAGCATTTCACAGAGCAAAATTTTGAGCTCCAAGTGTTTGTATTGATTTTATGTTTCGCTGATTTGTTTTTAACTTCGGATATGTTAGATTTGATTTTGCATGGTTTATTTGATTTTTATCTTTAAGTATTTGTTTATTTTTGGTAGTTTAGATTTTATCTATTTCTTTTTGAATTTGATTTTATTTTATTTTCGGGTCATTTATTTGCATTCTCTTTGAATTATCTTTGAATTAATTAGATTTTATTAGATTAGATCTAGATTTTATTTTCAGTTATTTTAATTATGTTTAGTTTAAATTAATAAATATTTTCTCTAATTTATTCGGCTTCTCTTGAAAATAAAAGATAAGATTTGATTTGATCGGTTAAAGTAATTTGAATTTAAAGGAGTTGATTTGCTTATTTTGAAAATTTGAATTTCGTATCTAAGATTCTTCAGGTTGTTGCGGCAAAGTTCAGGCTAGAGCAATTTGTCCGAGTAGGAAGGGTTTTGTTGCGAATTAATTACTTTTTACCGTTTGGAATTTTGAATTTTCTGTGGCAGGTAGATTGCAGGGATGCGGCCACGTGTCATGCAGGGATGATCCAACGGTCTAGCTGTTTGACAACGCATAATTATTTTCCATGGGCGTTTGAATTCCAGATTTTACCGTTGATGGTTTAATTATACCGATTGAATGCGATTTTAAACGGTAATTTTAATTTAATGAGAGCAGGATCTTTCTGTTGGGAATTTGTTTTGCTGAGGCCTTATTTATTGGCAACCCTCGGTACGTTTCTCTAACTTCATCTTCTTGCTTCGATCTTCTGCTTTCTTTTTCGTTTTCATTCTCTGTAAAACCCTTGAATCCATCATGGCAAAAACGAGAGCTAGAAAAGAGAGGGAAAGTGAGGAGGAAGAGGTACCTGTTACCCCCGAAGTTCAGAAAGTAAAAACGAAGAAAAAAGAACATCGGAGGAGAAAGAAGCTAAAAAAAGAAGACGACAACAGAGGGCTGCAGAGTAAGAAGCTATCCAAGAAGAAGCAGTGAATGACCCAGATACGGACGAAGTTCAAAATCCTGAGGTAGAACCGATAGTCACAGATACGGTTCAAGAGGAAAATGCTGAGGAGAATCAAGAACAGAAGGTTGACATGGTGAGAGACGAGCAGACAGACGTGGTGCCTGAAAGAGGGAACGAGCAGGAGCAAGAAGCTCGTGTTGAGGTAATCAGGCCCGAACCACCAAAATGTCGCCGCATTAAGCGAAAGACCGGCCGCGTTCAGGTGATTCGGACTGATACCCCATCACCACCATCATCAGATTCTGAGAGAGAGAAGACAGAACGAGAGGAAAGAGAGAAAAAAGAAGCTGAGGACAAATTGCGGGAAAAAGCAAAGAAGAAGATTGAGGAAGAGCGGTTGCTCAAGCGCAGGGCGGAAAAGGGCAAAAATGTTGCTGAAGCATCAGAGGATCACGATGAAATAGAAGAAAAACAGTTACCATTTGATCGCTTCGTCAACAATTTTGCCAGAGCAAAATACGCTAAGCTTCTAAAAAGAGATTTCTTATTTGAGCGGGGATTCAGCGGTGATCTTCCCCAGTTTCTGAGGACCGGTATTGCAGACCATGGTTGGGAGTTGTTTTGTGCGAAGCCTGAGTCTGTAAACGCGCAGGTGGTACATGAATTTTATGCTAACATTGACAAAGAAGATGGTTTCCAGGTAATTGTTCAAGGAGTCGAAGTGGATTGGAGTCCTAGTGCTATCAACGCACTGTAAAGTCTTCAGAACTTCCCCCATGCGACATATAATGAGATGGTTGTGGCGCCATCTAATGCGCAGTTAAGTGATGTTGTAAGGGAGGTAGGTATTGAAGGAGCACAGTGGCAGTTGTCCAAGACTCAAAAGAGGACATTCCAGGCGGCTTATTTGAAAAGGGAAGTAAACATGTGGATGGGATTTATAAGACAGAGGATGCTTCCAACAACACACGACTCGACAATCTCCAAGGAACGAGTTCTTCTAGCTTTTGCAATCTTGCGGTCACTCAACATTGATGTATGGAGAATCCTGGCCAGTGAATTTCTGGATGTTGGAAAAAGAAAGTAGGGAAACTGTTCTTTCCGAACACAATCACGATGCTGAGTAGAAGAGTAGGGGTTCCAGTGGATGAGGGAGATGTTATCCTGTTTGACAAGGGAATCATAGACATGCCCAATTTGGCACGGCTCCAACGCATGCAGGAGGTACGTCAAGGTGGGCTTATCTACGACATCAACTCGATTCTAGAACAACTGGCACTTTCGGCCAGCAGGCAGGAGTTTGCTGAGAGGCAAACTTTAACCTTCTGGAACTACGTTAAGAATCGGGATGCCAGCTTAAAGAGGGCGCTGCAAGAGAATTTTTCAAAACCATATCCAGCCCTTCCCGTATTCCCTGACGATCTGTTGAACCCCTGGATTCCGCCCCCACCTATTGAAAGAGGAGAAGAGAATGATGATGAAGAATAGGGTCAGGAAGATTGATGGATGGGATGATCTTTAGCGAGCAATATTTTTGTTCCTATAAAGATGGGATGATCTCGCGCATATCTGACCCCACTTGCTAATATGTTATCTTGTTTCTTTTTAATTCTTTCTGCTGCTGAAAAATATATCTGCTTTGTAATTTTTCTTATGTTTTTAATGAAATTTCTGGATGTTTCTATTCCTTGAGCACTGAGTAACTCTAACTTAACTAATTTTCTTCTGAATTTTTGAAGCTTGGACTGGTTAAGCTTTATTTGATCAAGGTATTCTGATCTCCATAAACCTTTTCCTTGAGCATTTTTTCTAGCCTAAACTGTTGCTGCGACAAAGAAGATTTTGGAGGTAGTGTTGACTTATATGATCCACTTTAAGCTTAGTTCTAGTCTCACGTTTAGTTTAAAAATTCAGATAGGAAAATTTAAGTTTGGGGGTATAATTGCAATAATTAATGATTCATTAGGGACAATGAATAATTCAAGTTTGGGGGACTTTTTGCTACTCCAATTGTTTTGCTCGAGCATTCCTCTCCTTCAAGTAAAAATTTGTTAGGATATTGAGTAACCGGGGACATTTGTGATACCCATAGTTTGTCTTCACGTCAAAAGATGACCTAGGAAATAGGGAAAATGAGAAAAATTATTTGTTGAAAATTTTGCTGAAAAAAATTCATGGAACAAAAGTTTTGAAGGATGAATGATGACCCAACAGTTTTTTCTGTCTCCCAAAACTTAAGTGAGCTTAATCATAAAATGTCGCCATTCTGAGGGGCAAGAGATGGAATAACTAAGGACTTTTTAGCTTTATAATGAGTATTGAGCCTAGTTGGTGATGAGCTTAAGGCAAAGGTATACTACACCATAAAGTGGGTCATCCCATGCTTACAAGCTTATGACTGTAAGGCTGCCTAAAGTCTGAAAAACGAAAATTTAAACCCCTTGAGAATATATTTTAAGATGTTTGATAATAGAGCTAGGCTGTGGTAAGTTCTTATAATTAAGTTGAAAGTGGTGATTATTTGTCCATGCTGGAGGAATCATTTTGCTGCAGCAGAGCTCGGTTTTGCAGAGTGCTCAGGTAAAGGTTGATGGTAGTGTTGGACTGTCTGGTTATATTAAGCTATTCTTTGTCTAATGTTTTGAATTCTTGAAGGAAGGTTGGTTAGTATTGCTCGGGGACGCGCAATAGTTCAAGTTTGGGGGTGTGATAACTGCCAAAAAGGTAGTTATTTAGGCCTCATTTATATAAGGATTTGTGTGTCTTTTATGCTCAATAGGGTTGGTTTTAGAGAGATATTACATGTTTTAACCCATTTGGAAGAATGGAAGCTTTGGAAATTATTTTATGCAGATGATGCTGCTGGGCGACTGGAGGGAGCAAATTTTGTGCCGCAACAAAACTGGGAGCAGAACTGCCACATCACAGCTCGTTAGCCAACTTCATGAACCGACTTCTGTTGAGTTATTTTCGGGATAAAGGAGCAAGGTGGGCCCTACACGTGTCCAAGTTGACCTAATTCAAGCCTTGTATCCTTCTATAAAAGGAAGTAGCCGTCCAAGTCAAAACCATTCCATTTTCCTTGGAAGCCGAATAGTATAGAGAGATTGGAGACCACTAGAAGACCATCATCCACAAGCTGATTAAAGCGTTTATTATTTTCTTTATTATCTTGTGATTATGGACATGCCTACTCAGATTGTAACTCGTGTTTCCATGCTCATTATGAACTAAGTAGCTTTAGGCGTTGGTTAAGGAATATGTAGTTGTCGTGCTTCATCTCTAATAATATTTATTGATTATTGCATCTTGGTTAATTGTTGTGCTTGTTTCTATTTTATGCCCGCCTGGCCAGCTGGTGTGAATACCTCTCTCTAGTTTCAGGGATGATTTAGAGAGTGTGTGGCAATTAACCACACTACGATCATTGTGTATTGGTGAACGCCAGTGACTGAGCTAGGGATAGCCAGTTGCCTAGTGCTTGATCAGTCGTACTTCACTGGGGTTGAAACACATTCCAAAAGATTTGGAGTTTCGGGAGGAATCCACTAATAATATTGCGAGAGTTTGCATGATCAATAATATTGCTAGAGCATCTTTTAAAACAATTACTAAACCTAACCAGCGCCTGACTCTAATCTGTCTGCCTATTTGTTTACTTGTTTTTCTGTCATTTACTTTGCTTCAGCATAATTCTTATAAAACCCAATCATTTTTATTACCTTGAAACCATTAAAAGATTCATACAAAATAGATAGAGTGGAAGTTAGTTCAGGCTTTGGATTGACAAATACTTATTACTTGCTGCGGACTGTGTATACTTGCACAAGAATTCTAGAGACTTTCCAGATCATAATTTTACTCACTCTAGGAACCCAACAGGCACCATTCCGTCATCACAACACTCTACAGAGCTGCTGGAGTCGTGTGGGACCCCCGTGAGGAGATTAGTTATCCTGCAACTGCGATTGATGGGAACTTCATCACGATTAGATTTAGGGAGCCTGGACCTAGGATAACCCGTCCCCCACCTCCACCCCAACAAGAAGAGCCAGAAGATAAGCCGCTAGATCAGGAGAACGTCTCCGTCACGATCCCCACGAACAATGGGTTGATTTTCGAATTTTCCCCTTTGCTTCAGCCTTGAATTCCTCTGATTTTGCTCTGTTTACGGCTCCAAGAAGTCCCAAAATTGGTTCCCAAAAAACCTAGCCGAAAGAATGCTTTTATTTTGAAATTTCGTCGTAGCGTCTCGACGCTGCCTCTAAACACGCGCGTTCTGGAAAGGAAATTACGGTAGCGTCGAGACGCTAAGGTCGCAGCGTCTCGACGCTGCGACGATTTCGCGCCTATCTGAATAAAGAATGCTAGCGTCGAGACGCCTAAGGGCTAGCGTCGAGACGCTAGTCACCTTTTGACCGAATTTTGACTTTTTTCCCTTTTGATTCTTTTCCTTCCTTTGCATCTTTTCGCGTCCCGAGCACCCGATTAACTCCAATATTGCACTATAGCTCCAATCAACCATTTCCTACAAAATAAACAATAAAGTGCAATAAAATGGCCAATAATCATCAAAGACTAGCTAAATTTGATAAGTAAAGATAGCTAGCTATGCTCGCTATCAAATACCCCCAAACTTAAGCTTTTGCTAGTCCTCGAGCAAACTATAAATCAACATACAGTAGAAGAATGGATACAACAATCATAACTCAATCCTCAAAGCTCAAAAGTCAATAACCAAGCGAGCAAGAGACATGCACACAAGGACCAATGAGGGAGACAAATTAAAATTTTTCCAAAATTAACTTGCACAAGCGAGATCTAACTAAACAAGATCAGACTCTACTAGCTCGGGATTGGATTATTAAACTCTCAGCTCATCTTCCCTCTACACTGGCACTAAGGCTTCACTAATGAGTTAATGGAACAAATTAGATTGTTTTCCTCCAAACTTAGGTGCTTATAATTAACAATTAAATTAAGCATGTATATGTGGCACTAGCTTTCACACACCCATTGCAGGGACCCTTAACCTGAGCTTTCTCTTGTTGGCCTAACTGATCACAACAGGGGTAGCTCTTTTTGCCTAAACTTTATTAAACATTGCAAACTGTGCATAGGCCATGGCATAATAATATTTTTTCAACAGCAACAACAAGAATGATTTTTCTTTTTGAGCATGATAAGCAGATATTCTTTTCTTTCCTCCTAAGCAAGATCAAACATGCTAATTTGCAAAACATTAACTTTTTAGCTCTTCCCTACACCTATCGAGGTGACAACAAGCATATGAACCTAATAGTTCGCTCCTAAGCATTCAGATCCAAATCTAGCCAAGACAAATACTCTACTCATGCAAGCCATCTCCTAGAAAAATTTTAAAAAGTCTCCCTTTTTGGGCACTCATGCTTACAACTAATTGAAAGCTTGAAAATTGACAAGAAAGCCTATCTTTAGACATCATAATCATGCAAAAGTAGCATCCAGAAAACCACCATATGCTCAATTCAAAGAAAGCTCAAAGCTATAGCCCGAACTTAGATGCTCAAGGGCTCCACAAACATGCTATTCCACCCCCAAACTTAAAACATGCATTGTCCTCAATGTATAAAGAAAATAAGGCATAAATAAGCATGAGAACAATAAAATAATGAAAGGAGTGAACAACACTGGCCTGGAATAATGATGACTTCTTGACTGAAAGCTTGGAATCTTGAAAGCTTGAAAGCAAATGAGAGAAAGAAAACAAGACCTACAAAACAAAAACAAACAATAAATAAAAAACAAAAAGAAAACAAACTAAACTTACTTGGGTTGCCTCCCATAAGCGTTTGTTTAACGTCATTAGCTCGACGTGTTGATCGTGCTTCAAGGAGGCTTTTGTTCTGTGAATCCAACAGAGGTGCTCTTTCTTGCACCTTTCCTGTAGCCCAGGAAGAGCACTTCATCTTTAGAGTCTTCAACTGCTTTAAAATTTTCTTTTTCGTTCTTGACTCTAATAGTGAGCTCCCTGCACTCAATATCAATAATAACTCGCCCAGTAGCGAGGAATGGTCTTCCTAATATGACAGACATTGAAGGATTTTCTTTCATGTCCATAACATACAAGTCAATAGGGAGGAACAATTTACCTACTCTGGTTAAAACATTTTCTACAATGCCAACTGGTCTAACCACAGATTGATCAGCCAATTGGAGCTTTACAGGAGTAGATTTAATCTCACCTATGTCTAACTTTTTACACAAGGACAAAAGAATAATATTAATGCTAGCACCTAAATCACATAATGCTCTAAAAGAGTAAGTACCAAAACTACAAGGAACAGAAAAGCTCCCTGGGTCTGCTACTTTTTCAGGTACTTTTTGTTGTACTCTGGTGCTGCATGTGGAAGCATGATATACAGTGTCAACCTTCTTTTCCTTTCGCTTCTTTGCTAACCACTCCTTCATGAACCTGTTGTATTGGGGCATCTCTAATGCCTCTGCAAAAGGAATATTAATGTTTAGATTCATAAAAGCATTCATAAATTTATCAAACTGAACCTGATTGTTCTTTTTCTTCTTTTTCTTTTTCTTTTCCTTGGGAACCAACAGTGTGGGAGAAGGAATAGGAGGCTCAAGGTTAGGCTTTTTAGCCTCATCTGATGATGTGTCCTCCTCAACTTCCCCTGTAGGCGTGTCATAATCTTCAGACTCAGGCTCCTCTTCAGCTTCCTCCTGGTGCACAGTGATTGCTTTACAGTACTCCATCTGGGTTTTCTCTTGCTCAGCTGGGGTCTTACCTTTACTCATGGTGCTCACAACATTCACCAATTGTCCCAGCTGAGTCTCAATGTTCTTGATGGCAGCACTGTGGCCATTCACTGTGGTGTTGATGGCAATGACTGCCTCCTCTAATTTGGTTGTCCTGTTACTAGACTCTGCAATGAAAGCTCCAACAAGATCTTCTAACTTTTTATTTTCTTGAGTTTGAGGGGCAAAACTAGGGGGTTAAGAATATTCTTCGTATTTGCATAAGAGAAATTTTCATGGTTCCTATTGTTAGGGTGATAATGTGTAGGTGTAACATTATTATTATATCCCCTAAAATTAGAATTTGATACATACTGAACCTGTTCAATGGTCTCCTCC
Source organism: Luffa acutangula (assembly GCA_036850905.1). NCBI lineage: Eukaryota > Viridiplantae > Streptophyta > Magnoliopsida > Cucurbitales > Cucurbitaceae > Luffa > Luffa acutangula. The sequence goes on along the minus strand of CM072095.1, from coordinate 20,989,490 downwards.
TGAGGTCTAGATGCCAAAGCAGCAGCTGATTCAATTGACTGTGCACTCCCTGTACCTGAAAATTTCATAAAAGCATTAGCGAGGGAAGTCATCTGGGCCTGGAGTGCACTTACTTTATCAACCTCAAACACTCCAGCAACAATCTTTTTAGGTGTAGACCGCTCTGATGGCCACTGATAACTGTTGGTGGCCATATCCTCTAGAAGTATGCGAGCATTTTCCACGGTCTTGGACAACAGAGTCCCACCTGCAGCTGCATCAACAATTGTTTTCGTACTAGGAGTTAAACCATTATAAAACAATTGTATCTGGAGCCAGTCTGGATATCCATGCTGAGGGCACTTCCTCAGTAACTCTTTGAATCACTCCCAGGCCTCGAACAACTGCTCATCATATTGTTGTTGAAATGTCCCAATCTCGGTCCTCAGCTTGACCGTCTTTGCAGGAGGGAAAAATTTCTTTAAAAAGCCCTGGACCAAAGCATCTCAGGTGGTGATGCTCCCAGGGGTAATAGACTGCAACCAATCTCGTGCTTTATCCTGCAAAGAAAAGGGAAATAAACGTAAGCGAATAGCATCCTCAGAGACTCCATTAATCTTTACCGTCCCACAAATGTCCAAGAATGATTTAAGATGAGAATTTGGATCCTCGGTGGGTGATCCTCTGTATGCATAGTCTCGAGCCATCTGAATGAGGCCGGTCTTCAGCTCAAAGTTTTTGGCATTAATCGGTGCATAGACAATCCCCGACTGTTGCCCCTGAAACACGGGCTGAAAGTAGTCTCTAATAGGCCTAGGCTCCTCAGGTGGATTTTGGTCTGCCATTTCAATAATTTCTCTATTTTCCCTTCAAAGCCTATGAATTGTTCTTTCTATCTCGGGATCAAATGGTGCTAAAATTAAATCTTTACTAATACGCATACAAAACTAAACTACCCTAAAAAGGAAAGAAAACAATTATGGAAAGCAACAAAGAAAAGAAAACAACTATTCTAAATATAGAAAATATAATCTAGAAAAGGAAACAAAATAACCTAATATGGAATGCAAAAATAAATATGGCAAAACACAAATAAGGAAACTAACAAATAAGGAAAAACTAATCTAAAAAGGAACAACAAGAAACAAATAAGGAAAAGATTACACAACTAAAAGAAAAACTAAGCTAGAAAAACAAATATGGAAAGAAAAACAAATAGGAAAAAAATGCAATCAACCTAAAAAAGTAAAAATACACCTTAAATTAAGATCAAACAATTTTTTCACAATATCAATCTAGCTAAATGTGCCAATCCCCGACAACGGCGCCAAAAACTTGATGTAGACTTTACCTAACCACAAGCGCACGGGTCAAGTAATAATAAAGAGTTCGTATAAACGAGTGTCGCCCTCTGGATTGGATTTTTAAGCAAATCAAGTATTGTGAATTATCTTGCTCAATTTTATTTAGGGATCAAAAAGTGATGATTGAATAATAAAAAAACTAAATCAAAACACGTAGAAAGTTTGGAATTTCAATTGGGAAAACTACTTAGGGAATTGATTTCGCCGATTTAGTCTAGGATTGATTTTAAGGAATAAGTTATTATGCACAATGGAATTATGAGCCAAAGACTCTTTAATCACAACTACCTCTCCCGAGTATAATTGATTCTCATGCAAATTAACCAACTTGGTATCCCTATCTAAGTTTATTAATCATGCAAGGCAATGAGATCTTTTAACCAATTCTAAAGTTACTCTAAAACCGTCACGAAATAGAAACTAAACTTTAGTCATGCAATCTTGAGTAAGTCTAAATCAAATCCCCTCTCTCGAGCTAGATTCGAAACTTAAATCGTCCAACTAATGGCCAATTAATTGAAAGCATTAAATCAAGATTACAAACATAATAACATTGCACAACTTAAACCATAAATCAATCCATAAACACAATCAACTACATCAATCCCTAAGCTTACAAGTTTAGCTACACATGATTAAAATTACAAGCTCAACTAAACATGTAAAAGCCATAAAAATCTAACTAAAGTGAGGGAAAGAAGAATTAAACTCGTTGTAGGCTGAGACCGAACGTCCTCGTCACGATCTCCACGAACAATGGGTTGATTTCCGAATTTTCCCCTTTGCTTCAGCCTTGAATTCCTCTGATTTTGCTTTGTTTACGGGTCCAAGAAGTCCCAAAATTGGTTTCCCAAAAACCTAGCCGAAAGAATGCTTTTATTCTGAAATTTCGTCGTAGCGTCGAGACGCTGCCTCTAAACACGCGCGTTCTGGAAAGGAAATTACGGTAGCGTCGAGACGCTAAGGTCGCAGCGTCTTGACGCTGCGACGATTTCACGCCTATCCGAATAAGGAATGCTAGCGTCGAGACGCCTAAGGGCTAGCGTCGAGACGCTAGTCACCTTTTGACCGAATTTTGACTTTTTCCCCTTTTGATTCTTTTCCTTTGCATCTTTTCGCGTCCCGAGCACCCGATTGACTCCAATATTACGCTATAGCTCCAATCAACCATTTCCTACAAAATAAACAATAAAGTGCAATAAAATGGCCAATAATCATCAAAGACTAGCTAAATTCAATAAGTAAAGATAGCTAGCTATGCTCGCTATCAAGTAGCCTCACAACGATCATCCCCCTCTCAAGCTTTGAGCAGTTTCTTCATCAAATCTGAATTTCCAATTTAGTCCTAGTGGGATCGATACCCTTGGAATACTTTCTGAGGTTTTTTTTATTACTACGTGCGACAGTGTTGTTGGGTTTAATGTCCTATAAACTCGTAGTTTGTAAATCATTAAACATATTCTATTTTAAATAAAGACGTTATTGAGGTTATTCAGTAAAAGATATTATTGAATATGTAAATTGCGTATGATTAACCTAAATCCAATAAACTAAGATCCTTGAGTATAAAATGAATACTCGAACTATATGTAGGGACATATCGTAGGATCAAGTTCAAGTTTATAGTCAAAATAGTCTATAGTATAAGGATACGGTTGAGTGCCTTATCCTGGAGACACTATGGACGCGACCCACTTTGTATTAAGTACAAACGATGAGATCCTAAATCGTTCATGTGGTGACATGCGAGTGGGGACGTCCTATGCAATGAGTTTGCATAAGACTGAACCACAAAATAAGTCATTTTCTCTTTATAACGCCGTTTACTGAAGAAACTGACTATTTCTCATAGATGACCTAGGTAACTCGTTCTTAATCCTTTGCTATCTATGAAATCCTGTTTATGCGAGATTATCCTTTGATCTGCATGGGTGAGAGTGGCCAGCATCGTCGACTCAACAAGCCTACCATTTTGGGGATAAGATCAAATAGATAGATGGGGACATAGTTTCGCAAGACGGAATTCACTCCTACCCATTTCAGGGATAGGAGAGAGGTTGTTCTCTTAAGTACTAACTCAAGGACTTGAACAAGGGGCCCCACCCTCTCGTTGGATTGAGAGGGACTTAGGTTTGATGGTTGGATCATAAACCGATTGTTCATTAGAGGAATAGTGGAACTTAATGAACAAGAAGTACTATAGGGGTGAAACAGTTATTTGACCTAGCTATAGCTACGAACAACCTGTGAAGGAACGACTTACTAAACATGGTTAAATCAACTGGACGGAAATATATCTATAGTGAGGGGAGTGCAACTATCGGGCTGTAGTGGAGTGTCCCGGTAGTTAACGAATGTTGGCTAACTTAGATTATGAGATTAGTCGGTTAGCCTCGAATCGTTAGAGCCCATGATCTATAGGTCCCTTAGGTCCCTCTACTAGCTCATATTGTATTAATGCTTAGATCATAATGATAGGAATCTTTGAATCGTTCAAAAACGGGAAATAGGGTTTTATCGTAAAAATGTGTTTGACACAATTTTTAATTATGAATTAATTAAGGAATTGAGAGATAAGGTATTTAAAAGTGTTTTAAATACCATGTATATGTATTAGGAATCATATACTATTAATGGCACTAGGTAAGAATGATTAATTAGATTAATCATGATATATTAACTTGGAAATGTCCCAATTTATAACCTAGAAATAAAATTCAATTTCTAATTGAGTTAAGGAAAATTGCAAGCTGAAAATTCAAGTATGAAGGTTCAATTTATTGGATTTAGTGGCATTCCCACTCTTGCATGTTGATGCATGGTGGAAAACAACACAACCATGCACTAGTTGCATGTGTTGTGAATTAAACACCTAGAATCCATTTTGAGTTGCATTTTCACCATGTGTCTAGTGTCATGAAGCTTGTCTTTGCATGGAGGAGGTCTTTATAAGGAGCTTGAATCAGATTCAAAAGGGGTAAGAGCTTTTACCTGCTATTATGCTGCTGGTTTTTCCTCTCAAAGACACACTCTTCCTTAGTTCTCTCAATAGCTTGATCCTTCAAGCATTCCCTTCCCATTCCTTATCTCTATAAGACTCCCACAAGTCATTCTAAGCAAGGAGAATAGTAGAGAAGACTCTAGAGGTTGTCCAAGGAGCATTGGAGAGGATAACACCATAAGGAGTTCCATATAAGAGAGCTACATAGGTTGGTGTTCTCTAACTCTCTTTTCTGCCTTTTCTAGAACATGCATGTTTAAGGAGTAAAATTGAATGTCTTAAGTGCTTTCGATCTTCAATTGTTTCCGCATGTGTTATATGAACACCTTCAAGTGTATACTTGCACTTTAATGTTGGCTGAATATTTCTTTCTTATCATTGTCCATCTTATCTCACATTCCATCCATTCAGTTCACACACGCACCAGTTGCTTTAGAGAAACACGCAGGCGAATCATATGAATCTCACGTTGTGACCTAGGGGTGGAGACCGAGGGATACGTTGACACGTGTTTCGCTCCCACTTGCTATGGGCACTTTCCCCATTCACCTTGTTATTGATCCATGCAAACACTTTTCGAAGGAAGGTCGCGCTTAAACGACACAAAGCCGAGCATGGATCTCACGTTGTGAATATAGGGACGTGGGAGCAGAACTCGATTTAAATCATGTTTTGAAATTTTCCTCCCACTAAAGTGACCTATCGTATATTTTAGGGTTTGTTTAAACTTAGATAAATCTGGCTAAGTCAATCTATCTAAGTCTAATCAAATTATAACTATTATAATAAGATCTTTAGTCCAAAGTCTAGGTGAATTAAACACATTTAATTAACCTTGTGACCACTATCTAACATTAAACTATGAGTAATTCAACTCCGGTGTTCCATATCAGTTCCCAAGTAGGAGGTGTTCTGTAAACCGTCAACTTAAATATCCCAAACCTTAGGCAGAACATCACTGGTAGAGCTCTCTTATAATCATAGTAATGTTAGTCCTACTTAGTTAATTAAAACTATTTTAAACTAAGTAAGATATTATTCTAATCCTATTAGAATGAGACCTTAGGTCTAATTAATTTTAACTCATTTAAATTAATCAATTTCAACCTATGGTCCTATGTGTGCATGCATATCTTGATTATAGATTGACGGTTTCTAATCATTAATTTTAAACTATTCAAAATTTAATGATTAGCCCTATAATCATGCATATTATAGTTTAAAAGCAATTAACAATCATATTCAAGTTAATTAAATTAAACTATATTGATTTGCATTGCATGAATTTTGATATAAATATTATATTAATTATATGGATGTTTCATGCTCAATGCAACTTTGATTTCCTTATTAATTAATATGACAATTATATATCGCCAATCAAGGTAAATCAAAGTAGCATGCTGCAAACAATTTATTAAATATAACTATTTATATTTAACTAAGTAATTGCATGCATCATGCTATTCCATTTTCATGAATTTAATATAACTCATCTACATTAAATATCTCATGAAAATCAACCATGCATTTCAAACCATATATTATAATCTAATTATAACATACATAAATGCATGAGCATGCTTTATAACCTAAGGTGTGATTAAATCTAAATGACATCCATAAAGCATTTAAATAGCTAATGAACTTGTTTAATTGGCCCGTAGGATAAATTTAAGCTTAATTACATTAATAAAGTCAATAATCTATCCTATTACAGTCTTTTGACGCTCTAGAATTAAGCTGGACCACTAGAACCGACCCGAACCGGATGCCAAAAACCCGAACCACTCCTTAATCGGGCTGAATCGGACCAAATAGGTCTCTGCCCAACCCAAACCAGAGAACCAAATTGATTTCAGCTTCACCTGCGCGTTAGGAAACCCTAGCCGTACGTTGCATGAAATCGCGATAGCGTCGAGACGCTGTGCGAACAACGTCCTGATGCTGTTACATCTGGGAGCAGAATCTGGGCGGAAACAACACTATTCTTCAGAATTTTTGTTTTGTTTGGCCGCGATCTTCATCAACAAACAACCTAATTCTAGACCCGGATTTACAAGACTCGATTTACACAATAATGCCCAAAAACGCAAGGTCATTTACATGATCAAATCATAAAAAAAATGTAAATCTATGGTCAAATTAAACCTAAACAATTGACAGCAACATTACATTCATAATGCAAAATAAATTCCACCATTCAAAGCCAATCGCAAATCCCAACTCGTTGTTTAAAAATCGATATGGCTCTGATATACAATTTGCAGGGATAAAAGCCCTAGCGTAGCGAAAATTATCAGAGGACCAAAACGATCTAAACGTCGATTGGAATACCAATACGACAACAACAATTTAACAGCAATATAATCTAATTAAAACTTGCTTGAAATAGGTATAAAACATGCTGAAAATGCAATTTAAACCTAGATCTAATCTAGATGCAAACCCTAGAAGGCAAGGGATCAAGAAAATACTTACTACCGTGGAAGCCTTGATCGAGTTTCGCCTATTCCTCCAAGATTTGTAGAAAATCAGCAACCCAAAAAACTCCTTTTTGCTGGAATTTTGTGAACACTACCACAAGAATTGCACAGGTATTCTCCTAGGGAATTTGGTTGTGAGGCTTGTGGGTGCAACTTTTCTCTAAGGGAATTCTCTGGTAGGAATTGTCTCTATGAAGCTTACAGAACCAGAATGAATCAGAGAGTTATCGTGAGGATCCCCAGAAAGCAAAACTAACGCCCCTTAATCCTCCCACTAACGAGTGAAGTACGATTATTGAGGAATACCACGTCTTATCAGTTACATTAACTGATAATTAAATTAGTTAATAATAAAAAAATTATTATTAATTAATATTAATATATATATAATTAAATCAACAAATTGATTTAATCGTAGTATTTATATAAATCTCATATATATAAACATTCCTCACATAACCTATGGTTTTAATATAATTCATTCAAATCATATTTTATTAAATAAAATTAAAGCAGATAATTAATTAATCATTAAATTGAATATCACATATTCAATCATTTCACTCTCATATATCCTATAGTTTTAATGTACATCTAATGCACATTAATTTTAACGTATAGTTTTAATATGAATCCAATTCATATTTTAAACTTAATATTCAAACCTCTTCGAATGTACCATTCTCTCTTAGGAATTTACCTCAACACCCTAAATGAGCTACCGGTGGGACCTAATGGACCTACAGATCAGAAGCTCCAACGATATGAGATTAATTGACTAAACTCATTAACCAAGTTAATAAATGTTTGTTAACTGCGGTTCACTCCACTATAGAACCACAGCTGCACTTTTCTCACTGTAGATATATTTCTGTGTCCATGGATATCGACCAGTAACAGCAAGTCAGTCCTTCACGTGTGTTCGTACCCCATCTAGATCAAAGTACCGTTTTACCCCTGGGTTAGCTCTTCATCCTTAAGTCCCAGTGCTCCTCTAATGAACAACTTGTTTGAGGTCCAACCAACAAATAGAAGTCCCTCTCGTGCCATAGAGAGGACAGGGCCCATTGTTCAAGACCTGGAGACAACACTTAAGGGAACACACCTCTACTTACCCTAGAGTCGGGAAGGAATGAATTTCATCTTGTGTGATTATGTTCCCAGCTCCTCACTCGATCTTGTCCTCAAAATGGTAGGCTTAATGAGTCGGCGTGCAAGCCACTCTCACCCATACAAATAAAAGGTCAATCCATCGTGAACAGAAGTCCATAACCTACTCAGGATTGAGACCAAGTTGCTTAAGTCATCCTAGTGAAATAGAAACCTAACTAGCTAATGGTGTTATAGCTAGTGGTTAACTATTTCGCAGTATGATCTTATGCAAACTCATTGCATACGATACCCACACTCGCATGTCCACTACATGAACGCATTGGATCATTGAGTTTGTATCATAATACAAAGCAGGTCGTATCCATAGTGTCACCAGGATAAGGTACCCAACCTTACCCCAATACTATAGACCCTTTAGGTTGTATCTTAAACAATGATCCCCTTATGTCCCCACATACTAGTTCAAGCCTCAAACTAACAACCTAGGATGTTTAGTTTATTGGATTAGGGTTAAGAAGACAAGATTACTCAATACAAACAAGATAAATGAATAATACATCATTTTATTAACGTTCGGTCAAATGTTACATTTACTATCTATGAGTTTTAGTGCATAAAACCCAACAAACTCCCACTTGAACTAAAACACAAGATAATGGGAAGTATATACAAAATAATCCAAAGCTGGAAATGGTAAATGTATATTGTAGATTACATAAAAGTTAAATATACAAAATACAATAAACTAGGGCATCCTTACCCATTACACATCTCACACTTACCCTAGATTATACTATATATACATGTCTCACAGACCTAGACTCTCTAGAAGATCCTCGAACACTTTGGCAGAGAGAGCCTTCGTAAATGGATCAACAATCTTGTGCTCCAAAGCGATCTTAATAATGATCACATCTCCTCGTTGCACAATCTTCCGTATTAGGTGATACTTACTCTCGATGTGTTTTCCTCGTTTGTGGTTGCGAGGTTCTTTAGAATTGGTTACAGCCCCACTGTTTTCATAGTATAATGTTATGGACAAGTTTATATTTGGAACAACTTCCAATATGTCAAGAATTTCCTTAGCCAAACCGCTTCCTTAGCTGCTTCACAAGCAGCTACATACTCAGCGTCCATGGTTGAGTCTGCTATGCACTAAACCCTTTATACATATTACCCAATCAAATTTAGCAAAAGTAATCATCGACCCAAGTATATTATTTGATACATTTTGCAACAATAGTCCAGAGGTTTAAAATAACCGCTATCGTAGGTTGAGTCTGCTATGCACTACTCCTCCTCTGAATCGAGACAATCTTGACCATTTACTATTGCCAAAATAACTCTTTATTCCAATAGTTCTTAGCTACCGTCGGTTCGGTCAAGACAATCTTGTAAGTGTGACCCGCCATTTTCAGATTCTAGAGGACGACCCTAACAATGCCACCGTAGGGAAGAGCTAATGTTAGGAATGGTCCTAAGAAACCCAATCCATTTCTTGAGTTTGCGTTGTTCCGAATCCCATGTGCTAGCCTTCCGTAGGGTGAACGCTCCCAGGGCGACTCGCAGGCGGCACATAGGAATCCCACGGTGCAACCTAATGGAAGATACCGCAAGATAAGTTGACACGTTTCCTTCACCCACTTACTATTATTACTTTCCCCATTCACCTTGTTATTGACCCATGCAAACACCATCCGTAGGGGGACGCTCCCAGGGCGCCTCGAGGCCAAGCATGGATCTCACGATGTGCATAAGAGGGACGTGAGAGTAAAAACTTGATATTAACTTCTTGTTTTTATACTTTTTCTCCCACTAAAGTATTCTAAAATGGTAGGGTCTTTTTATTACATAGGTAAATTTCGGCTAAATGAATCTATCTAAGTCTATGCCTTTTATAACTCTTTATAAAGGTCTTTATTCTAATGTCTAGGTGATTTAAACCCTTTTAATTAACTAGTGACGTGTGCATGCTAATAAGACCTTGGTTAATTCAACTCAGGTACTGGACCATTTGTCAGGAGAGTTCCCTTATAACCGAAGTCTTATATCCTACTTTATTATATTTTAAAACTATTAAAATATTAAGTAGGATGTTCTAATCCTATTAGTAACGTGATCTTAGGTCTATTGAATTTTAAACCATTTTAAATTTAACTCAAACCTAAGATCCTATGTTAGCATGCAACTCTTTGTTATAGGTTTTGACGGTTTCGATTCATTAACTTTTATAACTATTATAACTTGTAATGAATAAGTTCTATAACATGCTTCTAATGGTGATGAAAGCATATAACAATCAAGAATAAGGTTATATAAAGCACCATTTAGAAGCAACATATGTTTAGGTGTGTATAACACTTTTATACTTATGATGTCTAGGTGATAAACTCATTTAAACCTTACATCGCTCTCGCATGCTCATAAAACTCGGGTTATCCCAACTCAAGTACTAGTTTGATACCTAGGTAGGAGGTGTTCCGTAAACCGTCAACTTAAATACCTCCAACCTTAGACAATATCTTACCGGGTGAGTTCTCTTGTAACCTTAGCTTTACAAGATATCGACCTATTCTATGCAATTTGATCGAGTTTGAGGTTCGTTAACCCTAAGTGAGCATGCTTTTATATTGTTATAGATTTTAATGTCTATCTCAGTTTTATAACGATTTATAATATAGACAACCTATAACATTCATCTATGCTAAGGTGGTTTCATGTTGCTTGCTTGTTCGTTCTCGTTTATTAATATAACACTTTATGCTAAACGAGCTAAACGAATTAGCTATATTTCCCGATATATTTTAGTTAGTCTTTGAGTGGTTTTGGGCCAATTTAATGCACTTTCATGTTCTTTTTGTAGGAATTTATTATTGGAATCAAAATAGAGAAATTGGAGATAATGAGGTGTTCGGAAGCAAAAAAAGAAGCAAAGAAAATAAATAAGGAAAAAATTTGGAGTTGCCCAACCCGAGAAGGCATTAGGCGTGAATCTGCGACAGTGTCGTGACGCTGTGACAAGAGCATCTCGACGCTATCGATATTTTCCTAAATAGAATGCTTGATTTTGGGGTAGCGTCGCGACGCTGTCGGCAGATTTTCTATAAATTCAACACTTTCTTGCATGGCCAAGGGGAGTCCAATTGGTTAGATTTTAGCCCTAATTTTGACTAGAGACCTTTGGTGGGAGCTGAAGCAAGGGCAAGGAGCGAGAATCAAGCAAGAAGACGTGGAGATCGTGATTGGGACGTGCCTGATTCGACGGATTCGAGTTTTCCTTTCTCTTTCCCTTACCTCTTGTAATTTTTATGGCTTTTCTTTCAATTAGTGTTTGTGGTTTAAAGACTATGAATTGCTCGTTATTTGTCTTAGGGTTTGATGTAGTTGTTTTAGTTGTTGGATTGATTTTTGGTATGAATGTGTTGTTATTTTATGCATGAAATTTTGTGTAATGCTTTCAATTACTTGATCACTAATTGAATGATTTAAGTGTTGAATCTAACTCGGGAGAGAGGATTTGGCCTAAGACTTACCTTGTTTAATTGCATGACTAGAGTAGAAATTCTAAGTTTTTTACGATATTTGGAATATCTCTAGAAGTATAACAAGGACTAAACCGAATAATGTCTTGCATGTTAATGAACTTTGATAGGGATATCAAGTTAGTTATATGCATGAGAATCAATTATACTCGGGAGAGGTAATCGCGATAAAAGTTTCCTTGGCTTGTAGAATAATTGCACAATCATGCATTCCTATTAATCAATTCTCAATCTTAAATAATGAAATCAATTCCCTAAGTGTCTTTCCATTTGAGTCTCCACCTTTATTTTATGTTTTTTTCTTTATATTTATCCTTTTTATTAAGTTTTGCTCCCTGAATAAAATTGAACAAAAGTATTCACGGTACTTAATTTGCTAGAAAACCAATCCAGATGACGACACTTGTTTTACACGAAAACACTATATTATTACTTGACCCGTACACTTGTGGTAAGCAAATTGCGCAATCACTAACATGAAACCCTAATAATGTATTTCATTTTTATTAAAACACTTATAATAAATTACTAATGCATGAAACATGTTTTCCTATGGTGGAATTTTAAATCTATATGGCACACTATATGCATATGTGTTCTAATTTTAATTTAAACATACATTCCTAATGCATAATTAAATTAAACACAACCAAAGTGGACCGATTTTGGCATCTTGGACAAGCAAATAAACTAAATTATTACAAGAATAATTGAAAAAACGCTTGAACAACTTGTGGGAGTCTCGTAATTGCCTGAACCAAAGTTCCAAAGATCAAACCAGATCAACACTGTGTGGAAATATTCTGAACCAAGCTGAAATAGAAGAGAAATTGAAAGAATCGGCCAGCTGAAGAAGAACCAAACCACTGGCAACTAAAAACAAGGCAGAATTGGACCAAACACGCGCGAACGGTACCCTTAACAGCAAGAATCGCTGACCAAAACATCAAAATCGTTGACCAAAGTCGTTGAACCGACCGGATAACACACGAACTACGCGCGTTTTGTTCGTACGGTCTTCTTCGGTTCGGTCCGATTTGCCCCAGCGCCCGTCATCATTTCTTGTTTTCCACAAAGCAGCGTTCTTCCTTGCTCTGCTTTTCGGCCAACTATTATTCTTCTGAATTTCGATCGATTGAAGGCCTAAACTAACTCTTTTGAATCTCAAATTTTACAAACTCATTCTCCACACATTAAAGCCCATAAACATCCAGGAAATTACAAATTATTTTAACGAATTGAAGGTAAATTGATGCCAAAATCGGAATATGTCCACTTTGGTACCCACAAACATACATCACAAGAATTATCACCCACCAAACTAAAATTAACAAAAATTGATGGCCCAAACTTGCTCTCATACCAATTGAAGGAGTGTACAAGACACTAGCAGAAGCAATTTGGATCTAGAACCTCTCAGTTTCATTAATTTTGTAAATGAAAACATGCTGAATTTTAAAACTGAAAATGGAGGGTTAAACGACCAATCTTTTGGAAGCAAATCTGTGAGCTTCATTGTGTAATTCTCCTTTTATAGCAAGAAATTAAAGAAACCTCTTCTTGAGGGAGAGACACCAAATGACACGAGTCATGTGGGAGGATTAGGTGTTTCAATATAATGCTAAAAGATGGAAAACTCATTTCCCACTCCACCTTCAAAATTTGGAGTTTGATTTTTTAATTTCAAAAACTCAAAAAGTAATTTTAATTCAATTATAATATAAATTAATTCTAATAATTAATTATTTATATTTAATATCAAATATTAAATTATCAATTTGACACCAATCTCGATCATTCTCAATCCCGATTTATTAATACAAATCATATTTAAATGTTGTCAACTCTCTCTAAGTATAGTTTAAATTATAATTAAACTATAACGTTAAATACATCGTCCATGATTGAACTATAACTCCCTTATTTAATTTTGAATGCTTCAAACTCTTCATCACACTTGTTCTAAGGTTTATTCCGTATGAGCTAGCAGGGGGGCCTAATGGACCTACAGATCATGGGCTCCAACGATTCGAGATTAAACAGCTAAACCCTTTTTATCCTAGTTAACCTACATTCATTAACTACCGGGACACTCCACTATGGCCCGATGTTGAACTCCCTTCACTGTAGATATATTTCTGTCCACCCAATATAACCATTATTAGTAAGTCAACCCTTCACATGTTGTTTGTAACTACAGCTAGGTCAAAAGTCTGTTTTACCCCTGAAGTTACATCTGTTTCCTTAAGTCTCCACTGAGTCTCTAATGAACAATTGGTTTGTCGTCCCACCACGAAACCTAAAACCTCTCGGGCCAATGAGAGGGTGGGATCCCTTTGTTCACGTCCCAGAGTTAGCACTTAAGGGAACAACCTCTCTACTATCCCTAAATCGGGTAGGAGTGAATTCCATCTTGCAAGACTATGTCCCCAGCTATCTACCCATTCTTATCCCTGAAATAGGGTGTTTATTGAGTTGGCGATGATGAGCCACTCTCACCCATGCAGATTTAAGGATAAAACCGAATAAACAGGAGTTCATAGTTAGCTCAGGATTAAGATCGAGTTACCTAGGTCATCACATTGAAATAGTCAGTTTTGTTAGTAAACGGCGTTATAAAGCAAGAGTGACTTATTTCTCGATTATGGTCTTATGCAAACTCATTTGCATAGGACTTCTCCACTCGCATGTCTCTACATGAACGAGCCATAATTACGTCGTTTGTACTCAAACAAAGTGGGCCGCGTCACATAGTTTTCCTAGGATTAAGGTACCCAGCCTTATCCCTCTACTATAGACCGTTTAGGCTATTACTTGAACTTGATCCATATTTATGTCACTACCTATAGTTCAAGTATTCATATTATAGCCAAGGATTCTAGTTTATTGGATTTGGGTTATTTAATTGTTCAATTCACTCATTTAGTAACTTGAGTGAACAATAACTCAGTAACGACTTTACCGAACAAGTATATAACTATTTGATTCATTCACTATCTACGAGTTTTAGGGCACCAACTCGAACAGGGATAAAATGGAAAATCAGAATTAAAGATGAATTCAGTCTAGCATAAGTGCAAGTATACACTATCGCATGCAGTAATAAAAATCTTGAAGTATTCCAAAACTATTGATCCCACAGGGACTAATTTAAACACAAATTTGAAGAAGAAGTTGCTCTTAAATTGTGAAGTAGGTAACCAAGATAAAATAATTGATGTTGGGGTTTTTGGAAAAAGAATAAAGTAAACAATAACAAAAGCGAGGAATTCGGTAAAGCTTCAACCCAAGGGCGAATAACTATAATAACAACTTATTTAATCTAAGTCTAGATATGCATTGGGTCAGATTTAACTCCTATTTGGCCTTGCTCCCAAGAACCGTTAGAAAAGTAAGCGAGTACCGTTATGCGCATTTCTGTGAATCGACTCCGACATAGATTATTCATGCTTGCAACCTATAACCCTATAGTTGTTATAAGCGACCATCCCCTATAATAGCAAATACACTCTTTCGAGCCCTTTCTTCTATATCACCTTTATGAGAACCGATATTTTTTGACCCTTTCTGAAGGTGTACATATTACACATGCGGAAGCAATTGAAGATCGAAAGCACTTAAGACATTCAATTTTACTCCTAAAGCATGCATGTTCTAGAAAAGACAGAATACAGAGTTTAGAAAACACCAACCTTTGTAGCTCACTTATGTTGAACTCCTTGTGGTGTTTGCCTCTCCTATGCTCCTTGGACAACCTCTAGAGTCTTCCCTACTATACTCCGGGCCAAGAACGACTTGTGGGAGTCTATATAAGATTGAGAATGGGAAGGGAATGCTTGAAGCATCAAACAATGGAGAAGAATGAGAGATGAGAGAACTTTGAGTCCAAATTCCAACAGCATAACATTAAGGAAATGGCTCTCTTGTGCTTGAATATGATTCAAACTCCTTTTAAAGACATTCTCCAGGCAAAGCCAAGCCTCAAGACACAAGACACATGGTGTATTTGCAAGCTCAAGTGGATTCTAGGTGTACATTACACAAGACATGCAACAATGCATGAGTGAGTTGTCTTTCCACTTTGAATGATCATGCATTAAGTGGATTTCCAACTAAATCCACTAAATTCAAATTGAAATCAAATTTCAAGCTTGCAAATTACCCCCAATTTCAATTCTAAATTGAAATTGATTGCTTGGTAATTAATTTGAAAATTTTCAAATTAATTTTGATATGATTAATCTAATTAATCTTTGTTATTTTGTGCAATTCCATATATATGATTCCTAATACATATATATAGTATTCAAAACACTTTTAAATACTTCATCTCTCATTTTCTAATTTAATTCATAATTAAATTATTGTATCAAACACAATTTACGATAATACCCTTTTTCCCGATTTTGAACGATTCAAAGCTTCCTATCTTTTGTTCTAGGCTTAATTCTGATATGAGCTAGTAGGGGGACCTAATGGACCCATAGATCATGGGCTCCAACGATTCGAGGCTAACCGACTAATCTCATTGTCCAAGCTAGCCAACATTCGTTAACTATCGGGACACTCCACTATAGCCCGATAGCTGCACTCCCCTCACTATAGATATATTTCCGTCCACTTGATTTAACCATGATTAGTAAGTCGATCCTTCACAGGTTGTTCGTAGCTATAGCTAGGTCAATAAGCCGTTTTACCCCTACACTACTTCTAGTTCCTTAAGTCCCACTGATCCTCTAATGAACAATTGGTTTATGGTCCAACCAATAAACCGAGTCCCTCTCGGGCCAATGAGAGGGCAGGATCCCTTTGTTCAAGCCCCGGAGTCAGCACTTAAGGGAACAACCTCTCTACTATCCCTTATTCGGGTAGGAGTGAATTCCTTCTTGCACGACTATGTCCCCAGCTATCTACCCGTTCCTATCCCTGAAATGGGAGGCTTATTGAGTCGGCGATACTGAGCCACTCTCACCTATGCATCACATGAAATAGTCAGTCTCGTCAGTAAATGGTGTTATAAAGCGAGAGCGACTGATTTCTCGGTCCTGGTCTTATGCAAATTCATTGCATAGGACACCCCCCCTCGCATGTCTCTACATAGACGATTTAGGATCACATCGTCTATACCATCTATAAAGTGGGTCGCGTCTCATAGTGTCTCCAGAATAAGGTACCCAACCCTATTCCTATACTATAGACCGTTTTGGCTATTACTCAAGCTTGATCCACTTTTATGTCTCTATATAAAGCTCAAGTGTTCATCCTATAGCCATGGATCTTAGTTTATTGGATTTGGGTTATATATGTGCAATTTAATTTATTCAGTAATGACTTTTACTGAATCAATCTCGATAACACCTTTATCGAATAAGTATATAATTTGTTTAACATTCATTATCTACGAGTTTTAGGGCACCAATCCCAACAATCTCCCACTTGAACTAAAACTCTAGTTTAGTGGGATGTACTATAATCTATAACAGCAGTGGATGAATAAATACTTTTATTAATAACGGAGTAAAAATACAATAAACTAGGGCATCTAAATACCCAGTATACTAAGGTATCGATATACCGGTTATAATTCTCCCACTTGACCTAGATTATTTCTCGTACATATCTCGCAGACCTAGACCTTCTAGATGACTCTCAAACACTTTAGCCGTGAGAGCCTTCGTGAATGGATCAGCAATGTTGTGCTCTGACGCTATCTTCGTGACGATCACGTCTCCTCGGTGCACAATCTCCCTAATGAGATGGTATTTCCTTTCGATGTGCTTGCCTCTCTTATGGCTGCGAGGTTCCTTTGAGTTTGCAACTGCGCCGCTATTATCACAATACAAGGTGATAGGCAGATGCATATTTGGAACGACTTCCAAGTCAGTTAGGAACTTCCTATGCCATACTACCTCTTTTGCTGCTTCGCAAGCGGCTACATATTCGGCCTCCATGGTCGAGTCTGCAATGCATCCTTGCTTGATGCTGCGCCATACTATTGCTCCTCCATTTAGAGTGAATACTGACCCCGATGTAGATTTCCTCGAATCTTTATCAGTTTGAAAGTCAGAATCAGTGTATCCTGTAAGGATCAAATCCTTCGAACCATACACGAGCATATAGTCCCTCGTTCTCCTTAGATATTTGAGGATACTTTTAACGGCTGTCCAATGATCAAATCCTGGATTGGATTGATATCTACTGACAATCCTTACTGCATAACAAATGTCAGGCCTTGTACACAACATGGCATACATTAGGCTACCTACTGCAGAGGCATAGGGAAAACGTCTCATGTCCTCAACTTCTTGAGGTGTCTGAGGACAATGTTCCTTAGACAAGTTAATTCCGTGCCTGAAAGGTAATAGTCCTTTCTTGGAATTTTGCATTTTATATCTAACCAACAATTTTTCGATATAAGACGCTTGAGACAGGGCTAGCGTTTTGTTCTTTCGGTTTCGAACAATTTGGATTCCTAGAACAAATTGTGCCTCACCCAAATCTTTCATTTGGAATTGAGTTGCTAGCCATAGTTTAATGTCAGTTAGATAACCTACATCATTCCCGATGAGTAGGATATCATCCACATACAGTACTAAGAAAGCTATAGAGCTGTTGATGATCCTTTTGTAAACACAAGGCTCATCAACGTTTTGTTCAAAGCCATAAGATTTGATCGCAGTATCAAATCTTATATTCCAGGATCTAGACGCTTGTTTTAATCCATAAATGGATCGTTTAAGCTTGCAAACTTTTTGCTCTTGATCCTGAGCTATGAACCCCTCTGGCTGAGACATGTAGATACTTTCTTCAAGATTACCGTTCAGAAAGGCAGTCTTGACATCCATTTGCCATATTTCATAATCGTAAAACGTGGCAATGGATAAAAGTATCCGGATCGACTTTAACATGGCAACAGGGGAGAAGGTTTCTTCATAGTCAATCCCCTCCCGCTAGGTAAAACCCTTTGCCACAAGTCGTGTCTTAAAGGTCTGTACCTTTCTAGCAGCGTTTCGTTTTCTCTTGTAGATCCATTTGCACCCTATGGGTCTAACCCCTTCAGGTTGATCTACAAGATCCCATACTGAATTAAAATGCATGGACTCGATCTCTAAGTCCATGGCTTTAATCCACTCGTTCTTGTCAACGTCATCCATTGCCTGTTTAAAGGTTAATGGATCCTCGATCCCGTCATCAGGCATGACGACTGGAGTTTCGGTTAAACCCAAATAGCGATTAGGCTGTCTAACAACCCTCCCACTACGTCGAGGTCCTCTTATTTCTTGAGAAGGACGTGATTGACTCGAGGTGTCAGTATCATCAACAACTCTTGTTGATGTTTCTGTAGCTTCGTTAGATAGTTCACTTAAAACGACTTTACTACGTGGCTTGTGATCTCTGAGGTGGTCTTCTTCTAGGAATGTAGCATTTGTCGATACAGGTACTTTATTTTCCTCTGGATCGAAGAAGTATCCACCTCTCGTTTCTTTGGGATAGCCTATAAATAGGCAAAATCTAGAACGCGGCTCCAATTTCTTTGGGTTTGCTTCTAGCACGTATGCAGGACATCCCCAAATTCTGAAATGTCGTAAACTAGCTTTACGACCTTTCCAGAGCTCAAATGGTGTTTCAGAAACACTCTTTGAGGGAACTACGTTCAAGATATAAACTGCAGTCTCTACTGCATAACCCCAAAACGAGTTAGGCAACTGAGCATAACTCATCATCGAACGAACCATGTCACACAAGGTTCTGTTTCTCCTTTCTGATACACCGTTTTGCTTAGGTGTACCAGGGGCTGAGAGTTGGGACGTAATTCCATGCTCTATCAAATAGTCTTGAAAACTTAAGTCCATATACTCTCCACCTCGATCGGATCGAAGTGTTTTTATCGTCTTACCTAATAGGTTCTCAACCTCGGCCTTATACTCCTTGAACTTTTCAAAAGCTTCAGACTTATGATGCATCAGGTAGAGATAGCCATACCTCGAATAATCATCAATGAAACTGATGAAATATTCGTACCCTCCTCGAGCTCTAATGTTCATTGGTCCACAGAGGTCCGAATGAATGAGCTCTAAGGGCTCTTTGGCACGATAACCTTTTCCGGTAAAAGGTCGTTTTGTCATCTTGCCCTCAAGGCATGATTCACAAGGAGGCAACGAGTCGTCTTCTAACTTGTTTAGAAGTCCACTCTTGACCAATCTCCCAATCCTATTGAGGTTGATATGGCCTAACCTCAAGTGCCAGAGATAGGTATCTTGAGAAACTCTTCGCTTTTTAGGTTGAGTCTCGGCGGTTTTAAACATATCGTGATTTAAAATAGCTTTAGACTCAATTGGTCTCAAAACATATAATTTATTCTTCAAGTTTGCAGAGCAAACATCAATACCTCTTTTAGTTATGAACGCTTCATTAACAGAAAAAGAAATTGAGTAACCTTGTTCTAATAAACAAGATAAAGAAATCAAATTTCTTTTAATCTTCGGAACTATGTACACATTATCTAATATCATGTAGCGTTCCTTGGTGAAGAATAATTTTATGTCTCCCACTGCAATAGCCGAGATGACTTCTCCTGTTCCAACTTTAAGAGTCATCTCTCCAGCTATTAGTTGTTGCCAGGAACTCATTCCTTGAAATGAAGAACATACGTGATCAGTGGCACCTGAATCGAGTATCCAGGCAGAATCGTCGTTTTCCACTAAACACGTTTCCAAGACTAATAAATCACATTTAGAGTCGTGGATCATGTTTTTCTTGGGTACGCAGTTAGTTTGAGGACATTCCTCAGTTGAGACCAAACCTAAATTCTTTGCCACGTGTTTAGCGTTTAAGCAAGTATTCTTAGTCGAATGTACTAAACCGTTTAATTTGGCATTTGACAAAGCACATACGTTTTTCGACATATTGCTAAAACAAACAAATTAATCTCTATTAGAAACATGCACTAAACCCATTAATCACATTTATCCAATCAGATTTAGCAAAAGCAATCATCGACCCATATATACAATTGATTTATTTTGCAACGATACTTCAGGTGTTTAGAATAACCGCTACCGTAGGGCAGTCAGCTACTCCTCCTCTGAATCGAGACAATCTCGGCCAAATACTATTCCCAGAATAACTCTTACTCCAATAGTTATTAGCTAACGTTAATTTGGTCAAGACCATCTTGTAAGTGTTACCCATCATTTTCAGATTGCAGAGGGCGGCCCCAACAATGCCACCGTAGGGAAGAGCTAATGTTGGGAATGACCCTAGGAAACCCTATCCATTTCTGGAGTTTGCGTTGTTCCGAATCCCATGCGCAAGCCCTTCGTAGGGTGATCGCTCCCAGGGCGACTCGCATGCAGCGCATAGGAATCTCACGGTGCAACCTAATGATGGAAACCGCAGGATACGTTTGACACGTTTCCTTCTCCCACTTACTATGAACACTTTCCCCATTCACCTTGATATTAACCCATGCAAACACCATCCGTAGGGGGACGCTCCCAGGGCGCCTCGAGGCCAAGCATGGATCTCACGGTGTGAACTCAGGGGGACGTGAGAGTAGAAACTTAATATGAATATTTCGTTTCTATACTTTTCCTCCCACTAAAGTGTCGTAAAGTTTTAGGGTCTATTACTTAGGTAAATTCCGGCTAAATGAATCTATCTAAGTCTATGCCTTATTAAATAAGGTCTTTACACTAAATGTCTAGGTGAATTAAACTCTTTTAATAACCTAGTGACATTGCATGCTAATAAGTCTTTGGTTAATTCAACTCAGGTTTCGAACCATTTGCCGGGAGAGTTCCCTTATAACCAAGGTCTTATGTCCTACTTACTCAAATTTTAAAACTATTTAAAAAAAAAACTAAGTAAGACATATTTCTAATCCTATTAGAAAAGGCGATCTTAGATCTATTTCATTTTAAACTATTTAAAGAATGATAAGATCCTAAGATCCTATGTTAGCATGCAACTCTTTGTAATAGGTTTTATGGATTGTATTCATTAACTATTATAACTCTTAACTTTTAATGAATTAACCCTATAACATGCTTTCTAATGGTGTTTAAAAGCATATAACAATCAATCATTCAAGTTATAAGAAAAGCACCATTTAGAAACAACCTATGTCTAGGTTTGTATAACGCTTTATACTACGATGTCTAGGTGATAACACTTTAAAACCTCACACCGCTCACGCATGCTCATAAAACTCGAGTTAACTTAACTCAAGAACCGACTCGATGCCCAGGTAGGAGGTGTTCCGTAAACCGTCAACTTAAATACCTCCAGCCTTAGACAGCATCTTGTCGGGTGAGTTCTCTCGTAACCATTGTTTTACAAGATATCAACCTAAACTATGCAAGTTGATCGAATCGTTGAAGGTTCATTAACCTAAGTGAGCATGCACTTAATCTTGTTATAGATTTTAGATTTCTATCTCTTTTTATAACAATTATAAAAACAATCCATAACAAGCCTAATTTGAGAATAACACTTATAATCAAACTAATGAAATTTCATGCTTCATGTTTGGTTAATTTTATCAATTAATAATTATAACTATTATAAGAATAATCAATTTTAATTAACCATTCAAGCATGAATCTCCCTAAATTAATACAACACTGATATTAATTAAACATGAAATTTCCCTCATGCATTTGAATTAATCAATAACACTTATTAAAATTAAACAAATGCATGAACATGCTTTCCTATGGTGGGGTTTTAAAACTATATGGCATGCTCATAATGCACATACATCCATTTAATTAAATCATACATTCACAATGCATAAAGTAATTAAATCAAGCTAAAATGGAATAGTTTGGCAATTTTTAAAAAAACACAAGCAATTTCACTAATTATTACAATAATAATTAATAAATAAACTTGCAACACGCCCGAGCTTCACGAACCATCCCGAACCGCTCATCCAAGCAATGAACCGGTCATGCAATGAGTGAAATGAGGCTGCAACAGACCGAGCGGGACCAAAAGGCAGCAGCTGAACCGGAATGAAAAAAAACTGCTGCTCGAATTAAAAAACAGCTTGCTGGAATTTTCATTTTCTACTGCGTCTTCTCCGGTTTTTCTTCAATTTTACAGCCTATATGGACTCTAATGACTCTATAAAAATTACAGACTATAGTACACACATTAACGCTCTTACATATCTGAGCAATTACAATTTCATGAAGGTTTGAATGCTCAAAAAATTGCCAAACCAGAACACTTCCATTTTAGCACACAGAAAATTCAATTTCAAAATGGTACCCACCAAAGCAAAATTAAAACGAATTAAGTGCTCTAATCATGCTCTGATACCAATTGAAGGTGTACATATTACACATGCGGAAGCAATTGAAGATCGAAAGCACTTAAGACATTCAATTTTACTCCTAAAGCATGCATGTTCTAGAAATTAATTTTGATATGATTAATCTAATTAATCTTTGTTATCTTGTGCAATTCCATATATATGATTCCTAATACATATATATAGTATTGAAAACACTTTTAAATACTTCATCTCTCATTTTCTAATTTAATTCATAATTAAATTATTGTGTCAAACACAATTTACGATAATACCCTTTTTCCCGATTTTGAACGATTCAAAGCTTCCTATCTTTTGTTCTAGGCTTAATTCCGATATGAGCTCGTAGGGGGACCTAATGGATCTATAGATCATGGGCTCCAACGATTCGAGGCTAACCGACTAATCTCATTGTCCAAGCTAGCCAACATTCGTTAACTATCGGGACACTCCACTATAGCCCGATAGTTGCACTCCCCTCACTATAGATATATTTCCGTCCACTTGATTTAACCATGATTAGTAAGTCGATCCTTCACAGGTTGTTCGTAGCTATAGCTAGGTCAATAAGCCGTTTTACCCCTACACTACTTCTAGTTCCTTAAGTCCCACTGATCCTCTAATGAACAATTGGTTTATGGTCCAATCAATAAACCGAGTCCCTCTCGGGCCAATGAGAGGGCGGGATCCCTTTGTTCAAGCCCCGGAGTCAGCACTTAAGGGAACAACCTCTCTACTATCCCTTATTCGGGTAGGAGTGAATTCCTTCTTGCACGACTATGTCCCCAGCTATCTACCCGTTCCTATCCCTGAAATGGGAGGCTTATTGAGTCGGCGATACTGAGCCACTCTCACCTATACAGATCTAAGGATAAGCCCGAATAAACAGGAGTTCATAGTTAGCTCAGGATTAAGACCGAGTTACCTAGGTCATCACATGAAATAGTCAGTCTCGTCAGTAAACGGTGTTATAAAGCGAGAGCGACTTATTTCTCGGTCCTGGTCTTATGCAAACTCATTGCATAGGACACCCCCACTCGCATGTCTCTACATGGACGATTTAGGATCACATCGTCTATACCATGTATAAAGTGGGCCGTGTCTCATAGTGTCTCCAGAATAAGGTACCCAACCCTATTCCTATACTATAGACCGTTTTGGCTATTACTCAAGCTTGATCCACTTTTATGTCTCTACATAAAGCTCAAGTGTTCATCCTATAGCCATGGATCTTAGTTTATTGGATTTGGGTTATATATGTGCAATTTAATTTATTCAGTAATGACTTTTACTGAATCAATCTCGATAACACCTTTATCAAATAAGTATATAATTCGTTTAACATTCATTATCTACGAGTTTTAGGGCACCAATCCCAACACTTTCGATTCCAAACTCACATAGCATGGTAAGTCTAAGTGTAAAGTAAAACTCAACAAGATTAGAATTATAATCAATAAAGGATTACATGCATACATAAAGCTTAGGCAAACAAACAACTTACAAGCCATTCTATCTGATCAGTCTAATTTTTTATATATTTAAAATCTCCCAGTTTTCTTATCTTAGTTGAATTCCTTGCGAAAAATGCTTTAAAATGAGTATAATATGTGTATAGGTCGTCGACGGAGGTTTGGAGCCAATTTGGGGCTAAAACGAGCTAAACCGAAGCAAAATGAAGAAAATACTTGGTCAACAAAAGTCAACGCATATCAGGGTCGAGATGCCATTATGTAGGGTCGAGAAGCCCTTTTGTAGGGTCGAGATGACATCAACTAATTTCCAAAAGAGAAATTTTCCATATTTGAAGGGTTAGCGTCGAGACGCCAGCCCACAACGTCTTGATGCTGTCAACTTTCCAGATTTGATATTTTCCATATTTGCTCCACGATTTTTCCAGATTTAAGGCTCTCTTCAGCTCCAAGTTTCCACGATTCGAAGGCCAAGAAGTCTTATAAATAGAGTGTCTTGGTTTAGGTTTAGAATCATCCCTTGTATTAGCTCAATTTCTCTAAATTGTAACCACCCCTCTCTTTAGTTTTCAACTTTTCCTTTAAGTTTTCTTAGTCAAAGGGTCGATTGATCAAACCTCGAGCTTGGAGGTGCTTGTCTATGGCCAACTAAGCTCAGACTGTTGTAATCGAGACTCGGGAATGTAAGTTTTGGTATTCTTGAGACCTCATATTTAGTTTATTGAATTATTGTTGGTTTGTTCTAAATTTCCATTTTAATTACAATTAAATTGATAGAATAGATTGAAAACCTATTTCCTTGACTTGTTTTAATTGTTATGCTAAATTAGTTAGTAGTAGTTTATTGTGTTAATTGTGTTGAAAGGCGTGTTATCTCAATTAGCTCAATTGCATGATAAATCTAGAAATTTAGACTTAGAATTGTATGAATTTAGGCTTTTCCTAGTTTATACAAGTCTATCTAACAATCCACTTTTACTTAATGCAATTAGATTCTTATTAATGAGACGTCATTGGTTAATAATCTAATTAGGCTTCGACTTCGATGCATTGGTCGGACTGGAAACACTAGGGGTCTTTAATCACTGGTTTCAGTGAGGTTAGACAATTTGTTAAATAATTCAATTAATTAAGAGAGTCAAGGATTGAATCACCAAACTTACAACCCGAGAACCGATTACATTATCTTCATGGTAAGATCAACTAACCCCGTTTTTACTTTCCTTGCATTCAATTTTTCTTATTTATTTTCCTGCGTCTACTTTATGAATCTTTTTATCAATAAACCTCCGTTTTTTGTTACCTCAAAAATACAAAAGAATTTAGAAATAAACCGATTGTTCCTTGTGATTGACCCCAACCACTACTGCTACATGTATGCTTTAGGAATCGTGGATTATAAATTTATTTGACACGACCCTCGACAAGCCGTTCTGTCACTATCCAGAAGGGAAGTCACTAAATCGCACCCCTCAATGGAATTTAGCTATGCATCATGGTTAAAAGTGCAAACAAATAACTTTCCATTGAATAAATAAATGATAAGTACAAGTAATAATGAAAAGAAAATGGTGCTGGAAAATATTGTGCAGTAGCTAAAACTGGAATTTTCATTTTATCAAATTCCTCTAGAGTTCTCACGACACTTTGCTCTCATTTTATAAGGAGGAAATAGGGTGAAATCTCTGCAAACACGAAGATTTGATGTCTAACTAAGGTTAGAATTTAGTCTTCTAGCAAGGACCTCGGGCATCACGACCCATGGGCGTCTACTATGGTGTTGTCACCACACTCTTGTTCCCAATGAGTTATGATTGCATATGCCTTTGATTCATGGCTTTTTATAGAGTGGGGAGTCGTTGGTGAGTCACGAAAATGGTGCTTGCACGTAGCCCAGTCAATTTCGGAGTCAAATCAATCGGTTAGGTGTGTGGAAAGCTCGTTCAAAATGACCTGCGACACACTCGAACTTTTCTATTTCTGCCTAGAAATGTGGCCGCATTTCATTATGCCTTGGCAAAACTGGGGTTGCATTTCTATTGTTTGCCCTGTTTTCCTTTGTTTTTCTGCAACACATAAAAATAAGTTAAATTCATACCAAAATGAGTTCTTTTAAGTACAAATATGAATAATTCAACACACATCACTCTTTAAGACTCAACTTACCAACTTTAACACCTCTTAAGCTTGGGAATAGAAAATTTGACCCAAAAAATACAATTTGCACAATAAATAAGCTAAGAATAATGGGCAAAATAGGTATATTTTTTGCACTTATCATATCCCCAAACTTAACTCATTGCTGTCCTGAAGCAATAGCAAATTGAAATATTAGAGATCAATTGTAATTGCAAATCAGAATGATAGAAATAAACCATATGAAATCAAGTAAACATGCTTCTCAAGATCGCTTTCTAAAAAGTTGCCTTTCAGGAGAGGTTTCTACTCTAGTGCCAGCCACAACTTCTAAGTTTCCTACGCATGAGGATTTTTAGTTTTCTTTTTCAAAGCAAAACTCTCCCTTGTCCATCCTAACTAATTTGTTTAAACTACTTAACCCCTATTTGCAGAGCCTAGGGTAATCCTTTTAGTTAAGGAAACTAATCTTGAGGTAAATGAGCATACATGAGTTTCTTTTTCTTTTCTCTCTCCCAAACTTGTTTGACTGCTAGTGCCCTTTTTATTCAACTTTCTTTTCTTTTTCCCCAAGAGAATCCTCATTGTCATCTTTACCTTCGTTCTAGCTTGTTGACACTTTGTGGTGAAGATATCTAGCTACGAGCAAAGATCACAAACTCATAATAGCACTCACTTCCCTAAGTCAACCTTTCATGCAATGGCAAACCATGGGTGTCATGAATTCCCCTAGTTATTCCGTAAACTCTAGGAAGGAGGAGTAGCTCTCGATTTTCTGATTTTTTCCTAAAAAACAAATAACTTTTCAGAGCACGTATTCTTTCAGCATTACAAACTTACAACAAAATAAAAAAATTACAAAGTAAGCACCCCCAAACTTAAGAGTGGCAATGCCCTCATTGACTTTTGTTTTTGGTATATGAGCATAACATGAGGCTTTTTTTGTTTTCAAATCATCAAGGATAAACTCTCCTAGTGTGCTAAGTAGGTTAAACCGAGGAAGTTTAGACTTAAGAAAATTCTGTAAAAAAAAAAAAAGACTAATGGAAAGCCTATGACAAGAAAACAAATTGGTTGTGACAGCGGCACTTTTGAGATAGAAATATGCTCTAGTTATCATCATAAAGGCTTAAAATAAAACTCACATGAATGCATTTTCTCCAAAACAATGTTTTTGAAAAGAGTTTCGGAAGGTTGGTTTTTCAAGAATTTCACTAGTTTAGCAAAAATGGACAGCAAGCAAATTTTTCAAAAAAGCTTGAAACCTAAGTCATTTTAAACCTAATCTAGCAGCGCCCATCACTAAACTAACACAAAACATTAAGCTAAACAAACTACAACTAACTAAAACTAACTAACAAGACCTAATCATAAAAACATGAAAAAATAGCAACTACATGCTAAAAACAATTAAAAAAAAATCAGGAACTAACAAATATGAACAAAATTTAAAGAAAGCATTTAAAATTATAAGGGGAACAGAAAACTCCCCTATTCCTCCTCTAAGGAACCTTCTTCATTCTCTTCATCTTCATCTTCATCAGATTCTTTTGGATCTTGAGGCAGTAAACTCCGTGGAAAGTTAGGAAAGATAGGGGCGATAAAGAGGTAAAACTCTCTAATGGCTTCATCCCGCTCTTTGGCATAGACCCAATACGTCTTCAAATGGTCTTCTATGCTGTATAATTGACGAACAACGAACCCAAGAGCCTCAGATGATGGAGTAGGCCCAGATACAAGAGTGTATGGTGGCGGTGAAGCAGGTGTCAGCCCTGGTGAAGGAGTAGCCTGGGAAGTAGAAGCTTTTTCTTTCCTCTATGCATTATAGAGTTGCAACTTTCCTATCAGAGGTAGATCAATGGTAGGCTTGCAGAAGTGTCGCTCCTCGTCCTTCCCTGGAACGATCTTGACTCTCTAGCACAGTTGGGTTATCAGGGACTCAAAAAATAGTTTCCCAATCTTCTTTCTCCCACAAGAGAGAATCTCGTCACGTATTATGCTCCCAATGTTGAGCTCTAGCCCTTTCATCATACTGTAGAGAAGCATCACTCTCTCCATAGAAATAGTGTTGTCGTGGGTAGTAGGCATCAAACGGTTCTTGATAAAGTGAAGTCACACTGTCGGTTAAAGCTTCAAGTCACTTGGTACCAAGGACTTCACTTTCATTTGAGACTCCTTTCATTCCACTCCCTTTCTTGCCACTAATTTAAGCGTTGCTTTCAACTGCTTGATCTTGAGATTCTTAATTGCATTGTTTCCTCTCGGGATCAAAGGTGCTTTGACCGGTAAATCCTGTTTATGTCCTCGAAAGAGAAACTCACCATCTTCCCACGCACTACTGACAAACTCAAGCTCTCCTCCATTAAACGTGTATAAAATTCTCGAACTAGAGGCACCACAACCTCCTGAGGATGAGAACAGAGCTCTTGCCACTTATAGTGTAAGATTGATAACAAGCATAAATGTTGCTATTTTGTCCTTCAATTTATTAGCCTTTGAGGTGCTTTATTGTGTTTTTATTATATAAATTTGTTTAATTGATTAATTTTTGTCCCTAGGAGATTTTATGGAAAATTGGAGAAAATGGGAGAAAATAAGCCCAAATGTTGAAGTTTAATCTTGGAAGATCAAGTTGGGTCTAGTAGGAGAAGTCCAAGACCCATCATGTAAGACAATTGGGCCAAATAAATGGAGGAGAGCCAAGAAATAAGCATTGAAACGCGTCTGGAAGGTTCCAGCGAAGGACATCGTCTCAACACTGTCCCTTAGCCTCTCAACACTGTGGTGTCTTGGCGCCCAAGCAGATTACTGTGGTGTTTTGGCTCTAAAATCTCTTTTAGCTTTCTCGTGCTTAGAATAGTATGACTAAAGATGTTGGTTGTTGGGGGTTGATTTGAAACATTCTTCAACGGAGCATTTCCACATTTGTTCGGACCATTGACACACAAATTTCTAACTTTCAATTGTGATTATCGGTTTTCTTTCCATTGCAATCTCAGTATTTGGTTTGTTTGAAGTCGTTGAAAATCTCAAGTAATAAAGATTGAATGTTTGTTTCCTTTTTTTTTTGTTTTTGTTTTTGTTTTTGTTTTTTTTTCTTTTCTTTTCTTGCACAACAAATGATGAGCCTGTAACTAATATGAGAATGAAGCAAAAATAGAATATTTTTTTAAAACAAAAAAAAAATAATAATAATAAAATATGAGAAAAATATGAAAGGGAAGCATAAAGAATGTGTTTATGAACCTAGAATAAATTAAATAAATAAGTAAATAAACAGATAACATACAAGTGTAACTAAACTAAATCAGTAAAATGCATAAGTAAAATAAACTAAATCACACGTATAAAATGCATAACTAAATCATTATATGTATGGTAAGGCTCTAATGTCTAACGAAAAAAGGTCCCCAAGTTTTCCTCGATTCCTTTCCTTTTTTCAAGAAAATAAATTAGAGGCACCCTTATCAGCATCCTGAATAAGGTCGACTTGAGTGAGGGTTTTCATGTGCCTACACGGGAGTTATAACTCCACGAAGGTCGCCACTACTCATCATTGATCCTAATCCTAATGGTAAAGCCCGGGTAGGAGGCTTGTGTACGTGTGTGCTTAAAAGAAATAAAAGGAGAATAAATACAAAAAAGGCAATATATATATATAAAAATAACAACACAAGAAAATAAAATGGCCCGCTTACAAAAAGTCCCCAGTGGAGTCGCCAAGCTGTCGCTACGGGTTTGCGACGCGGAGCGGCCGACTTTGTTCCCAAGAGGAGGAAAATGGAGTCGCCACCAGTCTTGATTTAGAGGGTGTGACTGGGCACCCAACAATATGCTCAAATGGTCTGCAAATAAAAGATTTAAGGTTCAGGGGTCTTTTGTGTATGGGGAAGGTATTAGCACCCCACAACACTCGTTCAAAGAACAAAATTTTATTTTCTTGTGTTATTTAAGGAAATTGGAAATTGTAAATACTAAAGAAGTTTTTTTTTTATTTATTTATTTTTAAATGTCTCATACTTTACTTCTCATTATACCTTAAATAAATAATGAGCAATAATTATGGGTGACATAAAGCCATTCATAATTTGTATGAATTTAATTTGGCATCCCAAATTTAAATTCATCACCTCAAGAATATTAGAAAAGCCAATATCTTGATTTCCTAATTTCCATCATAGGAAAAATTGTATTTTTTTTTTTTAAAAAAAGAAACATTTGGTTTATTGATTTTGGGAAAATGCGTGTGTAAAGAATATATTTTAAGGAAAACTCTTAATTAATTTTATTTTTAAAAGCAAGTGACATTTTTATAAAAAATAGTTTTGGGTTGATTTATTATTTTGAAGATAAAGTTAATGAAATAAATTTAGCAAAAGGTTTTTTATGCATTCTTTTAAAAAAAATGTCTTTTATAAATATGCTTGTTTAAAAAAAGGTTTTAAAAGAAAGATATGAAGATTTTTTTTTTTTTTTATGCTTTATAAGGAAGGAAATATTAAAGTCAAATCCCAGCATCCCGAGATTTTATTTTTTCCCTCAAGAAACTAAAATATCGGCATCTTGAAAATTCAAGATTCCATCGTTGGAAGATTTTTGTTTTGGACATATTTAATTAAGGGAAAGAAATTCATAAAAGAATTATGGATTATTATTGGAGGAGAAAATTAAAGAGAAAAAAAAACAATATTCAAAAACCTCTTTATTTGGAATAGATAAAAAATAGAATTTAAAATCTAAAGTAATTTGAAATCTTGATTTGACTCCAAACTTTTTCTATCCATATAAGTAAGATTTGACAAGATTTAAATTAATAACATCCTAATTCCCTAAAGAAAATCAAAGGTGAAAGATCTATCTAGTTTACCTTTTTTTAGTTTATTTTTTATTTTTTTTATAATCATAAAGATACAATTTAAAGGAAAACTATTAAAATTGAACCGAATTAAATCTCGGCATTCCAAGACATGTGCCTCAAGAAAACTCAAACATTGGCATCCAAAAAATTTGAGCTTCCATCATTGAAACTCTTTTTTTTTTTTTTTTTGAACACAAATAACAAAAGAAACACTAGTTTAGGTAAAAGTATTTACATATTGACTTAACGAAAATATATGGCTAAACTATAAATAATAATACTAGATTCTATTGTAAAATAAGATTAACAAGTTGAAGATAAACAACATATAATAATTAACTCTAAAGGTTTAATTACACAAAAATAAAAAATGATAAAGTTGAAATTGAAACATGCATGCAATTGTCAAATGTTCCCTAAAGAAAAATCATATAACTTCCTAAATGTAAAAGAAAAAGAAATGAAAAAAAAAAACTAACCTTATGAAAACATGGAAAGTTTAATCTTATGAACAAAAGAAAACTATTGTAGAAGGAATTGAAAACAAAGATTAAAAGAAATACTTACAAAAAACACTTGTGACTACCGTTGGACGAAGTGGCTATATGGAATTGGGAGAGAGGGTAATGGTGAGTGGGAGAAAAACGTGAGGAGTAGGAGAGGGGAAAAAATCTTTAGGAGTAAATGAAGGAAATTAGGTGGGGGAGGGATTGAAGTGTATCTAGGGTGTAGAAAGAGAGAGATTTAGGGAGTGTATTTTGTAGCCCAAAAAACATGTAGGAGGCTTCTTCCAAGACTCAAAATCGTGAAAAAAAAGAATGGGAGGGCTCCCTATTCATAGCCAATTCCAACCACCACAAATTAGGAAGGTGGTCAAATAAAATAAAATAAATAATAAATAAATAAATAAAATCTAATAAAAATGAAAAAAGAATCAAATTTTCACCTCCCATATTTACAAAATTTTAATTGCCAATCAAATAAACATAATATTTTGTTTAATTAACCTTGCAAAATAAACATAATATTTGATTTGGCAAATCAATTAATTAAAATAAAATATTTAACCTAATTATTTCTACCATATTTAATAATATTTGAATTGGCAAATTAAATGTTCTAGAATATTCTTTGTTTTTCTTTAATTAAAAAAAAAAAAACAAAATCAATTGAAAGAATAAAATATCGGAAAAATTTAGGGGTCTACAGTTTGCCCCCCTTTGTTCATTCTTATAGATTAAAAGGATGGACAATTAAGGGTAAACTTTAAGCAACTTTGTTTTTTTTTTGGAACGGACAAAGGAAAACATAAAACAAAAAAAAAAAATTTGGAACGACCAGGGGTAAACCAAGGGAAAACATAAAAAAAAAAAAATTTAGTAACGACCAGGGGTAAACACTAATCCGCTAATGTTGGGAAACAGCCAGGCATAAACTCGAAACCGTGATTTTTGGGATAGCCAAGGGTAAACACTAAACCGTAAATTTTGGGACGACCAGGAGTAAACACTAAACCGTGATTTTTTGGAACGACCAAGGGTAAACACTAAACCGTAAATTTTTGGGACGGTTAGGGGTAAACACTAAACCGTAAATTTTTGGGACGACCGGGGGTAAACACTAGACCGTAAATTTTTGGGACGGCCAAGGGTAAACAATAAACCGTAATTTTTGGGGACGACCAGGGGTAAACACTAAATCGTAATTTGTTTGAGACGGTCAGGGGTAAACACTAAACCGTAATAAGGGTATCAAGTGTCAGGGATAGACAAACGCCAGATAATGTATTAATAGAGCTGGAGGTCAGGGGTAAACAAGCACCTCCATGATAAAGGTATTGGACCAGGGGTAGACAAGCGCCCAACGATGTATTAAAGGA
The DNA here is from genome assembly GCA_036850905.1 of Luffa acutangula. Lineage (NCBI taxonomy): Eukaryota > Viridiplantae > Streptophyta > Magnoliopsida > Cucurbitales > Cucurbitaceae > Luffa > Luffa acutangula. The sequence goes on along the minus strand of CM072095.1, from coordinate 20,956,340 downwards.
GCTGGAGGCCAGGGGTAAACAAGCACCTCCATGATAAAGGTATCGGGCCAGGGGTAAACAAGCACCCAATGATGTATTAAAGGAGCTGGAGGTCAGGGGTAAAAAAGCACCTCCATGATAAAGGTATCGGGCCAGGGGTAAACAAGCACCTGATGATGTATTAAAGGAGCTAGAGGCTGGGGGTAAATAAGCACCTCCATGATAAAGGTATCGGGCCAGGGGTAAACAAGCACCCGATGATGTATTAAACGAGTTGGAGGCCAGGGGTAAACAAGCACCTCCATGATAAAGGTATCGGGCCAAGGGTAAACAAGCACCCATGATGTATTAAAGGAGCTGGAGGCAAGAGGTAAACAAGCACCCATGATGTATTAAAGGAGCTGGAGGCCAGGGGTAAACAAGCACCTCCATGATAAAGGTATTGAGCCAAGGGTAAATGGTGCGTGTATTGTGAACTGAATGGATGGAATGTGAGATAAGATGGATAATAACAAGAAAGAAATATTCAACCAACACTTAAGTGCAAGTATACATTGTCGCACGTAGTAATAAAAAAACCTCAAAAAGTATTCCAAGGGTATCGATCCCACGAGGACTGAATTGGAAATTCAGATTTGATGAAGAAACTGCTCAAATGATTGCTTTTGAAAAGGTAACCAAAGAAATGAGTTGATTGATTGGGTTTTTGAAAAGATAAATAAAACAAGCTAGTAGATAATAAAGAATAATAAATAATAAACAAACGAGGTGTTCAACATGGAATCACCCCTAGGGTAACAACCATACTTATGCAATGTCTAACTGAAGAGTGTTTAATGCATTGGATTAGATTTAACTTCCGTTTGGCCCTTGTATCCAAAAACCGTAAGAAGGCTAAGCGAGTACCGATATGCACATTTTTGTGACTCGACTCCGACATAGATAATTCACGAATGCAACCTATAACCCTATAGTCGATATAGGGTGCCTTAGGCAGCTTGCCCTATACCGTCGAACAATCTCTTTCGAGCTTTTTCTCCTATATCACCTTTATGAGAACCGATATTGTTTGTCCCTTTCGAGATCAAACTCACATAGCATGCAAAGTCTAAGTGATCATATTAAACTTAGCAAGATCAAAATGATATTCAATAAAGAATGACATGCATTAAACTCTACTTAAGCAAATAAAACACTTTCAAGCCATTAAACCCTAAGGGAATTCACCACATTGAACCCCTCAACGGGATTTAGCTACTCATGATGGGATAAAAAACAAATGAACACATTTTTATTGAAATAATGATGTAATGAATACAAAGTAATGAAAAGATTCAAGAGTTGGAAATAAAGGAGATAACTAAATATTCTGGGTTTTTTGTTTACACAATCCTTCTAGAGTTTGCTAAGACACTCCACTTTCTCACTTTTACAAGATGGGAATGGATGAAACTCTCAACAAACCACAAGGTTTGATGTCCAACTCTCTCTCGGGTTAGAATTTAGTCATCTAAGAAGGACCTTGGGCATTCCTACTCATTGGCGTCGAGCCAAGGTTCTGTCACCACCATTTTCTTCCAAGTGAGTTCTACTTGCATTTGACTTCGAATCTCGAGCTTATATAGTGTAGAAATAGGTGTTGGAAGGTTGCCCAGTCAGTTTCAGGGTCAAAACAACCGGTTAGGTGCGAAGAAGACTCGTCAACAATGACCCACATGTGACTCGGAACGACCTCTGTTTTTCAAGAAATGCGGTCGCATTTCATTTTTGCCTTCCCAGAAATGCGATCGCATTTCTGGGGAATTCTAGCTTCTCCTCTGTTTTTCTACACAATATCAAACTAAGTCAAATTTGCTTCAAATCAAGTCTTTTTAAGCATAAATAAGCATAATTCGACAAAAGTGACTCTGAACACCCTAACTTATCAAATTAAAATATTTTGAGCTCGGAAATAGTAAAATTGACTTAAACACTCAATATTTGACCAAAAATGAGCTAAATATAAAGGTAATATAGTTATATTTTTTTACCCTTATCATACCCCCAAACTTAACTCATTGCTTGTCCTCAAGCAATTGCCAATCAAAATGTTAGAGATCAACTTTTTAATTGCCAACGAGAACGTGAGAGCTCGATATTAATTGCAAACCAAAATGTTAGAGTTCATGCATACTAATGAATCATGGTACTAGTATCAACTTTTCATTTCAAATCAAGTCAACATGCATTTAAGATCATTTCCTCAAAAGTTTGCCTTTCAGGAGAAGGTTCTACTCTAGTGCCAGTCACAACGTTTGAGTTTCCTAGGCATGAAGATTTCTATTATTCTTTTTCAAAGCAAAACTCTCTCTAATCCATCCGAACCAATGTGCTTAAACTACCTAACTTCTACTCATAGAGCCTAATGTAGTCCTTTTAGTTGAAGAAAACAATCTTTAGGAAAACAAAAACATATATTAAATACTAGACCTTTTCCATCTCCCCCAAACTTATTTGACTGTTGGTGCTCCTTTTATTTGACTTCTTTTTCTCCTAAGAGCATCCTTGCTGTCATCTTTACCTTCGTTCTAGCTTATCGACACTTTGTGGTGAATATATCTAGCTACGAGGAAAGTTCACAGGCTTGGAGTGATACTCACTTCCCTAGGCAAACCTTTCATGCAGTGGCAAACCATGGGTGTCATGAATACCCATGGTTACTCAATAAACCCTAGGAAAGAAGAGTAACTCTCGATTCTTTCATATTTTTCTTCTTTGTTTTTTCATATACTGAGCACATATTCTTTCCAGCAGTACAAATTTACAAAAGGTATTTACAAAGCAAGCATAAAGCATAAAGCACACCCCCCCAAACTTAAATGTAGACAATGTCCTCATTGGCTTGTTTTTTAGGCATGGGCTTAACATGAGGCTGTTTTGTTTTCAAAACTGCAAGGCTAAACTCTCCTAGAGTGTTAGCAAGGTTAAACATGAGGAAGTTTAGACTCTAAGACAATTTTGTAAAGAAAAAGACTAATGGAAAGCCTATGACTAGAAAACAACTCAATTGAGACAGTGGCACTTTTGAGATAGAACAAAGCTCTAGTTTTCATCATTAAGGGCTTAAAAGAAAACTCCTTTGAAACATGCTTTTTCTTCCAAAACATTTTTAAAGCATTTTTTCTTTAAAGTTTATTTTTTCTTCAAAACTATCATAGGTAAAGCTCAAAAAACAGCAAACAGATTTTTCAAGAAAGATCTAAAAACCAAAGCTTTTCTAACCTAAAATATCCACAAGCTATCTAAAACTATCCTATGATAAAAAAAAACTATCAACAACTAAACATTAAAAACAAGCAAAAACAGCAACTAAACACTAAAAACAAAATGCAAACGTGCTAAAACTAAAAAAGGAACAGCAAACAATCAAAAACAGTAAAACAATATTATTCACAAAAATTTCAGTCAAAGGGGATCAGAAAACTCCCTTATTCCTCGTTTGAGGAACTCTCTCTCTCTCTTCATCCTATTCATCTTCCTCTTCATCAGAATCCTCTTCTTCTTGGGGAAGCAACGACTGAGGGAAGTTAGGAAAGACCGAAGCAATACTAGAGGGAATAGAGAGATAGAACTCTCTAATAGCTTCATCCCTCTCCTTGGCATACGTCCAATAAGTCTTCGGGTTCTCCCTGATTCGATCAAGTTGGTGGTGGACCATGCCTAGGGCTTCTGATGTTGGTGAAGGCCCTGTAAAAGGAGTGTGCTGGGATGGAGAGGCTACATTCGACCCTGATTGAGGTGTGGCCTATGATGTAGAGGCTTTATCCTTCATCTGGATGTTGTTCTGCTGGAGCTTTCTTACCAAGGACAAGTCAATGGTTGGTTTAAAGAAATGGCGCTCTTCGTCCTTACCTGGCATAGTCTTCACCCTCTAACAGAGCTGAGTGATGAGTGAGCCAAAGAAAAGCTTGCCTTCCCTTTTCCGTCCACAGGCTAAAATCTCATCCCTTATAATGCTCCCCACGTTGATCTCCAACCCCTTCATTAGGCAATAGAGTAGCATCACTCTATCCACTAAAATCGTGCTATCGTGGGTGGTTGGCATCAAACGGTTCTTAATGAAGTGAAGCCACATTGTCGATTCTGGCTTTAAGTTGCTTGGCACTAAAGACTTCACTTTCGTCTGTGACTCTCTCCATTGGACCCCTTTGTTGGCCACAAGTTTAAGTGCTTCCTTCATTTGCTTGGCGAAAGGGTTCCTGATTACGTCATTCCCTCTTGGGTTCAAGGGTGCCTTGATCCTGTACACCCTGTTAATGTCGATTGAGGAGCAACTGACCATCTTCCCCCTCACCACTATCATGCTAATACTTTCCTCCCTCAGGCCGGCGTAGAATTCACGAAATAGAGGCACAACAACCTCCTGAGGGTGAGCACATAAATCTGCCACCTGTATTGGAGGATAACTTTGCTTACGAACTCTAGTAGAGCTCCTGCTCGGTTACAGAATCCTTTTTCATCGAGGAAATCTCTATTCTTCATGATTTCCATCCTTTCCTGAAAATTAACATCTTTAAATACCTCAAGGAACGAATTTTTGGGAGATGCGGCCTTAGGTGATTTTCCCTTTGGTTTGGCGGGCGAGATGGTCGGAGGAACTGCAGGAGAGGCGTCCATGGACCTTGTCCTCGGCCTCTTGGCAAAGATTGGGTCATTCTTGTTTTTTGTCATCGTCTCAACCTTGATCTCTCTCTTTCTCTTTCTTCTTAATGTTGCAGAGATAGGGACTTGGTCATCATCCAACTCCCTTACCTATGAATCAGATTCTATATCGGAGTTAGAGTCACTGGAGGTCTCGGCCTCCTCATCTTCTTTTTCTTCTTCAACCCTCTTCTCCCCTCAAGAGGTGCTGTCAGCAGCTGGTGGGTCATGTATGAATATAAGTTCAAAAACCACTTCAGCTGGCTGCTCTTTATTGGCCTCGGCTAGGCCTTCCTCAGAATGCAGCCCAGATGTGGTCGCATTCTATCCTTCTTCTTTTTGTGTTTCTTCTAAATTTTCTTTTCTTGGCCCCTATTGGGCCTCTTTTTCCAACCTCCCTTGCAGGGCTTCAGCCTCACTATGAGCCTTGTGGAGTGGCTCAAAGGCTGCAAGGACGTCTTCTGCTTCCGTCCTTCTCTTTTTGTCTTCTTTTATTTATTCTCTTCTCTTTTTCTCTTCCTCAAGGAGATGCAAATCCATAGCTAAGGTTTTCCTCATATTTTATCTCTTCCTCAGCTTCAATGGTCGTCTCGGCCTCTTGTTCTTCTTCTCCTTTTCTTTTCTCATCTTTCTCATCTCTTTCATTTGCAAACTCATCCTCCTCAGCCATATTTTGATTTTCAATCTCTCTCTCTGCTTCAACCTCTTTCAAAGCATCATGTTCAGCTTTGTACCCTTTTGCAATCTCAATGACCTTTGCCACTGCTTGGCGGATTATTGCTTCGAATACAGCGGGCGGCATCTTTGTGATTTTAGGGGTTGAACTTCAAGCGGCTTTTCAGTAACATTTTTCTTTGGGCTCCTCTTTCTTGCGTTGTAAGTAACAACGGGCTTGGTCCTGCAAGATAGTGAGGTGTTAGTTGAAGGTTCTGAGACCTTACCCATTGAAGCTTCTCCTTGCCGAGAGCTTCCAGCTGCCTTGGCGGCTTTTTCTTCGTCTTGTCGATTCCCTTCTTCTTCAAGGGTAGCTCTTCTCTTGGCACCCATCTCTCGAATCATCTCAAACCACTCCCGCAAACTTTTTCTGAATTGTTGAGTGGGGGTTTTTGGGTTTGATGGATAGTAGTGGCGCACGTGAACCTCTTTGGCGTAGATGAGCTCGACATCTCCCTTGAACTAGGTGGCATTGTCGAAGAGGATGGAGATGGAGCGTTGGGCGCTCGGCTCATGGCTGCCAGCGAGAATCTCGGGGGTCTCGTCCTTCGGGTGCCTTGCATGGGTGTTTCGGGGTTCTCCTCTTGCCGTCTAACGTTAGCCTCAGCTTTGTTGGTCGATCTTGCACTCTGAGATCGAGTGTTTTTGCGTGAGGATGATGATCCTCGAGTGTTCTTCATCTTCTTTGAGCGTGGGTCTTTCGGTTTCACGATGGAAAATATGGAGAGTTGAGGGTTTGACTTGAATGCAATGGTTTGGTGTTTAGTGAAGAGAAAAAGAGCTTAAGTAAAGCTATTTAGACTTTTCTAATTAGGTCACGTGCGGGTCAAACGAAAATCGTGACTCCCTTTTTATTCGGACAAATGCGATCGCATTCCCAAATACACTAGGGAGAAATGCGGTCACATTTCACCCAGTTTTTCTGTCTTCACTTTTTTATGACTTTTCATTTTTCCTTTGCTTTCTTTCTTCCTCTGAAACACTTATAAACAAGTTAGAAAACTCATATGCTTAATCATGATTTATTAGATATATTTTTTCATTTTTCTCGATTTAAAAAGAATTATGGACATGTTTTGATCAATTCAACTTCCAGGTAAGTCCCCAGGTAGAGGTGTTCCCTATGGTAAGCTTAAATACCTCAGCCTAGGCAGGACTTGCCTTAGACAAAGTTCCCTCTTGATCAAAAATCATTTATTCAAAAACAAACTTGCAATTTTCTCATTTTTTCCTAATTTTTGCTTAGACAGGGCTCAAAAATAATACGGACTTTTCAAAACTACCAGGTAAATCCCCAGGAAAAGGTGTTCCCAATGGTCATCTTAAATACCCTTTCCTAGACAAGATTTTCCTAGACAAAGTTTTTACTCATGTCTAGATTATTATTTATAAACCCAGATAATATACACAAATTAATTTAGGGTTGTAGTCATACGAAATCAATTACGAAGACATGGGTTTCCTCATCCTCGAAGCCTCTTCCCCAATATGGTTTTATCCTTTGTCGCTTCATGGTTTGACTGCTTCCTTCAACTTCGATCTTTTTCCTACTTTTTTCGTCTAATCTTCATGTCCAAGTACATCCTCCAAGGTTTCTCTTCTTACTATTGCCTGCAAGGTAGATTGAGAGAGTTCATCAATTTCATCGATCATCGAACATTCCTCGAAATCTCCACGGTACTTCATTTCATTCATCACATTAAACGTGACTTGTTGACCCTCATGGTCAATTCTCCTTTCTGCACATCTAATAAAGTTCTGCCGGTGGCTAGGAACGATCGTCCCAAGATAATCGACACGTCTTTGTCAGCTTCGTAGTCTAAGATGATGAAATCTGCTGGGAAAACAAACTTATCACCTTTAACCAATATGTCTTCAACCTTTCTAATGGGGTGTGTAAGTGATCGGTCTGCCAACTGCAAGGTCACAGTTGTTGGTCGTGCATCACCTATTCCTAACTGCTTAAAAACCGAACATGGCATTAAGTTGATGCTTGCTCCCAAATCGCACAGAGCTCTGCCTACATCCCTGCCTCCTATAGAGCATGGAATTGTAAAGCTTCCTGGATCCTTAAGCTTGTGAGGAATCTCGTTCTTTACTAGTGCACTGGAACATTCCGTGAGTGCAACCATTTCGTATTCCCCCAACCTTCTCTTTTTCGATTGGATATCTTTTAGGAACTTCACGTATGTAGGCATTTGTTCAAGTGCCTCCACTAATGGTATGTTAATGTGCAACTACTTCTATACATCTAAAAATTTCTTGAACTGTATATCTTGTGAGGCATGTTTGAATCTTTGTGGGTACGGAGGAGGTGGTCTATAATCTGGGTCTATCACAAATTTTTGGGGTTTTGCGGTCGCATTCCCCTGTTTTTTCTCTAACTTGATTTTGCTTCTTTTTCTACCAAGGATTCAGGGTCATTGGTCTTTTCTACTTTATCTTCTTTATTCTCTGAAACATCTGTTGTAATATCTAACTTCTTTTCACAAATCTTTTCTCGAGCTTCAACTGGGATCTTTGCTTCTGAACTTCCTGGATACTTTGGTCCATCATATTCTAATCCACTCCTTAGGGTCACTGCTTTGCATTGTTCCTTACCTTCTCTTTGAGGGATCTCGGTTTTGCTAAGCAACGTCCCTTGAGGTATATTCTTTATCTCCTGAGCAATTTGTCCAAGCTGAACTTCCAAATTCCTGACTGCAGCATCGTTCATTGCCATGTACTCCTTCATAAGAGTCTCTAGATTTGACTCTCGGCTCTGCACTGAACTTGTTGGAAGTTTTTATGTGGCTGTTGTTGTGTAGGTTGCTTTCCAAACTAATGATTATTGGAATTACTTGACCCGACTTGTCCTCCCCAAGAAAAGTTTGGATGTTGTCTCCATCCTGGGTTGTACGTTGCCAAATAAGGATTCCATCTATTTTGGTTCTGATTTCCTTGTGGACCTACATAAAAAACAGAAACATGGTTTAGTGGACAACTATCAGCGATGTGTTCCTCACTACATATCTCACAAAAGAGGGAAGAAACATCATTGGCAGGGACTATGTTGGCTTGATTGTTCATGGACATGCCCATTATCATGCTACGGATGGCCTTGATCTGGGCTTGCATCGTAGAGTTAGCATCTGTTTCCACTGCTTTCACTGGATTTTTCAAAATGGTTGTTGGTTCATTTTCTCCCCAATGTCTGTTATTGGTGGCTATTGTATCTAGAGTAGCATGTGCCTCATTAGCAGACTTCTTCAGAAAAGATCCGTTTGCAGATGCGTTTACTAGTGCCTTTGAAGCTTCATCTAGCCCACTATAAAAATTCTCCATAATAATACAAGCAGGCAGTCCAGGGTGTGGACACTTCTGAACTAGCCTCTGGAATCTTTCCCAAGCTGCATCCAAAGGTGCATTCTAAGACTGTCTGAAAGCAATAATCTCTGCTCTATACTTGGCATTCTTATCGGAGGGAAAGAACTTCTCCAAGAGGTGATGGAGTTTAGAGGAAATGAATCCAACCAGGCTTCAGCATCTCCCTGCAAAGAAAACGGAAAAGGTTTTAAGTTCAAAGTATCTTCTGGCACTTCTGTTACTTTAAAAGAATTGCAAACTCGCAAAAACAATTTAATATGCTTGTGTGGATCCTCATTTGGAAGTCCTGAGAATTAGCTCATTGTATTCAACATCTGGAACATCACTAGTTTAAGCTAAAATTGTGGAGCATCAATTGGTGGCTCCAAGATTCCTGGATTCAATGTCTCGAAAACTGGTAAAGTGGTTTCGATCATCAGCAATGTAGATCGGGTTTTCTTGTTGTGGCACCAGTGGAACTGGAGGAATTCTCCCGCCATTCTGCTCCCTTCCACGAACTTGAGGATCGACTCCAAGAGGTTCCATTGGAAACTCTTGAATGTAAGATGCTTCCTCTAGAAATTGTCGTGCGCTCTACTCTTGTTGCTTCTTCTCTCGTCTCTGTTCCTTCCTTCGACGATGAAAGGTTCTTTTTATCTCCAGATCAATGTCAAGAAGTGGATACCCCTTGCTCATGCATTAACTCCAACCTGCAAAAGAAAAACAAATGCAAACCGAAGTCAAATTCCCTTAGAGACAGAAATGCGGTCGCAATCTGATCGCAATTTAAAAAACAAATATGGTTTCACTTTTGGTCCCCGACAACGGCGCCAAAAACTTGGTGCGTGTGTGCACTGATTGGATGGAATGTGAGATAAGATAGATAATAATAAGAAAGAAATATTCAGCCAACACTTAAGTGCAAGTATACATTGTTGATAGCGAGCATAGCTAGCTATCTTTACTTATTTAATTTAGCTAGTCTTTGATGATTATTAGCCATTTTATTGCACTTAATTGTTTGTTTTGTAGGAAATGGTTGATTGGAGCTATAGCGCAATAATGGAGTTAATCGGGTGCTCGGGACGCGAAAAGATGCAAAGGATTGAAAAAGCTTCAAAGAGAAAAAAGTCAAAATTGGGTCAAATGCAGGCTACCGTCGAGACGCTTGCATTCCATATCAAAATAGGCGCGAAATCGTCGCAGCGTCTCGACGCTGCGTAATTTCCTTTCCAGAATACGCATGTTTAGGGACAGCGTCTCGACGCTACAACAAAAAATCAGTATTTATAGTTCTTTTCGGCTAGGTTTTTGGGAAAATGAATTTTGGGACTTCTTGGAGCCGTAAACAGGGCAGAAACAAAGGATTTGAAGGCTGAAACAAGGGAGAGATTCGGAAATCAACCCATCGTTCATGGGGATCGTGATGGGGACGTTCGATCTCGGCCTACATTGAGTTTTCTTTTCCCTTTCCTTTTCTTTAGCTAGAGTTTATGGCATTATTATGTTTAGTTGAGCTTGTATTTACATTCATGAGTAGCTCAACTCATAGCTTAGGGATCGATGTAGTTGATTTTGTTCATGGATTGATTTATGGTTTAAGTTATGCAATGTTTATTATGTTTGTAATATTGATTTAATGCTTTCAATTAATTGGCCATTAGTTGAATGATTTAAGTTTTTAATCTAGCTCGGGAGAGGGGATTTATTATAGACTTACTCAAGATTGCATGACTAAGGTTTATTTTCTAATTCGTGACGGTTTTAGATTAACCTTGGAATTTGTCAAAAGATCTCATTGCTTTGCATGTTAACAAACTTAGATAAGGATATCAAGTTGATTAATTTGCATAAGAATCAACTATACTCGGGAGAGGTAGTTGTGATTAAAGGGTCTTAGGCTCATAATTTCATTGTGCATAATAACTTACTCCTTAAAATCAATCCTAGACTAAATCGGCGAAATCAATTCCCTGAGTATTTTTCCCAATTGAATTTCCACACTTTTTACTTGCTTTGATTTGGTTTTCATATCATCCACTCACTACTTTTTTATCCCTAAATAAAATTGAAAAAGATAATTCACAATACTTGATTTGCTTAAACATCCAATCCAGAGGACGACATTCGAATTACATTCACTATATTATTACTTGACCCGTGCGCTTGCGGTAGGAAAAGTCCACATCAACTGTAGCATGTAGCAATAAAAAAACCTCAGAAAGTATTTCAAGGGTATCGATCCCACGAGGACTAAATTGGAAATTCAGATTTGATGAAGAAACTGCTCAAATGATTGCCTTTGAAAAGGTAACCAAAGAAATGAGTTGATTGATTGGGTTTTTGAAAAGATAAATAAAACAAGCAAGTAGATAATAAAGAATAACAAATAATAAACAAACGAGGTGTTCAAAATGGATTCAACCCTAGGGTAACAAAAATACTTATGCAATATCTAACTTAAGAGTGTTTAATGCATTGGGTCAGATTTAACTTCCATTTGGCCCTTGTTTCCAAAAACCATAAGAAGGCTAAGCGAGTACCGTTATGCACGTTTTTGTGACTCGACTCCGACATAGATAATTCACGAATGCAACCTATAACCCTATAGTCGATATAGGGTGCCTTAGGCAACTTGCCTTATACTGCCAAACAATCTCTCTTGAGCTTTTTCTCCCATATCACCTTTATGAGAACCGATATCGTTTGTCCCTTCCGAGATCAAACTCACATAGCATGCAAAGTCTAAGTGATCAGATTAAACTTAACAAGATCAGAATGATATTCAATAAAGAATGACATGCATTAAACCCTACTTAAGCAAATAAAATACTTTCAAGCCATTAAACCGTAAGGGAATTCACCACATTAAACCTCTCAATGGGATTTAGCTACTCATGATAGGATAAAAAGCAAATGAACACATTTTCATTGAAATAATGATGTAAAGAATACAAATTAATGAAAAGATTCAAGAGCTGGAAATAAAGGAGACAGCTAAATATTATGGGTTTTTTGTTTACACAATCATTCTAGAGTTCGCATGAAGGAGTTCTTTTGATAAATGTCTTCTAATAGACATTCTTACCTGCAATTTGCCCCAGTATTTATGCAAATTTTTTTTTTTCTACAATGCTTAATTCAGAAAGAAGAAAATTTGTGTGTGTGTGTGTGTGTTTGTGCCTTTTTTTTTAAGTGATAGCGAGCAGAGCTAGCTTGTTTTCCCTAATCTACTTAGCTAGTCTTTTATGATTTATTGGCCATATTTTATGCATTTTCATATGATATTTGTAGGAAATTAATATTGGAACCACTTGGATGTTCGGGGGCGAAAAGAGATCAAGAAATGAAAAAAGAATCAAAGAAGGAAACGTCAAAGTAGGGTCAACCGCAGGCTAGCGTCGAGACGCTAGTTCTTGAGCGTCTCGATGCTAGCATTCCATATCTGATCAAACGCTAAAAGGTCACAGCGTCGAGACGTTGCAACCTTAGCGTCTCGATGCTGTGTAATTTCCATTCCAGAAACTCCCGTTTTAAAGGCAGCGTCTCGACGCTACGACGAAAAAATCAGAATATATATTAGTTGCGGCTAGGTTTTTTGGAGGATCTTTTTGGGGACGTCTTGGAGCCGTAAACAGGGCAGAAACAGAGGCTTTTGGGGCTGAAGCAAAGGGAGCAAGTTGGAAATCAACCCATTGTTCGTGGGGATCGTGACGGGGACGCTCGGTCTCGGCCTACATTGAGTTTGCTTCTTCTTTCCCTCAACTTAGTTAGTGTTTATGGCTGTTTTAGACTATTGCTATATCGTAACGTGTTGTATGAGTAGCTAGGCGTTAATTCGTAGGGATTGATGTAGCCGTTGGGCATGTTATGAATTCATTTACGGTTTTTATGCTATTGATGTCATTTATGCATATTTTGTGTCCTTAATGCTTTCAATTTACCGGCCATAAATTGATTGATGTTTATGCTTGAATCTAACTTGGGAGAGAGGATTAAAACTAGAAATCAATATGCATAACTAGAATTTAGCTAAAAATCGGGAGATTGAGGGTAATTCTAGAAATTGTTAAAAAGGTTACCCTTATTGCCTTGTATGTTTATTGGATTTAGATAGGGATATCGGGTTCAATTGCATATGGGAGAATCATGTATGCTCCGGAGAGATATGTGTGATTTTAGTCTACCAAGATTTATGAGTCATAGCATGTGTTAATCCGTTTATTAATCCATAATTCCAATTGGTGAAATCAAATCCCTAAGACCATTATTTCCTATTAGATTGTCACTTTTTGCATTAGTTTTGTGTTTGATTTAATTAACTTCTCACTCAATTCGGTTCCCTAAATAAAATGGGTCAAAAGTATTTCCGGTAATTAAAATTGGCTAGACACCAATCCAGAGGACGACATTCAAATTTTGCATTCACTATATTATAATTTGACCCGTACACTTGCGATTAGCAATTTGTGCATCAAGTTTTTGGCGCCGTTGTTGGGGATTAGCATATTTAGTCAATTTTAATATCGTAGAAAAATTGTCCGGTCTTAGTTTAGGGTGTATTTTATTGTATTGTTGTTATTTTTGTTATTTTTGTGTTTTTAGGTAGATTGCATTTTTCCTTTATTGTTTTTCTTTTCCATTCTTAAATTTTTCCATATTTAGATTCTTCCATATTTGTTTGAATTTTTCATAGATAGATTTTTTTTTAGTTTTTCCTTTTTAGATTAGTCTTTCTTTATTTGTTAGTTTCCATAATTGTTTTTGCCATATTTGTTTTTGCATTCCATATTAGTCTATTTTTTTCCTTTTGTAGATTATATTTTCCTTATTTAGATTTAGTTATTTTCCTTTTATTGTTTCTTTCCTAATTTATTTTCTTTCATTTTCTTTTGTTTTCCTTTTTAGGTTAGTTGTGACGGTGTATGCAAGAGGTTAGGGAGTTGGCCTTAGTTCCCTTTGATCTGGATCGAGAGAACTTTAAGTAGAATTCGAAGGGAAAGTAAAGAAAAGCATATCCAGATGGCAAATCCTAATCCTGAGGAGCCTAAGCCCATTAGGGACTACTTTCAGTCGGTCTTTCAGGAGCAACAATCAGGGATCGTCTATGGCCCGATTAATGCTAACAATTTTTAGCTGAAAACAGGTCTCATTCAGATGGCTCGAGATTGTGCTTACAGAGGATCACCCATGGAGGATCCAAACTCTCACCTTAAATCCTTCCTAGAAATCTGCGGGACGGTAAAATTAAATGGTATTTCTGAAGATGCCATTCGCTTACGTTTGTTTCCTTTTTCGTTGCAGGACAAAGCGAGTGACTGGTTACAATCTATTCCACCTGGGAGCATTACCACTTGGGATGCTTTGGTCCAGGCATTCTTAAAGAAATTATTTCCTCATGCAAAGACGGTCAAGCTAAGGACAGAAATTGGGGCATTCCAGCAACAATTCGATGAGCAGTTGTTCGAGGCTTGGGAGAGATTTAAAGAAATTATTTCCTCATGCAAAGACGGTCAACCTCCATTGGGCCCCCTCAATGCCAACCTCTCGGACAGCCGCACTTAATTGGTCGCTATATGGTGCAACCATCATCTCATTAAAAACTGCATGCGAAAAATCGTAGAGATTGAACAAATCATTAATGGCTTCGGGGCTCCACTGTACGGGCACTCCTCGAGTTATAACCTCAAATTCGTCCCGAACGTCAAGATTGGCGTAAAATTCCCCAACAATATTGGAATTAACAGGCTCTGGTTTCGCACAAAACTGCCTCCAACCGAGGTTCGCTATTCCAGACTCCAAGAATCGTGGCACATCATCGCCAAATCCTCGTTCGAACAGGAAGTCCAGTTTCAGCATCTCCTGATATTTTGCTCGAACAAGGTTGTTGACGAAGCGAATAAACGATATTCTTGGTTCCTCAATCTCATCAGCCTCACCCGATACCTCAGCAATCCCTTTGCCCTTGTCTTCTCTTCGCTTGGGCAGAATCTCTTCCTCAGCCTTTTTTTCTTCTTCTTCTCTCGTCTTGTCTTCAGCCTCCTTCTTCTCTTGTTCTTCTCTCTCTGTATTGTCTTTTTCAGAGTCAGTAGTTGGAGGCGAGGGGGTATCAGTTCGAACTACTTGAATACGGTCGGCTTTTCGCTTAATGCGACGACGCTTAGGGCATGATCACCTCCACTCGAGCCTCCTGAACTGGCTCATTCTCAGTCGCAACCTCTGTCTGCACATCCTCATTCTTTTTTTCTTGAATCTCCTCTTGAACTTCCTCTGTATCCGCAACTCTCTGCTCAGCCTGTTCTGGGTTCTGTTCTTCTGGTTCTTTCAGGTCTTCTTAACCTATTGTGGCAGCAACCTCATCTCCTGCCTCCTGGACCTCTTCTTGTTCCGCAGCCCTTTGCTGCCTTCTCCTTCTCTTCGCTTCTTTTTCCTCCGACGTCCTCTTCTTTTTCGTTTTCGCTTTCTGATCCTCGGGGGTAACGAGTATCTCTTCTCCCTCATTATCTCTCTCTTTTCTTACTCTCGTTTTGGCCATTGAAGGTTGAAGGGATTGACAGAGAATACCAACAAAGAAAGACGAATGCACACAACAAAGATTCAAATCAAGAAGATGAAGTGAAACTTACCTACCAGAGGCTGTTAATAAATAGGGCTCCAGCAAATCTAATCCTAACCGAAAGATCTTGCTCCCATTAAATTCAAATTGTCGTTTTAAATCGCATGCAACCTGAAAATCTGAAACCAGCAACGATAAAATCGTGAAGTTCAATCGCCCACAGTAAATCCTCATGTGTTGTCCACTATCCCAACCCTTGGATGATCTTTGTGTGACACGTGGCTTCACCAGATGACTCCATGCAATTTTCCTGCTCACAGAAAATTGAAAAATCCAACGGTAAAAAGTAATTAATCTTTAACAACCCCTTCTTATGCGGACGATTTGCTTCAGCCAGATTTTTGCCACAACAACCTGAAGAATCTTGGATACGAAATTTGAATTTCAAAAAAGGAAAATCAATCTTTCAAATTTAAATTTAACCGATCAAATCAATCCTAATTCCTTTTTATTCTCGAAACCAATTAAAGTAGAGAAAACTCTTTATTAATTAAGACTAAAAAGAATTCAAATAACTGAAGATAAATCTAATAAAATCTAAATAAAAGATAATCCAAAGATAATTGAAATAAATAACCCGAAAATCAAATCAAATTCAAAATGAAATAGATAAAATCTAAAATAACTTCTACGGAATTAAAAACACCACCGAACTGCAAATAAATCATTCAAAATCAAATCTAATCTAATCGAAATTAAAAACAAATTAACGAAACATAAAATCAATACAAACACTGGGAGCTCAAAATTTTGCTCTATGAAATGCTCCCGCAAAAATCCTGCTCTCTCAATCATCAACCAACCTTAGGGAAGGATATTTCGCCTGAAATTCCTCTCCCCAATAATTTTTCACACGCTGTCCATTCACTTTGAACACTCTCTCATCTTTTTCATCCTGCAAAGTAATTGCTCCATGGGGGAAAACCTCAACCACAGTAAATCGTCCTGACCATTTAGATTTTAGCTTTCCAGGAAATAATTTTAATCTAGAATGATAAAGCAAAACTTTCTAACCTTTGACAAACTCTTTAGATTTAATTTTCTTGTCATGCCACAGCTAAGTCTTTTTTCTATACATTTTCGCATTCTCATAAGAAAATTGGTGAAATTCCTCTAATTCATTAAGCTGCAGCATTCTTATTGCTCCTGCACGACTCAGATCAAAATTTAACTTTTTCAAAGCCCAAAACGTTTTATGCTCTAGCTCCAATGGTAAATGGCAAGCTTTCTCATATACTAACCTTTAGGGAGACATACCTAGAGGAGTCTTATAGGCTGTCCTATAAGCCCAAAGAGCTTCATCCAACCTAAAAGACCAATCCTTCCTAGATGGATGAACTACTTTCTCTAGAATCGATTTAATTTCCCTATTACTAATTTCAGCTTGACCATTTGCTTGTGGGTGATAAGGGGTAGCTATCCTATGCTTAATCCCATACTTAGCTAACAACGTAGTTAAGATATTATTAACAAAATGCGTACCCTCATCACTCACTAGAGCTCTAGGTGTCCCAAATCGCGCAAAGATGTGTGATTGAAGAAACCTTGCAACTGTCTTGGCATCACTCTGATGACATGCAATGACCTCCACTCATTTGGAAACGTAATCAACTGCCAATAAGATAAACACATTGCGATTAGAAGGGAGAAATGGCCCCATAAAATCTATACCCCATACATCGAATAATTCAACTTCTAAAATGTAAGTAAGAGGCATTTCATCTCTAGGCCCTAAGTTTCCTCTCCTTTGGCAAGCATCACATTGCTTATAGAACCAATGGGCATCCTTGAATAAGGTGGGCCAGAAAAATCCACAATGAAAAATCCTCATAGTTGTCCTCTGACCGCTGAAATGACCTCCGTACAGCGAAGAGTGACATTGCTCTAGGATTTCCTTTGCTTCATTACCTGAAACACATTTACGAATAATACCGTCAGAGCATTGCTTATACATAAATGGTTCATCCCAATAGAAAAATTTTGCATCATGCTTAAACTTTTTCTTCTGCCTCCAATCCATGTCAATAGGGGTGACTCCCTTTACCAAAAAGTTAGCAATATCACCATACCAAGGGGCATCCCTAACTACATTTACCTCAATAGCAAAAAGCTGCTCATCTGGAAAAGCATTTGAAATGGCAGATTGCTTCAGCAAAGATGATGATATGGATGAAGACGAGACAAGTGATCTGCAATAACATTTTCTGATCCCTTCTTATCCTTTATCTCCAAGTCGATCTCCTGCAATAATAAAACCCAACGAATTAGTCTAGGCTTTGCATCCTTCTTGGTCCTTAAATACCTTATTGCTGCATGATCTGTGAACACTGTGACTTTGGATCCAACCAAATATGGCCGGAATTTCTCAAAAGCAAACACCACAGCTAACAACTCCTTTTCAGTAGTTGTATAGTTGACTTGTGCCTCATTTAAAACTCTGCTTGCATAATATATAGGATGGATGAATTTGCCCTGCTTTTGCCCCAGTATAGCACCTACCGCAGCATCACTCGCATCACACATTACCTCAAATAGTAAATTCCAATTAGGTGCACAAAGAGAAGGTTCTGAGACTAAAGCAGCTTTTAATGTCTCAAAAGTCTTCCTACAATCTACATTAAAGTCAAAAATATGATCAGTACACAATAAGTTACAAAGAGGTTTACTGATTTTTGAAAAATCTTTTATGAACCTCCTATAAAATCCAGCATGACCTAAAAAACTTCGAATTCCCTTCACTGAATTCGGTGGTTCTAATCTTTCAATCACCTCAATTTTTGCTCTATCAACTTCTAGACCATTCTTAGAAATCCCATGACCTAACATTATGCCCTCTACCATGAAGTGGTATTTTTTCCAATTAAGAACTAGATGGGTATCCTCACATCTCTTTAATACCTTGCCTAAATTATCTAAACAATTCTGAAAAAGACCCTCCAAAAACTGAAAAATCATCCATAAATACCTCAACAGTGGACTCAATCATATCAGGAAAAATTGCTAACATACACCGCTGAAATGTTGCTGGAGCATTGCAAAGGCCAAAAGGCATTCACCTAAAAGGAAACGTCCCATAAGGACAGGTGAAAGTGGTTTTTCCTGATCCTCAGGAGCAATAGTAATCTGGTTATACCCAGAATAACCATCCAAGAAACAGTAATGGGCCTGACCATCCAATCTATCCAACATCTGGTCAATAAATGGTAGAGGGAAATGGTCCTTACGGGTGGCCTTATTAAGCCTCCTGTAGTCCATACAAACCCTCCAGCAAGTTACTGTCCTGGTTGGAATCAACCCAAGCCTTCTTTGTTGCTCAACACTCATAAAAGATCCCTCCTCTAGAGTAATTTTGTGCAAACAAAAAGATGGGCTAATTCCCTGAATGACAGCCAACGTCCAACCTATAGCCCTGTGGTATTGCTGCAGCAATTTTATTAAGGCCTCCTCATGCTCTGGCATTAAATCTGATGCAACAATAATGGGCAACGTCTTACCTTCCCCGAGATACACATACTTAGATGATCCGGCAAGGGCTTCAAATCTAAAGTAGGTGACTCGATCAGGGATGGCTTAATAGGAGGAGCTTTCCTTTTATCTAAATCTAAAGACTCAAAAACATCCTCACACCTAAACAACTCTTTTTCATTTTTTCTTTCTAACAGACAAACTTCTAAATCTTCTACACTAACCTCTCCATGCTCTTCTAAATGCTTACTAGTCGAATCCTGTATTGCTGTCTCAATAACTGTGCTCTCCAGAATCCTAATGAAAGAGCAATCCTCTATTTCGTCTGGATATTTCATGGTTTTAAACACATTAAATTTCACTTCCTCATTACAGACTTTCATTGTTAATTCCCCTTTTTGAACATCTATTAACCCCCTACCAGTAGCAAAAAATGGACGTCCTAGAATAATTGGAACATCTTTATCAGCCTCATGATCTAAAATAATAAAATCAACAGGAAAGATGAATTTATCTACCTATACTAAGACATCCACAATTTTACCCTCTGGATATGTGATAGACTTGTCAGCTAGTTGAAGTGTGACTGTGGTAGGCCTAGCTTCACCAATACCTAACTTTCGATAGACCAAAAGAGGCATAAGGTTATTGCTTGCACCTAAATCACAGAGTGCTCTACCTAATTCTTTTCCACCTATAGACACAGGTATAGTAAATGACCCTGGATCCTTAGCCTTGGGTGGTAGCCCATTCTTAAGAATAGCACTACACTCCTCAGTAAGAGATACAATTTCAAACTCACCTAACCTCTTCTTTTTAGTTAAAATATCCTTAAGAAATTTAGCATAATTAGGCATTTGGTTAATAGCTTCTACTAAAGGGATATTTATGTGCAATTTCTTAAGAAACTCTAAAAACTTTTTAAATTGACCATCCTGATTCTTAGGCTTTTGCCTTTGTGGAAACGGTAGAGGTGGTACATAAGGTGGGGGCGGCACATAAGGTGGTTCCACATCTGGAACAGAACCAGATGCTCCAGCATCTTTATTGCTGCCTCCAACACCCTGAGCAGACTCCAACTCTTTCTCAACAACAAAATTATTTTTATCACCATTTTTATCTATAACCTGGGTTTTACTAGGATCTTCTAGTGACTTACCACTCCTAAGAGTTACCGCTTTTACCTGCTCCTTACCTTCCCTTCGAGGGTGTTCAGTATCCGAGGGAAGTTTCCCTTGAGGCCTTGTCTTTAGCTCATTAGCTAGCTGACCCACCCGCAATTCCAGGGCCCTCATCGAAGCTTGATTACTTTGATTTGCATTTGTACGAGCCATAAATTCTTTCATCATCGCCTCAAGAGAATTCCCCGAATTTTGCTGGGGCAAAGCCTGCTTGTTATGCTGGGGCAATGTATGTGCTTTAGCAAATCCCAGTTGGTTCACCTTTTGTTGCGCCTGCACATTACTTCCTTGTCCTCCCCATGCAAAGTTTGGGTGGTTGCGCCAACCTGGATTGTAAAAGTTAGAATAAGGGTTATTCTTCTGATTACCTACAAAAAACACAGAAGTTGGATTGCTGGGGCAAAACTCGTAGTTGTGATTTTCACCACAATAGACACATGCTTCTTCTGCCACTTGGTTCACCACTGCAGTAGGCTCCATAGCTGGTGGCTACTGATGACTAATCACTGTCACATTCTTAAGAGCATTAGCAATCATAGCAAGATCAGCCCTACTGGTGGACACACCATCAACCTCTAACACACTCTTAACCTTTTTACTTGTGCTTCTAACATCTGACCACTGACAACTATTAATAGATATTCTTTCTAAAGTTTCATAGGTTTCATCAAAAGTTTTTGCCAAAAGGGCCCCTCCAGCCGAAGCATCAACCATACCTTGAGTTACTCCATTTAAACCATTGTAAAATGTTTCCATTTGAATACAATGAGGTAAACCATGGTGGGGACACTTTCGCAAAAGCTCCTTAAACCTTTCCCAAGCCTCACTAAAAGTCTCATCCTCAAGTTGCCTAAACCCTACTATTTCACTCATTAATTTAGCATTTCTATTAGGTGGGAAATATTTACTCAAAAATTTTTCAGCTAACTCATCCCATGTCCTAATTGATCCTGGAGCAAAAGAGTTGAACCATGCCTTTGCTCCATCTCTAAGAGAATACGGGAACAAAGTTAATCTAAGAGCATCTCTAGGCACTCCTTGAATTACAAAAGAATCACTAACTCCCAAAAAAGACTTAAGATGTAAATGAGGGTCTTCAGATGACAAACCATGAAATTGCCCCACGGTTTGCAACATCTGAAACATTATCGGTTTCATTTCAAAATTGGCCGCTTGGATTTGGGCACGTGCAATCCTTGGATTCAACTCATTAAACATTGGGACAGCATACGCTCGAATGGCTCTGGTCCTATCGTTCGCTATCAAGATAGGATTTTCAACATGATTATTTTGCTGCTCATTTTGTTCAAACAGTGGGTTTTGCTGCAGCAAACGATTCTGGGGGTCTGCTGGACCTTCAGGACCCTCCGGAGGGCGCGACACGTTCTCCATCTGGTTCTGGTTCCTGCGCTGCTCTCTTCTTCTGATCCTGAATGTCCTCTCGATTTCTGGATCAAGCTTGAACCTTACCCCAGGCGGATTGCTCATGCACCAAACTCACACCTGCAAAAACAAAAGAACAAATCAAAAAGTTCTAGCACCAAACCACTAAAACACATACACAAAACAGATCAGATAAAAACATATTCAAGTTCCCCGGCAACGGCGCCAAAAACTTGTTGGGCTCCTAGAGTGAGTAAAAATATGGTACAAAAGACTCTAGAATTCCTGTGCAAGTATACACAGTGTGCAACAAGTAATATTATCAATCCGAGTCCAGAATTAGCTTCCACTTTACCTATTTTGTGTAACTTTCTAATGGTTTCAAAGATGGTAAAAATGATTTGGTTTTATAAGAATTATGCTGAAGCAAAATAAATGACAGAACAAAGAATAAACAAATAGATAGACATATTAAAGGCAGGCGCTGATTAGGCTTAGTAGTTGTTTAAAAAGATGCTCTAGCAATATTATTGATCATGCAACTCTCGCAGTATTATTAGCGGATTCCTCTCGGAACTCCGAATCTTTTAGAATGTGTTTTAACCCCAATGAAGTGCGACCGATCAAGCACTAGGCGACTGACTATCCCTAGCACAGTCACTGGCGTTCACCAATACACAATGATCGTAGTGTGGATAATTGCCACACACTCTCTAAATCATCCCTGAAACTAGAGAGAAGTATTCACACCGGCTGGCCAGGCGGGCATAAAATGTAAATAGGCACAACAATTAACCAAGATGCAATAATCAATATATTACTAAAGCAACTACATGTTCCTAACCAACACCTAAAGCTACTTAGTTCATAATAAACATGGAAACACGAATTACGATCTCAGTAGGCATGTCCATAATCACAAGATAAAAAAGAAAATACTAATCTCCTTAATCAGCTTGTGGATGATGGTGTTCTTGGTAATCTCCAATCTCTCTATACTACTCGGCTTCCAATGTAAGATTGAATGCTTTTGACTTCGACGGCTACTTCCTTTTATAGAAGGATAGGAGGTTTGAATTAGGTCAACTTGGACACGTGTAGGGCTCTCCTTGCTCCTTTATCCCGAAAATAACTCAACAGAAGTTGGTTCATGAAGTTGGCTAACGAGCTGTGACGTGGCAGTCTTTCTCCCAGTTTTTCTGCAGCACAGAATTTGCTTCCTCAAGTCGCCCAACAGCATAATCTGCATAAAGTAATTTCCAAGGCTTCTATTCTTCCAAATGGGTTAAAACATATAATATATATCTAAAACCAACCCTATTAAGCACAAAAGACACACAAATCCCTATATAAATGAGGCCTAAATAACTACCTTTTGGGCAGTTATCAGCAACCCAAGTAAGTTTAGTTGTGTCTTTCTTTTGAGTTTTATTTATTGGTTGTGTCTGTTTTGTAGGTCTTGTTTTATGTCTCTCCTTTTCTTTCAAGCTTTCAAGCTTTCAATCAAGAAGTCATCATCATTCCAAGCCAGTATTGTTCACTACTTTCATTCTTTTATTGTTCTCATGCTTGTTTATGCCTTATTTTCTTTATACATTGAGGACAATGGATGTTTTAAGTTTGGGGGTGGACTAGCATGTTTGTGGAGCCCTTGAGCATTTGAGTTCGGGCTATAGTTTTGAGCTTTCTTTGAATTAAGCATATGGTTGTTTTCTGGATAATATTTTTGCATGACTATGATGTCCTAGGATAGGCTTTCTTGTCAATTTTTAAGCTTGCGATGAGTTGTAAGCATGAGTGCCCAAAAAGGGAGACTTTTTAAACTTTTTCTAGGAGATGGCTTGCATGAGTAGAGTATTTGTCTTGGCTAGATTTGGATTTGAATGCTTAGGAGTGAATTATTGGGTTCATATGCTTGATGTCACCTCGATAGGTGTAGGGTAGAGCTAAAGAGTTAATTTTTTGCAAATTAGCATGTTTGATCTTGCTTAGGAGAAAAGAAAAGAATACTTGCTTATCATGTTAATAAAGAAAAATCACTCTTGTTGTTACTGTTGAGAAAAAAAATTATGCCATGGCCTGTGCACAGTTCGCAATATTTAATAAAGTTTAGGCAAAAAGAGCTACCTCTGTTGTGATCAGTTAGGCCAACCAGAGAAAACTCAGGTTATGGGTCCCTGCAATGGGTGTGTGAAAGCTAGTGTCACATATACATGCTTAATTTAATTTTTATATATATAAGCACCTAAGTATGGAGGAAAACAAACTAATTTGTTCCATTAACTCATTAGTGAAACTTTAGTGCCAGTGTAGAGGGAAGATGAGTTGAGAGTTTAATAATTCAATCCTGGGCTAGTAGAGTCTAATCTCGTTGAGTTAGATCTCGCTTGTGCAAGTTAATTTTGGAAAAATTTTAATTTGTCTCCCTCATTGGTCCTTGTGTGCATGTCTCTTGCTTGCTTGACTATTGACTTTTGAGACTTGAGGATTGAGTCATGTTTGTTGCATCCATTCTTCTACTGTATGCTTTATTTTTAGTTTGCTCGAGGACTAGCAAAAGCTTAAGTTTGGGGGTGTTTGATAGCGAGCAGAGCTAGCTAGTTTTCCCTAATCTATATAGCTAGTCTTTTATGATTTATTGGCCATATTTTATGCATTTTCATGTGATATTTGTAGGAAATTAATATTGGAGCCACTTGGATGTTCGGGGGCGAAAAGAGATCAAGGAATGAAAAAAGAATCAAAGAAGGAAAAGTCAAAGTAGGGTCAACCGCAGGCTAGCATCGAGACGTTAGTTCTTGAGCGTCTCGACGCTAGCATTCCATATCTGATCAGGCGCTAAAAGGTCACAGTGTCGAGACGCTGCGACCTTAGCATCTCGACGCTGTGTAATTTCCATTCCAGAAGCGTGCGTTTTAAAGGTAGCGTCTTAACGCTACGACGAAAAAATCAGAATATATATTAGTTGCGGCTAGGTTTTTTGGGGGATCTTTTTGGGGACGTATTGGAGTCGTAAATAGGGCAGAAACAGAGGCTTTTGAGGCTGAAGCAAAGGGAGCAAGTTGGAAATCAACCCATTGTTCGTGGGGATCGTGACGGGGACGCTCGGTCTCGACCTACATTGAGTTTACTTCTTCTTTCCCTCAACTTAGTTAGTGTTTATGGCTATTTTAGACTATTGCTATATCGTAACGTGTTGTATGAGTAGCTAGGCATTAATTCGTAGGGATTGATGTAGTCGTTGGGCATGTTATGGATTCATTTACGGTTTTTATGCTATTGATGTCATTTATGCATATTTTGTGTCCTTAATGCTTTCAATTTACCGGCCATAAATTGATTGATGTTTATGCTTGAATCTAACTCGGGAGAGAGGATGTAAACTAGAAATCAATATGCATAACTAGAATTTAGCTAAAAATCGGGAGATTAAGGTTAATTCTAGAAATTGTTAAAAAGGTTACCCTTATTGCCTTGTATGTTTATTGGATTTAGATAGGGATATCGGGTTCAATTGCATATGGGAGAATCATGTTTGCTCGGGAGAGATATGTGTGATTTTAGTTTACCAGGATTTATGAGTCATAGCATGTGTTAATCCGTTTATTAATCCATAATTCCAATTGGTGAAATCAAATCCCTAAGATCATTACTTCCTATTAGATTGTCACTTTTTGCATTAGTTTTGTGTTTGATTTAATTAAATTCTCACTCAATTCGGTTCCCTAAATAAAATTGGTCAAAAGTATTTCCGGTAATTAAAATTGGCTAGACACCAATCCAGAGGACGACATTTGAATTTTGCATTCACTATATTATAACTTGACCCGTACACTTGCGGTTAGCAATTTGTGCATCATTAAGAAAAGAAAAAGAAAGGTGGCTAATTTTACTTATTCTCATACTCCTTTATAGACTATTAAGTGATATTAAATCAGGAGAAAATAACTTTATCCTTGTCTAAAAATTTCTTTTT
The DNA here is from genome assembly GCA_036850905.1 of Luffa acutangula. Lineage (NCBI taxonomy): Eukaryota > Viridiplantae > Streptophyta > Magnoliopsida > Cucurbitales > Cucurbitaceae > Luffa > Luffa acutangula. The sequence continues at coordinate 20,931,001 of CM072095.1, read as the reverse complement.
TTCTCTCTCACTTTTTCTTTTTGTTTTTTCCTTTCTTTTTTCTTTTTTTGTGTGAATGTCCTTATTTTGATATTGTTGCAACTCTTTTTGTTGTTACGACTCTCTAATGGATATGCTTGACCATTTACAATAGACACGATGGAATATGATGGGCTAGAATTGTCTCATATACTATTTGAATGACTAATATAGGTAACTTATAGCACAATCTCAATTTTTAAATATCAAGCATATGATGGGAATGACCTGATCTCAAAAGATAATAAGTTGAATGAGTGACTTTCAAATTCAAGACCAAAGAAGGACAGACAAACAAAGACAAAAGTGGATGACGAGAACGAGGAACTATCGTTTCTCAATGTAGTATTTGGATGAAAGAAGCATGAGACACGAAAAAAAAGTTGACAAATGGGGACTAAAAAGTATAAATTTGGGAGAATGAGGATATAACCGAAAGGGAGATGAAAGTGAAATCATTCCTTAAACAACTCATCTAAAACTTGATGCCTAGCTTCCCAATATTTATCTCATATATTGCGATAGATGGATCAAATGTGCTGTCAAGCTGATGATCTATGTCTCAAGTTCGATGTAATAAACTCCCCAAGCCAATTATAATGTTCTAACTCATATATTTCTTCGAGAAAAGATACTTTTCTCCTTGAAGAATGGGCCACCTTTGCTTTGTCAATGTTGTCTTTCTTCTTAAGTTGCATCTTGAGAAACTAATTAGGAATGACATGCCCGTGTAATCCATTAGCAATCACCTAGCTTTGATCCTCATTGAGAAAACCTTTTTTTTCATCTAAAACACTTTATTTGCCCCAGTTAAGGTCTTGGAGCTGATGAAATGACTATTGCCACAATTGATCATATGACGTTGAGTAGACATCTTTATTCTTCAATTAAGTGCTTCAAATAGTCTATAGTCATGTAAGGGTATCGCTCTTTTTATGTCAATTTGAATAACTCCGAAGAGATCTCCAATGTCCTTTTACTCACTATTTGAAGTAAAGAGTCTTGCACGTTGCCAACATTGAGTAAAAGATGTGTAACATAATGATTTTGTCATCTGACATATATTTCATATTTTTTTTACATTTGCCTTAATAACTCCATCTGTTGTGATTGCCCCAGCATATGCATCAAGCTTACTTAGAAATTTCTCAATAAGAAAGGATGCATCAACTATATGCACGTCATTTGAGATATCTTTGCTTCAACATTAAAGAAGCATAATGGCCAAATCCAAAAATATCACCATTGAACTCACTAGTCATTGCATTTTTTCCTTTTTTTTCTTTTTTTTTTCTTTTTTATTTTTTCTTTTCTTTTATTTATTTATTTATTATTTCTTTTTTTGCAATGACTATTTTCTATGTCATTTTCTCTAAGAAACAATACCTGGATCTGCACATAATTCGAGAGAGAAAACCACAAAATGAGAATTTCAAAGCTTATCATTATGGTCACAGAATTAGGATGTCTTGACTTGAATCTTTGATGTTTGTTTACTAATTTTCGATCTTCAATCTCATTCCCTTGATGTAATTTCACTGTGTATAGAAATGGAATGCTCATTTGTGAAAGTGCATTACTGAGGGTTCAAAAGATGCAATCACCCTTTTCTTTCCTTTCTTGCTTCCATTATGCTTTTCCTCTTTTGATGATTTACCTACTTTGCAGTACTTTGCTCAAATAAAAGCTTCTAGCTCCAAAGATAGTCCAAATCGATCATGGACTTATTATCTGATTGCATTTGGTACTTGAACTTAGCTCTTCAATATAATGAGATTTATTCTAAGGTTGCCAACACATCAAGCCCTTAGAATTATTGTTTTCAGAAAATGACTCACTTTAATCTAGGGAGGATAAAAAATGATTGACAACCTTTGATAACCGTAGGATGCAAAATAGACTTGACTCCCTTTAATCAATAGAAGATGAAAAATAGGATTGATTCACTTTGATTAAGTGAAGATGAAAAATAAGATTGACTCAACTCTAATCAAGGAAAGATGAAGAATAGGATCGACTCACTTTAATCAAGGAAATATGAAGCATAAGATCGCCTCACTTTAATCAAATAAAGATGAAAAAATAGGATGGACTCAACTCTAATCAAGGAAACATGGAGAATAGGATCGACTGACTTTAATAAAGAGGATAAGATTTCACTATGAAAACAATGGTACAACGAAGAAGGGTGTAAGAATAATAGACTAAATTGCAATTCTCATCATGACTTGAAATAGTGCCAATAAGAGATAAATACTATTTGCTACTTTTAAAGTCATCGCATAATATATGAGCATGGGCTTCGTAAAGTTGGTAAATATATGGGTAAGAATAAGGAAAACAACAGATTGCCCCACTATAGTAGCATTACGGTATAAACCAAGAGAAAAATAACTAATTATCACATTGTAATTTAATGGTGTAGGCCAGTAAGGTCTTTGTTTAACTCAAAGCTCAGGTTTGCATGGTAAGAAAATGTGGTGTCAAGTCTAGGAAGAAAGGTGGGTCGAAGACGTTGGGTGTTGGATTGAGAGACGAGATGTGAGTTTAATGATATTATGGAGAAAAGGTGGTCAAGTTGGAGATCTTCTAACCAAAACAGTCCTTGTTTTTTCTCTCTTTTTTTTTGTTTTGCTTTTTTTTTTCTTTTTTCTTTTTCAGACAAGGACTCCACTTTTTCCAAACATGGTTTAAACTCTCATGTTTGTCTATAAGGAAAATAAGACTAAGTTAATTGACCTCAAAAAACATAGTAAACTTAGACTTAAAAAAAACGTGGAAGTCATATTTTTTAAAAGAATGAACAATGATTTTGAAATCTTTTTTTTTTTTTAAGAAAATATTATATTGCAAAATATTACTTTGATTTTTTTATTTACCAAGATCTTAAAAGGATGAAAAAAAAACATGCAATGAAATGAATGAAAAGAGATGAAATGTGTTTTGGCTCAAATTGTTGTGCAAATATGAAATAATAAACTACTAAATTTATTAAATGAAAAATTGAACGAAATATTAGACTAAATCCAAAATACTCAAAGAAATTGTCATTGCTGAAAGGGAGACAACTAACGTAGGATACTTCCTTATCAAAATTCATGATTCTTCTATCTTGGATTGCAACTGTGAAATTTCTATACGAATGTCCCAACTCTTTTAGCCATTGCTCTTTCTAAAACATTGTCTATGTTTCCACCATCTTGGACTAAACTTGTGTTTTCTTGCCGAAAGACCTTTGAAATAACTTCGTTACTTACAAGTGAATCATATCTTCCTTACAACCATATATGTTTTGTCGGTATATTTGTTGCAATGTCTTAACCTTTCTGGATATGGTGCTCCCAATTCTCTAGACTCCATTGCAATGTAGTATTGCATCTTGTTTGTTTAACTTGCATGTCAATTGTTGTGTTCAACTCCAAAACGTATTGTTGAAAAGAAGAGATACAACTTTCTAGACTGGAAATTTGTGCTTCTTTCTCTTTTAGAACCTTATGCAAGTCATCATTTCTTTCTTTGGATTTTATGACTATCTTTTCTGGATGCATATAGTCTAACTCTTTATTCTCTTTCCCGAGCTTTATTTGATTCTTTAACATCTTAATCAACTCTTTTTTTGTTTCTTCACCTTATCGCTTTAACTGACTCATTTCTTGAAGTAACTTTTCCTTCCCTTGGTAGAGTAATAGATTTTATACATTCTTGTCAGTACTTTCATTAGCGAGCTCCTTCTGAAGTGGTGACATTTGCTTTCTTTTTTTATTCTTGCATGATGTTCGAATAGCTTCATACCAAAATTTGTATTATAGAGTGGAGACATCCATATGTTTTATCAAGATTCTATCACCTGCAAAATACTTTGACCTGAATCCTCTTGCTCATAGTAACACCCCGTGCACCTTGGGTGTGTTTAAATCTCGAGTTTAGAGTTGAAAGAAATATAAATTTTATTTTGATTTGAACTTAGGGGTTTAATTTTAAACCAAGTGTTTGGGAATTAAGCGTTATTAAAAATAAAATCTCCCTCTAAATCTCGTTGACTTGGTTTGTTTTTAGTTGAGGGAATTCAACATTTTAAATCAAAGTATTTCACGCTGAATATTGGTTGTCGGTTGTGAGAATCCGTTTTTTTGGGGCTTAAGGTTATTTAAAAAAAGAAAAGGAGTTAAGGAAAAAGGAAAAAAAAGCCCTAAGCTCTCATCTCTCTCCATCTCTTTCTATTCTCGCCGCCCCAACGCGTTGTCGCTGGAGTCCAAGGCCGCCGCCATCTGAGCGTGGAGACCATTCAAACCGTGGATATCTCTCTCTCTTTCTCTCCGTTGCAGCCTGAGCGCTGTCGTCAGCCCGATCTCTCTGCTTCTCCGTGCATTCCTCGCCCGTGGGTTTTAGATTTGTGGCTCCCTCTCTCTTTTCCTTGTGTTTTCAACAAGAAAAGCTCGTGGGTAAGTCTCATACTCCCTCATTTGTATTCGTTAAGTCCCGATCTAACTCCCTTGAGTCCTTATTGGTTAGATCTTGCGCAGACAGCAGCTCGAAGCATCGTTTCCTCCACGTTTTAGCCTTAGAAATCGTGGGTAAGACTTTTTCCTTTCCTTTTCCATGTGGCTTAAGGCTTGATCTAAGTTTCTCTAGGTTCAACTTGGTTAGATCTTGCGAGCCTAGCAATTTGGAGTCCCGTCGACCTCGTTTCAGCCGATTCCACCTCTGTCCAGCAGCATTCTTTGTTGTTGTTGGCATCATTTGGCGTTTCCGGTAAGTCTAATCCCTTACCCATGTTTGTATGGTGTTAGGATTAGAATGCCCATTCTTTTAGGTGCTAAATAGTTAAGTTGGTGTTTAATTTTCTTATCTGCAATGTCGTCTGAGTGTTCGTTTATGTTTGAAACACTTCGACTCGAATACCCACTGCCCAAGGAGCGTTCTGACTCGCTAGTTCTGGTTTGTATAGCCCGCCTAGCGTTGAAATGGGACCGTTTGGGTAAGATTTGTTGTTGTCTTCAGTTTTTAGTTTTGAGGTTCATTGGTAGTAAAGTGTTTAAGCTTTAGAAGCATGAATTTACCTTTGCCCATTAGTTGTTTAGGTCCTTATAATGTGTTTAAAATTGGTCGAATGCCTGATGTCCCTTCGTTGGTAGCATTGAAGTTTGTTGTCATTAATTATTCTAGCCTTAGAAGCATGTGTTAGCCGATACCCATTGCATATCTAGGCTCGTAGGAGTTGCCTAACCTTTATAGGACCTAGTTTATGCATTTAAATGGTTTATCGTGGCTGGTTCAAAATCATGTAGTTCTTCAAATTCCAATTGGGCCTCATTGCCGCAATAGTCTTGCCCGACCCTTGTAGGTTCTTAAGGCATGAATGTATGATTACCTAGGTTGCTAAATAGGTTTCCAATGATTACATAGGCCTTATTTGTGTTGCCAAAGCTTTAGGAGCTCTTAGTATCTCGTTCATGCATTCTGGGTGGTTGATGCTTGCTGTCCAGTGGCTACATAGCCTTAATATCGTCAACTAACAAATACCCACCGCCCGTAATGCCTTAAACGTGGTTGCCCATGGTTTAATGGCGTTGGGTTTTCAATTTGGGTTATGTTTAGATGTTGTCCAGTAAGGAAATAAACCGTTATTTGTTCAATTTCGCCCTTAGCATCATGTCATAGGGAGCTTTTCTTTAGTGTAGACATCCTTTAATGGTTGGTAGTTTATTTGTAGCTGAGCTTGTTTTGGAGCGTGTTTGGGCAGTTTCAGCTAGCGTTGGTTTGGGAAAGTGATCTGTAAGTAGTTTCTACTTGCTGGGTTTATTTGATTGTCTGGAGTGTTGGGGTATATGTCCTAGAACTCAAGTTTTGTTATCTTTTATAAATAAAGATGTTATTCAGTGAAATTATTTATTTTCAAAGATCCAATAGAAACATTCATGGTTATAAAATGAGATACTTGAACTATATCTTGGATATAGACAGGGGTCAAGTTCAAGTATATAACCTAAATCGTCTATAGTAAAATAAACAAGGTTGGGTACCTTGTTTTAGTAACACTATGGATGCGGTCTACTTTGCAAATGAGGCAAACGACGTGATCCTAGTTCGTTCATGTAAAGACATCAAAGTAGGGGCATCCTGTGCAAAAGATGTTTGCACAAGACGGGACCGAGAAATAAGTCACTCTTACTTTATAACGCCGTTTACTGTAAAGACTGATGATTTTTTCATATGATGACCTAGGTGACTCGATCTTAATCCTGAGCTTACTATGAACTCCTGTTCGTTTAGGGTTGTCCTTTGATCTGCATGGGTGAGTGTGGTTCAAAAGCACCATTCAATAATCCTACAATTTTGGGGACAACAATAGATGAATCGCTGGGGACATAGTAATGCAAGACGAAATTCACTCCTACCCGATTTTAGGGATAGTAGAAAGGTTGTTCCCTTAAGTGTTGAATCCAAGGCTTGAACAAGGGGCCCTACCCTCTCACTGGCCCGAGAGGGATCTCGTTTATTGGTTGGGCCATAAACGAATTGTTCATTAGAGAACCAGTGGACTTAAGGAACCTAGATGTACTATAGGGGTAAAACGGACATTTGACCTGTCTATAGTAAGGAACAACCTGTGAAGGATTGACTTACTAATCATGGTTATATCGAGTGGACGAAAATATATCTGCAGAGAGGGGAGTTCAACTACTGGGCTATAGTGGAGTGTCCCGGTAGTTAACGGAAGTTGGTTACTAGTTTAAAAAGGGTTTTGACTATTTTTGACCTCGCACCGTTGGAGCCCATGATCTGTAGGTTCATTAGGTCCCCTTGCTAACTCGAGACTAACTTTTGGAATAATATGATGGATTAAAAATGAATTGTTTTTAAAGTTCATGTTGAGGAAAATGAATTAAAATAATAGGTGTTGATAATACGTCGGGTTTTGCGAAAACCGAGCATATATGGATTTTGATATAATTTATAAACCAAGAACATGAATAAGGATTCATGTTGAGAAAAATAACATTTTGGAAATGTTCGGGAAAAGTGGCAAAATATTAATTTAATATTAAGATATTAAATTAATAATTAATTCTTTAATAATTAATTTTAAAATTAATTTTGAATTAATTTGAAAATTAGAAAATTGAAAATTATTTTTCAATTTTTAGATTACTTAAATAAATTAGTTAGTTGGAAAATCCAAGATAATTATGGATTTATTAAAATTAAAATCAAAATTGATTTTTTGGAGGTGGAGTGCATGGTGACTAAACCCATGCACTCACCTCCCTTGAGCCACTTAATCCTCCATTAATTTGGAGTTGATTTGGTGACAATTGCAGGGCATTTTCTGCAGCTTCAATCCCTCTATAAAGCTGAAGAAGAAGGCTAAAAAATCAGAGGAAGAGAAGAGCTGAATTGCTGTCAAAATCCATACTCAAACCTGTGTAGTTCACAAACTCATTTTTCATCTTTTCTCTCTAAAATTCCATCACTTGAGGATCCCACAATCCATTCCAAAAGCTTGAGGATAGCAAGGAAGACCCTATGGTAGTTCTTGACTCGTAGGTGAAGGAAACCAAGCAACCAATCCAACAAATTTCTCCATTGAAAGCAAGGTAGGTTGCAGTCTCTGTTTTTCTCCTCATGAACAGCATGCCTTAGTTGATCAAATTGAGCTTATTAAGTGTTCTAGATCCAAAATTGCTTCCGCTTTTATCATATTAACACCTTCAATTGGTATCAGAGCAAATTTGGGCACTTAATTCGCTCTAACTTGATCATGGTGGGTAGCATTTTCAAAATGTTTTTGCATGGGTGCTGAAATGGATATATTACGGTTTTGGCAATTAATTTCTCTTCAATCTCTTGATGAAAATGTAATTGCTCACATGTATATGAGCTTTAATGTGTTGAGAAGAGTCTGTAATTTTTGGGGAGTCATCAGAGTCCATTTAGTACTGTAATTGATCGAAAGAAGGAGAAGAACACATGCTGGCCGAAGAACAGGGGGCTGCTGATCGTGAGAGCGTCGCGATGCTGTTTAAATAGTGTTGCGACGCAGATGGGTTTTTGAAGAACAGGCGCACATCTTCATGATTTCGGCAGTTCAACCACTTGTCGGTTCGGTTCACCCACTTCTCGGTCGGTTCAGACCCTTTTAGACCGATTCAATGAGTTTCAAAACTTTGGAGGTCCGATTCGAGTCCGTTCAGGCCGGTTCTTGATGGTTCAAGATTCCCGAGAGCTTCTCAACTCAATTTTTAGTTATTATTTGTAATAATTTAGTCAATTGCTTGCTTAGATTGCCAAAATCGGTCCATTTCAGTGTTGTTAATTATTTATGCTTTTTGAATGCATGTTATAATTAATTATGAATGAGATATGCATATAAGTATGACATATAGATTTAAAATCCCACCATAGGAAGCATGCTTCATGCATTTAAGTATCTTATAAATCGTTATAATATAAGTATGCTTGATTTAGGTTTCATGTTAGATGCATGCTGAATGTTTAGTTCTCGTTTGTCATAACCGTTATTTAGTATAAACGAAAATGAACAAGTATGCAGCATGAGACTACCTTAGCTCGATCTTAAAGTGTTGATATCGAATAGAAATCATGTTATAGGTTAATCTCTTTTATAATTGTTTATAAAACGAGATAGACTTAAAATCTATAACAAGATTAAAATTGCATGCTCGCCTAGGTTAAAACAATCCAAATCGATCAATATCTTAGCATAGGTCGATAACTTGTAAAGATAAGGTTACAGAAAACTCACCCGGTTCAATACTGTCTAAGGCTTGAGGTATTTAACATGACGGTTTACGGAACACCTCCTACCTGGGTATTGAGTCGGCACTTGAGTTATGTTAACCTAGGTTTTACGAGCATGCGCATGAAAAATGAATGGTTATAAATCACCTAGAAATTGTAGGTTAATCCATAACCTAGACTTTGGATTATATTCAATTAGCCGAGATATACCTAAGTAACTATTACCCAAACCATTTTAAAATACTAAGTGGGAGAAAAAGATTAAATAGTTTTTTCCTTACGTTCTCCTCGAATTCACACCTTGAGATTTATGCATAGCCTCTTGTTACTCACTAACGTAACCATTCCATTCGTAAGGTGATTGCATAAGTCAATATCAAGGTGAATGGAGATAGTATTTATAGTAAGTGGGAGAAGGAAACGTGTCAACGCATCCTACGGTCTCCTCCATTGGTTTATAAATGCAAGGTTTCTATGTTCACCTGCTAAGCACGCCCTGGAGCAGCTAATCCATTCGGAGGGTTGAAACATAGAGACTATAGCACAATAAACTCCTTATAAGGATAAATGATTTCTCAGGACCATTCCAAGCATTAGCCTTTCCATTTCAGTAGCATTACTAGGACCGTTCTCAGAAATTTTAAAAAAATGGAGGGTCACACTTACAAGATAAACTAAATACTTAGCTTATGCTTGACCGAAGTAACGATAACTAAAAAGATAACAGAAATAAATTGTTATTATGGTTATAGGATTGTTTTAGTCGGAATGTCTTGATTCAGTGAAGGAATAGCTTACTGCCCCTCGGTAGCAGTTATTTTTGACTCACTGAAGTATCGTTGCAAAGTAACTAATGAGATGGGTACATTATTACTTTTGCTAAATCTAAAATTGGATTTTTTTTTTAATTACACTGATAAAAGATTATTTATGATTTCCGCATGCCTAGCACATTAGTACAACCGAACCGAGATCGGGACCAGGAACCGGGAAGCTAACAGAGAATTCTGTATGAGAGGCTAGTTCAAGGATGTTCAAATCAGTTCAATCGAGTTTTAGATCGGTTCATTGATGTTCAAGCGATTGTAGGTTTGATTCAATGCCTTCCAAGTCGGTTCGAGTTGGTTCAAGATTCTTGTGAGCTTCACAACTCATTAGTTAATTATTATATGTAATAATTTAGTTAATTGCTTGCTTAGATTGCCAAAACCGGTCCATTTCAGTGTGGTTAATTATTTATGATTTTTGAATGCATGTTACAATTAGAATGAATGAAATATGTATAAGAGTATGTCATATAGATTTAAAATCCCACCATAGGTAGCATCCTCCATGCATTGAAGTATGTTATAAATAGTTATAATATAAGTATGCATGATTTAGGTTTCATGTTAGATGCATGCTGAATGATTAGTTCTCGTTAATTAAAAACGTTTTATAATCTAAACAAAAATGAACGAGCATGCAACCTGAAACTTCCTTAGCTCGTTTTTAAAGCGTTAACATCGAATAGAAAACATGTTATAGGTTGACCTCAATTATAATCAAATTATAAATCAAGATAGTCGTAAAATCTATAACAAAGATAAATGCATGCTCACCTTGGTTAAAACGAACCAAATCGATCAATCTCATAGAATAGGTTGATAACTTGTAAAACTAAGGTTACAAGAGAACTCACCCGGTTCGATGCTATCTAAGGTTGGAGGATTTAAGTTGATGGTTTACGGAACACCTCCTACCTGGGTATTCGGTCGGTACTTGAGTTTGGTTAACCTAGGTTTTACGAGCATGAATGTGAGAGATTAAAGGTTATAAAATACCTAGAGATGTAGGTTAATTATAACCTAGACTTAGTTATATATTCAATTAGTCGGAATATGCCTAAGTAACAATTTGCCCAACATCGTTAAAATACTTAGTAGGAGAAAAGATTTTTTTCTCACATTCTACTTAAAAAATTAACACGGTGAGATTTATGCATAGCCTCTTGTTACTTACTAACGTAAACATTCCACTCGGAAGGTGATGACATAAATCAATATCAAGCTGAATGGAGAAAGTATTTATAGTAAGTCAGAAAAGGAAGCATGTCAACGCATCCTACGGTATCCTCCATTGGTTTACAATTGCAAGGTCTCTATGTTCGCTTGCTAAGCACGCCCTGGAGCTACTACACCATTCGGAGGGTTGTAACGTAGGGATTGTAGCACCATGAACTCCCCATAAGGATAAAGGATTTCTTAGGGCCATTCCCAGCATTGACTTTTCCATTCGATAGCATTACTGGGGTGGTTCTTTGAAATCTAAAAAATGGAGGCTCACACTTACAAGATAAACTAAATTAGCTTATCCTTGACCAAAGTGGCGATAACTAAAATTGATACAGAAATAAAGGAGTTATTTTTTGTTATAAATTTTTTTTTAGTCAAGAATGTTTTGGTTAAGTGAAGGAGTGATTTACTACCCCTCGATAGCAGTTATTCTGACTCACTAAAGTATCGTTGCAAAATAATTAATGAGATGGGTACATTATTACTTTTGCTAAACTAAAATTGGATTTATTAAATATTTGATTCACTGATAAAGGATTTTATATTATTTTAGCATGCCTAGCACATTAGTACAACTATTAGCTTCAGATAAACTTAACGACGACAACTATGGAACCTGGAAATCGAATCTGAATACAGTATTAGTGATTGATGACCTTTGATTCGTCCTAACGGAAGAATGTCCTGTTGGGTTTTATGTCCTAAAACTCGTAGATAGTGAATGATTAACGAATTATACACTTGTATCAATAAAGTGTTATCGAGGTTTATGCAATAAAGTGTTATTGTCATATTAAGTCTAGAATTGCACAATATGACCCAAATCCAATAAACTAATATCCAAGGTTGTTTACATGTAACTTGAACTAGTATGTGGGGACATACGGGGATTGGTGTTCAAGTAACAACCTAAAAGGTCTATAGTTCAGGACTAAGGTTGGGTACCTTATCCTGGTAAAACTAAGTGATACGACCCGCTTTGTATTCGTTACAAACGTATTGATCCAAGGTGTCCATGTAGGAGACATGCGAGCGGGGGTATCCTATGCAATGAGTTTGCATAAGACCAGACCATGAAATAGTAAACCACTAGAGGTAACACCGTTAACTAGTTAGGTTACTGTTTCAATAGGATGACCTAGGTAACTCAGTCTTAATCTTGAGTGTGTCACGAACTCTTTCTCACGAGGGATTGTCCTTTGATTAGGACAGGTGAGAGTGGCCTGCACGTCGACTCAATAAGCCGACCTTCTTGGGGACAAGACCGAGTGGGGGGCTGGGAACATGACAATACAAGATGGAATTCACTCCTTCCCCTATTGGGACAACTAGATTTGTGCTCCCTTAAGGGCTGATTCCAGGGCTTGAACCAAAGCGTGATTGCTTGTGAAATGCAATCTATTTACCCTCTAAATTTAGGCTAAAAGAAGGCGAAAAGAACCTCTAATGCGTTATCTTAGCGCATAAAAAGGAAAAAGTGCTTTGATATAAGCAGCAGACTATATTTGTGTATGCGATAAGAAATTATAAATACAAAGCGCTAACGCAACTAATCTGGACATTTTAAGTATCTTTTTCAGCGCAGGCACACTTTCCAAGATGATCAAAAGACAGAAAAAGATGGGTGAAAAGACAAGCGCCGGCGCAGCCAGAGCAAGTAGGTGAAAAAGGAGATTAAAAAGGCGCAAGTGGCCTAATGATGATTAAGCGCTGACACAACTAACGCAAGTGGACTTGAAAGTTGGCCGTTGGTGACTTGAAGAAGTTTGCTTCCCTCACCTATAAATAGAAGTCACCTGCTCAAAGAAAAGGGAGAGGAATGGGAGATCATTAGCAGACGAGTGAAGAGAGAAGAGGAGAAGGAAAGAGAAGAAACTCACAAAGGAGCTGCAGAAATCTGTAAATGGGAGTACACTAGTGTGTAATGTATCATTTCATGTATCTCTGTTTTGCTCTCATGAGCTAAATCTTCTTTTCAAGGCTTAGCGCAAGCGCCTCATGTGGCGATAAGTACCACTTGTAAGCGCATATTTTAATTCAATTGAAACATTGTTTGCTTTCTACTTAGTTGTGTTAATCTTTTCATTGCTAAGTCCCGCTTGGCCAGCCGGATGCGGTATCAGTATGATAAATCCTTGACAGGTAATGCATATAGATCTCTCTAAGTAGAACAACTTAGCGCATGTCATGTAGTCTTGGTAGCATTTAATTATTACCACTAAAAGATATTGCATGCTTGAGCTTTGATTGCATTGTGACTAACGCAATCCCTTGTAAGTATTAAGAGAACTAAACTTCACGCATAAGCTAGGCAAAGAGTCATTTGTTAGTTTATTGCTAAAACCCATAAGGAGTATCGGAAGGAAAACTTAATGATTTTTTCTCGCTTAAGCATTAATGGATCAATTAATCAAAATTAGCGCTACAAGTCTCTTATAAACGCATGAGGTTGCTACCGCAATAGCCTTGATATTTCTCGCATTAAACCCCTTTCCTAAATTTATATTATTTTCTTCCCGCAATACATCTATTATTTAAACTACACCAATCAATTTTCTTTACTTACCTAGCATGTTGAGAAATTAAATCAGTGAATATATAATTTTTGTTCCATTTCCCTGTGGATTCGACCCTGAACTCATCAGGTACTACTTGATTTAATCAGTTTATACTTGGATTGATTTAAATCTGCGACTATTTTACCAACTATACTGATAACCAATCAAAGCGCGTCGTCCTCTCCTGGCCCGAGAGGAACTCTTGTTTGGAGGTTGGACCCTAAACAACTTGCTCATTAGAGGGATCAGTGGTACTTAAGGAACTAGAGGTAACTCAGGGGTAAAACGGTAATTTGACCGAGCTGGTGTTACGAACACACGTGAATGATTGACTTACTGCATTGGTCAATATCCATGGACACAGAAATATTCTACAGTGAGAAGATTGTAGCTGTGGGTCTTTAGTGGAGTGACCCACAGTTAACGAATGTTGATTGACTCGGTTAATTAGTTTAGCTGATCAATCTCGTATCGTTTGAGCTTCTGATCTGTAAGTCCATTAGGTCCACCTGTTAGCTCATAACGGGTTTTGAGATAATATAGTCTTGATTATTAAAGGAAATTTAAGTTAATTGTATTTTGATGCAATTAATACAATGTATGGGGATACATTATAGTATAAGTTTAATTAATGAATTAAACTTTATAATAAAATTAATTTTGGATGTCATTCAAAAAATAAATTAATGAGAGAGAATTTAATTAAATATGTGATATTTGATTAATTCATGAATTAATTAATTGGGGAATTAATTAATTTAATTTTAAATTGGTTAAATGTGATTTAATAAAATTAATACTATAGTTTATATTAATGTACATTTTGATGCACATTAAAACTAAAGGTTAAATGAGAGAGTTAAAATTGAATATGATTCAATTATAAAATAAATTAAATATTTGATATTTAATTAATGTGGATTCAATTAATAGAATTAATTGAATGGCCAATTTAATTGAATTGAATATGATTCAAATTGAATTAAATACTTTATATTATAATTCATTTAGTTAATATTGATTTAATTAAATTAATTTTAATTATTTATTTATTTATTTATTTATTATTTAATTAGTTAATGGCCGAGATCATTTTGATTAAGATCTAACAGTCTAGATCTAGTAGGGTAATAAGTCCCTCCCCACTTATCGTACAGGGGAGAGGGAGTTCCCAACTGATCAGATCATTCTCTCATTTTTACGAAAAATACAGAGGGAGAGCGCTCAACTTTTCTCTAGTTTTCTCTCAAAATACATCAATTACCTTGCTGAATTTTTTCGTTCCAAGACGAATTTTGGGTTCGCACAAGCCAATCTCAAAGATCCAAGAGCATAGTGGGTGTTCTCGAGGGGTTGTGTTCGCTGGGAGGAAGAAGTACATGAATTCGAGCATCGTGCGATATTTTTTGGGTCTCCATTCATTTAATTTTTCGGAGTTCTAAATAGTTTAGATCTGAATTTTACAGCATGCTTGATCTAGTTTAATTTATAAATTGTTTCTATTTTATAGCCAACGTACCAGTTTTTCTAAAATTGAAAATCAATTCGAGATTGTTCTTGATTGCTTCCGCTGCCAAAAGGGATTGACCCTTCATGTCCGCCCAACCCTAGCCCGACAGGAACTCGACTGAATCGATATGCCTATGACAGGTGGACTAGAGCCAATGATAAGGCAAAGGTCTACATCCTAACAGTCATAAGTGATGTTTTGTCTAAAAAGCACGAGGGCTTGGAAACAACAAGGGAAATAATGGACTCATTGCAAGCCATGTTTGGACAACCGTCCTCATCCCTTCGCCATGAGGCCCTCAAGTACGTTTATAATTCTCGGATGAAAGAATGAACTTCTATTCGAGAACATGTTTTAAACATGATGGTGCATTTTAATGCAGCCGAAGTAAACGGTGCTTTCATAGATGAAAGTAGTAAAGTCAGTTTTATTATGGAATCTCTCTCGAAGAGTTTCATTCAATTTCGTACCAACTTAGTTATGAACAAAATTGAGTAAAATCTGACAATTCTCCTAAACGAGCTTCAGACCTACCAGTCCCTTACTAAAAGTGAAGGACAAGAAAACGAAGCAAATGTTGTTTCTGCTAGGAAATTCCTAAGAGGATCAAACTCTGGGAATAAGTCCGAGTCTTCTACTTCTAAGAATAAAAGCATGTAGTTGAAGAAAAAGAAGAACAAGGGAAAGGGGAAAGCTCCCATTACCAAGAAAGGCGAGAAAAAGATTACAGATAAAGGAACCTGCTTCCACGTAACCAGGATGGTCACTGGAGAAGAAACTGTCCCAAGTATCTTGTTGAGAAGAAATCAGAGAAGGCTGAAGTTACCAAACTAGATAAATACGATTTACTTGTAATTGAATCATGCTTAGTAGAAAATGACAACTCCATATGGATATTTGATTCAGGAGCGACTAATCATGTATGTTCTTCTACACAGGAAACTAGTTCTTGGAAAACTCTTGAAGAAGGCGAGGTGACACTCAAAGTAGGGACGGGAGATGTCGTTTCAGCTGTAGCAATGGGAGATGTGCAACTTTGTTTTAGAGATAGATATATTTTGTTACAAGATGTCTTGTATGTTTCTAGTATGAAAAGGAACTTTATATCTATCTCTTGTTTAATAGAACAAGACTACAGAGTATCTTTTGAAATCAATGAAGTGTTTAAATTGAGAAGACATAATCTCATTTGTTCTGCTATACTTAAAAACAATCTGTATGTGTTAAGACCGAATGAAATAAAGGCTATTCATAATACTGAAATGTTCAAAAAGTTTCTCAAGATACCCTTCTTTGACACCTAAGACTTGGACACATAAATCAAAAACGTATTGAAGGGCTGGTTAAGAGTGGACTTCTAAACAAGTTAGAAGATGACTCATTACCACCCTATGAATCCTGTCTAGAAGGTAAAATGACCAAAAGACCTTTCTCTGAAAAAGGTCAAAGAGCCAAAGAAACCTGATAAGTCCAATTTTTTATGCACTTAGAATCTCTTAGTTTGCTTATCTTAGTTGAATTTCTTGCGAAAAATGCTTAAAAATGAGTATAATATGTTTATAGGTCCTCACTCGCTTTTGAAGTGATTCGGGGCTTAAACAAGCGAAATCGGAGCGTAAAGTGACTTTTCTACCCTTGGAGCATCAGAAGCCTCGAGACCCTCCCAAGGAGAGTCGGGACACTGTTCAAATAAGGGAAGGATTCTGGAATTCACGCCAAATCCTGGAGCAATGTCACTCTTTGCCGTATGGAGGTCATTTCAGTGGGCAGAGAACAGTTATGAGGATTTTCAATGTGGATTCTTCTGGCCTTCCTTGTTTAAGGATGCCCATTGGTTCTACAAGCAATGTGATGCTTGCCAAAGGAGAGGAAATTTAGGGCCTAGATATGAAATGCCTCCTACTTACATTTTAGAATTAGAATTGTTCGATGGTAATGTTTTTATCTTAATTTGAATGTTTTTATCTTATTGGCAGTTAGAGGAAATTTGAATGTCTTTAGAGATGAAATGCCTCTTACTTAAAAATTTAGGGCCATTTCCTCCTTCTAATGGCAATGTTTTTATCTTATTGGCAGTTGATTACGTGTCCAAGTGGGTGGAAGCCATTGCATGCCATCAGAATGATGCTAAAACAGTATCAAGGTTTCTCCAATTGCACATTTTTGTGCGATTTGGGACACTTAGAGCTCTAGTGAGTGATGATGGTACACATTTTGTAAATAATGTTTTAGCTAAGCTTTTAGCTAAGTACGAAATTAAGCATAGGATAACTACTCCTAATCACCCACAAGCAAACGATCAAGCTGAAGTTAGTAACAGGGAACTGAAATCAATTTTAGAAAAAGTAGTCCATCCATCTAGGAATGATTTGTCTTTCCGGTTAGATGAGGCTCTATGGGCTTATAGGACAGCCTATAAGACTCCTCTAGGTATGTCTCCTATAGGTTAGTATATGGAAAGACTTGTCATTTACCGCTAGAGCTTGAGCATAAAACATTTTGGACTTTGAAAACATTGAATTTTGATCTGAGTCGTGCGGGGGCAATAAGAATGCTGCAGCTTAATGAATCATATGAGTTTCATCAATTTTCTTACGAAATTGCGAAAATGTATAAAGAAAAGACTAAGCATTGGCATGATGAGAGAATTAAACCCAAGGATTTTGTCGAAGTTCAGAGAGTTTTGCTTTATAACTCTAGATTGAAATTGTTCCCTGGAAAATTTAAATCTAAATGATTTGGTCAATTTGTGGTGATTGAAGTTTTTCCCCATGGAGCAATTACTTTGCGAGATGAAAAGGATGGGGGGTGTTCAAAGTTAATGGTCAACGAGTGAAACATTATTGGGGTGAGGAGTTTCAGTCGAAATATCCTTCCCTAAAATTAGTTGATGAATGAGAGAGCAAGAGTTTTGCGGGAGCATCTCGTATAGTAATATTTTTAAGCTCTTGGGATTGGTTGTGATTTTATTTTTCGCTAATTGAATTGATCTTTATTTGAATTATTCAGAATTAGATTTAGTCTGTTTGAATTTTATTTTATTCTGATTTTATCTAATTTATTTTCATTTGATTGTATTCTTAATTTCTGTAGATTTTATTTCCAGTAGATTTATTTGTATTTGTATGTCTGTTAGTTTGATTTATTGTAAATTAAATGATTTTACCATTTGGTATACAATTTTTCTGTGGGCAGGTAAACCAGGTGGTGCATCTGATGCTTCCACGTGTCACGCAGTGTTGATCTAGCCGTTGGCCAATGCGAGGAAGATTTACCACGGGGCAATTTCTACCGTTTTTGAAATTAATAATTCATGATTACATGTAAAATTAAACAGTAATTTTATTTAATTAGGGGCGAAATCTTTCAGTTAGGATTTTATTTGCTGAAGCCCTATTTATTCAAAACCCTTGGTAAGTGTTGTGCAATTTTTTGCAAGCGTACGGTTGCCCAAGTAATATTAAAACCGAAAGTATTCCGAGTATCGAATCCTCAGGGAATTTGAATTATATCCATTAAGTACCAAGAACCATCAGGTTCAATTTTATTTAGAATTCCAACTCGAATGATAAAGCGAAAATTAAAGAAACTAATAAAAATAAACATGCAATAACAAAATGGAAATATCTTATTAAGGGGGCTTGACCTAGGGTGTTAACTAGCGCTTTCTAGATATGTAGCTCAAATACATAGATGCAGGTAACTAATAATCTTCAATTTCATAAATCTGAAGTAATTATAAGCGGATTTCTCTTTCAAGCTCCTCCACATCTCATACTAACATAACTAATTTATGTGTCCATCTCCTTAGTTAATCATAGTATGACATTAAGCAACTTCATTATCAATTTCTAACAATTCCCTTTCACTCTCGTGCTCTAAGAAATCGTTAGCCATGCAATTAGGATCTAATCTAATTTCTCTCTGTCGAGTATCAATTTAGACCAACATATCAATCAATCCGTGATCAAGGGATTAAAGGCATAAAGCATGAATTGCATAGATGAAATATTAAGAAATTCATTACATAACCCAAGTAATTGTTCTACAATATCCAATTAGCTAGAATAACGACCCTAGGTGTCAAGATCTACTCACAAATGGAAATAATTTTTCCCAAGTGATCTTGATCCATAGGCCAAACTCAAATTACAATAAGGAATTGCAAAGAAGTAAGGAAGAAAAAACCAGTCGATTTCTTTGCACTCTTCTTCTTGGAATGATAGGTTACAAACGGTTTTTCCCTACACAAATCAGCATTAGTTCGACAACTTTTAGTCTTACCTATCAAAGAATCTCCTTGTCTCGAGCTCACGCCAATGATAGGTGATAGCATGTAAAAATGCTATCTATTTCCTATTAATTTTAGCTAGTTCTGTGCTTAAATTGTGTGCTTTAATGCTATTATATGTTTATATTTCAGAAACCGAGCAATAGAAGCGAAACCAGAGTTCCTGAGAGATTTCAGA
Source organism: Luffa acutangula (assembly GCA_036850905.1). NCBI lineage: Eukaryota > Viridiplantae > Streptophyta > Magnoliopsida > Cucurbitales > Cucurbitaceae > Luffa > Luffa acutangula. The sequence goes on along the minus strand of CM072095.1, from coordinate 20,911,629 downwards.
TGATTTTGTAGGCTTTTGGATCATTTTGAAGAAGTTTATTGAAGATTAAAGCCCAAAAACCCAAGAGAAGAGACTTGGATGCCCAAATGGAAGACTAAAGGGCCATTTTGAAGAGAAGGGTTGAGGGCTAGCGGCGTCGAGACGCCAGCCAATCGTGAAGAAAATTCTGGAACTGGGACAGCGTCTCGACGCTGAGGCTACTTGGGCACCAAGTATCATACGTCATGGCATCGAGACGCTGTGACGTCAGTGTCTCAAAGCCGAAGCTGATGGACATCTAAAAATAGTGCATTTTTCAGTCGAATTAAAAGAGCCAATTTGAGGGTTTTCACCCTATTCTCGATTCAAGACAAAAATTGGGGATTTCGGGAGAGTTTTGGGAGACTTTTTGAAGATCTTGGGAGCTCGGGATCGATGGAGGTTGCCATGTGATCGAGGAGATCGTGAGAAATTCTCTTCCTTTTTCCTTTGTGTTTTGATTTCTAGAATAATTGTGATTAGGAATTATTGGATGTTTATTGATTATGAGTAGTTAATTCCTAAATTCTATGAGTTTTGATTTAGTTGTTGAACCTTTGTTTAATTAATGAAGTAATTTGGTTTGGTTGTTATTGTCCTTCATTTGTGCATTTTGTCCTTAATGCTTTTAATCACCTGATCACTGATTAAATGAATCATTTTCTAAGTGGAAACTCGACGGAGAGAAGCTTAGACTAGAACCGAATGCATGACTAATATATATTTACCTGAGTGACACGAGATAAAATAAATAACATTAGAGGTTTCTATTGAAGGGTCGTAATGCCATGCTTAGTAAATAAAGAGGAAATCGAAAGGAGATTCTTTATTGAAACGTATGAGAATAAGAGGAGTCCTACAAGAGAGTCCTTGATATTAGGCTTCTAGACTTATGAATTGAATGTCTAATTAATCTTAATTAACTAATTGACTAAGGAATTAAAGGTCCAATTAACGAAATGAACTCCCTAGAATTATTCCTCCAAATTGTGTCTCCATTTATCTTTGGCTTTCAAGATTATCTTTTTTTCTATCTTTCTAGCATTAGATTTTGTTCTCTAAATAAAGCAAAGCAAGATTATTCGCAGTAATTAACTGAATAACTCCAATCCCTGTGGAGACGATACTCTTTACTCAAAATCACTATATTACTTGATGACCCATGCGCTTGCGGTGTTCGCCACCAATAGGGAATGGGGTTTCAGCCTCACGGTCCCAGTGGTGCTTCGCTTCTTCCTCAATAGCAGCCCACCTTTGGGCTCCCATGGCCCTGATCATAGCGAACCATTCCTTGGATCGCTTCCTCATTGGTTTTTCAACAGAATGTTGCATGTAGAGGAGGTTATCGGCGGGTTTGGTCTTCCCTTGCCATGAAACACTCGGATTTTCATGTGTGGAGGTAAACATTCTCGTCGTCGAAGGCGTTTGAGGGTGTGGGTCTTGGTTCCACAATAGTTCTTGAAGAACTTGTGGCCCTTTCGGCTGCTCCTTCGTGCATGCGTGAATGTGAGCCTTCCTCATGGCGTTGATCGGCTTGTGCGTTGATTTGATTACTCTGAGAACGAGTAATCTTGCGAGAAATCGAGTGGCTTGGAGTGTTTTTCATGGCTTCTTCTTCTTTGGTTCCTTCGGCTTCAGAAGAGAGTGGGAAGGTTTGTTGAGTTGACTTGAATGCAAAGGAAAAGTTCAAAAGAGCATGGAAGATGAAAAACATAAGTCTTCCTAAATTTAGGTTTCTCAAAAATTATATCACATGACTATCATTTAAATGACGTCACTACCCTAGATCTATTGGAAAATGCGGTCACATTTCCAGATGCATTGGGAGAAATGCAATTGAAATTTCCCAGTTCCTCGACCCTTTTATTTTTTTTCAAGATAATGTTTGCTTCTTTTTCTGCTTTCATTCTTTTCTTAGATAGTTGAAACAATAACAAACTTATCAAAACGTTCACACACTTAAACATGAAATTTTTTTAGGGAAATTTTCAAGCAAAAACTCGAATTCAAAATACCTTGGTCAATTCAACTCGCAGGTAAATCCCCATGAAAAGGTGTTCCTTACGGTCAACTTAAGTACCTTTTCATATACAGGATTTTCCTTAGACAAAGTTCAATCTTACCCAAGTTAGTTTCTTTTTACTTTTTAACTCTTAAAATTTCTTATTATTATACCTTATTATTTTTTCTTTTTCAAAACATATCAATCCACATGATATACAAAAGATTAACAGAATAGAGGTCGTACCAAGTTTATCACCGACACATGGGCTTCATCAGCCCTTAAACTCTTTCCCCAATAAGGTTTTATTCTTTGCCTATTAACTTTAAAATGCATACCTTGATGATGTACTAGCTCCACAGTCCCGTAGTAACAAATATTTGCAATTCTATAGGGTCCTGACCATCGTGATTTTAACTTGCCCGGAAATAGTTTCAACCTTGAGTTAAAAAGTAGCACCTGCTGACCTTTGATGACATGCAAAAATCTCATCACTTTCCTATTTATTTTAGCTATTTTTGTGCATGAATTGTGAGCTTTAATGTATTTTTATGTTGATTTTTTAGAAAACTGAGTTCGAGAAGCAAAACCAAGAATTTTACCAATTTTGGGTAGAAAAATAAGACTTTGGGCCATAAAAGAAGAAAGGAAAATAAGATCATTTGAAGTGGGAGGCCCAAAAAGCCCAAAAGTTTGAAGAAAGGAGGCAAAAATCCACAAATAAGGCTTTTAGAAGGCCTAGCGTCGAGACGCTAGGACTGTAGCGTAGAGACGCTAGGACCGTAGCGTCTCAATGCTAGGTGATCAGCAAAGAAAATCCCAAAATCACGATAGCGTCGCGACGCTGCGACGACTTTTGCCCCAAGACAACATGACGTCACAGCGTCGAGACGCTGTGACATAGCGTCTCGACGCTGTCGGCTTGTTCAGCAAGAAATGTCCGAATTTTGCACTATAAAAAGGGCCCTTCCCTTCGGTAAAAAATCATCCCATTTTGGAGAGCTCTCCCGTAGCTCAATAGAGACAAAAAGTGAGAAGGATTGTGGAGAAAAAGGTTGGAATTTAGCGAGATTCCAAGGCTCAAGATTTGAGATTGTCGTAGCGGGAGCTTGGGGTCGACATATCGATTATTTCTTCCTTACTTCTCTATAATTCCTTGTTGTAATTGATAGCGAGCATAACTAGCTACTTTTACTTATTTAATTAAGCTAGTCTCTTATGATTTTTGGGCCATTTTATTGTGCTATATTGTTTTTTTTTAGGAAAGCGATGATTAGAGCTAAAACGTGGAATTGGAGTTAATCGGGTGTTCGGGACGTGAAAATATGCCAAAGAATCGGAAAGTTCAAGCAACAAGGAGCCACGATAGGGCATTCTGCCCATCAGCGTCAAGACGCCATTCTTGGAGGGTCTCGACGCTTGTTTTCCTTAATTAGAAGAGGCAGCAGCGTTACAGCGTCGAGACGCTGTGACAATAGCGTCTCAACGCTACCGTTATTTCCATTCCAGACGCGCGTGTTTTAGAGGCAGCGTTGAGACGCTGTCTTGATAGCGTCTCGACGCTACGACGAAAGATCAGAATATAAGCTTCCTTTCGGCTAGGTTTTTTAGGGATTCAATTTTGGGACCTTTTGTCGCCGTAAAACAGAGGAGAAAACAAAGGATTGAGGCTGAACAAGAGGGAGAAAAGCGGAAATCAACCCATCGTGACGTGGACGTTCGGTCTCGACCTACATTGAGTTTTCTTTTCCCTTTCCTTTTCTCTAGTTAGATTTATGGCTTTATTATGTTTAGTTGAGCTTGTAATTGCATTCATGAGTAGCAAAACTCATAGCTTAGGGATTGATGTAGCTGATTTTGTTTATGGATTGATTTATGGTTTAAGTTGTGCAATGTTTATTATGTTTGTAATCTTGATTTAATGCTTTCAATTAATTGGCCATTAGTTGAATGATTTAAGTTTAGAATCTAGCTCGGGAGAGGGGATTTAATATATACTTACTCAAGATTGCATGACTAAAGTTTACTTTCTAATTCATGACGGTTTTAGATTAACTTTAGAATTGGTCAAAAGATCTCATTGCCTTGCATATTAATAGACTTAGATAGGAATATCAAGTTGGTTAATTTGCATGAGAATCAATTATACTCGGGAGAGGTAGTTGTGATTAAAGGGTCTTTGACTCATAATTCCATTGTGCATAATAACTTACTTCTTGAAATCAATCCTACACTAAATCAGCGAAATCAATTCCCTAAGTATTTTTCCCAATTGAATTTCCACACTTTTCACTTGTTTGATTTATTTTTGATACCATTCATTCATCACTTTTTGATCCCTAAATAAAATTGAGCGAGATAATTCACAATACTTGATTTGCTTAAAAATCCAACCCAGATGACCTCCCTTGCTAATGCTTTTATGAAATTTTCAGGTACAGGGAGTGCACAGTCAATTGAATCAGCTGCTGCTTTAGCATCCAGACCTCAGGAGGAGACCATCGAACAGGTTCAGTATGTAACAAATTCTACTTTTAGGGGATATAATAATAATGTTACACCTACACATTATCACCCTAACAATATGAACCATGAAAATTTCTCTTATGCTAATAATAAGAATGTTCTTAATCCCCCTGGTTTTGCCCCTCTAACTCAAGAAAATAAAAAGTTAGAAGATCTTGTTGGAGCTTTCATTGCAGAGTCTAGTAACAGGACAACTAAATTGGAGGAGGCAGTCATTGCTATCAACTCAACAGTGAATGGCCACAGTGCTGCCATCAAGAATATTGAGACTCAGCTGGGACAGTTGGTAAATGTTGTAAGCACCATGAATAAAGGTAAGGCCCCAGCTGAGTAAGAGAAAACACAGATGGAGTACTGTAAGGCAATCACTGTGCACCAGGAGGAAGCTAAAGAGGAACCTGAGTCTGAGGATTATGACACGCCTACAGGGGAAGCTGAGGAGGACACATCATCAGAGGAGGCTGAAAAGCCTGAACCTGAGCCTCCTATTCCTTCTCCCACACTGATGGTTCCCAAAGAAAAGAAAAAGAAAAAGAAGAAAAAGAATAATCAAATTCAGTTTGATAAGTTTATGAATGCTTTTATGAATCTGAACATTAATATTCCGTTTGGAGAGGCATTAGAGATGCCACAGTATAACAGGTTTATGAAGGAGTGGTTAGCAAAGAAGCGAAAGGAAAAGAAGGTCGACACTGTATATCTTGCTTCCACATGCAGCACTAGAGTCCAACAGAAGGTACCTGAAAAAGTAGCAGACCCAGGGAGTTTTTCCTGTTCCTTGCAGTTTTGGTACTTATTCATTTAGAGCTTAATGTGATTTAGGTGCTAGCATCAATATCATTCCTCTATCTCTGTGCAAAAAGTTAGACATAGGTGAGATTAAATCTACTCCTGTAAAGCTCCAATTGGCTGATCAGTCTGTGGTTAGACCAGTTGGCATTATAGAAAATGTTTTAATCAGAGTAGGTAGATTTTTCCTCCCTATTGATTTGTATGTTATGGATATGATAGAAAATCCTTCAATGCCTGCCATATTAGGAAGACCATTCCTCGCTACTGGGCGAGTGATTATTGATATTGAGCGCAGGGAGCTCACTGTAAGAGTCAGGAATGACAAAGAAATATTTAAAGCAGTTGAAGACTCTAAGGGACACTCGGATGTGCTTTTCATGGGTTACAAGAAAGGTGCAAGAAAGAGCACCACTGTTGGATTCACAGAAAAGAAGCCTCCTTGAAGCACAGTCAACACGTCGAGCTAATGACGTTAAACAAGCGCTTTTGGGAGGCAACCCAAGTAAGTTTAGTGTGTTTTCTTTTTGTTTTTGATTTATTGTTTGTTTTTATTTTGTAGGTCATATTTTCTTTATCTCCTTTGCTTTCAAGCTTTCAAGATTCCAAGCTTTCAGTCAATTAGTCATCATTATTCCAGGCCAGTACTGTTCACTCCTTTCATTCTTTTATTGTTCTCATGCTTTTTTATGCCTTATTTTCTTTATACATTGAGGACAATGCATGTTTTAAGTTTGGGGGTGGATTAGCATGTTTGTGGAGCCCTTGAGCATCTGAGTTCGGGCTATAGTTTTGAGCTTTCTTTGAATTATGCATATGGTTGTTTTCTGGATGCTATATTTGCATGATTATGATGTCCTAGGATAGGTTTTCTTGTCAATTTTCAAGCTTGCGATGAGTTGTAAGCATGAGTGCCCAAAAAGGGAGACTTTTTAAAATTTTTCTAGGAGATGGCTTGCATGAGTAGAGTATTTGTCTTGGCTAGATTTGGATTTGAATGCTTAGGAGCGAATTATTGGGTTCATATGCTTGTTGTCACCTCGATAGGTGTAGGGTAGAGTAAAGAGTTAATTTTTTGCAAATCAGCATGTTTGATCTTGCTTAGGAGAAAAGAAAAGAATATCTGCTTATCATGTTCATAACGAAAAATCATTCTTGATTGTTATTGTTGAAAAAAAGAAAAAAAGTCATGACTTATGCGCGCAATATGCAATGGTTAATAAAGATTAAGGCAAAAAGAGCTACCCCTGTTGTGATCAGTTAGGGCAACCAGAGAAAACTCAGGTTAAGGGTCCCTGCAATGGGTGTGTGAAAGCTAGTGCCACATATACATGCTTAATTCAATTGTTAATTAAAAGCACCTGAGTATGGAGAAAAACAAACTAATTTGTTCCATTAACTCATTAGTGAAACCTTAGTGCCAGTGTAGAGGGAAGATGAGCTGAGAGTTTAATAATTCAATCCTGGGCTAGTAGAGTCTGATCTTGTTGAGTTAGATCTCGTTTGTGCAAGTTAATTTTGGAAAAATTTTAATTTGTCTCCCTCATTGGTCCTTGTGTGCATGACTCTTGCTTGCTTGACTATTGACTTTTGAGCCTTGAGGATTGAGTTATGATTATTACATTCATTCTTCTACTGTGTGTTTGATTTGTAGTTTGCTCGAGGACTAGCAAAAGCTTAAGTTTGGGGGTATTTGATAGCAAGCATAGCTAGCTGCTTTTACTTATTTAATTAAGCTAGTCTCTTATGATTTTTGGGCCATTTTATTGTTTATTTTGTAGGAAAGCGATGATTAGAGCTAAAACGTGGAATTGGAGTTAATCGGGTGTTCGGGACGTAAAAATATGCCAAAGAACCGGAAAGTTCAAGCAACAAGGAGCCAAGATAGGGCATTCTGCCCATCAGCGTCGAGACGCCATTCTTGGAGGGTCTCGACGCTTGTTTTCCTTAATTAGAAGAGGCGGCAGCGTTACAGCGTCGAGACGCTGTGACAATAGCGCCTCGACGCTACCGTTATTTCCATTCCAGACGCGTGTGTTTTAGAAGCAGCGTCGAGACGCTGTCTTGATAGCGTCTCGACGCTATGACGAAAAATCAGAATATAAGCTTCCTTTCGGCTAGGTTTTTGAGGGATTCAATTTTGGGACCTTTTGTAGCCGTAAAACAGAGGAGAAAACAGAGGATTGAGGCTGAACAAGAGGGAGAAAAGCGGAAATCAACCCATCGTTCGTGGGGATCGTGACGGGGACGTTCGGTCTCGACCTACATTGAGTTTTCTTTTCCCTTTCCTTTTCTCTAGTTAGATTTATTGCTTTATTATGTTTAGTTGAGCTTGTAATTGCATTCATGAGTAGCTAAACTCATCGCTTAGGGATTGATGTAGTTGATTTTGTTTATGGATTGATTTATGGTTTAAGTTGTGCAATGTTTATTATGTTTGTAATCTTGATTTAATGCTTTCAATTAATTGGCCATTAGTTGAATGATTTAAGTTTTGAATCTAGCTCGGGAGAGGGGATTTACTATAGACTTACTCAAGATTGCATGACTAAAGTTTACTTTCTAATTCATGACGGTTTTAGATTAACTTTAGAATTGGTCAAAAGATCTCATTGCCTTGCATATTAATTGACTTAGATAGGGATATCAAGTAGGTTAATTTGCATGAGAATCAATTATACTCGGGAGAGGTAGTTGTGATTAAAGGGTCTTTGGCTCATAATTCCATTGTGCATAATAACTTACTCCTTGAAATCAATCCTACACTAAATCAGCGAAATCAATTCCCTAAGTATTTTTCCCAATTGAATTTCCACACTTTTCACTTGTTTGATTTATTTTTGATACCATTCATTCATCACTTTTTGATCCCTAAATAAAATTGAGCGAGATAATTCACAATACTTGATTTGCTTAAAAATCCAATCCAGAGGACGACATTCAAATTACATTCACTATATTATTACTTGACACGTGCGCTTGCGGTAGTAAAAGTCCACATCAGTAATTTGAGTTAAGCCTATGGATCAAGATCACTTGGGCAAAAATTATTTCCATTTGTGAGTAGATCTTGAGACCTAGGGTCGTTATTCTAGTTAATTGGATATTGTAGCGCGATTACTTGGATTATATAATGAATTTCTTCATATTTCATCTATGCAATTTTTAGTTAATGCCTTTAATCTCTTGATCACGGATTAATTGTCATGTTGGTCTAAATTGATACTCGACAGAGAGAATTTAGATTAGATCCTAATTGCATTACTAATAATTACTTGGAACACGAGAGTGAAAAAGAATTGTCAGAAATTGTTTATGAAGTTGCTTAATGCCATACTATGATTACCTAAGGAGATGGACACATGAATTAGTTATGTTAGTATGAGATGTGGAGGAGCTTGAAAGAGAAATCCGCTTATAATTACTTCTTGATTTATGAAATTGAAGATTATTAGTTATATGCATCCTTGTAATTGAGCTACAAATCCAAGAAAGCTAGATAACACCCTAGGTCAAGCTCCCTTAATTGGATATTTTCATTTCGCTATTGCATGTTTATTTTTATTAATTCCTTTAATTTTCGCATTATCATTCGAGTTGATCTTCTAAATAAAATTATAACATGATGGTTCTTGGAACTTAACGGAATTAATTCAATTTCCCTGAGGATTCGATACTCGATATTACCTACCGTTTTATATTACTTGTGACGACCCTTGCGCTTGCGGTAATCGCTCGGTGGTGAGCAACAAGTTTTTGGCGCCGTTACCGGGGATTTTGTAATTTCTTTTCGTTAATATTGAGAATTAAGTGTTTGATTTTAATTTAGAAATTTTATTTTTTTTGCAATTTAATTTTAGCAAGTGGTGGCAAAATTTTGTGAAGATATAAGGTGGATAAATTGTTTCGTTGAGATTCAATCATGGCAGATCAAGAAGACAAAGCAATCCGAGATTATTTCTTGCCTGAATTTCTATTAAATTATTCTGGAACAGTTTATGAGCCAATCGCGATAGATAATTTAGAGCTCAAAGCTAGTCTCATTCAAATGGTGAGAGAAAATGCTTCAAAGGCTATCCATGAGAGGATCCACACAATCACCTAAGATCATTTTTGGATATCTGTGGAACGGTAAAAATAGGAGGAGTTAGCTCTGACGCTATTCATTTGCAATTGTTTCCATTTTCTTTACAAGATAGAGGTAGAGATTGGGTAGACTCGTTAACCTCGAATAGCATTCTTAGTTGGGATGATTTAGTCAAAGTTTTCCTTACAAAGTTTTTCCCATTAGCCAAAATTACAAAGCTTAGAACTGAAATTGGAACATTTAAACAATTAGAGGAAGAGCAATTGTATGAAGCTTGGGAAAGATATAAGGATTTGCTAAGGAAATGCCCACAACATGGATACCTTGACTGGCTTCAGATACAATTTTTCTACAATGGGTTAAAAGGGGATTTAAAGACAATTCTTGACACTGCGGCTGGAGGAAGCTTCTTAGCAAAAACTGTCAAGGATGCTCGAACCCTAGTAGAAGAATTGGCCTAAACAAGTTATCAGTGGCAGTCGGAGCAACCAAAACCCAAAATTAAGGAGAAACCACGTGATAATGAAGAAGTGAGTGCTTTAAGGTTGCACGTTGAAGCTCTAACCAAGGTTCTAACTAAGCTCACAGGATCAGAAATTCCAAGTTTACCTAACGTTGAAAAAGTGGAGCCTAAACCTGAGGAAATAATTCAAGAGAAGAAAAGCCTTTTGGAGGAAATGCTAGGAAATTTCATAAATGAGACTAGGAATTTATCAGTAAAACGTGATATTGTCATTAGTAAGATGGAAGCAAAAATAGATCAGATGACATTATTCATGAAGGAGATTCAGCAAGGAAATTTATCTAATGTCGTCGCCATGGACCCACAAGAGCAATGCCCTGCCATATCTCTCAGAAGCGGGAAACAGTTGAAAGAAGTTTAAAGAAAAGAAGAAACAAAGCCCAACAATAGAAGGATATTGGAAGAGGATGATGAAAACAAACCAGAGGAAGAGACAACACAGCCAGTGCCATATAAGTCTTCTGATTCTACTCCTTTAGTTCTTAATCAAATTTCGTATCCTCAGAGATTTCAAAAGAAAAAGTTGGATGCTGAATGTTTAAATTTTCTTGACATTTTTAAACAGCTCCATATTAACATTCCTTTTGCTGATGCTTTAGAACAAATGCCACACTACGTTAAGTTTATGAAGGAAATCTTATCAAAGAAAAGAAAGTTCGAGAACCATAAGACAGTAAATATGACAGCTGAGTGCAGTGCCATAATCCAAAAACATCTACCGCCAAAATTAAAAGATCCAGGGAGTTTCACTATTCCTTGTACTGTTGGTAGTTTGTTTATAAAAAAAGCTTTGTGCGACTTAGGGGCGAGTATAAACGTAATGCCATTCATTGTTTACAGGAAACTTGGTTTGGGGGAATTAAAGTCAACAACAATTGTTTTACAAATAACAGATCGTTCAATGACATACCCTAAAGGTGTGTTAGAGGATGTTCTCGTCAATGTTGACAAATTCATATTCCCTGCAGACTTTGTAGTTTTAGACATGGAGGAAGACCCCGAAGTCCCGATCATTCTTGGGAGACCATTTTTGGCAACCGCTCGCGCTTTGATTGAGGCATAGAAAGGAACTCTGACTCTCATAGTGGAAGATGACGAGGTAGTGTTCAACCTTTTTAATGCATTGAAACACCCAGAAGAGGTTAGTTCTTGTTTTTCGATTGATTCAGTTGACACTATTATCAATGCATGTGCAGAGTCAGAGTCTCCTGCTGATCATTATGAAATAAGCATGTCTAACGTGTTTGGAGATGAATTAATAAATGTTAATCAGGAAAATGCTTTAATTGATAAATCTTTATGAAGGGAAGAAAAATTATCATTAGATATTTGTGCTCAAGTTGATGCCCCTTCCCCCGAATTAAAACAATTGCCTGCTCACCTACGTTATGGTTTCTTAGGAGAATCTTCTACTTTTCCAGTTATCATTTCTGCTGATTTAAGTAAAGTAGAAAAGGAAAAATTGTTGGAGGTTTTGAAAAAGCATAAATCTGCCTTAGGTTGGTCCATTAGTGATATTAAAGGTATTAGTCCTTCAATTGTCATGCATAAAATCTTAATGGAAGATGTCTGTAATCCAACAGTAGAACACCAAAGAAGATTAAATCCAGCAATGAAGGAAGTGGTAAAAGTCGAGGTGTTAAAATTATTGAATGCAGGAATTATTTATGCTATATCTGACAGCCCTTGGGTGAGTCCTGTTCAAGTAGTGCCTATGAAAGGAGGGATGAATGTTGTTAAGAATGAGAAAGATGAGTCAATATCTACTAGGACAGTCACTGGGTGGTGTGTGTGTATTGATTATAGGAAGTTAAACAAAGCCACTAGGAAAGATCATTTCCTTCTCCCCTTTATCGATCAAATGCTTGATAGACTGGCGGGATATCCGTATTATTGTTTTTTGGATGGTTATTCGGGCTATAATCAAGTTGTGATTGCGCCCGTAGACCAAGAGAAAAAAACATTCACGTGTCCCTATGGCACTTATGCTTTCCGGCGTATGCCGTTTGGACTGTGTAATGCTCCACCTACCTTTCAGCGTTGTATGATGGCAATATTTTCAGATCTTGTAGAAGAGATCATGGAAGTTTTTTATGGATGATTTTTCTATTTTTGGTTCATCATTTGATAACTGTTTGCATAATCTCTCTCGTGTTTTGCAAAGATGCCAAGAGACTAACCTTGTTTTAAATTGGGAAAAATGTCATTTTATGGTAAAAGAAGGAATAGTTTTAGGCCACAAGGTGTCTGAAAAAGGGTTAGAGGTTGATAAAGCCAAGATTTCTACTATTGAACAACTTCCTCCACCCATTAATGTTAAAGGAGTTCGTAGTTTCTTAGGCCATGCAAGGTTTTACAGGCGGTTTATAAAAGATTTTTCAAAAGTTGCTAAACCCCTGTGCCATTTGCTTGAAACGGATGCTCCATTTGTGTTTTCAAAAGAATGTTTGCTAGCGTTTAATCTTTTGAAAGAAAAATTGATTTCTGCACCTATCATTGTTGTGCCTGACTGGAGTCAACCGTTTGAAATCATGTGTGATGCTAGTGATTATGCTTTAGGAGCTGTCTTAGGGCAACGTCGAGATAAGTTCTTTAGGGCTATTTACTATGCAAGTAGAACTCTAGATAGTGCTCAGCAAAACTACACCACTACGGAAAAGGAGATGCTTGTTGTTGTGTTTGCTTTCGATAAGTTTCGACCCTATTTGCTTGGCACAAAGGTTATAGTGCATACTGACCACGCTGCTATTCGTTATTTGAGTAGTAAAAAGGATTCCAAGCCCAAACTCATAAGATGGATTCTGTTATTGCAAGAGTTTGACTATGAGATCAAGGAAAGAAAAGGTTGTGAGAATGTAGTCGCAGACCATTTGTCTCGGATAGAGCATGAAAAGAATATCGCAACCTTTCCCATTAAAGAAGTTTTTCCTGATGAAAGGTTATATGTTGTTAAAACCTATTTTCCTTGGTACGCCGATTTTGTAAACTTTCTTGCAGGAAAAGAAATACCTCCTGACTTAAATGCTCAGAAAAGAAAGAAGTTTTTCCATGATGTGAAGTCCTACCTGTAGAATGACCCGTTCCTCTTTAAAGTGTGTTCTGACCAAATCATTCGAAGGTGCATTCCAGCAGAAGAAGTAGGTAAGATTATACATGATTGTCATGTCTCTCCTTATGGTGGTCATTTTGGACCAACTCGTACTGCGGTGAAGGTACTTCAATCTGGTTTTTATTGGCCTACTTTATTTAAAGATTGTTATACCTTTGTGAGAACATGTGATAGATGCCAGAGGACAAGTAATATTTCTAGACGCCATGAAATGCCCCTAACCCCTATTCTTGAAGTAGAACTTTTTGATGTGTGGGGCATGGATTTTATGGGCCATTTTCCCTCTTCCAATGGATACTCGTACATCTTAGTTGTTGTCGATTACGTATCTAAATGGGTAGAGGCAGTAGCCACTAAGACTAATGATGCGCGTGTTGTGTTACCTTTTCTGCATAAAAATATTTTCACTAGATTTGGCACACCACGGGCTATAATTAGTGATGAGGGGTCCCTTTTTTGTAACAAATTGTTTGAATCATTACTTAGAAAATATGATGTCAAGCATAAGACTTCTTTAGCTTATCATCCCCAAACTAACGGTCAAGCTGAGATTTCTAACAGGGAGATTAAGCAAATACTAGAGAAGACAGTTCGCATCAACAGGAAGGACTGGGCATATAAGTTGGACGATGCTTTATGGGCCTATCGAACAGCTTACAAAACTCCGATCGGTACATCCCCGTATCGATTAGTGTATGGTAAGGCCTGTCACCTGCCTGTGGAGCTCAAGCACAAAGCATACTGGGCTATCAAGAAGTTGAACTTGGACGCAAAGAAGGCTGGGGAACAACATCTGTTGCAGCTCAACGAATTAGAAGAATTTAGGAGTCAGGCGTATGAAAACGCTAAGCTCTATAAGGAAAGAACTGCAAGATGGCATGATCATATAGTCCAAAAGTGTTCTTTTGAGCCAGGGCAGTAAGTTCTTCTATTTAATTCTCGATTGCGACTGTTCCCAGGAAAGTTGAAGTCAAAATGGTTTGGCCCATTCATAGTCAAGGAAGTATCCCCATATGGACCAATTGAATTAATGGATAACAGCGGGTTAACTTTTAAAGTCAATGCTCAAAAAGTGAAGCACTATTGTGGATTCGAAGAGCGAAAGGTCAAAAAAATGATTTTGACGGATCCAGGGTGACCGAGCCCCGTCTAGCTCATGACGTTAAACAAGCGCTTCTTGGGAGGCAACCCAAGTGTTTAAAGTTTTTTTTTTTATTTAGTTTCTGTGTTGATCCTAATGCTCCTTTGAGATCGATCTTTGTGAAGGAAGCTCGTGAAATAACACAAATCCTCTCATTCTCTCCTCGGACGACAATTCAAGACATTTCAAATTCTCTCGCTTTTTCAGGACAGTATTAATCTCTCTTTATCTGATGAAATGTTCATACATTGGGGACAATGTATATTTTAAGTTTGGGGGGGGGGGGGGGGAGAATTGCTCTGCGTAGGTTTTGCGTAAGTATTACATATGATGAATTAAATGCATGTTGATGATGATGACGTCTGATGATTTGCTTTTAGCCATGATTCTCTCTTATTGTTGCAAATTTAAATTTGAAAGCATGTCTAAATTCAAGAAAATTAATTTTTTTTTTCTTTGATCCCCTTGCAAAGTATGATGATTCACTTGTTTTATTATGATTTTGAAAGCCTAGATGAAAGTTATATGCTTTGGAAGTTCGTTGTCACTCCGATAGGTGTAAAGTTTGTCTAGATAGTTTTCTTGCGTAATAGTTAGTAATGTTGAGCTTTGGGAAAAACAAATGGTTTGATTTGCTCACAAAAAAAAATGAATGCTCCACTTTCTTGAGAGCGTTAGTAACCAGGGGCATTCACGTCACCCATCATTTGCCTTTGCATGAAAACGCTGAAAGAAATGAGTATGCTTCGGCAACCTGAAAGATGAGGCGCTCGTAGTTGGATGCTTTCATCACCAATGTTGGCAAGCCAGAACGAAGGCGCTACATCTAAAAGGATTTGTTTCATATTTCAAAAAAAAAAAAAAAACAGAGAGAGAGAGAGAATTATGGGCACCTCAGTAAGGTAGTGCTTGCTAGATAAGTATGATGGCTAAAAGGGCGAGCTTTAGTGCCAGTGTAGGGGGAAGATGAATGGAGGAGTATATAAATGATTCCGGACTAGTAAAGATTATGATAAGGCAAACGATTATTCGTTTTTGCAAGGGAGGATAGGATTAAATTTTAAACTTCTTGATGGTTGTTCATGCTTACTTATTTGTTTCAATAGTTTGCATTCATGGCTAGAAGCATTGAGGATAGACTTGTTAGTATGCAAGCTATGATTCATATGTATTACTTTATTTTGCTCGGGACTAACAAAACTTTAAGTTTGGGGGTGTGATGACAACCTTTATGAAATTCTTTCAGGTTTATCATGCAGTCGTCTCATTTCTTAACCTTCTCCTTGTACAACTTTGCATTTTTATAAGAGAAGTGTCGAAGTTCTTCCAACTTATTCAGTTGCAATTTCCTTTTCATTCCGGCCTTATCTATGTTGGAGTTCAATTTCTTTAACGTCCATTATGCTTTGTGCTCAAGTTCTAGTGGTACATGACAAGCCTTTCCAAATACAATCCTTTATGGAGACATCCACAAAGGTGCTTTGTACGTTATCCTGTGTGCCCATAACGCTTCGTCAAGATGAAGTGACCAGCCCTTTTGAGAATGATCTATTGTTTTCTCCAATATAGCCTTAATCTCCCTGTTAGAGAGCTCTGCTAGCCCATTTGTCTGGGACAGGTAAGCAGTTGAACCCTATGCCTGATATTATACTTGCAAAACAGATTGACTATCATCTTATTCAAAAAGTGTGTACCTCACTTATAAAAAAATCGAGGGGCCCCAAATCTCGTAAATATATTATTCATAAAAAAACTTTTTTCAAGACTTTAGCATCATTGGATGATGTAGCTACATCCTCGATAAATTTAGATACATAGTGTACTGCAAATAGAATGTAGATATTCCCAAAGGACGGAGGAAACATATCCATGAAGTCTATGCCCCACACATCGAAGATTTCCACTTCGAGTATAAAGTTAAGTGGCATCTCGCTCCTGGTGGTTAAGTTTCCTGTTCTTTGACATTGGTCGTAGTTCTTTGCAAGTAGGTGGACATCTCTGAAAAGACTAGGCTAAAAGTACCCACTTTGTAGGAATTTGGCTGGAGTTTTCAAACCGGTAAAGTGCCCTCCATACAGAGCTAAGTGACATGCTTCAAAAATATATGGCAGTTCTTCCTTTGTCACACACCTTCTAAGTATCTGGTCTGGTCCAAGCCTATACAAATAAGGTGTTGGGTTTTATGACCTAAAACTCGTAGATAGTAAATATTAACAAATTATTCACTTGTATCAATAAAGTGTTATTGAGGTTTATGCAATAAAGTGTTATTGTCATATTAAGTTTAGTATTGCACAATATGACCTAAATCCAATAAACTAAGATCCAAGGTTGTTTATATGTGACTTCAACTATTATGTGGGGACACACGGGGATCGGTGTTCAAGTAGCAACCTAAAAAGTTAATAGTACAAGGATAAAGTTGAGTACCTTATCCTGCTAACACTATGTGATATAGCCCGTTTTGTATTCAATACAGACGTATTGATCCAAGGCGTTCAACGTAGGAGACATGTGAGCGAGGGTATCCTATGCAATAAGTTTGCATAAGACCGGACCACGAAATAGTAAACAACTAGATGTAACACCATTAACTAGTTAGGTTACTGTTTCAATATGATGACCTAGGTAACTCAGTCTTAATCCTGAGTGTGTCATGAACTCCTTCTCACGAGGGATTGTCCTTTGATTAGTACGGGTGAGAGTGGCTTGCACGCCGACTCAATAAGCCTACCTTCTTGGGGACGAGACCGAGTGGGGGGCTGGGGACATGACAACACAAGATGGAATTCACTCCTTCCCATTTCTAGGAGAAGTAGATGAGTGTTCCCTTAAGTGGTGACTCTGGGACTTTAACAAAGGGATCCCGCCCTCTCAGTGGCCCGAAAGGGACTTTCTGTTTACTGGTTGGACCATAAACAAGTAGTTCATTATAAGAGCATTGGTACTTAAGGAGACAGAGGTAACATAGGGGTAAAACGATAATTTAACCCAACTGTAGTTACGAACACTCGTGAAGGATTGACTTACTGTTATTGGTCAGTATCTGTGGACACATAAACATTCTACAATGAGAAGAGTGTGCAACTGTGGGTCTTTAGTGGAGTGACCCACCGTTAATGAATATTGGTTAACTCGATTAATGACTTTAGTCAGTTAACCTCATATCATTGGAGCTTTTGATCTGTAGGTTCATTAGGTCTCCCTGCTAGCTCGTAAAGAGTAATTGGGAACAATTTTATCTTGAAAGAATTTGAATAGTTCAAATTTATATTGGGAATCAAGTTAATTGTATGAGATACAATTAAGGGGGCTTTGCACAGATAGCAAAATCCGGCAAACATATTGCAAATATAGCAAAAAAATAAAATTATTTGCAGAAATAACAAAAAATACGTTAAATTACAAAAATACCCTTAGTAT
Organism: Luffa acutangula; assembly: GCA_036850905.1. Classification (NCBI taxonomy): domain Eukaryota; kingdom Viridiplantae; phylum Streptophyta; class Magnoliopsida; order Cucurbitales; family Cucurbitaceae; genus Luffa; species Luffa acutangula. The sequence continues at coordinate 20,894,011 of CM072095.1, read as the reverse complement.
CTCCAATAGTCTATCAGCCCCTATTATTGATAGTCACTTATAGACTTCGATTAATCGGAATCTATCAGTGATAAATACTGATAGACTTTGATGATAAGCTTTAATTAACCGGAGTCTATTAGTGATAGACACTGATAGACTTTAATTAATCAGAGTCTATGAGTGATAGACATTGATAGACTTTGATTAATTGAAGTCTATCAGTGTGTATCATTGATAGGCTCTGATAATCATAATCTATAAGTTTTTATCGTGTTTAATTCAAGCCTATCAATGATAGTCACTGATAGAAAACAATTTAATTCAAGGCTATTAGTTCAGTTTAATTCAAGGCTATCAGTTTCTATCCATCAGTTTAATTTAAGTCTATCAGTGATAATCACTAATAGAAAACAGTTTAATTCAAGGTTATCAGTTTCTATCACTGATAGAAATCAATTCAATTTTAATTCAAGGTTATTAGTTTCTATCACTGATAGAAATCAATTCAATTCAAGACTATTAGTTTCTATCACCAATAGAAACACCAATTTAATTGAAGTTTATCAGTTTCTATCAGAAATCAATTTAATTGAAGTTTATTGACTTGTATCACTGATAGAAATTAGTTTAATTCAAATCTATCATTTTCTATCGATGACAGAAATCAGTTAATTGAAGTCTATCAGTTTTTATCCCTGATAGAAATCAGTTAATTATCAATTAATTGAAGTCTACCAATGATTGTCACTGATAGAAATCAATTTAATTGAAATCTATCAGTAAATTACTTTCCATTGCAATCATCTCGGTAATTAGAAACTCATCCAAAATTATTATACTACAATCATAAATTGAAGAACAAATTTAAGTCTCTTGTGGTAATTAGAACATAAAATCCAAAAATAACCATTACGAACAAGTGACTCTTAATCAACAATATAATTTTTAAAGTCTAGCACACAAGCTCCGTGACTACCACCATAAAATTGCTATTCTTGTATTCTTTGTATTTCATTATCTATCAATTATAGTCCGTGATAGACTTCGATCAGTGATAGTTAGTGATAGACTACGATTAACTGGAGTATATCAGCGATATACTTTTATATACCTATACAAACACTCACCAAAATTGCTATTTTTGTATTCTTGACATTCTTGAATTAAAAAGAAGGCCAACAAGAGCTTAGCTCAATTGGCAAACAGAGGGAAAAAAAAGAATATTAATCACACAAGAACTCCAACCTCATAAATGCACAAAAAATAAAAAAATTAAAAAAAAAAAAAAGTGTGTGGTAGAAGGGGAAGAAAGAAAGAAAAAAGAAAAAAAAGAAGAGAAATAGTGATGCGAGGGAAGAAATAAAGAAAAAAAAAAGAGAAATGGTGCGGCAAATAAAGAAAAAAGAAAAACAAAAAAAAAAAAAGAAGAGAAATGGTGCACAAAAAATAAAAAAATAATAATAATAAAAAAAAGAAATCATAACAGCTCATAAATGCACAACAAAAAAAAAAAGAAGAAGAAAGAAAAAAATAAAAAAAGAAAAAAGAAGAAGAAGAAATAAGCTCATAAATGCAAAAAAAAAAAAAAAAAAATCGTATGCACAAGAAAAAATAAAAGAAATCGTATGCACAAGAAAAAAAAAAGAAGAAGAAGAAGAAGAAATAAGGGTAAATGGGAAGGGAGAGAAAAAGAAGGATAAAATGGGAATATTCTAATTTTTTTGCCATATTTGCAATTCTTTTTATTTGGTGCTAAATTTGCTATTATAGATAATTAATTTGTCACCCACTACAATTACTCTACAATTAATATAATGCATGGTCATACATTATAATATAAAGTTTAATTTGTGATTAACTTTATTAAATGAGAAAATAATATATTTGAAAGAGTTCAAATATATGGCTAATTAAATATATGATATTTAATCAGTAAATAAATAAATTAATTATGAATTAAGTTATTATTAAATTTAGTTTAAATGAAATGTGATTTAATTAAACTATATTATATGAGAGATATATATTAGAATATGATTCTAATATGTAATTAATTAAATATGGTAGATGTTTAATTAATTATAAAATTAGTTAATTTTGAATTAATTAATTGCTCAATTTAATTTAGTTAAATATGATTTAATTGAATTAATATTTATAGATTATTTTTAATATGAATATGATTCATATTAAAACTATAGGTTATAAGAGAGATGAAATTTGAATATGATTCAAATGTTTGATTAATTAAATATGTGATGTTTAATTGGTCAAAGAATCAATTGATTATGAATTGATTAATTGTGTGTAGTTTAATTAATTTAATTAAATGTGATTTAATTAATTTTAATTAAAACTATAGCTTCTGTGAGGAATGTGCATTGATATGATTTAATGCATATGTAATTACATTATTACTTGATTAAATAGTTAATTAATTAATGATTAATTAATTGAATCAAGTTTGATTAATTAATTGGACACATGTCATATGATGGTTAATTAATGACACACTTGTCATATGATCGTGTTTTTTCTCATCCTCTCACATTAAGCCCACACGCCTAAGGGGTCATGGTGCAGAGATTCATTCTATAGAATCTCGGTTTTTCGCTCTACTCTCCCTCTCTCATTCTCTCTCAAGCAAAAGACACAGAGAGTTATTTTCTTCTCTGTTTTTCTCATTCCCTCTCAAGATAAAGAATTGGGAGTCCCACCACTCCTTTCCCAACCTCAGAGGATAGTGGAGAAGCACCTGTGGTGGTGTCCGTTGAAGAATTCAGAGTCATCAATGGAGGTATGCTTCTCGTTCTTTAGATTAGATCTAAAATATATGCGTAGCCTTAGGAATTATGAATTCTCTAATTTGTTGCCAATGTACGGTATTTTGATGAACCAAAATTAAATACGATACGGTCCAATTGCGCTTCCGCTTTAACGGAATTGGAAATTCCAGTCCTACATAGGTTCATCCCAATAATACTCTTTTACATCTTTTAAAAACTTCTTCAGCTGTTGAACTGTTGCTTCAGGAGGTTTTAGTCCACTAACTAGGTAATTCACATAGTCTGCAAACCATGAAATTTCAATTGCTTTTACGGCCAATAACTGCTCATCTGCAAACGCCTCTTGAAACTCCAGCCTCTATTCCATTTGTGCCTCTTCCCCAAGGCTTGACAAATGATCTGAAACTTTGTTTTCTGTCCCTTTCCTATCATGGATCTCAATGTCAAATTCTTGCAAAAGAAAAATCCAGCAGATGAGACGAGGTTTGGCATCTTTCTTTGCTAATAAATGCTTTAGAGTTGAATGATCAGTGTGAACCACAACTTTAGTTCCTACTAGCTAAGATCTAAACTTGACAAAAGAATAGACTACTACTACTAGTTCCTTTTCAGTCACGGTGCACTTCAACTGAGCTTCATTGAGCGTCTTGCTTGCATAGTAAATTGGTTGCACAATCTTATCTTTCTTTTGTCCTAAAATTGCTCCTACTGCAAAATCATTTACAACACACATTAGTTCAAATGATTGAGTCCCATTTGGCTCAATCCTGACTGGTGTTGAACTAAGTGCATCTTTCAAAATATTGAAAGCTTGTTCACATTCCTCATCGAATTTGAAAGGTCTATCAACTTCAAGTAACCTACACAAAGGTTTAGATATTGTAGAAAAATCCTTGATAAATCTTCTATAGAAACCTGCATGGCCTAAGAAACTTCTAACATCTCGCACTGTCTCGGGAGGAGGAAGCTTGGATATAAGCTCTATCTTTGCCTTGTCCACTTCATCCCATTTTAGGAGATCTTATGTCCAAGAACTATTTCCTCTTGCACCATAAAATGACACTTTTCCCAATTCAATACTAGGTTAGTCTCTTCACATCTCTTTAACACCTGGTCAAGATTCTTTAAACAACTTGCAAAAGTTTCTCCAAAGATGGAGAAGTCATCCATGAAAACTTCCAACATTCGTTCTACCATGTCCGAAAAGATCGCCATCATGCACCTTTGAAAGGTAGCTGGAGCGTTACATAGTCCAAATGGCATCCTACGAAAAGCAAACGTCCCATATGGACATGTAAATTTTGTATTCTCTTGATCTTCTGGATCTATTGTAATTTGATTATATCCCGAGTATCCGTCAATAAAACAGTAGTAGTCTTTTCCCGCCAATGTATCTAGCATCTGATCTATGAACAACAACGGGAAATGGTCTTTCCTTGTTACTTTGTTAAGTTGATGGTAGTCTATACAGACTCGACAACCTGTCACTGTTCTTGTTGGAATAAACTCGTTCTTTTCATTTTCAACTACAGTCATTCAACCCTTCTTAGAGACGCACTGCACTAGGCTAACCCAACTACTATCTAATATAGGATATATGACACCTGCGTCTAGCCATTTAAGAATTTCCTTTCTGACGACTTCCTTCATGATAGGGTTCAACCTTCTCTGATTTTCAATAGAATTTTTGGCACCTTCCTCTAAATTGACTATGTGCATACAAAATGAAGGATTGATTCCTTTTATGTCTGCAATCGTCCATCTTATAGTCTTCTTGTGGCTTGATAAGACCTGCAACAAAGATAACTCATCTTCATCAGTAAGGTGGGCTGAAATGATAACTGACAAAGTTTTATTCTCTCCAAGGTAAATATATTTCAAATGTTCTGGCAACGGTTTAAGTTCCAAATCTGGGGGGTTCAATCACAAATGGCTGCAGTGGCTTGAATTCTTATTAATTCAACTCCAAAGAGTTTCTTAATGCTTCCACGTGCGCTACTGCTTAGTCAATCTTGATCAGTTCCTCCTTAATTTCTGTCAATTCTTCAATTTTCTGTTCACACACCTCCTTCTCCTCCTCGTCTCCAAGCAAATCTTCCAATGTTTCACCTTTCAACAGTTCCTGCAAAGTAGACAAAAAGAGTTCGTCAATCTCATCAATGACTAAACACTCCTCAAAATCACCTGGACATTTGAGTGCATTCATAATGTTGAACGTGACTTGCAGGTCGTTGACTCTCCTGGTAAGTTCTCCCTTCTAAACATCAATCAAAGTTCTACCTGTCGCTAGGAAAGGTTGACCTAAGATGATTGGTACTTCCTTATCCGCTTCACAATCTAGTATAATGAAATCTTGTGGAAAAACAAACTTGACCACTTTGACTAGCACATCCTCTATCTATCTGATAGGATGTGTAAATGAATGGTATACTAATTGCAAAGTGACAGTAGTTTGTCTTGCTTCTCCAATTCCTAACTGCTTCAAAACTGAGTATGGCATCAGGTTGATACTCGCTCCAAGATCAAACAATGCTCTGCCAACATTCCTTCCTCCTGTGGAGCAGGGAATGGTGAAACTTCTTAGATCCTTCAGTTTTGGGGGGAGCTTGCTTTTAACGAATGCACTGGAGCATTCAGTCAATGCAACTATTTCATATTCACCCAAACGTCTCTTCTTGGATAAGATGTCCTTCGGGAACTTCACATAATTTAGTATCTGTTCAAGCGCCTCCACTAACGAAATGCTGATGTGTAGCTACTTTAAAATGTCTAAAACCTTCTTGAATTGTGTATCTTGTGATGCATATTTAAATCCTTGGGGGTAAGGTGGTGGTGGTCTATAATCTGGATCAATGATGAATATTTCGGTTTTGGTGATGGTTGCAATTTCATGTTCTTTCTCTTTTCTTCGAACTTTCAAATTTTTCTTCCAAGGCTTCTGGCTCCTTGGTCTTTTCTGAAACAACTTCATTTCTAACAATTTCTTTATTAACTTATGGCTCTCTCTCTTTAGGCTTTTCTACAACTTCTTCTAGGACTTTCTGGTCTCTTGATCAATCAGGTATACTGATCCATCATACTCCAATCCACTTCTCAAGGTCACTGCTTTACATTGCTCCTTCCCTTCACGGTGAAGATTTTCTATCTTGCTTGGCTATGCTCCTTATGGTCTATTCCTTATTTCTTGAGCTAATTGTCCTATCTAAATCTCCAAGTTCCTTAGTGTGGCTCCTTGACTCTGAATAGTGGCATCTTTCCTTGCCATGTACTCTGACGGGACTTGTCGAGGGTCCCGACCAAATGAGATTTATAATTCCACAGCACTAAACTACTTGTTGTAGTAGTGGTCGGGGTAGAACACAGGGAAAGGGGATTCTCGCAGATCACAGGTTTTTGTGCTACAGAACAGGGGGATTTTTTATGGGAAAAGTGAAACGAAAGCAAAATACATAAATAAAAATAGACCACATGAGAAAGAGGCAGATAAAATAGAAATTAGCGTTAGAAAGGCAAAAATAACAGATGCAACAAAAATCATTGGATTCAAGGGGTTCGTTGGATTGATTGATTAATTGTCTTCTTTGCTTGCTCTAAAGGTCAATTCTACACAATTTTTATGAACCCGACATGCTTCTTGGTAAATCGGATTCTACATCCTCCTTACATGTGCTAATCAACTAATTAACCTGTTAGCCCGCATGATTAATTAATTGATTAATATAATATTGTGCTTGCTTCCCCTCAAATTTCGCCCGCATGATTAGACCGCTAGCCCACAAATCTAATCTAACTAACCGAATAAATAACCCGTTAGCCTACGTGATTATTTACCAAATAAGTTGCATTATGAACAAGAGTCCGAAATTGTAAATACAAATCAAGAAAATAAATTCCTAGATTAATTTAACAACTTCTTCATGCTTCCTAGGTTCTATCGAGCGACCTATGCAAGTTCGTATAGAAAAATGCAAAGGAATGATTCAAACCTAGTGGCTATCTCAAATAACTAATAAGCATTCAAAGGCAATGGTTTAAATGGGAAAACATGGATGAACATGAAAACAGTGCATAATTATATAAGTTCAAGCAAGCTCAACCAAGCGAAAGAATCAATACAATCTAACTACATCCCAAGGTTCGAATGAAAACAAACTTAAGCTAGCATAATGGAAAGGTACAAGGCAAAACTAATTAAGAAATACATTCTAATCATGTCACACCCCTTCCCAAACTACCTGCTAGCTTAGTCAGGGAGATGGCGTGAAGGCAACAGACGTCGTCCTCCTCTAACGATACCTATTGACCCTGTTGAATCGTTAAACCTGATAAACATACTAGTCTTAGAAATATAATACTTTACACGTAACAAAACACACCGGAATCCCTGATAACCGTTAGACATACATGAAGTGCATCCCTGACATAACTCGGTTTGGAAAATAACGTGATAGAGATATCACAACCAAAAACGTATCCAACTGATGTTTACCCAACCATGACATCTAGTGCTTAGACAAACATAAACTATTTAGTTCTTACAAAGAAATTTACAATACAAACAGACACAATATTCAACTCCACTCACGTACTGGAGCTTGATCAAGAAGCTTTTAGCAGAAAAAAGACTTTGGTAGTTATCAGGCACTAGGAGCTCGATCTCTACCTGAAAAGTGGGAAAACATTTTGGAAGAGTGAGCTATACGAAGCCCAGTGAGTGACTAAATTTAAAACTATAAATCTGCAAATCAGAACACGCGACAAACCCTTAAACATATAAATATGTTCAATGAAAGCATTAAACATAAACGTGTAACGATAAAAGCTTTCTCAAATATTCTGCAAGTACGTCATTAAAATCTAGCAAGGCATATCAAGTATCTAAAGCATTTTAACTAACATGACAAATCAACATTGTGTAGGGCATGTCTAGTACAACCAACGTTTACTAGCTCTACGATGTAGTGGGGCCCGCCCAACACTCCCATCGTCTTTGTCATAGTGGGGCCCGCCCAACACTCACGATAGCATCGTTATCACGGAGTACACTTGTTGCAGTTCTAAAGTGGTTAAAAATATGAGATAAATTAACTCCAGAATACTGTGCAAGTATACACAATCTAGCAGCAAGTGATAAGTATTTATCATATCCACAGGGTCTTGAAATGCCTACCTCTATTCATTTAATTTTCCTTTTTAGTGATTTCAAAAGGTTGGTTAAATTGATTGGGTTTTTAAAATGCTGAAACAAAAGATATGCGAAAGCAGTTAATGATTACAATAGAGAAAACAGAATGGAAACAGACACAGGTTAAGACTTTTGTAATTGTTTATAAAGATGCTCCAGCAATTCTTTTGATCTGTCAATCTCATGTAGTATTATCAGCGAGATCCTCCCGAAACTCCGGATTTTTTGGAATATGTTTCAACTCCAATGAAGCACTACCGATCAAGCACTAGGCAACTGGCTATTCCTAACTTAGTCACTGGCGTTCACCAATACATAATGATCTAGCGTGATTTATTGCCACACAACTCCTAAATCATCCAAGAAACTAGGAGAAGCTATACATATCGGCTAGCTAGGCGGGCACATAATGAAATTAAAGATCAACAATAATTCAAGATGATCATGATCAAATAGAATCTCCAGATTTATAAACATAACAATCACATAATTCTTAACCTATGCCTACAAAGCAATTAGTTCATGATTGAAAACATCAAACACGTTACAATCTCGATAAGCACACCCATAATGCGAAATAAACAAGAAATACTAATCCTTCTCAGCAAATGGGGATGAAACGGCTGCTCCAAACCACCAAGAACATGGAAGAACCTCATCTTCTTGAGTGGAATCGCAAATGGTCTTCTAAGGTCTCCATTTTGCCGTCAATTCGGCCTCCAGCCGATTGATTCGGTCTCCCAGTCGTGAAATAAATTTATCTCTGACGGCTCCCTCCTTTTATAAGATGAGATCTAACCTAATTAGGTTAATTTAGACACGTGGATGGCTCTCCTTGCTCCTTTATCCCGAGAATAACTTAACATAATTCAGTTCATTAAATTGACTAACGAGCTGTGACGTGGCAGTTTTGCTCCCAGCTTTGCTGCAACACAGAATTTGCTCCCTCAAGTCGCTCAGCAATATATTCTGCACAAAATAACTTTCAAAGCATCCATTCTTCCAAATGGGTTAAAACATGTAATGTATATCTAAAAGCAACCATATTTAGCACAAAAGACACACAAATCAATATAGAAATAAGGTCTAAATAACTCCCTTTTGGAGAGTTATCATACCCCCAAACTTGAACTATTGCGCGTCCCGAGCAATACTAACTCACCTTCCCTTAAGAATTCAAAACATTAGACAAAGCATAACTCAATCAAAACGAATATTCCAACACTACGTTCAACCTTTACCTGAGCATTCTGCAAAACCAAGGATTGCTGCAGCAAAATAATTCTTCCGGCATGGACAAATAATCACCACTTTTAACTCAATTCTAAGAACTTGCCACAACCTAACTCTATTATCAGACATATTAAAACACATTTTTAAGGGGTTTATATTTTTGTTTTTTAGACTTAAAGCAACCCTACAGTCATAAGCTCTTAAGCATGGGATGACCCACTTTATGGTGCAGTTATACCCTTGCCTCAAACTCATCACCAACTAGGCTAAATACTCATTACTAAGCTAAAAAATCTTTAGTTATTCTATCCCTTGCTTCTCAGAATGGCGACATTTTATGATGAAGCTCACCTAAGCCCTGGGAGACAGAAAACTGCTAGATTATCATTCATCCTTCAAAACTTTTTCTCTATCAATTTTCTCAGCAAAATTTTCCAAAATTTTTCTTTTCAGCAAATAATTTTTTTTATCATTTTCTTATATATTCTCCTAGGTCATCTTTTGACGCAAAGACAAACTGTGAGTGTCACAAATGTCCCTGGTTACTCAACAACCTAGAAAAAGTATTATGAAGGAGAGGAATGCTCGGGCAAAACAAGCGGAGTAGCTAAAAGTCCCCCAAACTTAAATTATTCATTGTCCCCAATGAATTAGCAACATGATAAGTATACCCCCAAACTTAATTTTTTCTACCTGAATTTTAAACTAAGCGTGGGACTAAGATTATGCTTAAGGTGGATCAAATAAGACAATGCTACCTCAGAACTTTTTGCTGCAGTCATAACTAGGCTAGAAGGAATGCTAAAGCAAAAGGTTTCCGGAGATCAAAACACCTTGATCTAATTAAGCTAACTAGTCCAATCTTCAAAAATTCAAAAGAAAATTAAGTTAGATACTTAGATGTGTCAAACAAACCAATATTTGATTTCATTAAAGATCAAGATCAAAGATTTACGTAATTATGACAGAGAGATTTTAAAGCAGCAGGTAAAAACAAAGAAACAGAACATAACATAAGCAGAAAGAACGCAACACATGCAAAACGAGCACGCAAAATCATTCATCAAAATAATTGCTCGAAGAAACTGAAACTTCCCTTTAATTCTTCTTTATGTTCAGGCTCTAGTTTTCTTCTTTCTCTCAAATGATGGGCGGGGGTGGAATGCATAGGTTCATAAGATCATCAGGGAAAATTGGGAAGGTTTGATATTGCTTAGCAACATTCACTTGCATAGCCCTCCTTAGTGTGGTGTCCTTTCAAAGATCATAGCTCTAGTAGGCTTGAAGTTGTCTCTCAATGAATTCTAGCCTACTGAGAACCATCTCAAGTTGCTCCAGCACTCTATGGACACCTCACAGTAAACCACCCAGGCGTGACTCACCTGTCTGAAGTCTAGCAGTGTCCATAATCCCCTTGTCAAAAAACTTAATATCACTGGAACTCTCTGGGATTCTGAACCTTCAAGTGCACTCGATCATGGAAGATAGTGGAGTCATGCGTTCTAAGTAATAATCTCTGCTTGATAAAGTCGAGCAAAGTGTTATTCTCACACTTCAAGTATGTTAACGTGAATGTTCTTACCCTCATCCTTGACAACCTCCACTGGAAATTCATTTGCTCGTTTGAGGAAGCAACTAATATTGCATTAAAAATAGTGTAGGGGAAGTCTTGTAAATTAAACAGAGAATTAATCACTATATGGCTCCAGTCGACAACAACTCTACGAACAATAATCAAGAATCCTTCATTTTCATCGATGTAGGCATATAACTCCCATTCTAGTAAATCAACAGTGGGCTCCGGTTTTTCGCACAACCGTTTCCAACCGTGATTAGTGATGTCCGCTCAAGGAAAATATGGGAACTCTTTGCCATCATCGAAGTCGCGCTCCATTAGAACATTTCGCTTCAAGACTTCTTGATATTTTTGTCTTGCCTCTTCATGGATAAATCTCCCGTACCGAAATCTTTCATCAAGCTCAACTTCTTCACTTAGTTCCATCTCAGTCTCAACAGTCTCAACATTTTTTCCTTGCTTGTGTTTTTCTTTTCCTCACAATAATAATACACACAGAAAAAATCACATCAGTAGTAATAAAAGATAAAAGTGAAAAACGTACCTGATGGGAGATTGTATAAATAGGGCACTAACTCAAAGATCTTCAACAAATAATTAGCCCATATTTATCTCTTAATTAATTTAAGTTACCGTTTTAACATCATGATTTCATGAAAAATTTAATATCTGTACAACGGTAAGATCTTCCATTTACTGTGCTCCCTCTGTGTGTAACAACCATAACGCCAGTTGCCATTTGCTCAACACATGATATCTATGGTAACTAATTGCATGCCCACTTAATTATCATGCTAAAAAAACTAAAATCTCAACGGCAAAATTATAATCTTATCTCACAAAAAATCTTAATCGAATAAAATCTCTGATCTTCTCAACAAAACTATGAAATCAAATCTTTTTTTTTTAAAAAAATAACATCCACAAGATATATTATTTTAAATCTGGAAAAATCTTTCGAAAATAAAATTCTTTGGAATCAAATCTAAACTAACCAACAAAAAATAAAAATTAATAATAATAAATAATAATAAAAATCTAAGAGAATAAAAATCATATCAAATCAAAATAATATAAAAACAGAAAATAAATTTTAAAAAAAACGTAATCCAATAATGGGAGCTTCTGGTTAGATTGTTGAAATTTTGCTCCCTCAAAACCTACTGTCCTTTAATCTGCCAGCAACTTCAGAGACGAATATTTCAACATTAAATCAGGAAGATATATTATTAAAAATCTAAACTAAACAGAAATTAAAAATTCAAACTGCAATTAAATCTAAACAGAACTAATCCGATTAAATTAAGAATTAAATCGACCAAAATAAAATTAAATAAATAAAACGAACATAAAATCTAAGAAAATACCAACGAATTAAAATAAATCAGATAAAATTGAAATCAATAAAATCTAATTCAAATTAATTCAAACTAGAATAAACTCCACGAAATAAAATAAAACCACAGCAACACTAGGAGCTAAAAATATTGCAATATGAAATGCTCCCGCAAAACTCATGCTTTCTCATTCATTGACCAATTTTAGGGAAGGATATTTCGAAGGAAACTCCTCCCCCCATAATGCTTTATTCGCTGTCCTTTTACTTTAAACTCACAGCCATCATCAACACATTGTCTAACCATAGATGCAACATTCGATAAATAGAACTTCACCTCAAAGAAAAATTCTTTCATATGTCTTTTTGATAAACCAGGAGGCAAATTTCCAAAATCAAGGTAATTGGAAAAGTCATCATACCAAGGTATGAGCTACAGTAAGTAACCGCTCATCAAGGAAGGATTTCCTAATCTTGGGTTGTTGGAGCAATGCCAATGAATTACAAGGTTCAATAGGCTTGGATTTCTCATCTATTGGCTCTAAGGATTCAAAATTCCTCTTAAAACTAGAAATCTCACCTACATCTTTTTGCTCATGCTCCAATCCACCTATTTCCAAATCCTAAATTTGGATTTCTCCAAATTTTTGGGTATGGTACTCCATCAATTGCTTCTCAAAGCGGTCCTCAACAATCTCATCCAACACCTGAATGCACGAGCAATCCTCAAGATCATTAGGATATTTCATTACATCAAACATATTGAACTTCAACTTTTGGTCATGCACCTTCATTGTAAGCTCTCCTTGTTGGACATCCATCAACAATCGGAGTTGCCAAAAATGGAAGGCCAAGAATAATTGGGACATTCTTATTTACTTTATAATCTAGAATAATGAAATCGACAGGAAAAATAAATTTATCTACCTGGACCAGAATATCCTCAATTTTGCCTGCAGGATATGTGATAGACCTATCTGCTAATTGGAGTGTAACTGTGGTAGGCCTAGTTTCACCTATTCCTAACTTTCGATAAACTGAAAGAGGCATAAGGTTTATGCTTGTGCCTGAATCACAATGTGCTCTCCCCAACTCCTTTCCACCTATGGAGACAGGAATAGTGAATGATCCTAGACCCTCAACCTTGGAAGTTAGCCCATTCTTAAGAATAACACTACATTCCTCAATAAGAGTCATAGCCTCAAACTCTCTGTTGAGCGATTTTCTGCAAGCGCACGGGTCGTCACAAGTAATATAAAACGGTAGGTAATACCGAGTATCGAATCCTCAGGGAAATTGAATTGATTCCATTAAGTACCAAGAATCATCATGTTTTAATTTTATTTAGAAGATCAACTCGAATGATAGTGCGAAAATTAGAGGAATTAATAAAAATAAACATGTAATAATGAAATGAAAATATCCAATTAAGGGGGGGGGGGCTTGACCTAGGGTGTTATCTAGCTTCTTGGATTTGCAGCTCAAATACATAGATGCATGAAACTAATAATCAACAATCCCATAAATCTAGAAGTAATTACAAGCGGATTTCTCTTTCAAGCTCCTCCACATCTCATACTAACATAACTAATTTATGTGTCCATCTCCTTAGTTAATCATAGTATGGCATTATGCAACTTCATAATCAATTTCTAACCATTCTCTTTCACTCTCGTGTTCCAAGCAATCGTTAGCCATGCAATTAGGATCTAATCTATTTTCTCTCTGTCGAGTATCAATTTAGACCATCAGAACAATTAATCCGTGATCAAGAGATTAAAAGCATTAAGCAAAAATTACATAGATGAAATTTGAAGACATTCATTACATAATCCAAGTAATTGCGCTACAATATCCAATTAACTAGAATAACAACCCTAGGTCTCAAGATCTACTCACAAATGGAAATAATTGTGCCAAAATGATCTTGATCCATAAGCCTAACTCAAATTAAAATAAGGAATTACAAAGAAGTAAGGAAGAAAAAACCGATAAGTTGATCCCAAGCTCCCATCCCGATCATCTCGAATACCGAGCCTTGGAATCTCGCTCAATTCCACCTTTTTCCTCATAATTCTTCTCACTTTTTCTCTCTATTGAGCTAGGGGAGAGCTCCCCCAAATTTTTTGGGATGCCTTGAACCCAATGGAAGGGGCCTTTTCATAGTGAAAGGGGCTGGAACTTTCTTGCTGAACAAGTCGACAGCGTCTCGACGCTACGTCACAGCGTCTCGACGCTATGACATCATGTTGTCTTGGGGCAGAAGTCGTCGCAGCGTCGCGACGCTACCGCGATTTTGGAGCGCGCTTTGCTGATCACCTAGCGTTGAGACGCTACGGTCCTAGCGTTGAGACACTAGGCCTTCTAGAAGCCTTATTTGCAGATTTTTGCCTCCTTTTTTTCAAACTTTTGGGATTTTTAGGCCTCCCACTTTAATTATCTTCAATTCTTAGACCTTAGGGCTTGGATCTTCAATGATTATTCTTTAAATTGCCCAAAAAGTCTTCAAATTCATCCAAATTCTCTTAAAATCTCAGTTTTGCTTCTCGAACCCGGTTTTCTGTAAAATCAACATAAAAATACATTAAAATTCTCAATTCATGAACAAAACTAGCTGAAATTAATAGGAAAATTATGACATTTTTGTATGTCATCACTCTCCTAATCTCTTCTTTTTAGTCAATATGTCCTTAAGAAATTTTGCATAATTTGACATTTGTTCTAAAGCCTCTACTCGGGGTATATTTATATGAAACTGCTTAAGAATCTCTAAGAACTTCTTAAATTGAACATCATGATTCTTAGGTTTCTGCCTTTAAGGAAAAGGTAAGGGTGGGTTATAGGGTGGGGGTGGCATATAAGGTGGTTCCACATCTGGAACAGAACCAGATGCCCTAGCATCATTATTGCTGCCTCCAGTACCTTTACCAGACTCCAACTCTTTCTCAACAACAACATTTTTATCACAATTCTTCTCTATATCCTGGGGTTTACTAGGCTCTTTCCTCTCTTCTAGTGGCTTACCACTCCTTAAAGTCACTGCCTGCACCTGCTTCTTACCTTCCCTTATAGGGTGTTCAATATCTGAAGGAATGTTCCCTTGAGGTCGTGCCTTCAGCTCATTAGTTAGCTGGCCCATTTGCAATTCCAGGGCTCTCATTGAAGCTTGATTACTTTGAATTGCGGCATCAGTATGAGCCATATATTCTTTCATCATTGCCTCAAGAGAACTCTCTGAATTTTGCTGGGGCAAAGCCTGCTTATTTTGCTAGGGCAATGCCTGTGATTTAGCAAATCCAGACTGGTTCACCACCTTTTTCTGTGCTTGGGGGACTTGCAAATTACTTCCTTGTCCTACCCATGCAAAGTTGGGGTGGTTATGCCAACCTAGATCATAAAAATTAGAATATGAGATATTCCTCTAATTACCTGCAAAAAACACAAAAGCTAGATTGTTAGGACAAAACTCATAATTATTCTCTTCACCACAATAGACACAAGATTTGGCTGCCACTTGAAGCTCCACCACTGGCGGCTGCTGAACATTGCTTACCACCGTTATGTTTTTAAGAGCGTCAGCTAATGCTGCAATATCGGCCCTAATGGTAGACACACCATTAACTTCTATCACACTTTTAACTTTCTTACTAGATCCTTTTACATTTGACCATTGACAACTGTAGGTTGATATTCTCTCTAAAATCTCATAAGCTTCATTAAAACTTTTTGCCAAAAGAGCCCCTCTCGCAGAAGCATCAACCATACACTGGGTTGCTATGTTTAACCCATTGTAAAATATCTCTATTTGAATACAATATGGTAAGCAGTGGTAGGGACACTTTCGCAAAAGCTCCTTAAACCTTTCCCAAGCCTCACTAAAAGTTTTTTCCTCATTATGCCTAAATCTCACTATCTCACTCCTCAACTTAGCACTCCTAGTTGGTGGAAAATACTTACTAAGAAATTTCTCTATTAGCTCATTCCAACTACTTATTGATCCTCGAGTAAGAGAATTTAACCACGCTTTTGCTCCATCTCTAAGAGAATAAGGGAATAGGGTTAATCTAAGGGAATCTCTCGACACTCCCTAAATATAAAATGAATCACTAACTCCTAGAAAAGACTTAAGATGAAAATGAGGTTCCTCAGATGATAAACCATGGAATTGGCCAATCATCTATAACATGTGAAACATGACCGGTTTCATTTCAAAGTTTGTTGCCTCAATAAATGGACGCATTATCACTGGATTTAACTCGTCAACTATTGAAAAAACATACTCTCTGATGGCTCTATCCCTATCATTTGCTACAAGGATAAGATTCTTAGCCTGATTATTTTGCTGTCCATTTTGCTTCAACGGCGGACTTTGCTGCATCACACGATAACTCTTCGAGATTCACTTGAACTTCTTGAAAAACTAATCCCAATGGGATCACTCATACACCAAAGTCACACCTACAAAACAAAAAAAACAATCAAAAAGTTCACGCACCAAATCACGAAAAAATACACAAAAAATAAATGAATCAAATAAAATAATTTCAAGTCCCTGGCAATGGCGCCAAAAACTTGTTCCAGTTCTGAAGTGGTTAAAAATATGAGATAAATTAACTCCAGAATACTATGCATGTATACACAATCTAGCAGCAAGTGATAAGTATTTATCATATCCACAAGGTCTTGAAATGCCTACCTCTATTGATTTAATTTTCCTTTTTAGTGATTTCAAAAGGTTGGTTAAATTGATTGGGTTTTTAAAATGCTGAAACAAAAGATATGCGAAAGTAGTAAATGATTACGATAGAGAAAACATAATGGAAACAGACACAGGTTAAGACTTCTGTAATTGTTTATAAACATGCTCCAGCAATTCTTTTGATCTGTCAATCTCATGCAGTATTATCAGCAGGATCCTCCCGGAACTCCGGAATTTTTGGAATATGTTTCAACTCCAATGAAGCTCTACCGATCAAGCACTAGGCAACTGGCTATTCCTAACTCAGTCGCTGGCGTTCACCAATACAAAATGATCTAGCGGGAATTATTGCCACACAACTCCTAAATCATCCCTGAAACTAGGAGAAGCTATACATACTGGCTAGCTAGGCAGGCACATAATGAAATTAAAGATCAACAATAATTCAAGATGACCATGATCAAAGAATTTCCAGATTTATAAATATAACAATCACATAATTCTTAACATATGCCTAAAAAGCAATTAGTTCATGATTGAAAACATAAAACACGTTACAATCTCGATAAGCACATTCATAATGCGAAATAAACAAGAAATACTAATCCTTCTCAGCAAATGGGGATGAAACGGCTGCTCCAAACCACCAAGAACATAGAAGGACTTTGTCTTCTTGAGTGGAATCGCAAATGGTCTTCTTAGGTCTCCATTTTGCCGTCAATTCGGCCTCCGGCCTATTGATTCGGCCTCCCAGTCGTGAAATAAATTTATCTCTGACGGCACCCTCCTTTTATAAGATGAGATCTAACCTAATTAGGTTAATCTAGACACGTGGATGGCTCTCCTTGCTCCTTTATCCCGAGAATAGCTTAACAGATTAAATTGGCTAACGAGCTGTGAGGTGGCAGTTTTGCTCCCAGCTTTGCTGCAGCACAGAATTTGCTCCCTCAAGTCGCTCAGCAATATATTCTGCACAAAATAACTTTCAAAGCATCCATTCTTCCAAATGGGTTAAAACATGTAATATATATCTAAAAGCAACCCTATTTAGCACAAAAGACACACAAATTAATATAGAAATAAGGTCTAAATAACTCCCTCAGGCTCAATATCTCAGTCATGTAGTCAATAAAAGTCTTAGAAAATCACATGAAAACATAAAACATGCCTGCTTATCTTTATCTTTTGTAAAACTCAAGCTTACTCAGCTTGCTCGTGGAAAACTGAAAATCTTAAACAATACTCGCTAAAACATACTTTGCTTAAAATGATATCGTTTCAACTACTTTTCAGAAAGTCAATAATCACATGCTCGTATATAAATCTCATTAGAAAATCTAGGCTCAAAACTTATGCTTGAAACCATTCATAGAAATCATGTAACATTCATAATTTCATATTCAAGCATGTAAACCATTTAAGCATAAACAACAGTTTAGAAATCATTTTCGAAATTCGTTTTGTCACTCAAAGTCTTGGCTAGTTCCCTGGTCTGTAGACTCGGTCTATTTCCTCTTGGCCTATCAAACAACAAAAACAGAGCATTAGAACCATAAATAGTCTTGTCTTTCTATGCTCATAAATTCTAAACTCTAAAATTAAAATCAAACTTTACACCCTTTTTCCAGATTTTCCAGATTCACTATCCTAACTTCCAACACTCATAACTTCCTCAATACTTAAACCAAAATTAGTTTCCTATATATAAAACTCTTCATTTTGGAACCCTCTAAAACTTACCTGAAGGAATGAAAACGCGATTCCTAACGGATTTGCCCAGAACTCGCCCGAACTCAGTAAAACCAGATTCGTGCTTCTCTGCTACCCTCTACTTTTCTCCTGAAATTAAACCTACTTCTAGTCATTTTCGACTCACAAATTCTGCATGAAAGTTATAGGAAATTGAATAAGATTTCCAACTATACCCAATTGAGCTTCTAATTCAACTTGTACACCCCAGAATGTTCGAAAAACAAGAGAAAACCAGAGATCCTTCTGATTTGCACAAAAATTATGTGCTCTGTTTTCCTTTTCAATAACCATTAACTTAACATCGGATTTAGCTCAAGCTTCCTTCATGAAATTTGTTAGAAAATTGATTACCGTTCAAGAAAGTCAGGCCTCACCTCTTAGTTCTTCTTGTGTAGCTCAAACCAAATTAAAAACCAGAGATAGGCAGGTTGAACCCAGATTTTTCCATGGTTGCACCTGCATTGGCTTTTCCTTTCTTCTTCAACCTTAGACCTGCAGCAAACTTCGTCTTCCTCTTCCTTCACTCTCTCTCTCGAATTGCTATGAAAATCTGATGGAAATGATGGAGAAAATGGTTGAAATAAATCCTTGGCGGTGGTGGAGTTTACCTTTAAACAATAAGCACCGAAAGTGCTGTTTTTTTCCATTTTCTTCTTCTTCTTTTTCCCTCTTTCCTTTGCTTTTCTTTTCATTCCTTTTATTTCCATCAACTTCCTTTTCATTTTCTTTGTTTTTGTTGTTTTTTTTTTAAATTAATAAATTCCAACAACTTTAATCCAACAGTGAAACCACAATGAAACCACACAACTTTGCCATTTTCTTCAATAATGAACAACAACAACTTTAATCCAACTTCAACAATAGATGACAAGAGAAAATAATCCAAGGGAAGTCTTGGGTTTACAAATCAGTCTAGGAATCAAAGAAATAAAGAAATACAACAGAGAAACGTGCTGAATACAGAGAAAATAAAAAATTCTAACCTAACGACGAACTAAACTGAAGCCCTATATTTATAATAAACATCGTAGCGTGGAGACGTTAGGAATCAGTGTCGAGACGCTATGGATATTCCACTCTGTATCAAAATCGCGTTGGCGTCGAGACGTCAGGGTCAGCGTCCCCCTATTCAGCCTTGCTGACTTTTTTCTCAGTTTCTTTCAGTCTTTCTCGGTATGGGGTTTCAACCTTTTGACTCTTGGTGTAGTTCTTCCGGCCCGCTTTAATCCATTTGGGTCTTTTCACCTCCTCGTCTTCGAAGAACTTCGAGATGACTCCAAAACTCTTTAATTGGCCCGAATTGACACCAATTTGTGTGGTTGGCTCCTAATTGAAGGATCGTATGACAACACTAGGGGGTGTGAATAGGGTTGCTTAATAAAATTTTAAACTTTTTCTTTGTGCTAAATTAAACAAAATTAATTTAATTTAAACTAATTTAATAAGCACTCTAAAATATGCAATAAATATTTGACAATTTTCCTAGGTATGCAATCTACTCATAAAAATAAAATAGCGGAAATTAAACGAGTAGAGAGAAAGAGATAACACCGGAAAATTTTATAGTGGTTCGGAAATCCCTACTCCACTCCTCAAGACTCATTCTTGGGTATTTTACTACAACGACTCTCTTACGGGTGAGAACCAAACCGACTCTATTTAGAGGTTCAAGAGTAAACATCTATCGATCCTTTTACAAGTTCAGGACCCAACCTATACCGATCTTTTGAAACGGGTTCAAGATCAAACCATTATGATCCTTTTAACTGGGTTCAGGATCAAGCCACAACAAATCCTTTTTCGGGTTAAGGATTAAACCACTCACTCAATTCCTAAGGTGCACCTGATAACTGTCTGAAAGGTAGTTATTTAGGCCTTGATTATATAGGGATTTGTGTGTCTTTTGTGCTTAATAGGGTTGCTTTTAGATTAATATTATATGTTTTAACCCATTTGGAAGAATGTAGGCTTTGAAAGTTATTTTGTGCAGAAAATACTACTGAGCGACGTGAGGGAGCAAAATCTGTGCTGCAGCAAACCTGGGAGCAAAACTGCCACGTCACAGCTCGTTAGCCAAGTTAACAAACCGACTTCTGTTGAGTTATTTTCGGGATAAAGGACCGAGGAGAGCCTGCCATGTGCCCAATTTAACCTAATTCTCATCTTATAAAAGGAGGAGCCGTCAAAGATAAAGGCATTCACGATTTGGAGACCGAATCAATCGGCCGGAGGCCGAATTGACGGCGGAATGGAGATCTAAGAAGACCATTTGCGATTCCACTCAAGGAGACAAAGTCCTTCTATGTTCTTGGTGGTTTGGAGCAGTCGTTTCATCTCCCCAATTGCTAAGAGGATTAGTATTTCTTGTGTATTTTGCATTATGGATGTGCTTATCGAGATTGTAACGTATTTTATGTTTTCAATCATGAACTAATTGCTTTGTAGGCATAGGTTAAGAATTATGTGATTGTTATATTTATAAATCTGGAAATTCTATTTGATCATGATCATCTTGAATTATTGTTGATCTTTAATCTCTTTATGTGCCCGCCTAGCTAGCCGGTATGTATAGCTTCTCCTAAGTTCAGGGATGATTTAGGAGTTGTGTGGCAATAATTCACGCTAGATCATTGTGTATTGGTGAACGCCAGTGACTGAGTTAGGGATAGCCAGTTGCCTAGTGCTTGATCGGTAGAGCTTCATTGGTTTTGAAACATATTCCAAAAAATCTGGAGTTCCGGGAGGATCCCACTAATGATACTGCATGAGATAGACGGATCAAAAGAATTGCTGGAGCATCTTTATAACAATTACAGAAGTCTTAACCTGTGTCTGTTTCCATTATGTTTTCTCTGTCGTAATCATTTACTGCTTTCGCATATCTTTTGCTTCAACATTTTAAAAACCCAATCAATTTAACCAAACTTTTGAAATCACTAAAAAGGCAAATTAAATCAATAGAGGTAGGCATTTCAAGACCCTGTGGATACAATAAATACTTATCACTTGCTGCTAGATTGTGTATACTTGCACAGTATTTTGGAGTCAATTTATCTCATATTTTTAACCACTCCAGAATTGCAACAGCACCCACACCTTATTACAAGTTCTCAATAATAAATAAAAGAAGGAAAGAACCTCACAAAATAAAATACCGCTTGAAGACAAGATACACACAAATAAGTGCACTCACAATTCTCACTCAAAAACTCCTCACAAAATTTAAATAGGTCGAATTAAGAATATGGGAGGATTTTTTATTAGGAGAGTAAGAGACTTGAAGGCTTAAATTTGATCAATTGAGTGTGTGTTGGAGGAAAAGAGAATGACTCAATTTATAGATGGAGAAATTGAATTTTGGCTATTGGATTAAATTCAAAATGGATGGTGGAGATTTGATTTAATGAGAATGGAAAGAATTTTGAATTTAAAAATGATATTTGAAAGATTGAAATTAGGAGATTTTGAGAATAAAATAGGGATTTCAAAGGATATGAAATTTGGAAAGAATTCAAATTTGAATGAGGTGTAATTGATGAATTTATGGAGAAATTTGGATTAAGGAAAATGAAAAAATGAAGCTAAAAAATTTCTCAAAAATGGTTGAAGTGCTCTCCAAGATAAGTAGTATTTTTCAGAATCTTTTCCCATTTATTTTATTATTATTAAAATTCGCTGCTACGTGTCACATGGTTATTGGTCCACGTTCTCCACGTCATCTGCCACGTCAGTAAAGGTGATCGTTTGGAGTGCCATGTCATCAAATTTTGACCATTGTGTGCCATGCCATCCGCCACGTCAGATGCCACGTCATCACGGTGTCGTGTCACTGCCACGTAGGATTTTCCCTTCCAATCTTCTTTTGCTTGTAATTCTCTCGTTTGAACTCTGATTCGAGCAATTCAAGTTGCATTGGAATCGTCTTTCCAAGCTCTAAATTATGAACACTTTAAACACTAAAATAATTAGTAAATTAATGTTTGTTATCATCAAAACATATAGTATGATTGAAGCTCGTAAAGCTAACACTAATGTCACCCATGCTCAAAGTACCTAAAATTAAGACAATTAAAGCATAAAATTCTTCTAACAAGCTTAGATTAGAGGTAATAAAATACCACGAATCTGGTGCTATCATACTCCTTCATTTGAGCCCCTAAATTTGACTCTTGATTAGTGTTCTGAACTTGTGTTGGCTGGAAACTTTTCTACTGTTGATGCTGTGTAGGTTGAGAATTGAATCCCACCGAAAGTTTTCAAAACTGGTTTGCACCGACATTGTTGGTACTAGTTTGCCTTCCACATAAGAAATTCGGATGATGTCTCCATCTTGGGTTGTAGGTAGCTGCATATGGATTCCAACGATTCTGATTTCCTTGTTGTCCGACATAGAAACAAAATCGGATTTTAATGGACAATAATTTGTAATATGTTCCTCAGTATAAATATCACAACATGGAGAAGAGATAACATTGACGGGAGCAATATTCGCTAGATTTCCCATGGCTAAGTTTTTCATCATGTTATGGATAACATTGATCTGAGCTTGCATGGTAGAATTTGCTTCTGTGTCTACAGCTTTAACTGGATTCTTCAAAATGGTCATTTCATTCTCTCCCAAATGTCGGTTATTTGTGGTTATGGTATCTAAAATAGCATGTGCCTCATTCGAAGACTTCTTCAAGAAGGATCCATTTGCAGACTCGTTGACCAAGGCTTTCGAAGCTTGATCAAGCCCACTATAGAAATGCTCAAGGATAATGCAAGCAGGCAAACCATGATGAGGACACTTTTGGACTACCTACTGGAATCTCTCCCATGCTGCATCCAAATGCTCATTATAGGGATTGTCTAAAAGCAATGATCTCCGCTCTACATTTTGTATTCTTATTGGATGGAAAAAGCTTCTCTAAGAACTTTTCTGCTAAATCATTCCAGGATGTGATGGATTTTGATGGAAATGAATTGAATCACGCCTCTACATTTCCCTGAAACGAAAAAGGAAAAAGTTTATGTTTCAACGTATCTTCTGGAACACCTGTAACTTTGAATGAACTACAAATTCTTAAAAACTGTTAAATATGCTTATGAGGATCTTCGCTTGGAAGTCCTGAAAACTGGCCCATAGTGTTGAGCATCTGAAACATCACCGGCTTCAACTCAAATTCTGGTGCTTCAATTGGTGGCTTATGTATTCCTGGATTCAGAGTTTGAAAAACTGATAAGGCGTAATCCCTTATTGCTCTATTTCGATCTTCTACGACGTAGATCGAATTTTCCATTTGTGGCACTGGTGGAACTGGTGGTGTTGGAGGTATTCTTCCACCATTCTAGCTCATTCCACGATTTTGTTGGTCAACAGGAAGATCGACTCTGGGCGGATCCATTGGAAGTTCTTTATATAAGCAACTTCTTCAAGATATTATTGTGCGCTCAACTCCTGTTGTTCCTTCTTCTTTTGCCTTTGCTCTCTACGACGACGACGAAAGGTTCTTTCTATCTCAGGATCTAGCTCGACGAGATGATACTCTTTGCTCATACACCAACTTCAACCTGCAAAAGTGATAGCGAGCAGAAATTTCGCTATTTTAGTCTCAATTTATTAAGCTTTTTGGTGCTTTAATTGTGTTTTTAATGAATATATTTAATGAATTTTGTTATTTGGTCCTTAGGAGCTAAGTTGGTGATTTTGGGAGAAAAAGAGCCAAAATTGAAGTAATTATAGCCCAAATCCTAGCTTAATGCAATTGGAGGCCCAAAGAAGACATCTATGAAGAATAGACCAAGAGAAATGAAGAAGAAGGCCCAAAAATCAGCCCAAAAGGAAGCTGAAAAATCTGGAAAATCAGGACAGCGTCGAGACGCTTAGCAAGGCAGCGTCGCGACGCTGCCCTTTCTTGTTGCCCAAGCCGCGTGCGCAGCAGCGTCGCGACGCTACCCCTATTCCAGGCCTATAAATAGGCGCCCTTGGTGCCTCATTTCTCATCAATCAATCAAGGAATCCATCAATCAATCCTTTCTTTCCTTTCTTAAGACTCCTTTTTGGAGCCCCTCTCAAGGCCTTTGAGCCTTTTTGAGAGGGTTCTTCTAGTGGGAAAATTTTGGGAATTTTGGGAAGCAATCCTAGAGGCTCGAGGAGTAGTCAGCGGGGGCTCCAAGCGTCAGCAAGGGGTTTTTCGACGGTCAATTCCTTTCCTTTTATGCCTTTTAATATGCTTTCCCTTGTAATTATTGTGGATATTATGTGTAGCTAAACCCCAATTTGGGGTCTTGAAATAAAATGGTAGTGGAAATATTGTTATAATTTCTTGTCTCTTGCCCATGTCCTAATTATTTGTATGGATGTGCTTAATGCTTTACACAATCTGGCCAATTGTGTAATGATTCGATTCTTAATGGAAACTCGACGGAGAGAAATTATGATAGATCATAATCCATGCAACTAGTTTAATTGCCCGTTGTGACACCGGGATTAGTTGATTAAACTTAGATTCCTAAAATGAATCAGAGCGTAATAATTAATGATTTTTAATAACGCTAAGGACACTTAGGTTGTTAAAATGATTACAATTAGGGGAAACCGACAGGAGAACCTATGTGATTAACGGAGATTCTAGGTTTATAATTAGTTGGGCAATGAGATAGGATAATTATAGCAATTATTCAGCTAACCATTGATTTTCAAGACCCCTCTTCCCGCTTAAAGAAAACTCTTTCTCCACATTTTATTTTTGATTGATCAAATTGTTTTTGTTAATTGTCTTAAATTTAAATCCTTTTTATTGCTTGAAGTGGTCCCTAAATATTATTTCGCCTAAGTATTTTCGGTGCTCAAGAAAATTTTAATTATTTGCTTAAGTTTCGCTTCGCCTCCCTGTGGATTCGATACTCGGAATACTTTTCGTTTTATATTACTTGCGGCCCGTGCGCTTTGCGGTCCATCAAGTTTTTTGGCGCCGTTGCTGGGGAGGCTTGATTTTTAAGCAAAAATTAATTTTTCTTGACATCGAAAAGAAAAGGATAAATGGTAATTTAGGTGTAAATATTTTTTTCTTTCATCGTTTTGTGAATATTATTTTATTTTCATTTTTTGTTGGTTCTTTTTGTTATCTGGGAGCATTGTATGCGAAGAAACAAGGTGGTTGATCTGTTTCCGTTACATCTTGAGATTAACAGGACTCTTAAATTCATTAGAAAAGAAAAAAGATTAGCAGAAACAATGGCCCACCAAGAAGAAGCTCCCAAGGCAATTAGAGATTTTCTGCAGCCAGTTCTTCCTACCGAGAATTCTGGAATTGTTTACGCCCCCATCCAAGCTACAAATTTTGAGCTAAAAACAGGGTTGATTCAGATGGCACGCGATAACTCGTTCAAGGGACATCCTTCCGAGGACCCCTACTCTCATCTGCGATCATTCCTAGAAATATGCGGGACGGTAAAGATGAACGGAGTTCCGGCCGACGCAATCAGATTGAGGCTGTTTCCATTTTCTCTACAGGATAAAGCAAAAGATTGGCTCGAATCAGTCGAAACGGGCAGCATCAGTACTTGGGACGAGCTTGCCCAAGCTTTTCTGACAAAATTTTTTCCACCAGCTAAGACTACCAAGCTGCGGACTGAAATTGGAACATTCAAACAGCTTGACGAAGAGCAGTTATACGAAGCGTGGGAAAGATATAAGGAAATGCTTAGGCGATGCCCCCAACACGGATATCCTGATTGGCTTCAGGTACAGTTATTCTATAATGGATTAAACCCCTCCACGAAGATAGTCCTTGACACATCAGCAGGAGGGAGTTTTCTTTCAAAAACAGTGACAGAAGCCAAAGACCTGCTTGAGGAAATGGCGGCAACAAGTTATCAATGGCCGACGGAGAGAGGAACATTTACAAAGAAGGCTGGATTGTATGAACTGGATGAGTCAAGTTCACTGAAAGCGCAACTGGCATCTCTGACCAATGCTCTAAACAAATTGACGTCATCTGAGGTGGTTAAGCCCATTTCCACCTTAGCTGAAGGACATTCAAAGAAAGAAGGTCAAGATGTGGAAGAAGTTCAGTACATAGGAAATAGATCATATACTCAAGGAGTACCAAACTTCTACCACCCCAGTCTGCGCAATCACGAGAACTTCTCATATGCGAATACGAAGAATGTTTTGATGCCACCCCCAGGTTTTGCATCAACGAGTACTCCTGAAAAGAAAAATAATCTGGAGGAGATGGTGGCTTTATTCATCAAGGAACAAAGAATATTGAATGTGAGTCTCTGTTGGGCGATATCCGCAAGCGCACGGGCCACAAGTAATATAAAACGGAAAGTATTCCGAGTATCGAATCCACAGGGAGGCGAAGCGAAACTTAAGCAATTAATTAAAATTCTCTTGAGCACTGAAAATACTCAGGCGAAATAATATTTAGGAACTACGCTCATGTGATAAAAAGAATTCGAATTTAAAAAGACTTAATGAAAACAAATTTGATCAATCAAAAATAAAAAGTGGTGAAAGAGGTTTTTCTTGAAATGGGAAGAGGGGTCTTGAAAATCAACGATTAGCTAAATAATTGCTACAATTATCCTATCTCATTGCCTAACTAATTATAAACCTAGAATCTCTGTTAATCACATAGGTTCTCCTGTCGGTTTCCCCTAATTGTAATTAATTCATTTTAACAACCTAAGTGTCCTTAGCGCTATTAAAAATCATTAATTATTACGTCCTGATTCATTTTAGGAATCTATGTTTAATCAACTAATCCCGGTGTCACAACGGGCAATTAAACTAGTTGCATGGATTATGATCTATCCTAATTTCTCTCCGTCGAGTTTCCATTAAGAATCGAATCATTACACAATTGGCCAGATTGAGTAAAGCATTAAGCACATCCATACAAATAATTAGGACATGGGCAAGAGACAAGAAATTATAACAATATTTCCACTATCATTTCATTTCAAGACCCCAAATTGGGGTTTAGCTACACATAATATTCACAGTAATTACAAGGGAAAGCATATTAAAAGGCATAAAGGAAAAGGAATTGACCGTCGAAAAACCCCGTGCTGATGCTTGGAGCCCCCGCTGACTACTCCTCGAGCCTCTAGATTGCTCCCCAAAATTCCCCAAAAATTCCCACTAGAAGAACCCTCTCAAAAAGGCTCAAAAGCCTTGAGAGGGGCTCCAAAAAAGGAGTCTTAAGAAAGGAAAGAAAGGAATGAATGACAAAATGATTGATTGATGATTGATATCAAAATGAGGCACCAAGGGCGCCTATTTATAGGCCTGGAAAAGGGGTAGCGTCGCGACGCTGCCTTGCCAAGCGTCGCGACGCTGCTGCGCACGCGGCTTGGGCAACAAGAAAGGGCAGCGTCGCGACGCTGCCTTGCTAAGCGTCTCGACGCTGTCCAGATTTTCCAGAAAATCAGCTTCCTTTTGGGCTGATTTTTGGGCCTTCTTCTTCATTTCTCTTGGTGTATTCCTCATGGATGCCTTTTTTTGGGCTTCCAAATGCTTCAAACTTTGATTTGGGCTATAATTCCATCAATTTTGGCTCTTTTTCTCCCAAAATCATCATTTATGCTCCTAAAGACAAAATAACAAAATTCAATAAATATATTCATTAAATCACGATTAAAGCACCAAAAAGCTTAATAATTTGAGGCTAAAATAGCGACATTTCTGCTCGCTATCACACCCCCAAACTTAAGCTTTTGCTAGTCCCGAGCAAAATAAATTCTAAAGATGCATGAAATAGAATCGCTCAACCCTCAATGATTTTTGAATTCTTAGGATCGAATGGAAAACATGCAAGTGGAATAAGCAAGCACCGCATACTCTTGAAGAAATCTTAAACTAGTTTGAACTTAAGATTGATGAATAGCATGCTCAAGACTTATCTATTGATTCTTTTACTAACCTAGATTAGTCTTATGGCTTTCTCCATTTGTTTTCCCCCTACACTGGCTAAGAGCCCCTAATACTTCGGAGTCCTTCTATCATGCAAAAAAAAGTAACTAGGGTGCCTGTCATTCTTTTCTCATGGGGGAGCAGAATTCTCACATGATTTTTCTTTTTCTCTTCTTTTTCTTTTCTTTTTCTTTTGCTCCTCCCCCAAACTTGCATTTTGATATCTAATGGTACTAGCTTTCACACTACGGTGCAGGGACCCTTAACCCGAATTTTATTCTCTGGTTGGCCTAACTGATCACACCGCAGGTAGCTCTTTTTACCCCTAGGCTTTTTTCTTTTGAGCAAGCAAAAATTCTTTTTCAACAGATTTTCTTTTTTTTTTTTTTTTTTTTTTCTTTTTTTTTTTCTTTTGTTGCTTTTGCTTTTCTCTCAGCAGGCATAGCATTTTTTTCTACCTAGTTCTTTAGAGCAATCAAGCATGAACTTCCTGATATTAGAAACTAAGCCTATCGGGGTGACAACAACTTTGAAAACCATAATAAGAATCTAGATTTTCAAAGACGTCATTAGATAAGACTATTGCATGCTTTAGACATCAAAACTAAGTATCAAAAAATTTTAAAATTTCACAATTTCTGCCGTGCTCCCAGATTCCACAATCATATAAACCATTTTCTCTCAAAATTCCAAAAATCACATCCTTGGCTATCATGGCTATCTATTCATGCATCTAACAGAATTTGAATATGCTCAACACAGCGGAAGCCTCCCCCCCAAACTTAAACTAAACATTGTCCCCAATGTTTTAAAACAGAAAAGCATAAAGAGAGATACTGAGACTTCCCTGAGCTAGGAGCGCTTCATCCTTTTCCTTTTGATCCATGAAAAATGGGAAATGTGGAATTTCGGGATTTGCTAAGGTGATCCTGCAAAACAAAATTGGATCACGGAGCAAAGAAAATTATTTACCGCAAAAACAACTAACTACTTTAATCCTTGGGTTGCCTCCCAAGCAGCGCTTTCTTTAACGTCTTTAGCTAGACTAGGCTCGGCACGCTTACGGAGGCTCAAAATAAAAATTTTCATCATCCTCCGGGCCCTGCAAGAAATCACGCACCGAATTGCATACTACAAACAGGGGAGAAAAAAAACTTTCCCCTGGCCCATCTTCACTAAAGAGATTCTCATAATAACATTTTAGAAAATAATCAGCTGCATCAAATCTCTTTTCTAAATCTCTATTTTCAAAACAATTGTTAACGGAGTCATCAAGCGTTATAATGTCTACTGGTCTAGGATCTATAGGTGGCCTATCAATCATGCCAGTCCATTCATCAGAGAAAATATCTACATGCTCATTAGATTCTTCAGACTCAGAATTAAAAAATGATTCAACTAAGCTATCATATGACTCATCATCAGAAGAATTAAAGAATTCAAGAATTTCAGGATCAGATTCTATACTATTCACCTCATCAGGACATGAAAAGAAAGTATTCACATTGTCAGGATTCATGCATTCAGGAATGTCAAGATCAGACTCAATAGATTCACTGTAATCACGATCAGACTCAAAATTATCTATCGAGCAATCTTTTTTCTGCCTTTTATGTTCGTGCTCAATATCATCATCAAAATTATTTAGTTCAGGCAATTCTAATTCATTTTCAAAGGAAGGTAAATCATCAACAGCAGATCTTTCATTTTCACAAGCAGGCAAGTCTAATTCATTTTCAAAGTCAGGCAGATCCAAATCATTTTCAAACAGAGGATTATCCATATATGCATCATGATCAAAATCCATATTATCAACAAGCATTTCTCCTAAGCCTAGGCCAAGATTATAGTCTACCTCTTCATCGTCATCAGTCAAGTATTCAGGCCCAACAGAAAAACATGTATGCAAACTACAAACAGATTCATCTTGGCCAAAAATACTAAACACGACTTTTTCATCATCAATGTTCAAGGTAAGCTTACCTGTATGCACGCTAATCTCGGCCTTACCAGTGGCTAGGAAAGGTCTGCCTAGGATAATTGGCACTTCTTTGTCCTCCTTCATGTCCAGTACCACGAAATCTACAGGAAAGATGAATTTGTTGACCTTCACCAACACGTCCTCCACAACACCCATCGGGTGGGTAATCGATCTGTCGGCAAGCTGGAGAGTGACGTCAGTGTCTGTCATACCTGATAAACCAATCTTCCTGTACACAGAGTAGGGCATCAAATTTATACTTGCTCCTAAGTCACACAAGGCCCTATCAAAGGATACTTCTCCTATGGTGCAGGGAACAGTAAAACTCCCTGGGTCTTTCTGCTTAGAGGGTATCCTACCAGAAATGATGGTACTGCTACTTTCAGATAAATTAAAAACTTCTTTTTTCAGACTTTTCTTTTTAGAAAGCATTTCTTTCATGAATTTTCCATAATTTGGCATATTATACAAAGCTTCTACCAATGGAATATTCACAGTCAACTTTTTAAACATTTCTAAAAATTTTTGAAATTGTTCATCTAATTTGACATTCTTAAATCTTTGAGGAAAAGGTAACTCCCTGTAATCAAAGGTTGGACATTCGCCCCTCCGCTTGGGTGGGCTAATATGCGAACCTTTGTCATGGTGGTTGCATGGAACCACTTCTTCCTCAGTCATCTTTTCTTTGCCATTCTGCTTCTCTTCTTCTTTTTTACCTGCACAGCTGTTAGAAAAATCACATTTTAATTCAATAGAGTTAGGAGGATGTTGGAACCTTTCAGAGGAGGCTTTTTGTGCCTCAGCCCCTTCATCTTCATCCCTTCTCTTTTCTTCTTCCTTTTTCTTTTCTAAACTGTCCTCCAGTCTTCTGCCACTTCTCAGAACCACCATCTTACACTGCTCTTTCGGGTTAGGCTCAGTATCACTTGGAAATTTTCCCTTTTGAAGGGCATTTACTGCTGAAGCAATCTGACCTATCTGCACTTCCATATTCTTTAGAGCTGCGTCGTGGTTGTTTACTGATGTCTGGAGATTTACATTCAATATTCTCTGTTCTTTGATGAATAAAGCCACCATCTCCTCCAGATTATTTTTCTTCTCAGGAGTACTCGTTGATGCAAAACCTGGGGGTGGCTACAACACATTCTTCGTATTTGCATATGAGAAGTTCTCGTGATTGCGCAGACTGGGGTGGTAGAAGTTCGGTACTCCTTGAGTATATGATCTGTTTCCTATGTATTGAACTTCTTCCACATCTTGACCTTCTTTCTTCGAATGACCTTCAGCTAAGGTGGAAATGGACTTAACCACCTCAGATGACGTCAATTTGTTTAGAGCATTGGTCAGAGATGCTAGTTGCGCTTTCAGTGAACTTGACTCATCCAGTTCATACAATCCAGCCTTCTTTGTAACTGTTCCTCTCTCCGTCGGCCATTGATAACTTGTTGCCGCCATTTCCTCAAGCAGGTCCTTGGCTTCTGTTACTGTTTTTGAAAGAAAACTCCCTCCTGCTGATGTGTCTAGGACTGTCTTCGTGGAGGGGTTTAATCCATTATAGAATAACTGTACCTGAAGCCAATCAGGATATCCATGTTGGGGGCATCGCCTAAGCATTTCCTTATATCTTTCCCACGCTTCGTACAACTGCTCCTCGTCAAGCTGTCTGAATGTTCCAATTTCAGTCCGCAGCTTGGTAGTCTTAGCTGGTGGAAAAAATTTCGTCAGAAAAGCCTGGGCAAGCTCGTCCCAAGTACTGATGCTGCCCGTCTCGACTGATTCGAGCCAATCTTTTGCTTTATCCTGTAGAGAAAATGGGAATAGCCTCAATCTGATCGCGTCGGTCGGAACTCCGTTCATCTTTACTGTCCCACATATTTCTAGGAATGATCGCAGATGAGAGTGGGGGTCCTCGGAAGGATGTCCCTTGAACGAGTTATCGCGCGCCATCTGAATCAACCCTGTTTTTAGCTCAAAATTTGTAGCTTGGATGGGGGCGTAAACGATTCCAGAATTTTCGGTAGGAAGAACTGGTTGCAGAAAATCTCTAATTGCCTTGGGAGCTTCTTCTTGGTGGGCCATCGTTTCTGTTAATCTTTTTTCTCTTCTAATGAATTTTAGAGTCCTGTTAATCTCAAGATCTAACGGAAACAGATCAACCACCTTGTTTCTTCGCATGCAATGCTCCCAAATAATGATAAAAAGAACCAAACAAAAATAAAAATAAAATAATATTCACAAAACGATGAAAGAAAAATATTTACACCTAAATTACCATTTACCCTTTTCTTTTCGATGTCAAGAAAAATTAATTTTTTGCTTAAAAATCAAGCCTCCCCGGCAACGGCGCCAAAAACTTGTTGGGCGATATCCGCAAGCGCACGGGCCACAAGTAATATAAAACGGAAAGTATTCCGAGTATCGAATCCACAGGGAGGCGAAGCGAAACTTAAGCAATTAATTAAAATTCTCTTGAGCACTGAAAATACTCAGGCGAAATAATATTTAGGAACTACGCTCATGTGATAAAAAGAATTCGAATTTAAAAAGACTTAATGAAAACAAATTTGATCAATCAAAAATAAAAAGTGGTGAAAGAGGTTTTTCTTGAAATGGGAAGAGGGGTCTTGAAAATCAACGATTAGCTAAATAATTGCTACAATTATCCTATCTCATTGCCTAACTAATTATAAACCTAGAATCTCTGTTAATCACATAGGTTCTCCTGTCGGTTTCCCCTAAT
Organism: Luffa acutangula; assembly: GCA_036850905.1. Lineage (NCBI taxonomy): Eukaryota > Viridiplantae > Streptophyta > Magnoliopsida > Cucurbitales > Cucurbitaceae > Luffa > Luffa acutangula. The sequence continues at coordinate 20,860,834 of CM072095.1, read as the reverse complement.
TGTAATTAATTCATTTTAACAACCTAAGTGTCCTTAGCGCTATTAAAAATCATTAATTATTACGTCCTGATTCATTTTAGGAATCTATGTTTAATCAACTAATCCCGGTGTCACAACGGGCAATTAAACTAGTTGCATGGATTATGATCTATCCTAATTTCTCTCCGTCGAGTTTCCATTAAGAATCGAATCATTACACAATTGGCCAGATTGAGTAAAGCATTAAGCACATCCATACAAATAATTAGGACATGGGCAAGAGACAAGAAATTATAACAATATTTCCACTATCATTTCATTTCAAGACCCCAAATTGGGGTTTAGCTACACATAATATTCACAGTAATTACAAGGGAAAGCATATTAAAAGGCATAAAGGAAAAGGAATTGACCGTCGAAAAACCCCGTGCTGATGCTTGGAGCCCCCGCTGACTACTCCTCGAGCCTCTAGATTGCTCCCCAAAATTCCCCAAAAATTCCCACTAGAAGAACCCTCTCAAAAAGGCTCAAAAGCCTTGAGAGGGGCTCCAAAAAAGGAGTCTTAAGAAAGGAAAGAAAGGAATGAATGACAAAATGATTGATTGATGATTGATATCAAAATGAGGCACCAAGGGCGCCTATTTATAGGCCTGGAAAAGGGGTAGCGTCGCGACGCTGCCTTGCCAAGCGTCGCGACGCTGCTGCGCACGCGGCTTGGGCAACAAGAAAGGGCAGCGTCGCGACGCTGCCTTGCTAAGCGTCTCGACGCTGTCCAGATTTTCCAGAAAATCAGCTTCCTTTTGGGCTGATTTTTGGGCCTTCTTCTTCATTTCTCTTGGTGTATTCCTCATGGATGCCTTTTTTTGGGCTTCCAAATGCTTCAAACTTTGATTTGGGCTATAATTCCATCAATTTTGGCTCTTTTTCTCCCAAAATCATCATTTATGCTCCTAAAGACAAAATAACAAAATTCAATAAATATATTCATTAAAATCACGATTAAAGCACCAAAAAGCTTAATAATTTGAGGCTAAAATAGCGACATTTCTGCTCGCTATCAGTCTCCAGACATCAGTAAACAACCACGACGCAGCTCTAAAGAATATGGAAGTGCAGATAGGTCAGATTGCTTCAGCAGTAAATGCCCTTCAAAAGGGAAAATTTCCAAGTGATACTGAGCCTAACCCGAAAGAGCAGTGTAAGATGGTGGTTTTGAGAAGTGGCAGAAGACTGGAGGACAGTTCAGAGAAGAAAAAGGAAGAAGAAAAGAGAAGGGATGAAGATAAAGGGACTGAGGCACAAAAAGCTTCCTCTGAAGGGTTCCAACATCCTCCCAACTCTATTGAAGTAAAATGTGATTTTTCTAACAGCTTTGCAGGTAGAAAAGAAGATGAGAGGCAGAATGACAATAAAAAGATGACTGAGGAAGAAGTGGTTCCATGCAACCACCATGACAGAGGTTCGCATATTAGCCCGCCTAAGCGGAGGGGCGAATGTCCAACCTTTGATTACAGGGAGTTACCTTTTCCTCAAAGATTTAAGAATGTCAAATTAGATGAACAATTTCAAAAATTTTTAGAAATGTTTAAAAAGTTGTCTGTGAATATTCCATTGGTAGAAGCTTTGTATAATATGCCAAATTATGGAAAATTCATGAAGGAAATGCTTTCTAAAAAGAAAAGTCTGAAAAAAGAAGTTTTTAATTTATCTGAGAGTAGCAGTACCATTATTTCTGGTAGGATACCCTCTAAGCAGAAAGACCCAGGGAGTTTTACTGTTCCCTACACCATAGGAGAAGTATCCTGCGATAGGGCTTTGTGTGATTTAGGAGCAAGTATAAATTTGATGCCCTACTCTGTGTACAGGAAGATTGGTTTATCAGGTATGACAGACACCGACGTCACTCTCCAGCTTGTTGATAGATCGATTACCCACCCGATGGGTGTGGTGGAGGACGTGTTGGTGAAAGTCAACAAATTCATCCTCCCTGTAGATTTCGTGGTACTGGACATGAAGGAGGACAAAGAAGTGCCAATTATCTTAGGCAGACCTTTCCTAGCCACTGGTAAGGCTGAGGTTAGCGTGCATACAGGTAAGCTTACCTTGAACATTGATGATGAAAAAGTCGTGTTTAGTATTTTTGGCCAAGATGAATCTGTTTGTAGTTTGCATACATGTTTTTCTGTTGGGCCTGAATACTTGACTGATGACGATGAAGAGGTAGACTATAATCTTGGCCTAGGCTTAGGAGAAATGCTTGTTGATAATATGGATTTTGATCATAATGCATATATGGATAATCCTCTGTTTGAAAATGATTTGGATCTGCCTGACTTCGAAAATGAATTAGACTTGCCTGCTTGTGACAATGAAAGATCTGCAGTGGATGATTTACCTTCCTTAGAAAATGAATTGGAATTGCCTGAAATGAATAATTTTGATGATGATATTGAATTGCCTGACATTGAGCATGAACATAAAAGGCATAAAAAAGATTGCTCGATAGATAATTTTGAGTCTGACCATGATTACAGTGAATCTATTGAGTCTGATCTTGACATTCCTGAATGCATGAATCCTGACAATGTGAATACTTTCTTTTCATATCCTGATGATGTGTATAGCATAGAATCTGACCCAGAAGAACTTGAATCTGTGCATAGTATAGAATTCGATCCTGAAATTCTTGAATTCTTTAATTCTTCTGTTGATGAGTCATGTGATAGCTTAGTTGAATCATTTTTTAATTCTGAGTCTAAAGGATCTACTGAGCATGTAGATATTTTTTCTGATGAATGGACTGGCATGATTGGTAGGCCATCTCTAGATCCTAGACCAGTAGATATTATAACGCTTGATGACTCTGTTAACAACTGTTTTGAAAATAGAGATTTAGAAAAGAGATTTGATGCGGCTGATTATTTTCTAAAATGTTATTATGAGAATCTCTTTAGTGAAGATGGGCCAGGGGAAAGTTTTTTTTCCCCTGTTTGTAGTATGCAATTCGGTGCGTGATTTCTTGCAGGGCCCGGAGGATGATGAAAATTTTTATTTTGAGCCTCCGTAAGCGTGTCGAGCCTAGTCTAGCTAAAGACGTTAAAGAAAACGCTGCTTGGGAGGCAACCCAAGGATTAAAGTAGCTAGTTGTTTTTGCGGTAAATAATTTTCTTTGCTCCGTGATCCAATTTTGTTTTGCAGGATCACCTTAGCAAATCCCAAAATTCCACATTTCCCATTTTTCATGGATCCAAAGAAAGAGGATGAAGCGCTCCTAGCTCAGGGAAGTCTCAGTATCTCTCTTTATGCTTTTTTGTTTTAAAACATTGGGGACAATGTTTAGTTTAAGTTTGGGGGGGGGAGGCTTCCGCTGTGTTGAGCATATTTAAATTCTGTTGGATGCATGAATAGATAGCCATGATAGCCAAGGATGTGATTTTTGAAATTTTGGGAGAAAATGGTTTATATGTTATGGAATCTGGGAGCACGGCAGAAATTGTGAAATTTTAAAATTTTTTGATACTTAGTTTTGATGTCTAAAGCATGCAATAGTCTTATCTAATGACGTCTTTGAAAATCTAGATTCTTATTATGGTTTTCAAAATTGTTATCACCCCGATAGGCTTAGTTTCTAATATCAGGAAGTTCATGCTAGATTGCTCTAAAGAACTAGGTAGGAAAAAATTCTATGCCTGCTGAGAGAAAAGCAAAAGCAACAAAAAGAAAATGTGAGAAAAAGAAAATCTGTTGAAAAAGAATTTTTGCTTGCTCAAAAGAAAAAAAGCCTAGGGGTAAAAAGAGCTACCTGCGGTGTGATCAGTTAGGCCAACCAGAGAATAAAATTCGGGTTAAGGGTCCTTGCACCGTAGTGTGAAAGCTAGTACCATTAGATATCAAAATGCAAGTTTGGGGGAGGAGCAAAAGAAAAAGAAAAGAAAAAGAAGAGAAAAAGAAAAATCATGTGAGAATTCTGCTCCCCCATGAAAAAAGAAAAGGATGACAGGCACCCTAGTTACTTTTTTTTTTTCATGATAGAAGGACTCCGAAGTATTAGGGGCTCTTAGCCAGTGTAGGGGGAAAAAAATGGAGAAAACCATAAGACTAATCTAGGTTAGTAAAAGAATCAATAGATAAGTCTTGAGCATGCTATTCATTAATCTTAAGTTCAAACTAGTTTAAGATTTCTTCAAGAGTATGCGGTGCTTGCTTATTCCACTTGCATGTTTTCCATTCGATCCTAAGAATTCCAAAATCACTGAGGGTTGAGCGATTCTATTTCATGCATCTTTAGAATTTATTTTGCTCCGGACTAGCAAAAGCTTAAGTTTGGGGGTGTGATAGCGAGTAGAAATGTCGCTATTTTAGTCTCAATTTATTAAGCTTTTTGGTGCTTTAATTGTGTTTTTAATGAATATATTTAATGAATTTTGTTATTTGGTCCTTAGGAGCTAAGTTTGTGATTTTGGGAGAAAAAGAGCCAAAATTGAAGTAATTATAGCCCAAATCCTAGCTTAATGCAATTGGAGGCCCAAAGAAGACATCTATGAAGAATAGACCAAGAGAAATGAAGAAGAAGACCCAAAAATCACCCCAAAAGGAAGTTGAAAAATCTGGAAAATCAGGACAGCGTCGAGACGCTTAGCAAGGCAGCGTCGCGCCCTTTCTTGTTGCCCAAGCCACGTGCGCAGCAGCGTCGCGACGCTACCCCTATTCCAGGCCTATAAATAGGCGCCCTTGGTGCCTCATTTCTCATCAATCAATCAAGGAATCCATCAATCAATCCTTTCTTTCCTTTCTTAAGACTCCTTTTTGGAGCCCCTCTCAAGGCCTTTGAGCCTTTTTGAGAGGGTTCTTCTAGTGGGAAAATTTTGGGAATTTTGGGAAGCAATCCTAGAGGCTCGAGGAGTAGTCAGCGGGGGCTCCAAGCGTCAGCAAGGGGTTTTTCGACGGTCAATTCCTTTTCTTTTATGCCTTTTAATATGCTTTCCCTTGTAATTATTGTGGATATTATGTGTAGCTAAACACCAATTTGGGGTCTTGAAATGAAATGGTAGTGGAAATATTGTTATAATTTCTTGTCTCTTGCCCATGTCCTAATTATTTGTATGGATGTGCTTAATGCTTTACTCAATCTGGCCAATTGTGTAATTATTCGATTCTTAATGGAAACTCGACGGAGAGAAATTAGGATAGATCATAATCCATGCAACTAGTTTAATTGCCCGTTGTGACACCGGGATTAGTTGATTAAACTTAGATTCCTAAAATGAATCAGAGCGTAATAATTAATGATTTTTAATAACGCTAAGGACACTTAGGTTGTTAAAATGAATTAATTACAATTAGGGGAAACCGACAGGAGAACCTATGTGATTAACGGAGATTCTAGGTTTATAATTAGTTGGGCAATGAGATAGGATAATTATAGCAATTATTCAGCTAACCATTGATATTCAAGACCCCTCTTCCCGCTTAAAGAAAACTCTTTCTCCACATTTTATTTTTGATTGATCAAATTGTTTTTGTTAATTGTCTTAAATTTAAATCCTTTTTATTGCTTGATGTGGTCCCTAAATATTATTTCGCCTAAGTATTTTCAGTGCTCAAGAAAATTTTAATTATTTTCTTAAGTTTCGCTTCGCCTCCCTGTGGATTCGATACTCGGAATACTTTTCGTTTTATATTACTTGCGGCCCGTGCGCTTTGCGGTCCATCAAAAAGAAACTGAAAACCGAAGTTAGATTCTCTTAAGATATAAATGTGATCGCAATTAAATTGCAATTTCAAACAAACAAAAACTGGTTTCACTTTTAGTCCCCAACAACGGCGCAAAAAACTTGATGCAATGTGGACTGAAGCTGGAGGTAGGGATAAGATGGAAAATCAGAATTAAAGAGGAATTCAGTCTAGCTAAGTGCAAGTATACATTATCGCATGCAGTAATAAAAACTCTTGAAGTATTCCAAAAGTATCGATCCTATAGGGACTAATTTAAACACAGTTTTGAAGAAACAACTCTTAAATTGCAAAGTAGGTAACCAAGATAAAATAATTGATGTTGGGGGTTTTTGGAAAAATAATAAAGCAAACAATAAAAAGAATAAGCAAACAATAACAAAAGCGAGAAATTCAGTAAAGCTTCAACCCAAGGGCGAATAACTCTAATAACAGCTTGTTTAACCTAAGTCTAGATATGCATTGGGTCAGATTTAACTCCTATTTGGCCTTGCTCCCAAGAACCGTTAGAAGACTAAGCGAGTACCGTCATGCACATTTCTGTGACTCGACTCCTGTAGGGACGGGGGGTCCCGGCGCAGCGAAAGCGGTTTAGGAACCATTCACAATTAATTTAGAATCATGAAATACCAATACACTAGCAACATACATACATTCATAATCTATTGTAGCTCTAGATTAAGCATGCTGAAAAATTATAGAATCTAATTCTAATTTACACAAAGTAATGAGTTACTTACTCTCGTTGATGACTTAGATTAATTTCACCAACTGCTTGAGAAATAATGAACAACTTGGAACACCACCACAGGGAAACATTGGTATTCTCAAGGGAATTTGAGGCCAAGGCAGTGGGAATCTTCTTCTTGATTTTAGGGAGAATTTAATGAATTGAGAGTGTTGATAATGAATCAACTGGGAGACATTCTATGCCTTATATAGAATGTCATATCCCTTTCCTATTCGTAATAGGTTAGGGATATATTTAATTAATTAATAATTAATTACTCTTCCCAGTTGTAATAGGATTGAAATTTATTTAATTAAATTATATTTAAATGAACATCTCCCACATAACCTATAGTTTTAATATGAAACTAATTCATATTAATATTTCAACTCATTCAAATATTTAATTAATTTTGAATCATATCCAAAATTAAATTTGTATTATAATGTATCATAATACATTATATTATTTCCTTTATTAATCAAGACTTAATTTCCTCAATTACCCTTTATGACCTACCAGTGGGATATAATGGACCTACAATTCAAAAGCTCCAACGATATGGGATTAATTGGCTAAACTCATTAACCAAATTAATCAATGTTCGTTAACTGTGGGTACACTCCACCATAGACCCATAGTTGCACTCTTCTCACTACAGACTATTTATGTGTCCACAGATATAGATCAATAATAGCAAGTTAGTCCCTCACGAGTGTTCGTAACACCAGCTGGGTCAAATTACCGTTTTACCCCTAGGTTACCTCTATGTCCTTAAGTACTAGCGTTCCTCTAATGAACAACTTGTTTATGGTTCAACCAATAAACAAAAACCCCTCTCGTGCCAGTGAGAAGGTTGTTGGGGTTGGTGTCCTAAAACTCGTAGATAGTGAATGAAACAAATAGTTATATACTTGTTTGATAAAGGCGTTATTGAGTTTTTGTTCACTCAAAGTTATTAAATGAGTGAATTGCACGTTAAATAACCCAAATCCAATAAACTGGTATCCTTGGCTATGACATGAATGCTTAAACTATATGTAGTGACATAAAGATGAATCAAGTTCAAGTAATAGCCTAAACAGTCTATAGTATAGGGATAAGGTTGAGTACCTTAATCCTAGGAAAACTATGTGACACAGTCCACTTTGTTTGAGTACAAACGATGTGATCCGGAATCGTTCATGTAGAGACATGTGAGTGGGGGCGTCCTATGCAAATGAGTTTGCATAAGACCAGGACCGAGAAATAAGTCACTCTTGCTTTATAACGTTGTTTACTGACAAGACTGACTATTTCAATGCGATGACTTAGGTAACTCGATCTTAATCCTGAGCTAACTATGAACTCCTATTTATTCAGGCTTATCCTTAGATTTGCATGGGTGAGAGTGGTTCATCATCGCCGACTCAATAAACCCCCCATTTTAGGGATAGGAACGGTTAGATAGCTGGGGACATAGTTCTGCAAAATGGAATTCACTCCTACCCAATTTAGGGATAGTAGAGAGGTTGTTCCCTTAAGTGTTGACTCTGGGACGTGAACAAAGGGATCCCTCCCTCTCATTGGCCCGAGAGGTATTAGGTTTAGTAGTCAGACCACAAACCAATTGTTCATCGGGGACTCAGTGGGGACTTACGGAATAAGAAGTAACTTCAGGGATAAAACAGACATTTAATCCAGCTGTAGTTACGAACAACTTGTGAAGGCTCGACTTACTAATCATGGTTATATCCAGCGGACAGAAAGATATCTACAATGAGGGGAGTTCATCTATCGGGCTATAGTGGAGTGTCCCGGTAGTTAACGAATGTTGATTAACTGAGTTAAAAGAGTTTAATCAGTTAAATCTCGGATCGTTGGAACCCATGGTCTGAAGGTCCATTAGGTCCCCCTGCTAGCTCATACGGAATAAACCTTATAACATATGTGATGAGAAACTTTGAAATGTTCAAACACGTTTTAGGGAGTTGACGACAATTATATGATATAGTATTGACGTACTAGTTTAATTGTAAATTAAACTATGTTATAGAGAATTGAATGTATATTTAAATATGATTTAAATATTGAACATATGAATAGTGATTCATGTTCGAGATGTTGGTTTTAATAAAAGTCGGGATTGATGCAAGAATTAATTAATTTAATGTATTTGATATTAAATTAATATAATTAATTAAATTGTTTAATTAATTATTTATTTGAAATTAATTTTAAATGTAAAAATTAATTTAGAAATCAATTATGAAAATCAATTTTGAAGTGAATTTTCAAATTAATTTTAAAGTTCCAAAATCCCATCAGTTGACACCAACACATTACTATTGAATTTGGTTTTGAGTTGTCTTCACATGAAAATTTTCAAGTGCATGTTGCTCCTCTTTAAAAGAGTGGAATGTGCTGAACTTTCAGTGAGTTTCTTGTTTGAAAAAGACACACCAAAAGGATGAAATTCTCTCTCAAAAGAAAAGTTATTCTCTCTAAGTTTTGTATTGAGTAACCAAGTTTCCTTCTCACAATCCAACACAAATTCGAGTCTCACAACTCGTTCTAAGGCCGGACAATAGTGGGGAAGACTCTCGTGGTCGTCTACAACCGATTTGCGCAAAGAAATCATCCACGGACATGAAGAATTCAGTAATCAAAGGTTGGTAACTTTGAAACTCTGTTTTCGGTTTGAAATTATTCATGTTTTCATAACTAAAATTATAAGAAATTTGAGTGTTTCGATCTGAATCGCTTCCGCTCGTGTCTCGTATACTCCTTCAAAGGCAACGCCATTTGTTTAAGACCTGGAGACACTAATTAAGGGAACACTCATTTACTTACCCTGAAGTCGTGAATTAGTGAATTTCATCTTGTGTGATTATGTTCTCAGCCACCCACTCGGTCTTGTCCCCAAAATGGTAGGCTTATTGAGTTGGCGATCTGTCCACTTTCACCCATACAAATCAAAGGACAATCCCTCATGAACAGGAGTTCATAATACACTAAAGATTGAGACTAGGTTGCCTCGGTCATCCTAATGAAATAGAAACCTTATTAGTAAACGAAGTTACATCTAGCGGTTACTTTTTCGTGGTCCGATCGTACGCAAACTCATTGCATAGGATACCCCCACTCGCCTATCCCCTACACGAATGCGTTGGACCTTTACGTTGGTATCAAATACAAAGTGGACCGCATCCATAGTGTTACCAAGATAAGGTACCCAGCCTTATCCCTATACTATAGACCCTTTAGGCTGTATCTTGAACACTAATCCTCGTATGTCTTCTCATACAATTCAAGACTCATGTAACAGTCTA